>OX419719.1:73914174-75114174 GCA_948474765.1 Patella depressa
TTTTATTGGTTGTTAAAAATAGATGAGTTTGGGTGACTGTTGTCTAATTCTGAATAGGTTGCCAACGAACAGGTTGCCAGCTGGATCGGTCGAATAGCTCGCTAGCCGAATAGGTCGCCAAGTTGTGTTCGGTGACCTTGACATTGACCTAAATAAAGATAATTCAGTGGAGAAATGTAAGTAATGACAACGAGATATGTCATCTAATGCTTATGGTAGATGTTTCAGATTGTAAAATCAATTGTGCATAAGAGGTTATATGTATTTTGTATTAGAGGTTTCTTGTATTTTGTCTTTTGCAATAGACGTATGAGGTATTTTGTATTAGAGGTTTCTTGTATTTTGTTTTTTGCATTAGACGTTTTAGGTATTTGGCATGGCATTTTGTTACATGTGTGTTTTGAATTAGACATTTCTACATAGCATTAGGTTTTTGCCGCTTTCCCCCGCCATAATTGAGCCTTGCAAATAGTTTATACACAACATGGAGGGAGGCAAGTGTTTATTCATCTGTTTAAAAACTTCGATATCCTTTGGATACTTTGACCCTAACCCTAGCCCTAACCCAACCCCTACTATAATAGATATCAATGGACTAGTGAGCATTCTCCAATACCCTAGTTATTCTCAAATGTTGACAATGCATCCATATTAATATTCATTATATAGGGAGCATGCAGAAAACGATACCCCCACTATGTATCAAATATGTTTATAATCAAC
This sequence comes from Patella depressa, assembly GCA_948474765.1. Classification (NCBI taxonomy): domain Eukaryota; kingdom Metazoa; phylum Mollusca; class Gastropoda; family Patellidae; genus Patella; species Patella depressa. The sequence goes on from OX419719.1 coordinate 73,914,898, forward strand.
AAACTAAATCAGGAACCAAATTAAGAACATATGGACTATATAAAAACTTAATAAACCACCAGCTCGTTACCTTCTGCGGGTTAAAAATACAAACTTTAAATCATCCTTTTCACCGCTTCGACTCAGCTCACACAAATTGGAAAATAGAGAGAAGCCGATACAAGAATATTCCACCTGACCAAAGGTTATGCACACTGAAGATGAATTCCATTTTCTCTCAAAGTGTCCCCGATATGAAAACCTGCGTTTAGATATATCTACACGTTAAAGTTGCTTTCCCGGGTACAAACTGGGTGATTTGATGATATATTAGGACTAGAAACATATTCAAACTAATTAATTTATCATAATTTTGCTTCAAATCCTTCTCAAAACACTGTAATTGCCAAGTATACCCCGCTATGAAAATCGATCAAAAGAGGCCATGTTTGCGTCAGGGGATTCTCCGTCCTTGTGGCAACCGCGGGCGGAGACAGGTGAGAATTCATTGCATACACAAGACGTTGTTGTCTGTAATCGCTATTTATTACAAATATCGAATCCTAATTAAATTCTCGGATTATCCACTGCCTGCGTCTTTTTCCGTGATTTTTATCTCAGAAAGTGTTGTAGGTCTAACTCTTTATAGAGTTTATCAAAATGTACACAAAGCGTTCAATGTGCTCATGCAGCCTTCGACGTCACGCGTGGGTATAGCCCTAATCGTCGGGCTGTCGATTAGGGGAACCCTTACATTTTTGTCCTGTATACGCTCAATGAGTGTTTTTCAGGGAATCCAATATTTTTCTAGTAAGATTAGATAGCTCTACTTTCCATATATACCAAAATTGCCATACTTTTATTGGCAATAACCACCCGATAAATACTTTGCTGGGAACCCATCTTTAATACCATCTTGCCAACTAACTTTCGAAATTCTTTTTAATCCGCCAAATTTCCTTGTTAAGGCAGTAGCCATGTACACATACCATGCTTTTAAGGAAAGGGGTGTACCTGTCGGGTCTAATTCTGTTATTATCAACTGAATGCTCTTTCTCCATATTTGATCATCACATAGGCGTACGAGGACATTTTTGACTGAGGGGGGGGGGGGGGTAGTGGTTTGTGCCCCAAACATGTAGTTAGGTTCTTAGTATGTTAAAAGTGGCCCACTGTACTCCAAACAATAGAAGGTTCGAGTCTTAAGATTTCTATTTAATTGCCTAACTATAGACACTCTGAATTTAAATTTGCTGTTAAATTGGACACATTGAAGAACACAATATTTTTTTTATACAACTTTTACAAAGTACAATTGTTTGTCAAAATTTTCCAAGCATTTGATGCCCCAAGCTCCCTGAGCACATACGCCTATGGATCATCATACACTTATGTACAACGGTATACTTTTACTCCGTCTCTGTTGATTAATCCTAACTGGACCTGAAACAGAGAGAGAGAGAGGGGGGGGGGGGAGTAAAGCCTGGCGCGATTACGGAAAAGAAATCCTGTCATGTGCTTTGTCATGTGACACCTCTAAATGCATTTTAGTCGTCATTGTAAGGCTTAATGTTCAGTGCAATCGACACAAACTTGGTCATTTTGGAACTTTAGTAGTTCAATTTATTTCACTTGAGGTCTTTAGCAGTGGTATGAAAACAGAGACCGCAGAGAAACCACACGTACAACCTGGGAATGGAAACCACGCCAATTGACTCAATAATGACTATAGAACCTTCTGATCCAACCTGTACGGCTGCTAAACCCACAATCTGTTTCACAGAGAATTACTTACGAATTATCTCTGTCACAGATGACTATCTTGAACACGTGCAATGACACCACGCGGCTTCAATCAATGGCTCGTTAATTGTTTACATAAGAAGTAACTGCTCAGGGCAAAATGATGCCTTTTACTCATTTTAATACCCATTTACACTAAATAGGAAATAATTTTTAACTACAAATACTTCAAAAGTTTTTACTTATTTTTCTAATACATACAAAAATTGTTTTAAAAGTTAATATTGGGGACTAATTAAGTCGCGTCGATGTCATCCTTATCAGTAATTGTAGCGGCCTATAGCGAATATTCACTGTGCGAAACCCATAGTGATCAGCTCTGAACGTAGGTCTCATTACACTCGCCCGACCTACGTTCAGAGTTGAACTTAACATAGTACTAAACCTCTCACACATCATATAGTGTACTAAGAGGGAATTTTTTCCCGAACAGTCACGCGCTATCCAACTGCCAAGGGATCTTTTACGCGGAAACATCAGTTCACATGGATGGGACCTCGGTTTTTCGTCCCATCTGAACGACTAGACAGCTGTCCTTGTCAGACCCTTGAACATGCACTAACTGACTAGGGGTAACAACGCCGGAAAATAAGGATGCATATTGGCGGGGTGGGGGTGTATTATGCAATATGCATTACTATAATATGTCTTAAAATAGAGATAACAATTTTCTAACATAAATCTAGGTTTTTGTTCACGACAGGAATATGTTAGTCTCTATCATCCACACAAATATTCTACGAATATTAGTCTGGATGGGTCCTCAAAATTTGACGGAAAATAGGTCATTGTCTGGATTATCCAGTCTTTTAAGTTACCAGGCACTGAATCTATCAAAACAGCTCGTTTGTCAACAATGACACTCTTTAAAATTTTGTTTGTAAAGGTTTCACTTGAACTGGTAATTTTCTCTCGTCATGAATCAGACGTATGGCTTCTCACAATCTTCTTAATTCTTCATCGTCTCTATTTATAGATGTGCCAAGTGAATTGTGGGATATATTTCAACCACGCTTTATAGAATCTAGCAAAATCGGCCCGGCTTCATAAGATCTAGCACTTACCCGAGACTTTAGCCAAAAGGTTCCATTGCGCATGCGTAACCAAATGTTTGGTTTTTTATGGGGTAGATTATCCAGTAATTTTCGTCAAAAATTGAGAACCGTCCCAGACCCTCCGTGCGTTGAAGACTAGGGGGTTCTGGGTGACCGAGACTAGGAATATGTTTGCTAACTTCATTTTGAACCCGGATGTCGAAATACGAGTGAGACCTCCGTTACGCTCTGTTCAATCAAGGATGTAAATTACCCTAGCCTAGTTTATTATTGTACGTAATAGAGATTTGTTTATAGACCTCGGTCTTATTTCCATCATGATCATGTGAACCATTTGGAATATTACGTGATGGATTTTCAATGGGGTAAGTATTCCGTTTGGAATGAAAATAAAAGTACACGTCATTCTAAAATAAGAACAGATTACGCCAAGTTGAAGAAAGTAAAGTTTTGCTCTACTAATAATAGCCTACTTCTACGAAATATATTATGGACAAACCGGAGCAATCGTACACATTAATCAATAAGATTTCTGTAAGAGGTAATCAAATGAACCTTTATTTGTAAAACCATAGATAATACCGTATGATTGCCGACTCATGAATTCTCGACGTTATGTTGCGAAAAGCGTGAAACGGCGAGAAAGGGGATTGATCACTTCCGGTTATCTGTTCACGTTGTTTGTTTACTATAGGCCCTGTAGCGATATTTTCATTTAGCGCTTTTTTGTAGTTTTAAATATGGCACCATAATATGGTTAAATGGAAACGAGAAATAGAAGCAATTTTCGAGGTAAGAATAGAAATTAATATCTTATAATTTTGTTATCTGATATTGATCTTATATTGTATAGTATTAGTATTACAGTAATTACACGTTATGAAAATCTCGACACGTGTGTACTCAGTCAGTGAAGTCTAAGTTTGACAGCTCTGACCTACTTTTAAAAATCGACAAAAAAGAGTTTTCAATTCATTAACATTTAAAATAATAATATTAACTGTGTGTCGAACGTGCAGAATTCTTCATTCTGGAAAGAAGATAATTGTTAAAGTAAAATTAATGTCGATATAGTGTATAATTTTTAATTTATCAGGATTGTGTCACAGTCAGTGTATGAATCAGAATAATAAGTGTGAACTGAGATCATTAATAATAATAAATCACAAAATGTAAAATATAGTTTGGTATGAATAAAAATATTGCTGGGTTTCTTTTACTTACACAATTTTTTGTATTTTCAGCAGTACTATGGTAGACCTGTGTTTTGTTTGCTACCCAGGGCTTGTTCAGCAAATGTATTTCATTTTGATTTATTGTGATACTTTGTATGTTTTATTTATTTTATTTACTTCTTTTCATCTTGTGTAGGCGTGTGTGTGTGTGTGTGTGTGTGGGGGGGGGTATAAATATTGTGACACTACTATATTGATATCTAATCTGTTTATTTATATTCTATTTTATTATTTTTGGAGAGGGTGGGGTGATATTATTATTTTCATTATTTTATTTGATTTGTTTTAATAATCACTAAGGAAACCTTATTTAAATTGTTTGATTGTATAGTATTATATCATTATTGATTTCAATTTTGTATAGTTGAATAAAGCATAATTATTTAATTTTAATTTCTGTATTTCACACATCAGAAAATAAACCATTCAAGCTTTGAGTAATATGTTTTTGTATGGTTATGTTAATGCTTAATTGGACAATAACACTCTTGCTGGCTTGGCAGCTCCAGAAAATAAATAATAGCCTTATTCTAAGTACTTGATGTTTAAGTTGTGTAAATTATCCATTACGACCTATTTTACTTGCGCAGAGGGTTTGAAAATATTTTAAATCAAAGTCACATTTGAAAAGGTTTACGTTAGACTTTTCAAATCAATTAGTTGAATTTTTCCAATTTTTTAAATTAGGTGTGTTAAGATGAAATTTATATCATCAATTAATTGGAATATTATAAAATAATACAATTTGTTGACCAGAATGAAGATTGGGACATATCATTCAGTTACAACAATAGTGTTATTGGGGCTTTAAATAGGTTGAAAAATTTAAACCATAAAACAATTTTGTAAAAAAGGGTCTGTCAGTTGGTGTATGTATGGCTTTCAGGAAATAACAAGGTTCTGGATAAAAATTAATATTTGAAAATAGCTGTCGTTCGCTGTTTAAAGATATGTTTTTACTGTTCCATGTAAATAAATAATTCATTAGAAATATAACCTACAGTTTTTGTTTCAAGTAAATGAGGTAATCTTAATAATATCAGACTATTGTATTTTTTGATTTAAATAATTTAATTTTATTATCATTTGTGGAAGAATGAGAGTTGGTATTTCAAGCTAAAAAGGTGCCTATGAATTATATTTTATTATTCATCTATTTATGTAACATTAACATTGATCTCTTTATTATTTAATAATGCATTTATTAATTTATCATAAAAGTATTGTTATGGAAAGATGTGTTTTTAAATGTTAAACAGGCATTATGTAAGAGCTAAAATGCCTATCGCAGGTATGTCTTGGGCCTATAATGTTATATAAATGATCAATTAGACATTTATTAACATGAAAAGACCAAAATCGATTCCTGATGCCATCTGATTGCTCAGATTTTAAACGGTTTGGGCATTTAATGATTTAATTTACAAATGCAGAAGCAAGACTAAGTATGGTGGTTACAATCACTGCACACATCTTGTCAAGCTTACAATCATTGATAACTTTGCTCAAAGTAATTTGGATGAAATTTTCAATATTAAATTTACATCAGTTTTGAAATGTTATAGTTAACAGCGAGAATGTCCAGCTCATTTTTTAAATCTTACATAATTTCCATTTATGTCTATTGTTATTGTATTACTTAAATTAGGACATATAGAAATACATTTTGGTTCTCATATAATACCAATGACCTGAATGACCTGTTTTAATTTTTTTTTAAAATAAAAAAAAGGGCATTTTAAATATTTCACCCCGGTTACAAGAAGTAACTCTGTAAAAAAAAAGTTGAATGGATCTATAGGCTAATTCGTAAAGTAGGCAAACAAAATAAATGTTAATGACATTAATGATAAAAATAAAATAAAACCAAGTACGAACAATCCAAACCATTAGGCAAAATTCGAAGTCCTAAAAAACGTTATAGGCAAAATAGTTAGGCAAATTAGTGTAATCAGCAAATGATATTATTCACTATGATGAGATAAATGTATTGCCTTACAATTTTTAAAAAAAACTCATCTGTTTCAAACAAGTTATAACTCAGAGCTAACGGCTTCAAGTAGATACGTTTTGTCAAGTGCTATGAGCACAATTTTTGCAGAGTTTTGGCGCTATAGAAATGGACACTTATTTATTTCTTTGGTTCTTCTGGAAAAATACATACTTGTATTTAAACACCAAAAGTATGTCGTTGTACAGTTCAAAAGCTTCAAAATTTTAAATAAAAAATCTGTCACTGAAGCTAATTTTAAATATAATTTCTCAGCATAAGCCTAGATCAAAAAAGACTATGAAATAATTGCTTACATTGGGGTGGATTTATATAAGTAAACTTTTTGCCAGGAGTGCAAGCGGAAAAAAAGAATGTGTGGACGAGGGGACAAGCTGCATTTATAAAATTAACTAAATTAAAAGACCAAGACAAGACAAGGGGCATAAAATAAATAAATGGACATTTTTAAAGATTATTAATTAGGCCTAGATTGGAAAAGAATTTTGTAGGGATGCTTTTAGCAACGAAAGTATACAAAGTTGAATTTATTTTAAAAAATGAGCATTTGAATATATAAGCAAGATTTTTAAAACTGATATAGGCCTACGCAATTGATGATAAAATCCAGATGTACGCAGTACTTGACTACTAGTAGGGCCTACTGCTAGTAGCATAATACTACGTAGGCCTATATAGGTGGCACAGCAATGCGACCGGGTTAGTTAACTCGCAATATTATAACCCTTTCCTTCTCCAAATTGAATTCTATAACATTTTTTGAAGTATTATAAAAATAAAAATAAAGGTGTTTGAAGTATTATTTAGATAAAAAATATTTCCTAATTTTAGTGTAAATTCACACCGGTAGGCCTACGGTACACGACGAAAAGGTCATTTTTTGCAGATTTGTTACCCTTTTTTCAACTTAACGTCACACAGTGGATCATTAATCCTTTGTAAGAATCTAAAAATATTTTGGAAGGAGATATCTTGTTCTTTTATTTCATATAATTATTATATACTTATTCATTTTATATTGATTGCATAAACAAGTTTGAAAAACGTTAATTTCTCTTGTCACTGTGCGTACGTACTGTTAAAAGCTAAACCGGAAGTAAACAACCCCCCTTGCGCAATAAAATATGCGCACGAACCTGAACGCAACATCACGTAATGGGCTGAAGGCGAGTCGGCAATCATACGGTATTATCTATGGTAAAACTGACTTAATTAACACGTCACTTGTGTTGACGTTTGGCTCAAAAAAAAAAAAAAAAATAGAGTTGGTCGGTGGAAAAAATAATGCATGAATTTTTAGTGTAAGTCACTGTAAAGGCAAAGGACTGGGGCCAGACAAAAAGTTAAATGTCAGTGACTGATGAAGCGGAAAATGTACCGTCGTGTAGGCCTACAACAGAGCAGAACAGGAAACAAACCACTTCAATCTCTCAGATAACAATCTCTTAGATAACAAACCTCATGTTTCAACCTTCAATCAATCCGTTTTAATTAATAATAGTAATTCAGTCAGTAAGTACAATTTACCTTATAATAGTCGTCTTGACTTTTACCCGACATTACAACAAACACCAATGGTAACTGTCGGGTGGTCTCTCCGGTCTTAATGAAGGCGTGTATGGAAAACAGCTGAGACCATGGCTTGTTCACCACACGAAAAGTGGCATCCATGTACCAGGTTTTTGCTCTGGCGAGTAGTTGCATCTGTCTTTCTGAACAAAAAATATGATGGCGCTTTTCCCCAACTTTTACTCTTTTTTGATAAAAACCAGGAGCACTATGATCGATGAAATCTTCCTCAAGCTAAAACAAAAAAATAAATAAAATTGTACATTTACTTTCCATCCTCAAGCTAAAACAAAAAAATAAATAAAATTGTACATTTACTTTCCATCGTCAAGCTAAATAAAATTGTACATTTACTTTCCATCGTCAAGCTAAATAAAATTGTACATTTATACATGAGTACTTACGCGTGATGACACGTCAGTGGGATCATTTGGTCGCAGAGTCTGTCGGGTTCTTTGTAGCGACCTTACAAGTGCTGCCATTGACGGTCTACTATGAATGGGTTCTTCTGTAGAACCAACACTTGATAAAACTCTCTCCGCTATTGATGAACATGACTTGGCAAAGACATTTCCTTTGGCTTCATGCTTTGCCTGTAATGATAAGATCAAACATATTAAACTACAAATATACATATTTATATTATTCCGTATTATTGGTTTATTCATGCTTTGCCTGTAATGATAAGATAAGATATACATATTTATATTATTCCGTATTATTGGTTTATTTATATACACACAGTATATTATAAATTTTACCACGCAAGTGATATATAATGTTTAAACCTACTGTAACTTTTATCTTGGTAGCCGTGTGGATACCCGGTTCTGCTGCGTGAAGGTGGTTCTTCAAGCCTTGTTGGTATGTCTCACCATCTTGTATTACGGTTGCCGGACATCGTGTCGGTCCGCTTCTTTTGGAACACCTCCAAATCGTAGTTTTCTTCTCTGACTAAAATATAGACATTAAATATAGACATTAAATACATTAAATATAGACATTAAATATAGACATTAAAATAATTTTCTTCCCTGTCTAAAATATATACAGTTAACTAGGTAAATTAAATCGTCTTACCTTAATTGTATAACTAAACCCTTGGTTGTCAAACAGCTTGGGCTTGCCACGGGAGGTACCAGCTTCTACCTGCGTGTACACCACTATAGGTTCTTCATCGCAGAAGACACTCACATCAGCATCGTCTGAGATGGAGGACTCCATGGCCGGAATTGGCACATCGTATGGGGTTTCTACGGTAAACGAATCTTCGACATCCATCGGTCCATTTGTTGGGACATCCATATCTTCCATCGGTTCACTTGTTGGGACATCCATATCTTCCATCGCTTCACTTGTTGGGACATCCATAACTTCCATCGACGGGACCGAACACTTGAAACATTTCCAATCGAATGCGGTACCATTCCGGTTGAATTCCCGATACTGCTGCTGGGATATTCCTAAAATAATAAGGGTAAACACCATTGATATCATATAATAATTTACATTTCATTTATAGATATAATAATATACATCCGGGACCATTCCGTTTTTCTTGACACAAAAATTATGCTTATTCACATAGCAAAAAAACCCAACCGTTTACGTACCTGAATCACATTTGCGATGTTGCCACAACTGACAACCATCACAAATAAGGCCTTCTTGTCGAGGACGGACAGGATCGGAACACTTGACGCAATTTACACTAGCCATAATAGGTTCGTAGAAAAATTGAGAATGATTAGAAATGGAATATGCCTCGTATATATAATAAGTTTGGGCTTGGGTGTCACTAATCAACTCCAGATTAAATACAACAAAAAAAAGTGATCAGAAGCCGTGTTTTTCTTAACGGCTTTAATCATTAAGGGTGTTTTGACTAATTGAATAGAACAAAAGACAGGTGATCAGAAGCCGTGTTTTTTCTTAACGGCTTTAATCATTAAGGGTGTTTTGACTAATTGAATACACCAAAAGACAGGTATCGTTCGTGTTTTTCTTAACGGCTTTAATCAACTCCAGATTAAATACAACAAAAGACAGTGATCACCAGTCGTGTTTAACTAATGTTTTCATTTCTTTATTATTATTATTCCTAATCTGTCTTCGGCGACCAACAGCTCAATTAAATGATCAATAGCTCAATTAAGTGATCAATATTGTTTGTTTTTTAAATAAAAGACAACTAATGTTTTCATTGTGATCAATATTGTTTGTTTTTTAAATAAAAGACAACTAATGTTTTCATTTCTTTATTATTATTCCAAATCTGTCTTCGGCAATCAAAAGACAACTAATAATGTTTTCATTTCTTTATTATTCAATCCGTCTTCGTCCATCATCTAAAACGAAATAAGATAAGTTATTACTATTTCTACATAGATTCTTATAAATGTTTTCATTTCTTTATTATTATTCCAAATCTGTCTTCGGCAATCAAAAGACAACTAATAATGTTTTCATTTCTTTATTATTCAATCCGTCTTCGTCCATCATCTAAAACGAAATAAGATTCTTATAAATAGTCCCAACTAATAATGTTTTCAAAAGACATTGTTTTTCTATCTTCGGCCATCATCTAAAACGAAAAAAGATAATTTCTTATTATTTATGTTGAGTCCCAACTGTCGTTTATATTGAGTCCCAAATGTCGTTTGTGTTGAGTCCCAAACGTCGTATACCCGAGTCCCAAACGTCGTCAACCGAGTCCCAAATGTCGTTTATGTTGAGTCCCAAATGACGTGAGTCCCAAATGACGTGATACCTCAAGCACGGGACATTTGACACGGTAACGTCAGTCATTCGATTAACCAATTAGCGACCGCCATGCTTTTTAAAATCTCCTTTTGTTTTGTTTTGATTTCTATCTGCTGGTAATATCTCCCCACAGTTGATTGGCTGACCCCTCATTTCAGGCAGAACACAAGGTAAATAACAAGTCATCCAGATCCCAGAGTAGTAAAGACAAGTAAAAACGAAATTTTGAACTATGAAAAACGAAACGAAATTGGATCTGTGTTTTAATCAGTTTGAGTATATCTCAACGTTTTTAGTTATGTTCTCGTAGCTAACGACCGGTGTACAATTATTTCATCCACCCACCCCCCCTCCCCACTTATGAATTTGATTTTCATTTTGATTATATTGTGCTTCAGGTTTATAATGTGACTATAGTTGGTAACTGGTCTTGTCAATAAGCAGGAAACATGTTGAGGAATTACTGTTTGGTTCTCCTGTTTATTCTTCTCCATGGTGCTGATGCAAATCCATTGTGTGCATTCTTTCCCGAGAGATGCCGTGGCATTGGTGGTGAGTATTAGACGAGACAAAATGTCTACAGTTAACTTCACCCTTGAGAACAGACATTAAGCTAGTTGACCGACATTTTAAGTTCTAAATCGACGATTTCAGTCGAAAAACTCTTCAAGAATTTTGTTAAGTATTTTATTCTGCTTCCATTTAATAAATTTGAAATTTATTTGGTCTTTCTGTATAACAGAAGTGAAACTGAGTAGAAATGTATCACGTAGCAGTATCAAAGGCGTTTTATAGCTGAGGCGCTGGAGGCGGTAGCCTCCTCGCAAAAAAAATCAGCGAAGTTGAAAAAATGAAACGGGAGAAAAATGCTAAAACCGATGAGAAAAATGCTAAAACCGATGAGAAAAATGAAATGTACCCTAGTAAGGGAGGTCCCTAAAGCAGACAAAAGGGCCCCTCGTATGACAAAAGGGCCCCTCTGGCCAAGGGAAAGGGCCCCCGAGTCAGAGTCAATCGTTTTCTTTACATTGTTACTGTCGAATCCACTACTGAATGAGAATGCAGTCATTGCACTGGTACGAAAATCCTCAATCAAGACACTCCGGGCCCCCGCGAAAGAGGGCCCTCAAAATAGTATAGCCTCCGCCATGATAAACCTTAAAACGCCCCTGAACAGTATAAGTATAATAATTTATGGATATTGTGGCTATTTAGGGTAGAGATCTGTTCGTTTGCTTCGATTTTATACTTCAGAATTTCGTTTTACTTGTTTATACTACACTAGGATCTAGAAGAGTAGTTATTATTGATGTGTTCTTGGTGTCGTGAGGGATTAGCCAATAAAATGGTCTGTTACAGCGAATTCTTGGCCTTTTGATGCATGGAACTGTGGCCGAGGTTAATCCATTAGAAACGTTAACGCTGATTGATTAATCAGTATCTGACATCATAGGGTAAAAGCGGCTCGTACAGCGCCTCGTGTGAACTCCCATTATAACTTGTCAGATCTTCATGTAGTGTAGTATGTAGTATAAAAAACGAAACGAAATATATAATATCAGTATTGTAATCAGATTTCTGTTACGGATGAATGATAACATTATTAATGGCCCTCAAAATGATTAATGTCAAACCCTTAATACCAGGATGAAATGTGAATTTATTTATTTTTTTACAGAGTTGTTGACTTGACGGTAAAGTATTTATGTAATAGAAACGTTCCCATTATCCTTAATGTTTTATCTGAATGCACTTTCCAATTTTAATTTGGTGAATATCAAATATAATGATTATTAATGTGTATAAAATGGTATAAGCATAAAGAAATAAAATACAATGATGTTTTGTGGCACAGCAGGACACACATAATTTAAAAGAGCTTAAAGATATATTATGAGAGATTCGATAAACAGTTGGCAGTTCTCACTAATTTAGTTAAAAACTAGATAATGTAAAGGGAATTTGCTGAAAATTGATTATGGTCTGGATCAGTTAATTAATGTTTGATTAATAGTTTAGAAAACCCTATAGGCCTAAAGAAAGACCTGCCATAGGCAGATTTAGCTCTTGCATAATGTACGTTTAAATGAAAATTGTTTTGTTGATTATCTTTATTAGATATAGAGAACTGAGTAATTTGGTGTTAGAAACAAAGAAAGAATTGTTTCTCAACTTGATTAATCAAATAATACATTAGATTAACCCAATTCAACATTTTTATCATTATTGAAAGGGTTAGCTCATGGAGACCAAAAGTTGGTATTTTTTAAAAAAACGTATCAGCTGATTCAGAGTATTAAAGTTTCTAAAGAGTCTTTCACGTTTAATATTCTGCCAACCTAAAATCATATTTTCCCCACAAAGCAAATGTTTGCTTACATTCAAATTTTTCCCTGTATTCCTGATTGTACATGTACCATGTGAAAAGTAAGTATTCAAACAGTCGTTCACAAAGTCATTCACACAGTCCTACAACCTCGGATCAAAATGAAATAAAAGAGTATTTAACGTCATATTTTTTTACACCGACCTATTAAATACAAATATTCTATGCAGTGAGCTATGAAAGACATTTCTGCCTCCTCTTTGATGAATTCCAAATGCCAAAGGTTTTATGTGCATGTCAATGTGCATACTGGACCATTTTGTGCTATCTGAATGACTAGACACTGTTCCATCCAAGAAATCTCCGTCCTGACAAGGGGCAACGCACCGAAAAGCCTATATTCAGTACAGTTTCTCTCAAATTTTTTGGACTAAAGTCTCCGCGACACGGCGAAAAAAAAAACGCTTCATTTTGCTGTGATTTTTCTCTAAGAGTTGCTTGAAATCCACTGTGATTCTCTAGGAATTCACCATGTTTCTCTAGGAATACATCGTGTTTCTCTAGGAATACATCGTGTTTCTCTAGGAATACATCGTGTTTTGAACTGCATACATCGTGTTTTAACTTGCTTCCCACAAGGAATTCGCAAGTCTACCTTAAGCTAGGGTCGAACTAATATTGTATGTAAAAAATATAGTAATGCTGCCGTGAAAACGTGTACATGTATAATGTACAGGCCGGTTTGAAGAACAACAAAATGAGTTCGGTAATCTCGGGCAAACATTTACCGGCATTCTGTATCGGTTAGGATTTTTTATCTAACGCACGGACATGCATAACGTTGGCCAAAATTTGATATACTTTAATTTCCCCCCTATTGGCCATTACACCAAAAACCCAAAGAGCTTATGTCATTTATTAGACCCATAGACAAGCATTCCACCCTCACAAAATAATCATCAAATTCATCCAAAAAACCCAAACATTTTCCAGGGCTTTGTCCCCCTGAACCTTTACCAGAACACCTTGCAGCCTTTCTCTTTCTCATGACGTACAGTTTGCCCCTAGCTATTCAATCTTGAATTCTGAAAACTGTTATTTGCATAGATTATTGGGAAGATACCCTGGGGGCACTCACATCATGACAAAAATAATAGGGTTTCACTTATAACTCGCAGCCGGTCAGCATATTGCCTGCTTTAATGATATATGCAGCGCTCGATATGTGTTGATTAAATGGCTAGCAGTTGTGAGAACAATGAGAGACTTAAACGTCCAGTAGACTTTGTGATTAAACTGGCGGGGTGTTGAATGGCGCGTTGTATCACAAGATCTGTCATTGAGTCAACTGGTGTGATTTTGATTCCCACGTTGTACCTGACAAGGAGTAGTGTTCCCTGTCCAACGTTCGTGGGTTTCCTTTGGGTCCTACGGTTTCCTACCACTGGTAAAGACCTTAAAATGAATTGTTGAAATAAAATTGAGCAATATGTTAATCCTGAAATGACGTAGTTTGTGTTGAGTGGACGTTAAACCCTCTCTCTCTCTCTGTGATTAAATGTCAGCAGAAGAACTTGGCGAAGGCTTCGATATTTATGGTAAATTGACAACATGTGATGACAAATACAAGGTGACATAGACCCTCCCTGATTTGTCTCAACCTTGCGCCTCTCTGTAGGTGAAATTCCTTGACACACCACTGAAACCTCCGTCTTTTGGAGCCTAAAATGGGTTGAAAAAACGTACCATGCCTATAACTCCAATACCAGAAGTGGTAAGCCATCGCCACCAGGCCTACATGTATAATACTACACGGTCTAAGCTACCCCTGTACACCAAATTTCAATCTTGGGACAGCCCTAGTGAAGCCAATAACCTTGAACTCACTGACTAACAATAGCTGCAAATATTACTGTAGATGTAAAGGCCCATTCTCACGATGCGAGACGGATTTGGGTTTTCTCTTTTTCTTTTTGTTCTTATTTATCAAATGTAGGGCAATAATAGCCAGTGTCTCTTCGTCGCTTGATGACGCCATTATGCTAAGACAAGACAAGATTCCAAGTCGTCTAAACTCATTTATATACGATTTGTAGATACTACGCGTAGATACTACAAGTAGTTACTACAAGTCGCACCGTGAGAACAGGCCTTAAGGAGATTTGAGAGCCACAGAGGCTCAGAGAGTAAGGTGCTGGCTCACTAATCCTCAAATCAAATAGTTTGTACATGGGGAGGAATCTGTAATGGTGCCAGTATTTGTTTCAATCGTATGAACATTGTCTTTCAGAATTAAAACCTGATAATCCATTTGTTTACATCGGTGATGAGTTGGTGTTGAATTGTTCTTTAAATCGTCCCCTAAATGGTTCTTACAATGCATCAGATCTACGATTTTCACACCATAATGATATATATGTGCCAAAGAAATACGTTCATATACTTAGTGAAGATTTAGCTCAACTAAGGTTACCAATTACAAGCCCAAAGGATAAAAGTCACTATATGTGCAGCCTTAACAATGATGCTGTGGGAAATCAAGATCTTTCTTTAGAATGTAAGTATATGGTCGAACAGATGGTGGGAGCCTTTAGGGCAGGGATGGTATTTCGCCCGTATATTCCGGACATGTCAGATGATATTGCCTTATTATAAATTTGGGGGGTTGGGATGGCCTAGTGGTCTAGAGTGACGCGCTTCGACCTCTAGCTGGCCGGTCACCTCTGGCTTGCAGCTGTGGTTTCGAGCCCTGTGTGAGCGTATGTGGTATGGAGAAAGGGGCGCCTTCTCAACCTCGTGGGTTTCCTCCAGACACTCCGGTTTCCTCCCACTGCTAAAGACCCCTACGCGCAAGCGAATTATTGAAATAAAATTGAACCATATGTTAGTCCCGAACTGACCTAGTTTGTGTTGAGTGGATGTTAAACCCCATTTCTCTCTCTCTCTCTCTCTCTCTTTTATAAATTTACCATACGTTTTGTTATGATATTTTGGGCCCAAGGAGTAACCCTATTGATATACTGAATATTTGGGTATCAAACCGCAGAGTTAGAGTTAGTTATTTTCCAGTCAGAATGGGCAACCTGCTCAGTATAAGACATACACAATGCACATACCATGTTTGTAAAATAATCTGAATATTGTCCCATTGTGGTCGACATCGACATCTTTTGCATTTCTGTCGTTTCAGATAATAAATAAATTTAATCAAAATTGCCCGCCTTATTTTAACTAAAAAAATATCCCTTATAAAAATATTGTTGTTTTAATGTATCACATACATCAACAAGAAACTATGTGCAAAGTTTTGTGTTTCTGGATCAAGTATATTTCTCATAAACAGTTATTGAAAGTTGAGTAAATGCTTTGTGAACTCGTAGCTTGCTATGTTATGAATGATCAGTAAACCTGAATAGTAACAGGATTTTGTAACTCTTTGTATTAGAGCCCAAAGTCGATCGATTATAATACATTAATGAATGATTCATTGTTTTATCATCTTAATGTTTAAAAATAAACACCCTTATATGGATAAACTACTTCTGAATTTTATTAACATGCTACGTTTCAAAATCTATTTCTGTATGTCTTATAATTAAGGATTAACTTAATGGGTTTTTTTTATTTTTCAGATCGTCCACGACAGGTTGAGAATGTAAGCTGTGTGGTTGCTAATTGGGAGAATATGACCTGTAATTGGCAGCTCGGACCATATGTTAAAGTGAAAGAGATTGGTATCTCAATATACTGGTGGGTTCAGTCTGGGTAAGTTTATGCTCGGTTCAGTCTGGGTAAGTTTATGCCAGGTTCCCACTGTCATGCAATACTTTAGCGGTTCGATAGGATTGTCTCAATTGAATTAATGATCTAGCATGTTCAGATACTTTCGGACACGTTTCGATACAGTCAGCATAATTGCTGGAGTTATGAAGACGAGTAAAAGCCATTCAGTCTGTTATGAGGGATGAAACCAAAAAACAGAAGTCCTGTGCACGTAAAAGATCCCTTGATATAAAAATAAACTGCAGCGTCACTGTCTGGGCAAAATTTCCGTAGCAGCTGCTTGTTCAAGTACCAGAAAGTTGATTATTTTATTGATGACGCAGTTCGAGGTGAAGTAATAGCCCTGGGGCTGGTTGTTCAAAGCTTCATTACGTCGCGGTCATAACACAAGTGCCCAAGTCACCTTATTTTAAAAGTGACTTGGGCACTTGTGTTATGACCGTGACATCTTTTAACGCCTTGTTAACATTGAGTTATGGATCGTTATTTCTTTTTGTTTCAGAAATGGCTATTATAATTGTGATCGTGCAAGTCAAACCTTATGTTTTTTTAATGCTGATAGTTACAACGAAGGAAACACGTATACTATGATGATAAATGTTAGTCATACACCAAGTAATGGAGAAACGGAGATTGCGAGCAAGAATTACACAATATATGCTGATCGAATAGGTAAGTATAAGTTGTCATACATCCACTATTATTATATTTGAAAAATTCTAGGTTTAATGGAATGGCTTTTAGTTGCAGAGGAGAGCAGACGTCACTCCTGCCACTGGGTTATGCTCAGATCGATTCGTGTACAAGAATCTTGGCTTATATTAGTTTTAAATATTTGATTTCATTAACTACATGGTTTGTGATGTGGTGGTCATGTGTGACCGACTTCAGACGTCTAGAAAGCAAACTCTTCACAGGTTGCTTGACTATAATAAAAACATTATTAATTATAAAACATTAAATTAATCCTCACAAATCATAGAAACAATTAATTAATCAGGCGGTAATCGGCCTATCAGATGCGTCCATTTAAACTAACCTCACCAATCATACAAATAAATCGTACGGTAATCTGACCATCAAACACATCTTTTAAAACTAACCTCACCCATCCCCTAACAAAACATAATCGCCACATGGAATAAAATATCAGAAATAAATCTCTAGATTTAAAATATAATTGCCAGTATTATATTATTATAGAAAAGCTATGTTATTTATTCTACATGTAGTAAAACTATGTTATTTATTCTAGTAAAACTATGTTATTTATTTATTATAGTAAAGCTATGTTATTTATTCTAGAAAAACTATGTTATTTATTCTAGTAAAACTATGTTATTTATTATAGTAAAACTATGTTATTTATTATAGTAAAACTATGTTATTTATTATAGTAAAACTATGTTATTTATTATAATAAAACTATGTTATTTATTATAGTAAAACTATGTTATTTATTATAATAAAACTATTTATTATAGTAAAACTATGTTATTTATTATAGTAAAACTATGTTATTTATTATAGTAAAACTAGGCTATTTATTATAATAGAACTATGCTATTTATTATAATAAAACTATGTTATTTATTATAGTAAAACTATGTTATTTATTATAGTAAAACTATGTTATTTATTATAGTAAAACTATGTTATTTATTATAGTGAAACTATGTTATTTATTATAGTAAAACCATGTTATTTATTATAGTAAAACCAGATCCTGTAACTGATCTGACAGCTTATCAAGTCAACTCCACATGTTCACAATTAACTTGGTCACATTCTAGAAGTGAAAAAGATCTAAGATATAGATTAGAATATTATTCCCACTGGGATAAAGAGGAAACTGTAGTAAGTATAAATATTTTAATATAATAATAATTCTAAAACTTGTTTCCGATCATAAATACACATAGTGTGGAATATCTAATATGTCTAATAATGATTTAATTTCATCTGGTATTTTGACCTTAAACATACGACATTATGCAAGAGCTATACATGTATCTGCCTATTGCAGGTCTTTCTTTAGGCATGAAATGTAATCAAGATTATTAAACATTAATTAACTAATCGAGATCATAATCAACTCTCGATATACTGGATCAGGATTTGATCTGCTGCTCAATGCTCATTTATGATTAAATCGAGACTATGTTTTTTATATTGTACAGACATTAGGATGTTCATAGAAATTAGGCCCAAAATTCAATAGCTAAATTCTCAGTTAAGAGTGGTTCAATTTGACTGAAATTTTCAGCAAATTCCCTTTAAATTATCTTGTTTTTAATTATTATAGTGAGAACTGACAGCTCTTTATATAATCTCCCATAATGTATCTTCAATAAAGAAATCTTTCATTCCGCTTGTGCTAAATACCATATTATAGCTTTATTTTGCAGCAACATTTTGGTTCATATAATAATCTTTATTTGATTTTTTCTACCTTCAGATCGTGTTGGATCCTGGAAAATCTTTGGAACAAACACTTTGTGGTCTTCATCCGGACACATCATATAATTTCTCTGTAGCAGCACATCCTAGAACTGAAGGCTTTTGGAGTGAAACTGTTCACACAAGTACAACTACATTAGAAGATGGTAAGTAGACAGCAACAAAAATATTGATGAGGTTGGGGGGGGGGATAGATAGAGAGATGGGGTTTAATGTCCACTTGACACAAGCTAGGTCATTTTGGTACTGACATGGTTTTAATTTTTATTTCAATAATTTGCTAGCACGTAGGGGTCTTTAGCAGTAGGTGGAAACCGGAGGACCCGGAGAAAACCCTGAGGTTGGATAGACAACCCTACTCCTTGTCGAGTACAACCGGGGATTCGAAACCACGTCAGTTGACTCAATGACTGGCTTTATGATACAATGGGCACATGTTAACCATTCGGCCATCCAAACACCTGTGGGGGAATGGATGAATGGTTAGAACGTGCACGCTGTATCATACGGCCTGTCATTGAGTCAACTAGCGGGGTTAAGATTCCCTCGCTGTACGTGACAAGGAGTAGGGTTGTCTATCCAACCTTGTGGGGTTTCTCTTCTAACATTGGGGGGGTGGGGGTGTTGGAGGGCCTATTTGTAGCACGTGTGCGCTATATCATAAGGTCTGTCATTGCATAAGCTGGCATTGTTTTGATTCTCCGGTTGTATGTTACAAGGAGTAGGATTGTCTTCCAACCTTGTTGTTTTTCTCTGATGTCCTCTGATGTCCTCCCACGGCTAAAGACCTCTGCACGAAGGTGAATTATTGAAAGACCCGAAATGACCTAGTTTGTGTTGAGTGGAGGTTAAAACCCTCTCGCCCTCTCTCCTTTTTTTTCGCTACCTCTCTCTCTCTCTCTTTCGCTACCTCTCTCTCTCTGTGCCCATCTACAATCCACTGGTGACTTCAGTGTTGACACAGGGAAAAAGCCTGGATTTGTTAACATTATGTATTAGACATAGAATATTTGGTAAAAAACTTTTCATTTCTATCTATTTACGCCCGTCTACAGAAAATAACTAAATAGTTCTGCTACCTTGAGCACCTTCTAACCCTCTTTGCACAATCCATAGGTAACCCAGTCTCACGTGTGAAATGCGTATTTAATAACATTTAAACTACTGAAATAAATTGGTGCGTGTTAGGATTTTTTGATTTTTCTGGTGTTGCGTCTCAAGCTTCTTTATAATACAAATCTATATCCAGTCCCCCCCCCCTTTATTAATGAACAAATCTTTCTCTTCATTTTTCTTTCTGTTCTTTTATTTGATTTTCCTTATGCCCTATTTAGTACCGTTTCTTCTTGCCACCTTTAACTAAAACCTGGGGGTTGGGATGGCCTGGTGGTCTAGAGTGCCGCGCTTCGACCTCTGGCTGGCCAGTCACCTCTGGCTTGCGGCTGTGGTTTCAAGTCCTGGTGTAAGCGTATGTGGCATGTAGATAGGGGCGCCTTCTCGACCTCATGGGTTTCCTCCGGGTACTCCGGTTCCTCCCACTGCTAAAGACCCCTACGCGCAAGCAAGTTATTGAAATAAAATGTTAGTCCCAAAATGACCTAGTTTGAGTGGACATTAAACCCAATTTCTCTCTCTCTCTCTTAACTAAAACCCTAATCAAGATAATGGTTCTCATTCAGGCCTGGAAATAACGGTTTTAGATGTACCTGACTAATGAAATACTACCTGACATTTTCAACTTAGTGCTGAACATCTATTAATAATATCATTAAAAAAGACAAATCAGTGCCGGACAAAATGACAGGCACCAAAGATTTAGTGCCTGACAAAGCCTGAATCTGTGTCTGACATTGTCAGTGACAGATGCCTTATTTCCAGGCTTGTTTTAATTACATTGCCAGCTGATCTTATAAAATTTATATTCATACCACCCTATATTCTGGAAGCAGCTTTATATAAGCATAAAGTTGTTTGTTACTGTATCCAATTTATTCATATTATTCCCTCTATGGATGTATGTAAGAATTCTGAATAAAATACTTTTTAAATCAAATGGTTCTGCGTGGGTGACTTTAATGTGTTTATCCTGGTGTCCTATTGACTAATGTTTTTATCTGCCCATCATAACATTCTCCATTTACACATTAATTGTGGGTGTGTTATTCACATTTGAAAGGTGCAATTATATTAAGTTATGTTTTTAAAATGTATTAAGATCAAGTCCTAAAATAGATGATATCTATTAACAGTCCTACCTTGTTAAAGAATAATCCTATCAGTCCTATAATTCACTATTGCCTGTTGAGAAATTTGCAAAAATATCATTTTCAATTTCAAATTCAAATGTTTGAAGATAGCTATTGCTGGGGGTGGGGGGGGCCTTGAAAAATAATTAGTGAGTTGATAACCTATTGAGCAAAAGACATAGAAATAATTATGTTTTGACTTTCTTTGAAAATATGAAAATCTCACTTATTTTACTCTATACAGTTTACCATGCAGTCAGGGGGCATGCTCCGAGTTCATAAAAGATTAGAATAAACACAACAGTTCGATTGTGTGCTTGATATCGAAAAGAGAATCGTCGTCGAAACGTAGCTTAATTAGAAATTTAGTAATTGTTATCCATGGAACTGTTGTGTTTATTTTAATGTGTTCAATTACTAAATGCCATTCAAATAGTATTTCACAAAAGATTCTCAGACATAAGTTAAGGCGAACAATTTTGAGTAAATTCTTAACTTTTTTAAGAGTATTAGTCAACACTGCTGTCTGAACAAAAACTCCTTCATGGCACACTGCGGTCATATGCAGCATGTCCCTAATGGCAGAAAGTACTGATATAATAAAGCCCACTTCATTTCATTTGTCAATGTCCCTAATTACAGAAAAGCAGTACGTTCATGTCCCTAATTGCAGAAAAGCAGTACGTTAATGTCCCTAATTGCAGAAAAGCAGTACGTTAATGTCCCTAATTGCAGAAAAGCAGTACATTAATGTCTCTAATTGCAGAAAAGCAGTACATTAATGTCCCTAATTGCAGAACGGTAATGTCCCTAATTGCAGAAAAGCAGTACATTAAACTTAATCCTTATAAGAAATATAGAAATAGGTTTCACTAATTTGCTTGATAACGATACCTGTATAAGTATTGAAACATAGCATGTTAATAAAATTAAGAAGTAGTGTATCTGTATAAGTGTGTTTATCTTTAAACCCATTTCATTTCATTTGTTAATTTTTGTCCCCCGCCTTTCGAAGAAAGTTGGGGGACTGTTAAAATGGGTCCGTCCGTCTGTCTGTCTGTCTGTCTGTCTGTCTGTCCGCCTGTCCGTCACACTTTTTGGGACACAATAACTCTCTTCCTGATTGAGCTAGAATGTTCAAACTTGGTGTATGTGTTTATTAGGTCAATGCCTTGATGGAGTTCGAAGATGAGCATTTTCCGCTTAGGGTAAGCAGAGATAAGCAATTTGATTGGTCGAGACTTTGGAACACAATAACTCTTCTTCTAATTGAGTTAAAATGTTCAAACTTGGTGTATATGCTTATAAGGTCAATGCCTTGATGGAGTTCGAAGATGGGCATTTTCCACTTGGTTGATGCTTTGGGACACGATAACTTTAGTTCTAATTAAGTGAGAGTGATGAAACTTGGTGTATAGTTTCATTACAGTAATACCTTGACTAAGTTCGATAATGAGCATTTTCTGCTCAAGGTAAGCAGAGCGATACGCAATTTGATTGGTCGAGAGTAGTCGAGACTTTGGAACACAGTAACTCTCCTTCTAATTGAGTTAAAATGTTCAAACTTGGTGTATATGCTTATTAGGTCAATGCCTTGATGGAGTTCGAAGATGAGCATTTTCCGCTTAGGGTAAGCAGAGATAAGCAATTTGATTGGTTGATACTTTGGCACAAGATAACTTAGGTTCATCTTGATTGATGATTTTTATGCCAATACAATGACTGCATTCTCATTTAGTAATGGATTCGACAGTAACAGTGTATAGATACGATTGACTTGGACACGAGGGCCCCTTCCCTTGGCCAGAGGGGCCCTTTTGTCTGCCTTTAGGGTCCCCCTAACTAGGGTACATTTTCATTTTTCTCGTCGGTTTTAGCATTTTTCTTTATAAAACACTTTTGGATGACACTTCGTGTACAGTTTGATTGCTCGATACGTTTGAAAAAAATAAATGTGCGATTAATTGATATGTGTCTTCTATTTATTTTGGGATTTCGGCGGGGGACATCAGCCTCACTGTTGGCTTGTTTCATTCTAGCTGTGGATTAAAAATAAAATTCTACAATCCTCTTTATCTGTACTTTATTTTATATCATAATATAAAGCCTCTTTTTTTTCATCTCACAGGACAAGGATGTAATTTTTTCTAACAAAAACATAAACAACCTTCAGCTGATATTTGATCCAGGATGCTGTTGTTTTTTTATTCGAGTCTGTATAGTCGTAGTTGAGACTCTTAATACAATAGAAATAAGATGGTGGTTTACATCCTACTTTTCGTTATCAACATATATATTGTTGTTGTCCTTGTCTGTCCGTCCGTCTGTCCGCCTATCCAGTGTTAAAGGTCATGAGATACAGAAGCCTATTGATTTCCAACAATTTCCAATAGTTACTGCCAGAGTTATACACCTTGATCTCTTTGAAACATCTTTTTTTAGCTCATGAGACACAGAAGCTTATTGATTTTAATGATTTCAGATACTTACTGCCAGAGTTGTGGCCCTTGACCACGTGTGGCCTCCCTAGAGGCTAAAACAACATTTCATTCATTCATTCACTCTAGAGGCTAAAGTTAATATAAATTGTTTAATGAGACAAACAATCGAAACTGATTCTAATGTTTTCTATTTCAAATAATCTGTTTATTTGGTTTTAATTTCAGCTCCATGTTGCCCCCCTGTTATTCTAGCAGCCCTTAGCTATAGGCTCCCCTTATAGGGTTATAAGGTAATGGCCTGACCTATTGCTAAGAATAGACTGGCTCCTTTGTTCAACCCATTATTATGGTACTCATTTTGCGGCTCTATACCAGCTCTTATCTATAGGCACTCCTTATAAGGTAATGGCAGGGACCTATTCCTTAATAGACTGACCCCTCTAGTGCCTATTGTCCAACCCTGTCAGACACAGCACCCATCGCTGATTCCTACAGTTTTAGTTTAGTGCTCGACTCGGCAGGACGTAACGCTTTGCTCTCCACCTCGCCTTATTTTTATAGCTTTGCTCTTCGCTTCGTTTGTCCAAACCATCTTTTTATTATTGGGATGTGGGAGAGTGGGGCTTAGCTGTCTGTCCAACTGTTTGCCAGATAGATGATATTAATGATAATTACTTTATGGGTTATTACTAACTCGTAATCAGATTTTCATGCAAAAATATGCAACAGTAGGATGCTAAACCCCATGTCATTTATTTTCTATTCATAAATAAAACATTTGTATGACATGAGACTTAACACTTGTGTAACACTAACACAGATATAGCCCAGGTTTAACATAGTCATGATACAATCTTACATGTGCCTTTAAATGTAATTACCATATCTTTTATATATTCTAGTGCCCAGCTTTGGTCCAGCAACAACTAATGGGGGTTATTTCGAGTACCCATGTGATGGACTGAGGAAGATTAATATATTTTTTAAGGTATGGAGCTAAAATGATAGTTTATTTAGTAAAATTAATGTAGCATTATTATATCAGAAAAATTACCAGGTGTACAAAATTTTAGGACATTTTAAGATTAAAGTTACATTATGGGAGATTAGATAAAGAGCTGACAGTTATCAGTATAATAATTAAAAACTAGATAATGTAAAGGGAATTTGCTGAAAATTTCAGTCAAATTGATCCACTCTGAATGAAGATTTTAGTGATTAAATTTTGGGCCTAGTCTCGATCATTATTACTAATGTCGATACAATAAAAAACATGGTCTCGATTATCCATTTCAAATGGGTTCCTAATCCAGTAAATATTGCAGGGTGGTCTTGACATCCATAATGTATGTTTAAGGTGTGATAGAACCTTCCCATAATAATGTTGGAATTAATAGCTATTGGTGTAGTTCCACACAGCTAGTGTATCTTGAGATTCCTGTAATTTTTCTTCTGTGTTTCTATATTTCAAAGGGGGTGCAAGGGTGTGTGTGGGGGGGGGGGTGTCCGAAGGTTTGTCATTGAGTCAAGTGGCATGGTTCCGATTTCCCTGCTTGTACGTCATCAATGAGTAGGGTCACCTGTCCAACCTCGTGGGTTTTCTCCGGATCCTCCGGTTTCCTCCGACTGCTAATGACCCCTACATGCAAGCGAATTATTGAGATAAGATTGAACTATATGTTAGTCCCGAAATGACCTAGTTTGTGTATATTGTAAATGTCATTGTCAATCTTGTAGCATGTTGCCAAAGAGAATGCAAATGGTGTCATAACAGCATATGGGGCTGCTGTCAGATCATCTTCGGCTGGCGTAGAAGATTTTGTAGCTGCAGCAGACTCAAACAAGATTAGTGTTTATCTCCGATGTGATGTCGGTTACTACGTTGATTTGTATGCTCGTACAAAGATTGGAAAATCTAAAAACAACACACAATTCTTCATACCAGCAACTAAAACAGGTACACTGAAATTTCATAACATTTGTGTACAATGATTCATCTTTATGTTAAGGCCATGCCACACTCGGCTAATCTCGACAGATTAAATAAACTACATCTAGTCTCGGATGTATGACGCCCATACATTTGCGATGCGGCTACCGGTTTACTTTAACAGGAAAACTTGACGCTATTACACAAATTGGGAACCTATTCGGCTAGCGACCTATTCGACCGATCGAGCTGCAACCTGTTCGTTGGAAACCTATTTAGAGTAAAGACAACAGTCTCTATTTATCAACCAATAAAATCCAACGTTATGTCTATCAAATGAAAGTAGAATATATTATTTTTTATCCATTCCTTCAGCTCAGAATAGAAGTGTAATTTCGTCATTATCTTACAGCTGGATCGGTCGAATAGGTCGCTAGCCAAATAGGTCGCCAACTTGTGTTTGGAATGGGCGCAGCCATGTTTCATCCGGGACCTTTAAAGTAGTTCCAATATGGCGGAATTCATCATACAGCCGAGTTTAGATTCCCAAAATCTTCCGAGGTTTGCCGAGTGGGCCATGCCAATCTGATTAAAATACAGATCTATATTTCGTTTTGTTTATTATACTATGGATGACCTAGACTACATGAAGATCTGACAAGTTATCGTGAGAGTTCACGTCAGGGGTCAAATGAGCAGCTTTTGACCCTATGACATTAGGCATTGATTAATCAATCAGGTATGTGGCATGGAGGTAGGGGCGCCTTCTCAACCTCGTGGGTTTCCTCCGGGCACTCCGGTTTCCTCACACTACTAAAGACCCCTACTTGCAAGCGAATTATTGAAATAAAATGAAACCATATGTTAGTCCCAAAATGACCTAGAATGTGTCGAGTGGGCGTTAAACCCCATTTCTCTCTCTCTCTTAATCAATCAGCATTGACGTTTCTAGTGGTTTACCCACAGTTCTGTGCATTAGAATGCCAAGAACTCGCCATAACATGCAGTTTCATTGGCTAATCCCACACATCATCCAGAATGCGTTAATGATAATAATTCTTCCAGATCATAGTGTAGTAAAGACAAGTAAAATTAAATTTTAAACTATAGAAACGAAACGAAATAGGATCTGAGTTTTATTCATGCATTTCAAGGTTCCAACATTTTTCTCAGCATATGTTTATATCAGAGTTGGGATTTCAAAATTTTTCTTGTCGGACATTTTACCGAAAGTAAAGGGGCATAACTCTTATCGTTATTTATGCAGACGAATTCATACCACAATTAAATGTGGCATGTCAAAATATTCAAATCACGTACATAACAAAATTAGGTGAACCTCGCTATTTTTCATATTTAATTCCCGTACGGTATTCAATTCATACCACAACTAAAAATCACATGTCAACAAAATATTCAAATCCCGTACGTAATAAAAATTGGTGAACCTCGCTATTTTTCACACCTAATTCCCGTACGGCATTCAAATTTATGTCAGTAAATGCCGTACAAAATTAAGCATTTTCGTAACACATTGAATGAAAGCTTGCCGATCCTGCTTCGGCATAAAATTCACAACTCTAATATTCCGTTAGATTTACGTGGCAGCAAATGAATGCCGAACTTCCGAAATAAGAATAATTTGTGATGTCAGAACATTGTTTTTTCTTTATAAAATGTCAACAAAATATTCAAATCTGTGCGTAATAGAAATAAGAACATGGCAGCAAATGAAAGGAAAGCGTTCGAAATAATACTTGTGGTGATGACAAAAGGCATAGCTGACTTCAGCGTATTGTCGCTATGGCGTACGTGACTTACAGCACACAGCTTCATAGTAAGCACTGCCTAACATGTTAAGCAATATTCGTGCGGCGCTCGAGATCACGGGAAAGTGCCACTGTGGATGAGAATTTATATATGGATTCTTAAAAGACGTAAAGGATATCGTTGACAAAATGAATTTGGGTGTTATAAAATAATGTACTCTTACGATATGTGACATCTATGATTAGCTTATAGATGCTGTCTGCTCACATCAATGCGATTAAAATGCCCGACAATTGAAGACCACGAGGTAAACAGGTGGATTAAAATTATAATCACTCTTATTGGATTTTCGAATAGTCCGACAAAGGGAAAGCAATGACTTCTGTTTAAGATTAGATTGATGAATGGTCCGACAAAGGATTAAGTCAATCAATCAAGGCAGATTAAGTAGTTAATCAAGTTCGGTTTATTGACGGTATAACACGATAAATACGTTGATCACTTAATTACCTAATCAATCCTGCCTATTGTCAACGATAATCGGGTTGGGTGGTAGTTATACTCACAGTACACTATATTAATTTTGAAATTTTGAATATTATTCACTATGTCTTGATGTCCGATTGGGCATATTCCCGGTCGGACAATATTGTGCGTTTGGGAAAAAAATTCGGACAAGTCCGGAATATACAGGCGAAATCCCAACTCTGGTTTATATGCTCTGTACAGGAATTCACTTTAATAACCTTTAATAATTTTTACCCCCTTGACCTGTTTTATTCGGGGGGTGGGGGGTGGTGGTATAAGGCCGAATTGTTAGCACGAGCGTGCTGTATCATAAAGCCTGTCATTGAGTCAACTGGCGTGATTTCATATCCCATGTTGCAAGGAGTAGGGTCACTCTTGCATAATCGTTGTTTAATACACGATATCTACCTAAAAGATCAAAATAGCAATGAAACATTTTGAAAAACTTTCATTTGGATGTTTTGTGAGAATACCATATTGATAAATTTTCCGTTTTTCTTGCATAATGCATATATAATCAAACGTGTCTTGAAATATATTACAGTGGTTAATTGCGGGTCAGCTGTATGCTATATGTAGAACATGTATGTTATTTAGAATAGATTGCTGATTGAATTAATAACAATAATCTCATTGAACTAAACTCACCCTATTAAAGCAGTTTTTGTCAGATTCTTTTAACATTTATTTCATTTTCGGAACACAAACCTTCTCTATAAACACAAAATCATAAATGGAAGACAATTATTATTTTAATTAAAATTGATTGTTTTTAGCATTGTCAAATGTTTAAGTGATATGTATATCTGGATTTTCTGGCGTGTTTTCCCCTTGTCAGTGGGGCAGGATGGAGGGCCTGACAAGGACAGCTGTCTAGTCATTCGGATGGGACAAAAAACTGAGGTTCCATGTATAAATTAACATGCACATAAAAGAACCCTTGGCAGTTGGAATTCGATATAAGAGTAGGTCATAGAGTTGCTGCCTGGGCAAAATGTCCCTCATAGTACACTATATGGTGTATGCTCGTCTCCATTAGCCCAGTCGGAGCTGAAAAATACGACGTTTAATCCCATTTTATTTCGTTGAGGGTGCTTTCAATGTCCTGTTCGAAAACGAAATGTTACTTTAATTAATGGGCGGTTGGGATGGCCTAGTGGTTGGGATGGCCGCACTTCGACCTCTAGCTGGCCGGTCATATCTAGCTTGCGGCTGTGGTTTCGAGCCCTGGTGTTAGCGTATGTGGCATGGAGATAGGGGCGCCTTCTCAACCTCGTGGGTTTCCTCCGGGCACTCCGGTTTCCTCCCACTGTTAAAGACCCCTACGCGCAAGCGAATTATTGAAATAAAATTAAACCATATGTGCGTCCCGAAATGACCTAGGTTGTGTTGAGTGGACGTTAAACCCCATTTCTCTCTCTCTCTCGCTTTAATTGAAATAGTAATTGTGTTCCATATTGTAGTTTTGTGTTTATTACGTGTGTCTTTGCTTTTGATTTGAGTGTTCTTTTGAAATGATTTTAAAATGTTTGAGGGTTTTTTTACCAGTTTTTTAACGTAACAATGTCTCACAAGACTTTTGTGTTGAAACACATGCAACTATTTCTTAATGATATAAACAAATGACTAATTAAAACAATAAAGTCACAACAATTTGGTTTTCTAAAAAATATTCCTTATTTCTTCGGGGAAATAGACTTATTAAAAACCAAGTACTTTTTGCTGTTCAAAGGCTTTTAGTTCCAAATTTGTAAGTTTTGAAATTTTATAACAAAACATCATTTACGTGATTCAAGTTGGCTACTTATTTATCATGACCCTAAATAATAGAAAAAATCAAATTGGTGGGTTAATAATTGAAATATTTCCCCAAATTATTTTTAAGAAAAACTTTAAATGAAGTATAACATATATTTATTGAAGAACAATTACTGATTTATTTCGGCGCCCAGATATATTAGGTACAATTACAATCATAATCTCAATTATCCATTTTGGGATTAAATCATCAATAATCGTTGAGTAGCAAACTGGATTCAAATCGAGAAAATATAGCAGGCTAACGATGACATCAAGAGTTGATCATGGTCTGGATAAGTCAATCAATGTCTAATTAATAATTTAGATAACATTTCAGGGCTAAAGAAAGACCTTCAATAGACAGACTCAGCTCTTGCATAATGTATGTTTATTTAATGGTAGTGTTCTTTAAACTATGTTTTGTTTTTTATTTAAGTTACGACAGATGTTAAGCTACATATTGTAATATCTAATGATACCGGTACTGGTAATCAGGTAAAAGCTGTCTGGAGAAATACATCACCTACTCTTAAACCAGCTTATCTTTACTGGTGCCGAAGTTCAATAACGGACATTTGTCAGGTAAATACCACAGTCATCTTCAATAGAGGGCTTGATCTCGCTTTAACTACGTACATCTTATCAAGGCCTCACATAATACCCTGCATATATCGGCACTAACTACATACATCGTATCAAGGCCTTAACATAATACCCTGCATATATCAGCACTAACTACGTACATATTAAGGCCTTCACATAATACCATGCCTATTTATGCACTGGTTTTGATTGGTAACAAGCCCAGCTTATGAGCCTATCAGATTCCTCGGTTATCGTCAATACCAAGTCTAGCGTTTTCAAAGTAAAATGTCTATCCATGATAATCGAGTTGCATGTAGCACTTGTTCATTCAGGGTCAAGGTTTCCGTGCAGGTCATTATGTCATTCTACAAACCAGTCAAAAAAAAATTGTAATAATTTGAATGATAATATATAAAATATTTATAATCTTAATGTTATCAGAGAAAAAAGCAGGCTATATTTAGTCGAAATTGGGAAATTTCATTCTTCAAACCGATAAATCCCATTTTCGATGCCTGTTAGGGAAATCCCCGGAAACGTGACGTCAGAGCGGTATTTTCCCCGCACTTAATTGTCTCCCGTACATAAACGATAATTGCGCTTATATTTCGATAATTTTTAACTTGAATATTTTCAGTCAGACATTTTGAAAGATGACCCATGTAAATGACTGAACTTGGGCAAATATAGGCATTTTTATTGACCACTGTTTAGTCAACGTGATTTTCATTCAATCACATTTCCATCTTTAACGTCCATCTAATTCCAATTGGTTACCCTAATCAACGAATTTATTGACACTGATTTTCGAAGCGATTACATCAAATCGCCAAATCACTTCAGGGTACGATTTGATCGGTCTTTTCAACTGTGTCCAGCCACAAGAATTGTTTACAGCTAATCAAAGCATTTTACAAACTCAACAAAATACTTTGAAATCGTCTATACTGTCAAATAAAAAAGCCTATTATTAATGCTGTAAAACCATCGTTGTATATTATTGTTGTTTTGAAATTAACAGGGTGATTTAAATTGGTTACCAGTTGAAGATGACGTTACAGATATGGTATTACCTGTTTCTGTCAATGAAACTGAAGCAAAAGAATACATATTTGCCATTTCGTTCATGGTCGGTGATAGTCCTAGTTCCATGACATTTTCTGAGTGTATTTACAGGAAATATTCAGGTATATTTTTTTCATATTCTCTTACTTTTTCGTGTGCACGCTTTATCATAAGGTCTGTCATTGAGTCAACTGACGTGGTTTCGATTCCCTGGTTGTACGTGACAAGGAGTAGCGTTGCCTGCCGAACCTCATGGGTTTTATTCAGGTCCTCTGATTTCCTCCCACTGGTAAAGACCTTGAAATAAAATCAAACCATGTGTTAGTCCCCAAATGGCCTAGTTTGTGTTGAGTGGATGTTAAACCCCATCTCTCTCTCTCTCTCTCTCTCTCTCTCTCTTTTTTTCGTTTTCAATTGTAAATGCAATTGTTTCAGGTCTGTCGCCTGTATTAACCTGCAAATTGTTTTTTAATCAGATCGTGTTAATATTAATTATATCCAATTTGAATTAGTTTTTCTTTGATTTATTTTAGAAGGAAAAAAAAACTTATTTTCTGAAAACTTAGGCTGACAATTTGTATATTATAAACACTTCCTTTTAATTATATTTTTCAGTTCCTGCTAACCCTCCTGTGGGATTTCAGCTGGATAAGGAGAATCCTGATTTATCTTTAGGACTAAGTTGGTCACCAAAACAATGTGATCAACAGTCATTGATACACATCGACAATTACATGGTACGCTATTGTGCTGCTGATAGACAAGATGGCTGTTTAGGTACGTACCTTTCTTACTGTGTGGTGGGGTTTACAAATACATTATGGGAGATAAGATAAATAGCTGGCATTTCTCACTATAATAGTTCAAAACAAGATAATGTATAGGCAATTTGCTGAAAATTGATCCACTATAAACCGAGAATTAAGTTGAGCAGCAAATTGAATCATATTCCAGTAAATATCGCAGACTAGCGTTGACATCGAAAGTTGATTATGGTCTGGATAAGTTTGTCGAAATATGTAACGCTTGAAAATAGTATGATTATAATTTAGGATAAATTATGATAGTGTGTATCCTTTGCCGGAACGACTGTTTTTATAGCCTTTGTTTAAAACGAAACAAAAAATGCATGGTACCGGGAATCCTCGTATTTAAGCCCTCCTGATAATGAGTTTAAATTTTGAATGTTAAACCCCTGGTCTAGAGTGCTGCGCTTCGACCTCTAGCTGGCCGGTCACCTCTGGCTTGCGGCTGGTGTGAGCGTATGTGGCATGTAGATAGGGGCACCTTCTCAACCTCGTGAATTTCCTCCGAGCACTCCGGTTTCCCCCCACTGCTAAAGACCCCTACGCGCAAACGAATAATTGAAATAAACTGAAACCATATGTTAGTCTCAAAATGCCCTGGTTTGTGTCGAGTGGACATTAAACCCCATTTCTCTCTCTCTCTCTCTCTCTCTCTCTCTCTCTCTCTCTCTCTCTCTCTCTCTCTCTCTTTCTCCAAAAGAAGTCATTATAATCTCACTTGACTTTAAGGTACCTGCCATAGGTCACTTAAAGTTAAGTGGGTATTTCTCACTTAAACTAGCCTTTGAATACCACTTACAGACTAAAACTTTAGAGTTAAGGCAGCTTAACTTTAAGGGACAATTTGATACTTAACAGTGCCTTTGAATAACCTACCACTTGCCCTTAACTTACAGGAAGTTACGTATATATAAGTGAAAGCTACTAGTTAAGTGGCTATCTTAGACTTAAGATATCCTTTGAATACGGAGCCTGGTACTCCAATTTTCTCCACTGCTAAAGACCCCTACGTGCAAGTGAAATATTTAAGTAAAAGTAAACCATGTTATTCTCGAAATGACCTAGTTTGTGTCAAAAGGACTAAATCTCTCTCTCTCTCTCTCTCTCTCAGTCGTGACCTGGTGAAGCTGTTTCACTACTTTTAAATACTGTCAAAAACTAAGTGTCACCTTTTTTAGGCTTATTTATGAAATCATTAGTATCCTGACAACAAATCTCATTAGCATTTTTTTTTTCTTTTTTCAGAACCACAGCAGACGGTAAAAGTTGCTAGCAGTCATAGCCGTTACCAATTAAATGATCTAAAAGCAGACGTCAACTATAGTGTGTGGCTTCAAGCCGAGTCGTCCGGGGAACTAGGTCCAGAAAGTGTTCATCTTCATGCGGTACCAACTGACTCAAGTACGTACATTTATTAGCTTGGTTTGTTCTAATTTTGGTGTTGCAGATCATCAGCCGGTGATACATCCTTCTGTTGGTTACCTTCACAAAAATAACTGTCCTCAACAGGTGATGGGGGGGGTTGGGATGGCCTAGTGGTCTAGAGTGCCGCGCTTCGACCTCTAGCGGGCCCTCACCTCTGGCTTGCGGCTGTGGTTTTGATCCCTGGTGTGAGCGTATGTGGCATGTAGATAGGGGTGCCTTCTCAACCTCGTGGGTTTCCTCTGGGTACTCCGGTTTCCCCCCACTGCTAAAGACCCCTACACGCAATCGAATTATTGAAATAAAACCATATGTTAGTCCCAAAATGACTTAGTTTGTGTCAAGTGGACGTTAAACCCCATTTCTCTCTCTCACAACACGTGACATCGCATCACATGGTGTCAATCTTTGGCTCAATGGCGCATGCTTTGTTTACGTGAGACGTAACTGGTTCAGGCAGAATGATGCCTTTTACTCATTTTAATATCCATTTACACTAAATAAGAAATAATTTTTACCTTTTACCTACAAATACTTCAAACGTCTTTATTTATTTTTCTAATACATACAAAAAATGTTTTAGAATTTATTTTGTCGAAGGAAAAAAGTTAATAATTTAGGCTCATTAAGTCGCATCGATGTCATCCTTATCAGTAACTCTAACAGCCTAGCGAATATTCACTGCTGATCAGTGTGGTGTTTAGGGTTGCAAATTTAATGAGAAAGGTTAAATTAAGGATGATCGAGGATTTTTTGGTTTTTTATTTCAGGATTATCTACTGGTGCTATAGTAGGGATAAGTTTGGCCTTGTTTGTGGTGGTCGGAGTAGCTGCAGTCGGAGTGTATTTCACAGTCTTTAGGTAATTATGTCAAAATTATGTCAAAATAAAAAAAAAAATTGCATGTCTACTTTGTTCACAGTAGAAATTATCTCAAACACAGTTCATGTGGATTATGTAATGCCTAGGTCCCACTGGACATTTTTCACTTGGAGATGTACTACCATTAGAAATTGATGTGCTTGCTTTCCCGATAATGCAAACTTTAAAATTGTTCGCAGTTCTCCCGTGGCCTTCTAATGGTCCATGCGGCTCACGACCCCCGCAGAGTGTCCGTCGCTCATCAGTTTCCATCGGTTGTGCATCACTGTGATCAGTGAGGTTTGTTGTATGTGGATTAAAGTTTCCTACTAGAGTTGTTGATAATGTTAATAATTCTGAATATCCATTTTATTATAGGAGGTGTAAAAAACTGATTGAACCGTATAAAATTACAGATGTCCTGGATGTTAAAGATGTATATATATCACATAAAGTAAGTGTACAAACCATACAATACCATACATAATAACATACATAATACCATACATAAGAAATGAAATGAAATGGGGTTTAAAGCCCTACTATTCTGCTCCGAGCTAGGCTAATGACGACAGCTAATGACGACAGCATACGCCATACAGTGTTCTATGAGGGAAATTTTGCCCATACAGCGGCACTACAACCTATATCGGATTCCAACTGTCACTGGATCTTTTATGTGCACACAATGTGGGTTCTCGTTTGTCAACGACCTTGTCTATTTCTTTGGGCGCCACACGACCGCAGCGTGGTAAGGATGTGATGACACTTTGGCGGGGACATTATACAGGTGGTTAACTATATCATACATACCATGTGATAACTTTGGGGCGGTTGGTTGGATGAATGGTTAGAACGTGCGCGCTGCATCATAAAGCCTGTCATTGAGTCAATTGACGTGGTTTCGAATCCCCGGTTGTACATGCCAAGGAGAAAGGGCGTCTGTCCAACCTCGTATATTTTCTCCTGGTACTCTGGTTTCCTCCCAAATCTAAAAACCCCTATGTGAAAGCGAATTATTGAAATGAAATTAAACCATATGTTAGTCCCAAAATGACGTAGTTTGTGTCGAATGGACGTTAATCCCATCTCTCTCTCTCTCTGTCTATCTATATCTCTCTGTGAGAACTTATTTTTATCTGCATTTTGTTTATCTTCAGGAGCACAACTTTATTTCATCAGCAGATGATTTTACACCTAAAAACTCAAATAATAATATTTTATCAACTGGTTCACAAAATGAGGATGTTGAAAAGGCAGAAAAAAATTTGAATAATGAAAAGATGAACATACCAGGTAGTGCCGGTAGTAGTAAATCTGACGCCACAACAGAGATGGATTATCAGAAAATAACATTTCAAAGTTCAGGTGAAACTGATGATGATACAGGAAATGATATTGTAGTTGGACAAGTGGCCATTGATCAGACACTATCACCCGTAGTTACACTTGAAAATGAAATCACATCGATAGATAAATCCCATAGCACTCAGAATGGTCGGCTAAAAAGTGGTTATTGTACACCAGAAGAAGTCGAAATGAAACTTGGCCCATTCTCTCCAGCTCCCGAGATAAAGTCCCATCTCGATGCATCCAGTAGATCCGATGTGGATTATAATAAAGTAGCCATGAAGAACTCGGGAGACAATGATGATAGTATTGAAAATCAGGCTTCGGGTGATCAAAAACTGTCGACAAATTGTGAAAATCGTGGTCAAGAGTTAAGTGGAGAAATACCAATCACTCCATCATTTAAAAAATCCAATGATGGTTACTATAAACAGGAAGAAGTGCAGAAGAAAATGGAGAATCCTGTGCCTGATAATGGCAATCCGTCTGCAAACATAAATCAAAATATCATGACATCCCCAGACGAAGAGAAACGT
The DNA here is from genome assembly GCA_948474765.1 of Patella depressa. NCBI lineage: Eukaryota > Metazoa > Mollusca > Gastropoda > Patellidae > Patella > Patella depressa. Next base: position 73,951,222 of record OX419719.1, read on the forward strand.
TTAAGATCTGATTCTACTGACGATAGTATAGAATCAGGCTATAAAAAAGTTACCCTTGCAAATGGGGTGAACCTCAATGATAACACATTAGATGAAATTAACGATGTGGAAATCGCTCAAACTGTATTAGACGATATTAATAATAATCTTTTAAGAAATGACCACACACCTAATCTGATGAACGGTTCACCATTTAGAATCACTAATAATGATGATTATGTAACACAACAAAATCTTTCACAAATGACAAATTCTGTACCTGGTACTCATAATCCCAACGAAAACCATAATCAGAATCATACAATTTCCAATAACTCTGAATATGTAACAAGTACAGAACTAGCCAAAAAACAAAATCAAGGCCTTCCTAAAAAAAGTTTAAATATGGATTATGTGACAATTGATACTTTTAATAACTAAACATTTCAGATAATTCTTTTTTATATCAATGTCCCCATTTATAATTGGATTTTTATATGCCCACATTGAAATGTGGTTTTATATATTGTCATCACCCCAGTCCGTCCATCTGTTTAAGGTCACGAGAGAAAGAAATCTATTGATTTTCAATGATTTCTGATGATAAATGCCAGAGTTCTCTCCCTTGAGCACTTTGAAAAATTATTGTGTATGCTCTAGAGGCTACAAATCGTATCCAACTGACTTCGAATTAAAGCCCCAATAACACTCTTGTTGTAACTGAATGATATGTCCCAATCGTCATTCTGGTCAACAAATCGTATTATTTTAGAATATTCCAATTAAATGATGATATAAATTTCATCTTAACACACCTATTTTAAAAAATTGGAAAAAGTCAACCAATTGATTTGAAAAGTCTAACGTAAACCTTTTCAAATGTGACTTGGATTTTCAAATATTTTCGAACCCTCTGGACAAGTAAAATAGGATGTAATGGATAATTTACACAACAGGCGAGACACTAAAACATCTAGTACTTAGAATAAGGGTATTACTTATTTTCTGGAGCTACCAAGCCAGCAAGAATGTTATTGTCCCTTTAATACATAGTGTTTAAAGTCATGAGACGAAGAATCCTATTGATTTTCAATGTTTTTTGATAGTTTACTGCCAGATTTATGTTCTTTGATCACTTTGTAAAATCTTGTAGTTCATAAAAATTAACAATCAAACGAAATTCTAATAATTTCTGATAATTACTTAATGGGTTATTATTCGTAATCAGATTTTCAGTGTTAAATGTTTTCATTACTGACAATGGAAAAATATGCAACAAACCTTGTTAACTGCCTGGATGACCTAACTGCTGTGGGCATATGTTTCGTTGCCTGGCAACCAATCTTTTCATTATGGAAAGCATGATAACATTCTTTTTTAGCCAGTAAAGCCAGGCTGACACCGTCTGATTTGCGCAAACTCGTCGTGCCAATGCGGGAAGTGCGCAAACAATGCGCAAACTATGCATGAACTCGTCGTGCCAGTTCGTGTCAATGTGGACACTGATGGCCACGACAAAATCATGGCCAAAAGATGTGCAAGTGTCAGCCTGGCTTTAGGCTCACTTCTGTATGTTGTAAAGATATTTGCCAAAATTACTTGATAGATTTCAACAAAATTCAGTCAGTATTATAATCCGATTGTATTCTCTTCAGATATTATTGATAGTGATCTGATATATATATTGAGATATTGATACCAATAAATATATAAATACCGGTATATATATATACATTGACGTGTAGTTTTACTATAATATATACATGTATATACAATTAGCCATTTTATCTGTAAATGTATAAAGCCTTTAAATGTAATTGAGCGTGCTTTGGCTGAGAAATTCATTTGGATGTCAGTAGTGTAGGATGGAGGTAGGTATAGTCATTCGGATGGGACGAAAAATCGAGGTCCCGTGTACACATTGGCGAGCACGTAAAAGAACCCTTGACAGTTGACAAATGGTAAACAGGCCAGTCATAGCGCCACTGTCCAGGTAAAATGTCCCTTATAGCGCACTGCATAGCAAACGCTCGTCTTTATTAGCTCAGTTTGGAGCAGTACAGTAGGAGGTTAAACCAATTGATTTAAAAGAAATTAAATTATTCTGTTATGAAAAAACTCATTTCATTTAGTCTTCCATGAACAGAGGGATATACATTTTTTAATATTTTAATATTTTAATGTATATTTTTATTTACATTAATTATTTTTGTATTCCATTAACATTTAATTTTAAAGAGATTAAGAAGACTGGAATAAATTTATTTGTTATGATAAAACTCAAGTTTATTTAGTCTTCCATTCGTCGCTATTAACACAGAGGGATTTAGATTTCTTTAATATGTTACTGTATATTATTAACATTTAATTTTAATATAAAAATGATATTTACTGTATATAAATGATTGTGATCAATCAACTCATTTGATATTTTATATTATATGATAAATTGGGTCTTCTATAAATAGGTGCTTCCAATTGTGCATACCGGTAGACCATAACAGCATTCAAAAGCCTGTAAATGTTGTGAAGAAAATCCTAGAATTGATTTATTACCCTGAGAAACCCTTTGTTCTCAGGAAGCAAATCATCTGTGACCCTAACAATAACGAAGAATTTTCACTGTGTACCTTCAATTTTTGCATAATTATAGTTAAAAATGTTGCATTTGTCTTAAAATTATTGTTTCACTGTCTCTCTGTTAATGTATACTCGTAGCTAATGATGTTGCATTTGTCCACAACTTATTTTAATGAGACTAAAGAAATGGAGGTCTATATCTATGTTATCTATGTATCTATGTAGTTTGTTATTAATGTGTTATTGTTATGCATATTTTGTTTGTTTTTTTGTGAAAGAGAGACTACCACGTTTTCAAGAGAATATACCCGAAACAGAAGTTTTTTAATTTTACTTTAGGCTAGATTCAGCTGTTATCGAATCTGATTAAAATACAGGGCCCTGTTTCACGAAATCTTAACTAAAGATAAAATCGAAATTTTAGTAGATACTTCAGTTTTGATTGGGTAAGCACTAAAATCAATCTAATATTATCCAATCAAATAACTAAAATTGGGATTTTATCTTAGTTAAAATTTCGTGAATAAGGCCCCATATCTGTACTTCATGTCATTTTTTTTATACCTTTAATGATCAACACTACAGGAAGATCTCGCAAGTTATAGTGGGAGTTCACGTCAGGTCATACGAGTGCCTTTTGACCAATCAGCATTAATGTTACTAGTGGATTACCCACAGTTCCATGCAAAACACCTAAGGCTTGCCATTACAGGCCGTTTCATTGGCTAATCCCTCACACTGTTTAGAACATAATCCCAAACATCGTTAAAAGAACATGTCAATGATAACAACTCTTTCAGATATTAGTGTAGTAAAGCCAAGTAAAACGAAATTTTGCCTAGTATTATAGGCTTTTAGGCATTCTAAAACCAAGAAATGGGCCAGATTAAACCATTGTACACGAACATATTTTCTTTATAGATAAGAGGGCTCTTTTTTCCAAGACATTGCATATGAAACGAAATGAAACGAAATACGATCTGTGTTTTAATTTGATTAGGGATTATGTTGTCTTCCACCTATTTCATGAATTAAATGACATTGTATAATATTCCAGAGGAGAGGTGTGTGTTAGCACATCTAGTCTCGGCTGTATGACAAATTCCGCCATATTGGAACCACTTTAAAGGTCCCAGATGAAACATGGCTGTGCCCATGGTGTCTTGGAACTACTTTAAAGGTCCCGGACGAAACATGGCTGCTCCCATAGTGTCTTGTTTGTTTGTCATAGCGTCAAGTTTTCCTGTTAAAGTAAATCGGTAGCCGCATCGCAAATGTATGGGCGTAGGTACATATCACTTACTGTCAAACAGCCGAGATTAGATGTAGGTTCCGTGATGTTCCGGAATCTGTTGAGATTTGCTGAGTGGAGTGTTAGTTGATTCTATTCACATGCTTTTCTGTTGAGTGTACGAGTTTAACTGACTTATTGCAGTAGACTGGTTTAAAAAGAGTTGAATGTCAACCAGGGGCCTATTTCACGAAATTTTAACTAAGATAAGATCCAAATTTTAGTAATTTGATTGGACAATATTAGATTAATTTTAGTTCTTAGCCAATCAAAATTGAAGTATCTACTAAAATTTGGATTTTATCTTTTGTGAAACAGGGCCCTGCATTATGAAGATAGAATTGGTCATATAATTCACACATATCATTATTCGCTCACAGTGATCTTCCAAATGATAATTTTGAAACTATTTTGAATTGTCATATATTTGTCGTAGGAAAATAACCATGTTTTGAAGGTTATTTTTTGTTCATAGCTGTATTGTTGACATTTTACCATAATAATCAAAATACTTTTTATATACCCATTATTGATAACCCTATATTTATGTAAATAAAATTAAACCATATGTTAGTCCCGAAATGAACTAAGTTTGTTTTGAGTGGACGTTAAATCCCATCTCTCTCTCTCTCTCTCTGAGGGGGGTGGGGTGGGGTGTCTAAGTGGATAAGGCGCTGATTAGCTAGCCTGGGGGTCGGGTGTTCGATCCCTGCATTGGCTGAGAAAGTTCATCTCGATTTTCCAGCGTGATTTCACCTTGTCAGTGATGCAGATGCCTAGTTGTTTGGATGGGATGAAAAACTGAGGTCCCGTGTACACATTGGAGTGCACGTAAAAGATCACCTGGCAGTTTGAATTCGATGTAAGAGTAGGCCGTAGCGCTGCTGCCCGGACAAAATTTCGGCTCATAGCACACTGTATGGCGTATGCCCGTCTTCCATTAGCCCAGGTTAGATGCAAAAGAGTAGGACGTTAAACCCCATTTCATTTCTCTCTTCCTGTGATTGGGATTGGGTGCCCAAATCAGGCCCATAGCCAGCTCATTAAATTTGGGGCGGCTACGGAATGTTTTTATACGCCCACATTTTCATCATGTCGTAGCTGACTTCTAGTCATTTTGTATTTAGTTTTCTTTACCTTGAGGAAGTTAGTATTTTTACTGACGAAACGTTGGATAAAATGTGTTTTTTTGATATTGTATTCTATTAATTATTTTATATCACGTTTTCATGTGGACGTATTTTGTCGTCGCCCCTGTTCATCGTCCACAATTGTTTGTGAACAGTCTACAGGTCCCAATTTTTATCGGATTTCGATGAAACTTGAAATGTAGGTTTATTACCCTAAGATCTTCATGGGTTATGGCCCCTGATTTTATGAAAAATCACCTTTTTAGCTTGTGAACAGTGTAGAGGTCACAATTTTGAACCCAATTTTGTTGAAACTTGAAATGCATATTTATAACCCAAAGATCTTGGTTCCTTTCGATATTTGCACATATCGGGTCATAACTTCTTGAATTATGGCCCCTGATTGTACGAAAAATCGCCCTTTTAGCTTGTAGCACCTCTGGAGGTTAAAATTATTATCTGATTTAAATAAACCTTTGATTATATCACTGTTACATGGTAATGAGGGTTGAGTTTGAATTTCGTGAAAATCGGACCAAAATTGATGAGCAAAAATGGACGCCGTTTGTACGTGAATAGTGTGAAAGTATGTTATATCAAGGTGGTGGACTCTATAGAGGTCATAATTTTGAACCGATTTTGATCAAATTTGAAATGCATGTTTATAACCCAAAGAAATTGATTCCTTTTGATATTTGCGCATAATGGATCGTAACTTTTTTTTTTAGCTTGTGGTCTCGGTAGAGGTGATAATTGTTATTCGATTTACAAAACCGTCTGATTATTGGGTTCAAATTTAGCAAAAATCGGACCAAAATTGCCAGACAAAATGGCCGCCGCTTGAATGTGAATATTGTAAAGATATAGTATATCAAGGTTATTGACCCTGTGGAGGTCACAATTTTAATCCGATTTTGATGAAACTTGAAATACATGTTTAAAATCCAAAGATCATGGTTCCTGTTGATATTTGCGCATATCATATTGTAGCTTCCTGAATTATAGTCCCTGATTGTACGCAAAATCAACTTTTTTTTAGCTTGTGGTTCCTCTAGGGGTCTCAATTATTATCCGATTTTGATTATATTACCGTTACACTGTAATGAAGGTTGAGGGTGAATTTCGTCAAAATCGGACCAAACCTCTCGGAAATAATGACTGCTGCTAATACGCGTTTATAACCCAAAGATCGCAGTTCCTTGCGATATTCGCGCACATTGGACCATAACTTCCTGAATTATGGCCCCTGATTGTACGAAAAAATCATGTTTTTTATCTTGTGGACCTTATGGAGTTCACAATTTTATTATGAATTAAAAGAACGTTTGAATATATCCCTGTTACACATTAATGATGTTTGAATTTGATTTTCAATAAATTTTGATAATTGAACAGCTAAATCCATAATATTAAATGTTTGGTATACTAAACGTTAGCATGGGGCAGAACTTTATAACAAATTCTAATGATTTTCTGATAATTACTTAATATGCGACAACTCTTGTTGACTGAAACCCCTATGTCACAGACAATGTCAGGCACAGATTCAGGCTTTGTCAGATACAAAATCTCTGGTGCCTGTCATTTTGTCTGGCACTGATTTGTCTATTTTATTGATATTATTAATACATGTCAGGCACATCTAAAACCGTTATTTCCAGGCCTGCATCCATTCAGATTTATAATTTTTAAGCATGTGAAGGGTGCCGAGTTCTCTACTAAATGTTTTGTTTATGGATATTAATGTATATCAGTTAATTTCATGTTTCATTTTGTTATTTTCATTACACATTTTTAGTGCAGTAGACACTATAAAATAATAACTTTTGTATGATTATTATTTTTATATTAAAGGTTTTACATTATACTTTAAACATTTGTTAATTATAACAAAACTTGGTTTCACTGAACTAAAAATAAAGAATTAATACCGATTTATGGTGTCCATTTGTTGTGTAACATTCATATCTTTGTAACCTTGTGGATTTTCTAAGGGTTATTCGGTTTCCTCCCTCTGCTAAAGGCCCCCCCCACGACATGCAATTATTGAAATAAAATTGAACAATGTACCAGTCCCAAAATGACCAAGTTTGTGTCAAGTGGACGTTAAACCCCATTTCTTTCTCTCTTTATTACTACATATACGTTAGCTGAAAAAAGGTTTCAAAATGAAATAAAATGGGATTCGACGTCCTACTGTTCTGATCCTACTTGGCTAATAAAGACACTACAGCCAACTCTTATATCGAATACCAACTGCCAAGGAATCTTTTACGTGCAAGCCAATGTGTACATAGGATCTCTGTTTTTTGTCCCATCAAATGACTAGACAACCCTCCGTCCTGCATCACTGACAAGATGAAACCACACCATTTAGCTACCTGAACCCTTGAGTCGAATAAAAGTGGTTTATATATAGTAGGATGGAATAGTGAAGATATTATTTTCACATACACTTAATTGGTGGATTTATATGACAGACTTGTGTCAACACAGAGCCGCAGTGGTTGAGTTTGTAAGGCACTCGCTGATGCTCACTAACTAGGTCCCATTGAGGTCCTATGTAGGCTTACACATTGGTATGGTGTTCTATTTCGGCCACGTCGTGCGTCGCCTTTGAAAAAAGGCGACGCACGACGCAAACTTCGCGTCGCCTTTTTATACGCCCACATTGAAATGTGGTCGTATATTGTCGTCGCCCCCGTCCGTCCGTCCGTCCGTCGGTCCGGCGTCCACAATTGCTTGTGGACGCTCTACAGGCTAAAGTTAATATCCGATTGACTTTAAATTGATACACAGTGTTTAAGGTCATGAGACGAAGAAGCCTATTGTTTTTCAGCGATTTCCGATAATAACTACCAGAGTTATGGCCCTTGATCACTTCAAAAAATCTTGTGGACGCTCTAAAGGCCAAAGTTAATATCCGATTGACTTTAAATTTTTACACAGCGTTTAAGGTCATAAGACAATGAAGCCTATTGATTTTCGGCGATTTCCGATAATTAGTGCCAGAGTTATGGCCCTTGATCTCTTTAAAAAATCTTGTGGACGCTCTAAAGGTCAAAGTTAATATCCGATTGACTTTAAATTTATACACAGTGTTTAAGGTTATAAGACGAAGACGCCTATTGATTTTCAGCGATTTCCGATAGTTAGTGCCAGAGTTATGGCCCTTGATCACCTCAAAAAATCTTGTGGACGCTCTGGAGGCCAAAGTTAATATCCGATTGACTTTAGATTTATACACAGTGTTTAAGGTCATGAGACGAAGAAGCCTATTGATTTTCAGCGATTTCAAATAATTACTGCCAGAGTTATCTCCCTTGATAACTTCAAAAATTCTTGTGACGCTATAGAGGCCAAAGTTACCATCCGATTGACTTCAGATTGATACATAGAGTTTAAGGTGTTGAAACGAACAAGTATTTTGATTTTCAATGAATTTAGATAACTGAACAGCTAAATCCATGATATTAAATGTTTCATGTATATACTAATTGTTAGCTTGGGGTAAAACTTTATAAAAAGCAATCAAATTCTAATGATTTTCTGATAATTACATAATGAGTTGTTACTCTTAATCAGTTTTTAGTGTATTACAAATGTTTCATTACCGAAAAAAGTAAAAATATGCGACAACCCTTGTTGACTGCCCGGACGATTTAGCTGCTGTGGGCGTATGTTTCGTTGCCTGCAACCTATCTTTCAAACTTCGCGTCGCGCGTCGCCTTTTTCAATGTTAAGCTATTGGGAGAAAAAAGCGACACGACGTACGTCGCCTTTTCTAAGGTGATGAAATGCGCATGTACCAGGAGAATTCATTTGCAGTTTATTTGCCGTTTAGTATTTTATCTTCAATACAATAATTTATTTTGGACACAAGGAACTGCCATTACTATACTTTTTGCATTTCTATAAAACCCAGATTATGTGTTATATTTTAAATCTCTATTCTAAACTAAAAATTTTAAACTCTACTGCGAAAGAGTGGCCTCGTGTCGTCTACTGTGAAAGAGTGACCTGTTCTCTGCAGATACAGTAATACACTATAGTTAAACACGCGGTGACTGGGTACTGATAACGATGTGGGTGTGGTTTCCGTTATTTACATCAGTATCAGTTGTTTTATAGGTTCTCAAGACAGAATTAATACGAGAATTGTTTTATTGTAGATATTTCACGGAGAATATATTAGTTACCCCAAAGAAATCTGGTTAAGATCGAGTTTGAAAGAATGCAAGATTAGGTTCACTTCTGCACAAGTTAGCATATAGTCACACAGGCAGCTATTAGCAGGGCCGTCACAAGCCTATGTGGCGCCCCAGGGCAAACGTTTCAATGACGCCCCCCACCCAGCCATTGCATACTGTAACTGCTTTGTTCAATGTCTTCGCTCAGTTGAATTATGATGATCAAAAATTTTTTATAATATCATCTTTCATACTTTTAACACCTTGTCTAAATAACTATATATTAAATTCATTAAATTTTTTATATCTATTTTCCTGTCAACTCTCTGTTTGATCGACAAACACTATAATATGCCGTGAAAAAATCATAATTCCACCCTCTACTTGATGTTATCTCAGAGTCTGAGATCAGACTCCAAGGTGAGCAATTAGTTAATTCCCCCCACCCCGCCTCCTCCAAGCGGAGTCGACCCCGGGCGTTAGCCCCTCTCAGTAACTCCCCCCCCTCCCCGCTAATATATTGGTCTTCGGGTATTTTCATATTAATTCTGTCTGTATAAATGTCAAGGAATGTTCATACTATAAGTAATACAACACTAGAACCTATAAAACAACTGATGTAAATAACGGAAACCATACCCACATCGTTATCAGTACCCTGTCATCGTTTGTTTAACTGTAATAGTGTACTATCTGCAGACAGCACAAGGTCATTCATTCACACCAGAATTTATGTTTAGAGCAGAGATTTAAAATATAACATATAATCTGGGTATTACTATTATAGAAATATATTGTTATAGGATACCAATGGCAGTTCTTTGTGTCCAAAATAAATTACTGTATATATGATGAAATACCAAACGGCAAATAAACTGCAAATGAATTCTCCTGGTACATGCGCATTTCATCACTTTAGAAAAGGCGACGCGCGACGCTTTTTTCTCCCTATAGCTTAACATTGAAAAAGGCGACGCGCGACGCGAAGTTTGAAAAAGGCGATGCGCGACGCACGACGTGGCCGAAATAGAACACCATACATTGGCGTGTATGAACCTTTTCAGCAAAAATGGGGTTAGATGTTCTGCTCTTCCGCTCTATGCTATAGCCCAGGCCTACATGATGAAAATATCAGCGCAAATAGCTCTTGCAATGGCTACAGATGCAAGGAAATGACGGATAATTTTCTTGGGGCCCCCAACCCCCCTCTCAGCGGCGTGCCACGTCTCTGCGGTCAGTGCCCTTATTTTGCGGCGCCCCCCTTTTCAAAATTCCTAGCTCCGCCCCTGTGTCGGGTGGGACCTCTGTTTTTCGTCCCATCCCAATGACTAGACAGCTGTCTTTGACAGGCACTCTGAAGTGTAAGAAAGCTTTTCTCATCCATTTGCTGTTCAGGAGGAAGTCTTTCTATTAGAAAGTATAAGATGAGTAAAATCAAAATTTATTGACCGATTCGTCTGAAATTCGGTGTGGGTAAGTGGACGGTAAGCGTTAAATCATTCCTTGCGAGGCCGATTTTATAGATTTTGCTGAGCGAGGCATATGTAAGCCCCGCCTCTTTCTTGTTCGAGTCCCTCCCATTTTATTTGAAGGTGGAGTTTATAAAGGACTATTTATTGTTAATAATAGAATAAATCTCAAGTGCTACTACACTTACGCATACCTAGTGGTTTCCATGGTCCGAGTGTGTGATTATCAATAGTCGCTCGTAACACTTCCTAACAATTTCAAATCTCTACGACCACGGGAGGTACTAGCGGTATGAAAATTCAATAACGACAAAATGTACTCTCCCTGACCTGCTCTACTATGTAATTAGTCTCTATCGTCAAGACAAATATTCTACGTTGAAGACTGGGGGGGGGGGGGGAGAGAGACTACTGTGTACTCGGAGTTTTAATTGGTCGATGAATTTCCCTATTTCTGGAATATAATATTCTAATAATATGTCAATCACTTACTGAAATATCATTTAATTTACAAAATATTATATTTCTATGAAAATTATTTCATAGAAATACTTTATAATCTTTCATAATTAAGAAAAAGTCCCACTGCTAAGCTAGGCCGATTGGGTTCAAAGTGTGCAGACTGCGTAGCTAGACCACTTACACTCTATAGGCGGTATTGGATGATAAATTTAAACGCTCGAAAGAAATATTATTATTTTATGAAAATCAATCGAAATGATATCCCCAAATCTTTAAAACATAAGAAAAGGGCGGACTGCTAAGCTAGGCCGGCTGTATACATAATGTGATATAGTGCGATGTCTGTGATATATAAGATGCTATCTTCATGTATATAATAATACATTCACTCTAATATTATTTTTCGATGTAAATGTTCCAAAGATAGAGAGATGGGGAGGGGCATTTAACGCCCACTCGACACAAACTAGATCATTTCGGGACTAACATATGGTTTTAATTTTATTTCAATAATTTTAATGCGCGTAGGGGTCTTTAGCAGGGGAGGAAACCGTAGAACCCGAAGAAAACTCACGTGGTTGCTTCAATATTAAGAAACCGTCCCACTGCTAAGCGAGGCCTATTGGGTTCAAAGTAAAGTGACTGCTAAGCGAGGCCGATTGTACACTGCATGGATTATAATAATAATAATAATAATAAGGAGTCTTATAAAGCGCTAAAATCCACGTCACAATAGGGAAATGCTCTAAGCGCTGACTACACACAAAACACACAACACTACAAAATGCACATGATAATGTCATATTCAAACATAACGTTGGAAAAGATGGGTCTTTAGGTTTGATTTGAATGAAATTAATGTTTCAGCAGACTTTATTTTTAGGGGCAATGAATTCCAAAGCGTTGCAGAGATATGTGAAAAAGATCTTGCACCAAATGTTTTCAATTTGAATTTGGGCGTCTCAAGCAGACATTGATCAGTGGAGCGAAGGCACCTGGATGGAACATATGGATGAACAATATCCTGTAGGTAGGGTGGAGCCATTTTTGAAACCGTTTGAAACGTTAAAGAGAGCACTTTAAATTCGATCCGTTCCTTAATTCTAAGCCAGTGGAGAGAGTTTAGAGCTGGAGATATGTGAGAACGCAGCTTAGTCCTAGTGACGATTCTCGCACAGCGGTTCTGAATTTGTTGAAGCCGATATAGCTGTTCTTTTGAAATGCCTGCTAACAAACTATTTCCGTAATCAAGCCTCGACATAATCATACAGCGTACAAGGGTGGCGGCTGCATCCCTGGTTACAAGGTGCCTTATCGATCCTATGTTTCGTAGGTGATAGTGTGAAACCTTGCATAAGTAGCTGATGTGGGGTTCCATTGTAAGAGACGAGTCCAGATGAATACCAAGGTTTTTTATAGATGAAGAGAAGGGGATAGTTGTATCGTTGACATTAAGAGAAGTAATCGCACATTTCTGCAGTCGGCCTGGAGGCGCACACAGGATAGCCTCTGTCTTTTCGGTGTTTAATTTCAGCATATTTTGATTCATCCATTGTTGAATGTCTCGGATACACTCTTCCATTTTATGGCACGCAGAAAGTTGACACGTGTGTGATGGAGAGAAGCTGTCGATGAGCTGGGTGTCATCAGCATAGCAGTGATGGGAAACCAGGTGTCGATTCAATAGCTCCACAAGGGGTTTTGTGTAGAGACAAAACAGTATTGGCCCAAGGACGGATCCTTGAGGCACACCACATGTTAGAGTCACTGAGTTTGAGACAGCGTTTTTGATTACTACAGCTTGTGACCTTCCAGACAAATATGATGAGAACCAATTTAAGGCAACTGAGCTGATTCCATAATCAGCCTCAAGACGATGCAGAAGCTTACTGTGATCAATTGTGTCAAAGGCTGCTGATAGATCAAGTAGCACCAACATTGACACGTCACCATTGTCAATAGATCGCTTAGCTGCTTCTAATACACAGTTGAGAGCAGTTTCTGTGCTATGTGCTACTCGGTATGCCGATTGGAATTTATCCCACAGATTGCCTCTTTCCAGGAAATTCACAAGTTGCAATTTTACAACCTTTTCAAGGATCTTGGAGAAAAACGGTAAATTGGAAACGGGTCGGTAGTTTTTTAGAACTTCCGTATCCAGTGTTGATTTCTTTAATAGAGGTTTAATGATGGCATGCTTAAAAGCCTGAGGTACAGTACCATTCTTCAGGCTAGTATTAACAATTACAGTTACTACTGGAAGAAGAACATCCAACACTTGAAGAAGAAGATTGGTCGGAATGGGGTCCAAACCACATGACGTGGGTTTAGACTTTTCAATAATACATTTAAGATCATGTTCACTGACTGGTTCAAAAGATTCAAAGTTTTCACCCGTGTAATCATCAGCAACAATGTTATCAAGTACTGGATTAAATTCTGAGCGGATCTTGCTGATCTTGTCAATGAAAAATGTATTGAAGTTGTTTGCGTTGTTCAAATCATCGTCTTTGGGATAGGCCACATCATGCGTCTTGCCAAGTAAAGAATTCAAAGTGCCAAAAAGTGCTTTAGGATTATCCACATTATCCTGAATAAGTTTGTTATAATAAACAGCTTTTGATTTATTGACGATATTGTTTGTGTTATTCCGGGCTGCATTAAACAGCTGACGGTCAATTTCAAGCTTTGTCTTTCTCCACTTTCTCTCTGCCCGACGTCTACATTTACGAGAGTCAAGTACACGTGCTGTTATCCAAGGGACTGACTTTTTGGTTCGCACACATTTTGTTGTGAGTGGCGCATGCTTGTTTAATAACTCCGACAGGGTATCATTGAATAAATCAACAAGTTCATGTAAGTCATCCGGAGGATTCTTGATGAGATTTGACTGAATGATGTCTGCTTTGAAATCAGCAATGTTGATCCCCTTTACATTGCGAATCTGAATCAACATTATAGTGCCATGTCTGTGATATATAAGACACTCCCATTCATTTATATAATACATTCACTCAAATATTTTTCGATGTAAATTTATTCATAGAAATACTTTACAATCTTTCAAAATAGAAGAAAAAGTCCCACTGCTAAGCTACGCCGATCTGCTTCAAAGTATACTGACTGCTGAGCTATGCCGATTGAGTTCAAAGTATAATGACTGCTAAGCTAGGCCGACTGTATGTCTGTGAGATATAAGATACTATCATTCATTTATATAATACATTCACTCAAATATTATTTTTGGGTGTAAATAATTTAAAATCTTTCAAAATAGAAAAAAAAATCCCACTGCTAAGCGACGCTGATCTGCTTCAAAGTATACTGACTGCTAACCGAAGCCGATTGTATGCTTCATGTGGTATAGTGCGATGTTCGAGATATATAAGATACTATCCTTAATGTATATAATACATTCACTCAAATATTATTTTTGGGTGTAAATTAATTCATTGAAATACTTTTAAAATCTCTCAAAATAGACGAAAACGTCCCACTGCTAAGCGACGCCTATTGTGTTTTAAGTATATTGACTGCGAAGGGAGGCCTATTTTATACTTCGTGTGATATAGCGCGATCTCTGTGATATATAAGATACTGTTCTTCCTTATATAATACATTCACTCAAATATTATTTTTCAATGAAAATTAATTCATAGAAATACTTTAAGATATTTCAAAATAGAAGAAAAAATCCCACTGCTAAGCGAAGCCGGTTGGATTCCAAGTATATTGACTGCTAGGCGAAGCCGATTGTATACTTCATGTGGTATAGGCCTAGTGCGATGTCTGTGATATATAAGATGATATCTTCATTTATATAATACATTCACTCAAATTATTAGTTTTCGATGTAAATTTTCGAAAGAGAGAGAGAGAGAAAGAGAGAGAGAGAGGAAGGAGGGATTTAACGCCCACTCGACACAAACTAGATCATTTCGGGACTAACATATAGTTTAATTTTATTTCAATAATTTTCATGCTCATAGGGGTCTTTATCAGGGGTAGGAAACCGTAGAACCTGGACAAAACTCACGTGGTCGGGTCAATATTAAGACGTCCCACTGCTAAGCGAGGCCTATTTGGTTCCAAGTATAATGACTGCTAAGCGAGGCCGAATGTACACTGAAATGGGGTATAGTGCCATGTCTGTGATATATAAGATACTCTCAATCATTTATATAATACATTCACTCAAATATTATTTTTCGATGTAAATATATTCATAGAAATACTTTACAATCTTTCAAAATAGAATAAAAAATCCCACTGCTGAGCGACGCCGGGACTAACATATGGTTTTAATTTTATTTCAATAATTTTCATGCGCGTAGTGGTCTTTAGCAGGGGGGGGGGCGGAGAACCCGAAGAAAACTCACGTGGTTGGTTCAATATTAACAAAACGTCCCACTGTTAAGCGAGACCTATTGGGTTCAAAGTATAATTACTGCCAAGCGAGGCCGATTGTACACTGCATGGGGTATAGTGTCATGTTTATAAGATACTCTCATTCATTTATATAATACATTCACTCAAATATTATTTTTCGGTGTAAATTTATTCATAGAAATACTTTACAATCTTTCAAAATAGAATAAAAAATTCCACTGCTGAGCGACGCCGATCTGCTGATTGAGTTGAAAGTATAATGACTGCTAAGCGAGGCCGACTGTATACTTCATGGGGTATCGTGCGATGTCTGTGATATATAAGATACTATAATTCAATTATATAATAGATTAACTCAAATATTATTTTGCGATGTAAATTAATTCATAGAAATACTTTAAAATATTTCAAAATAGAAGAAAACGTGCCACTGTTAAGCGACGCTGATTGTGTTCAAAGTATATTGACTGCTGAGCGAAGCCGATTGTATACTTCATGTGGTATGGTGCGATGTGTGTGATATATAAGATATTATCCTAAATTTCTAAAATGCATTCACTGAAATATTATCTTTTGATATAAGTTAATTCATACAAATACTTTAAAATATTTGAAAATAAAAGGAAAAATCCCACCGATTTGGTTCAAAGTATACTGACTGCTAAGTGAAGCCGGTTGTATACTTCATGTGGTATAGTGCGATATGTGTGATATATAAGATACTATAATTCATTTATATAGTAGATTGACTTTAGTGTGGGATATATAATAAAATTTATATAATAAAATGACCCAAATCTTATTTTTCCATGAACAATAATTCAAAGAAATACTTTAACATCCTTCAAATACAAGAAAAAGACATAGCGAAGCCGATTGGGTGCTATATTTCTATGTGACAGAGAGAGAGAAAGAGAGAGAGAGAGAGAGAGAGAGAGATCCAACATCTCATTTTTGCAACTACTATACTATACATAGAGTCTGTTTAGATATTTTGTGATTATAGGGCGATGAGTTTTCCTACTAAATATAAGATAATATTAATAATTTTTATTTACATTAAAGTATGGAAATTAATTTCGAAAATTTATACAAAATATAAGCACAAGAAACGGCTGCCGGAAGATCCAAACCCTCATTTTAACCTCAACTAAACATCACATCAAGGCCGTTTACCAAACTGTCAATCAAATTGACTGACATGCGGCCTTCCTCAACATCGGTCTTGGTCTTTACAGTTTATCATTTACCGTAAGGGGACGGGGATGTCTTTTTAAAAACTGGTTAACAAAGTCTACCAGCCTGTTTCATGGTATTTATCTCCCCTTGACCATAAGCTGACAAGAAATATTTTGCATGTTCGTCAATTTTATAAACATTAATGAACGTGAACTTAAAGACTAAACATAGCTAGTTGTCATGAGTAAGACAGCGGGAAAGTAAGAAAAAGACATTTTTATTATCAATTCGTAATTAATTGAAAATTATGGATTACCGTTACCGTCAAAAAACACAAAATCAACCAATGTTTGAAGTAGTTCAGCTCTGAACGTCGGTCTCATTACACTCTCACTCTCAGAACGTTCAGAGAGAGACTGCCCCATTCAATCAATGTCGAAAATAATTGGAGCCCCAGTCAATTTTACTGGGCAACTTTTCACTGCTAAACGATGGGGTGTCAATCCATGTGGGCGCATGTACAATGTAAACAAACATCTTAGTAAGAAAATAAGACCTTGCTTACTTCGCTAGAGTCAGTATGAGCGACACAACACGCTGTTAAAAATACGTCCCCTCCTATCAAGTTATATTTTTCGCCGCCATGACACTCTAACTGTAGGTCAACGTCCACATTCAGGAATGTCGGTCATACAAGACGAAGCGAAATGTACACGCTTACATTGTGCAGGCTTTCACACGGATTGACACCCCGTCGTTTAGCAGTGAAAAATTGTCCAGTAAAATTGACTGTTTTCCAATTTTTTTCGACATTGATTGAATGGGACAGTCCCTGAACGTTCAGGGTGAGTGTAATGAGATCTGCGTTCAGAGCTGGACGATGTTTGAAGTGACCTGATGAAAACTCAAAATGACTCAATAACTGAATGAGTGATCTCGTAGACGTTGTGTGTTTCCTCTGCCCTGCGCCCAGATAAAATCGGACCATCCTAATGGGCTAGTGAAGACGGGCATACACCATTCCCTGATAGTACACTGTATCGCCTAATTCATTAGCCAAGGTTAGGAGCAGAACAGTGTCTGTAGGACATTAAACCCTTATTTCATTTCATTTCATTTCATTTCAAGTATAACATCAGATATTGTGATTGTGAACCTTGGCCCATCCACTACATTCTATTTGAATTTATCAGGGTGAAGTTGTATTTCTTGATGTTAGTAATATTGAACTGTTAAAAGAATGAATTTGTGACCTTTCAGGTTTGTTCTGGTTGTCTTGGAGAGTTTATCTGGATCGGGGCATAAAATTATAAAAAAACGACCCAAACTAGCAGATAAATTAGAAGCCGTTATGTTTGATCCTATAGGCAAGTATATCAAACTTTTTTCATCTACGGCGGGTTGGATGGCCGAATGGTTAGCGTGTGCATGCTGTATCATATGGCCTGCCATTGAGTCAACTGGCGTGGTTTCGAATCCCCAGTTGTACGTGACAAGGAGTAGGGTCATCTGTCCAACATCGTGGGTTTCCTCCCACTGCTAAAGACCCCTAAGGGCAAGCAAATTATTGACATAATATTGAACCATATGTTAGTCCCCAAATGACCTAGTTTGTGTTGAGTGAATGTTAAACCCCATTTCTCTCTCTTTCTTTTCTATCCATGGTTTCCTCCCACTGCTAAAGACACTTCCGTTCAAGCGAATTATTAAAGTAAAATTGAACCATATGTTAGTCCCGAAATGACCTAGCTCATGTCAAGTGGATGTTAAACCCCATTTCTCTCACCCCTTAATATTTATGTCTGGATTTTGTTTAATCTGATTAAAACACAGATCCTATTTCGTTTGTGGGGGGTTGGGATGGCCTAGTGGTCTAGAGTGCCGCGCTTCGACCTCTAGCTGGCCGGTCACCTCTGGCTTGCGGCTGTGGTTTCGAGCCCTGGTGCGAGCTTATGTGGCATGGAGATAGGGGCGCCCTCTCAACCTTGTGGGTTCCCTCCCACTGCTAAAGACCCCTACGTGCAAGCGAATTATTGAAATAAAAATTGAACAATATTTAGTCCCGAAATGACCTAGTTTGTGTTGAGTGGACGTTAACGTTAAACCCCATTTCTCTCTCTCTCTGTAAAAGAGTTGTCATATTACGGTTGTCTGGGTGAAGTGAGGGATTAGCCAATGAAACCATCTGTTACGACTTCTTGGAGTGCCATGCACAGAACTGTTGGTAAACAACTAGAAACATCAACGGTTATTTATGACAAAGCCGCTTGTACGATCCCTGACACAACCTTCCAGTATAACTTGTCAGATCTTTATGTAATGTTTATCTTTTTTTTTTTTGGTTTCAGTGCAACAGAATGTATTATTCAAAGAGATGAAGAAACTTAAAACATTGCGGCGTGGAAAATGAGATGACAGTGTGTGATTTTTATAAAACAAACAAAATGAAATGACATTTAATTTTTCAGTCAGCAAGTCGTCACTTTCAAATGATCTGTGGTTTTGAAAACATGTACACTAGACCATTGTTTTTGTGTGAGTGGGGTGGGGTGGGGTGTGGGGTGGGGTAAGAGAACTGAAAGTAGATCGAAGATAAATAAAACTGTAAGAATTTGTAGATTTATTTGTTGTTCTGTATAGTGAGGTATGAGAGATTGGTATCCAATAAGATATAGTACATCCAGATTTTTCCAGCGTGGTTGTCTGTGATGCAGGACGTAGGGCCTGGCAAGGACAGCTGTCTAGTTGCTCGGATTGGAAAAAACAACCATGTCCCATGTACGTCAAAGATCCCATTACAGCTGGAATTTTATATAAGAGTAGGCCGTTGTGCTGCTGTCCGGGCAAATTTTCCCTCATAGCAAACTGTATGGCTTATGTCCGTCAGAGTCCGTCTTCATTAGCCCAGTCGGAGCAGAACAGTAGGACGTTAAACCCCATTTCATGTCCAACAAGATATGTTGCCATCTCGCTGTTTTTAAGTTGACATCTGGAAGTGTTCCATAACCACCTCAAAAATATTCAACTGTTTTGGAACACAGGGGTTAATTCGGTACTAAATCTGTTTCTGTGTTATAAAAAAGCGATCACTAGTTACCCCAGATCTTAGAGTCTGGGAAGAGACAACCCCCACCCCAAGTTTCTTTTTCCAGGACCACAGGACCTTTGGTGAATATCAAAGTTAAAATAGCACCCTGCATTTCTGGACTGACATGTATCTACCCCAAATATCATGAGATTTGAGGTAATTGAATGGGTAATATTTTTATATCCATGACAAATCAAAACCTATTTCGTGTAACAAACAGAATAGATCTTGATAGACATTGTGCCAACACAAATGTCAGAATATTGTCTTCGATCGAAAATTTTAATTGTCCGTTAGAATGTGCATCCAGTCGGACATTGTGTCAGACACACATTTGAAAGTTATGTCCAGACTTACTAATGGATAAATTTCGTTTTTCAAAGATTTTTGCTTTTGCACTGAAGTAGCCCTGCCCACTGATTACTGTAAAAAAAAACATCTGTGGCTAAAACATGATTTAATCATAAAATGGATAATTAAGACTGTTTTTTATCGTGCCGACTTTAGTAATGATGATTGAGACTAGGCCGAAAATTCATTCCCTAAAATCTTGGTTCACAGTGGATCAATTTGACAGAAATTTTCAGTAAATTCCCTTTACATTATCTAGTTTTTAACTATTATATTGAGAACTGCCATCTCTTTATCTTATCTCCCCAGGGGCGGATCCAGAGGGGGGGGGGTGGCGGGTCCAAACCCCACCCTGCTCAGCTACATAAAAAAAATAATGCCTTGCATCTATGAAATTACATCACAGAGTGATCCTACATCAGTATAAAAATGATTTCTCTGTTTAAAAAGCTCAATTTGTATGTATGCCTATGTAATTTAGAGACGATGAGGGCAGATTTCTGTGATAGAAACCTGGCAAACCCCCTCCTGCAAAAATTCCTGGATCCGCCCCTGCTCCCATTATGTATCTTTTAATGTTCCGTATACTCAATGTTAGCATGGGACAGAGTTTTATAAAGATAGGTTGCCAGGCAACGAAACATACGCCCACAGCAGCTAAATCGTCCGGGCAGTCAACAAGGGTTGTCGCATATTTTTACTTTTTTCGGTAATGAAACATTTGTAATACTCTAAAAACTGATTAAGAGTAACAACTCATTATGTAATTATCAGAAAATCATTAGAATTTGATTGCTTTTTATAAAGTTTTACCCCACGCTGACAATTGAATTAGTATATATACATGAAACATTTAAAATCATGGATTTAGCTGTTCAGTTATCAAAATTCATTGAAAATCAATATACTTGTTCGTTTCAACACCTTAAACTCTGTGTATCAATCTGAAGTCAATCAGATGATAAGTTTGGCCTATTTAAAGCGTCCACAAGTTTTTTTGAAGTGATCAAGGGCCATAACTCTTGCACTAATTATCGGAAATCGCTGAAAATCAATAGGCTTCTTCGTCTCATGACCTTAAACTCTGTGTATAAATTTAAAGCCAATCGGATATTAACTTTGGCCTCTATAGCGTCCACAAGATTTTTTGAAGTGATCAAGGGCCATAACTCTGGCACTAATTATCGGAAATCGCTGAAAATCAATAGGCTTCTTCGTCTCATGACCTTAAACACTGTGTATAAATTTAAAGCCAATCGGATATTAACTTTGGCCTCTATAGCGTCCACAAGATTTTTTGATGTGATCAAGGACCATAACTCTGGCACTAATTATCGGAAATCGCTGAAAATCAATAGGCTTGTTCGTCTCATGACCTTAAACACTGTGTATAAATTTAAAGCCAATCGGATATTAACTTTGGCCTCTATAGCGTCCACAAGAGTTTTTGAAGTGATCAAGGACCATAACTCTGGCACTAATTATCGGAAATCGCTGAAAATCAATAGGCTTCTTCGTCTCATGACCTTAAACACTGTGTATAAATTTAAAGCCAATCGGATATTAACTTTGGCCTCTATAGCGTCCACAAGATTTTTTGAAGTGATCAAGGGCCATAACTCCGGCACTAATTATCGGAAATCGATGAAAATCAATAGGCTTCTTCATCTCATGACCTTAAACACTGTGTATAAATTTAAAGCCAATAGGATATTAACTTTGGCCTCTATAGCGTCCACAAGATTTTTTGAAGTGATCAAGGGCCATAACTCTGGTAGTTATTATCGGAAATCGCTGAAAAACAATAGGCTTCTTCGTCTCATGACCTTAAACACTGTGTATAAATTTAAAGTCAATCGGATATTAACTTTAGCCTCTAGAGCGTCCACAAGCAATTGTGGACGCCGGACCGACGGACGGACGGACCGACGGGGGCGACGACAATATACGACCACATTTCAATGTGGGCGTATAAAAACCCAACAAATTCTAATGATTTTCTGATAATTACATAATGAGTTGTTACTCTTAATCAGATTTTAGTGTATTGTAAATGATTCATTAACGAAAAAATATGCAACAAGTCTTGTTGACTGCCCTGACGATTTAGCTGCTGTGGGCGTATGTTTCATTGCCTGGCAACCTATCTTCAACTATTATAGTAAGAACTGCCAGCTCTTTGTCCAATCTCCCTTTAAATGTTTGTAAATATATGTATTAACATAAAATACAGACTACAGATAGAGAAAGAAGCATTTAATCAACAGGTAACAATCAGACAAAATTTTAAAATTTTCACTTTCATTACAGATTATTTTATAGTAACAATATTCAATTAATTAAAGGTTCAGGAAATTTTGGGTTGGTAGCCTTCCCAACTTTCTTTTCCTACTCTTAAGAGAAATATTAGGGTGTGTCTTTCATGAGAAATCATTCCTATATAGGCCTACCATTGACACCAACCCGAAAACATTGGATGTATATAATTATGAAATTTATAACAAGCGGATGACCTAGAGTTGTGCGAGCATAGCTATGAACCGAAAGTAGCATAACTCTGATACCAGAAGTGGTAGGTCATCCCCACCAGACCTATATTACTCCACAGTCAGAGCTACCCCTAGACACCAAATTTCAGCCTACTGTAGATGCCAAACCTTGAATAGACAGACATACAATCAAACAAATAGTAGTATAGAGTCTAATATAACAAACTGCACTATTTAGTTGACTTTGAAAAATCACTAGAAATGGTCCAAACCAATATTTGTATGCCCATGGATCTATAAAGGGCCTACATCCGAAAAAATTGACAGGAAAGCAATCAGATCTACTTGGGAATATTTACATAACTTAGTTTATTTATTGACCCTTTGGGGCACCTGGACCATCTTAAACTATTGTTTCCCTCTAGCCTCTCAAACTGTCCGAGTCCTGTGACCTATTAAAGAATCATGTACTAGTTCTGTGACTAGGCAGCTTTACGGAGTAACGGTTTTGAGCTGCGTAACTATGTAAAAAGAGATCCCTTTTCTCTAATACTTTTAGGGGAACTGGAATAATCAATATTCACATGAACCAGGTGCTAAAGGGTTAAAATAAATTAAGGCAATCATATTAATTCATGAAATGAGGCACATAGATAGAGGTATATATATATATTTATATATCATTGCCAGGGCTGGATAAAGAGACATGCTAAGCTGGGGCCTAATTCACAAAATTTTTACTAAGATAAAATCCACTAAATTGAAGTAGGCCCTATCTTCTATATATATATCATTGCCAGGGCTGGATAGCGGGACATGCTAAGCTGAGGCCTAATTCACAAAATTTTATCTTAGATAAAATCCACTAAATTGAAGTAGGCCTTATCTACTATATTTTGGGAAACAGGACTCAGGGCTGCAAATATGGGGCCCCAATATTACATGAGGCATACAATTTATAATGTTATGATTTTATTTATTATGCTGTATGATATATAAATAAATCTATCTACCACACTGCCATACAAGTTGTGTGAAGGTGACAGAAAATGACCAAACATGCCCCCTTTCCACTGTTGATGCTAGGGTCCCCAGTAACATTTTCAGTCCAACCCTGGTTATTGCTTAGTTATATAAAGCAGAATACAAACAACATGAATAACAAGCTAGTTTAGGGGCGGATCCAGAGAGGAATGGGGGCTCCTGCAGGGGGCAGCTCCACCCCACCCCCCATTCCAGTTACATAAAAGATTTGTAAAACAACTATGTTTTTTATGAGAAATGTTATAGTTGTGTGTTTTATCTTTTATCATCAGATGGTGGAATGTGATTGACATTCAAAGCGTGAGATAATGATATAGACATGTCATATCACAATTAATGCTTTGTATCAATGAAAAAGAATCAAAATGTGATCCTATTAATTCATAATAAAAATTGACGTAAAACAGGGGTGTTGGATTTTTCTCTTTAAAAAGCTCAGCGTCTATTTATAAATGCCAAAATGATGATGTATGTCAGACCCTGGGTGGGGGTGGGGTGAGGGCTGGGTGACCCAGCCTGGGTCCGATACATTGTCTCGGGAACCTCACCACCACCACCCTGCAAAAATTCCTGGATTCGCCCCTGTAGTGTCTACCATACTAAAATACATACTAGTTATATAACAAGCTGGTGTCTACCATACTAGTTATATAACAAGCTGGTGTCTACCATACTAGTTATTTAACAAGCTGGTGTCTACAATACTATACCAGTAATTTAACAAGCTGGAGTTTACCATACTAAAATACATACTAGTTATATAACAAGCTGATGTCTACAATACTAATATATATACCTGTTTCACGAAACTTTAACTAAGATAAAATCCAAATTTTAGTAATTTGATTGGATAATATTAGACTGATTTTAGTGATTAACTAATCAGAATTGAAGTATCTACTAAAATTTGAATTTCATCTTTAGTTAAGTTTTCAAGAAACAGGGCCCTGGTGTCTACAATACTAGTTATATTACACCATATATATGTCTACATGTAAATATAATCGACTCATAAAAGTGGGAATATCTGGATTTATTCAGTTCTCCAAAAGAAACTAAAACTGTTGCAAAATCTTGAATAAAAAGCAATGTATGTTAAAAAAGACACATGTAAATCAAAGATCATGGTTTAAGTGATCAGACTCTCGGACACATTGGCTGTATTTAGCGGACATATACAATCAATTCCTAGACGAAATCAAATGAAACGGTGTTTAATGTCCACTCGACACAAACTAGGTCATTTTGAGACTAATCTTCCATAGTATCATTGTGATTATTGTAAACCTATAACGCATACTGCACACTGCAATCCATCTACTTCAAGAATACATGCGGAGCTTACTGAGTCTAAGTTTGGGATGCCTATAACGTCCTATTTTTCTGAACCGACAGGAATAACAAAGACGAGCATATGCCATGTAGTGTGATTTGACAGAAATGTTGTCCAGACAGCGGTTCTTCAGCCTACTCTTATACCAGATGGCAATTTCAAGGGTTCTTTTACGTACACACAAACGTATACACAGAACTTAGGTTTTTTGTCCCATCCAAATGACTAGAAGCTGTCTTTGCCAGGCCCTGTAACACCAACAAGAAGAAGAACAAGATGAGTAGCGGTAAGCGACCAGTTCCTGGTCCAAAATTCATGAAATAATAAAAGACATACATATAAAAGTACTGATATACAAAATGTATCTCACGTTGAATGAAGGAAATAAAAGGACAATAAAATATTATGCAGTGGAATAAATTTCAATAAAACAAAATGGAATCCAGTCATTCATAATAAACAGAGCAATATATATAGAGTCTGGTCAACTGTGGCTATGGTACTGGAATACCAAAACTTAAACAATCAAATGATATATATAATTTAATGATGTATTTTCTAAAACAGGTGGAAGACCACCATTAATATTAACAAGCATTACAAAAACATGTACTTATACACAATCTTAAAAACAAATAACATCACCAGTATACATGTATATCATGAATAACTTGAAGGGGTAAAATACCCTCCCTCTACCCTTCGGTCTTTTTAATCAAAACTACAGAGGTAGTTACTCTTAATTAACGAAACGTGGAACAGAGGGTTAAAGAACCAAACTTTACATATTTTTACTAGAATAACACATTGCATATTTTGCAAAATATGTGAAGTCATTTAACAATTGAATTCATTTCTTCCTCCCATAACAGATAAAAGATGGAGAATTTACATAAAAAAATAACTGAATTCATTTCAGACCAGAGAAAGTACAAACGTATTATATGAGTCAGGGTCTAAATATTAAGGCCAATTGCAGATTTTGTCAAGGTCGTGAAATGCAAATTGGGTTAGGGCTTGTGTTTGTTGGCTAGATTGTGGGTTAGGGTTAGCCCTAGCCCTGTTTACATATATGACCTTTGAACGAATCTGCAGTTGGTATTAATATTTAGATCTAACCACGAACCAAAAACCAAGCATGAAGTCATCGCAACCATCTTGAAATTTTGACTTAACATCAAATATTGAAGTCCACAAATTCATGTGTAATTGTCCAAGTATGTCAAGATTCAACTGCTTGAATGGTTGGAGCTTTTAGCTTTTTTGGAAGACCCTCAGCACAAGCAGTAGTAGAAAATTTCCTGGCAGACCCAGGTGAAAATATTATAAAAAAAGTTTATGGTAATATGTAGGTAGCTGGATTGATGAATATATGATCAAAACACCACGGAGCAAAAACAAACTGGAACGTAAGTCCTCTTTAAATTGCTAAGTTCAATAATGATTAAGTTTAACACATGGATTTTCCCATAACCATATTCTGTGAACAAGTTAACGGTAATTTCAAACCTCGTTCTAATAAATTTACCAGCTCCATGCATCCATGACAACAGGCAGCAAAAGGACTAATTAAAACGAAGAGAATAGCACAGAAAAATCCAATTGGAAAGCCGAATATAATTAGGATAATGAACCATATTATACTCCACAGCCAACCACAGTTTGCCATCTTTATAAATTTATCAGCTTGTCTGTCTACGCACTCTGAAAAAAGAAAATTCTGATTATTTTTAAGGAAATTAATAAAAAATAAAAAAAAAATACTACTAAGGTAATTGCTATCTTCATGGATATCCATTTCTTTTCTCATCTGTAATGATGGGAGCCATGATTACTAAGTGACTCTAGAACCAGTAGGTCCCGTGTTTGATCCTGCTATTAGTCAAGTAGATTCCATAGGATAGAGTCAAGGTGGCTCACTGAAACAGGTGCTAGCAGACTAAACAGAAGGTTGTGGGTGTGAATCAGGTGTTGGCAGCAGTGCTGGATTAACCATAAGGCAAATAAGGCCCGTGCCTTAGGGCCAGCCAGAAATCAAGGCCACAAAATAATAAAGTAAAAAAAGAAAGAAATGGCCTGTAGTGTCATCTTGGTATGCTGGCACTTCTCTGCATTGAAAGTGATTTACTTCATAAAATTGACTTTAAAAAACTAACTGACGAATTTGCAGTCACAAAAGCACGCAAAGTCGTAATCTAGCTAGGCAGTGAATGGGAATATGTAGGCTACTTCTAGTAAATACGGTACTGTCATTGTTCTGAATTTGTTTGTAATAAATCTTCTGTTTCTAAATTTAACTTAATTCCTTTTGTCAACGAGCCCAACATATCTGTATTTTCAGGCCACCTATCAAAATGTGCCTTAGGGCCAGCAGAGCCTTAATCCTAATTCGGCACTGGTTGGCGGAGAAAAAGACTCAGGATTTTCCAGCTCATTTGGCCCTTGTCAATTGTGCGGGATGAAGTGTCTTGTCAATCGGATAGGATGAAAACCAGTTAAAGATCTCCCTCCAAATAACAATATAGTAGTGAAGGATGGAGGGGTCTAGTATGGAAAAGTTTCTAGTCATTCGGATAGGATAAAAACAGGTTAAAGATCCCTCTATTTGTACTTTATATCCTTCAAGTCAGCTGTACATGTCAACCCAAGTGTCAAATGGGGTTCAACGTCCTACAGTTCTGCTCAGATTGGGCTAATGTACAAGGCACATTTTACTAATTCCCCAAATTGAGCCCAGCACTAGCAAGGGACCTATGTTCACCAACTTAAAAATTTTCCAGGCAATCTACTGCTGAAAGTGCCTTTTCTCTGACCCAAATATGTCTTTTCCGAACGTTTACTTACACGAAAATATCAGCCAAATAGCTCTTGGAATGGCTACAGATGCAAGGAAATGACGAATAATTATCTTGGGGGACCCAGCCAACCCCAACCCCCACCCCCAAACCGCCCTCGCAGCGGTGTGCCCCCTCTCCGCGGTAAGTGCCCTCATTTTGCGGCGCCCCCCCCCTTTTCAAAATTCCTAGATCCGCCCCTGTAATTGAACCAAAAGAAGATTAATATATGATAGCCCAGTGGTAGATTCATTGTTTTACTAATCAGCTCGATTGAACTTCAAGTGGCTAAAGCCGACAAAAACAGTAGACTAAGATCCTTGTTCATACCCAAACTTTGACTAATTTATTAAGTTTTTCGTAATAACTAACATTAACACAAGGTACAATTTTATGGATACACAATTACTGAGTTTGATACTAAGCGACGTTTCGACGAGGATGCTCTCATCTTTATCAAGCAATGATACAAATTTGTGAATAGGGTAGGCAAATATATACAGAATATGCAACAAAGATAAAAATCAAATACAATTAAAGTTTAACACCTTTGATTAGGGGGGCATTAAGGGCTAATCATACATAACATAACAAGAAGATAACTAACATTGTGACGACCAGGGCCGGATCCAGGATTTTCAGAAAGAGGGGGCGTGCTGCACCAACATGGGAGTGCGAAGCCCGGAAGTGTGATTTTTGAGTGTAAAAAATGCCCACAAGGACTAATTTCGTACTAGTACTGTAAATTACGATTTCAAACCTAAACTATTTTCGTTCTCCTTTCTCGCGAGAATATATGGAGCTAAAAATTGTTCGCCACCTCAAAAAATAGAGGGGGCGTGCGCCGGGTGCGCCCCCCACTGGATCCGCGCTGACGACAGTTATCAACTTCCTTTATTATTATAACAATTCAACTTCTGCTTGTTATAAATTACGACATTCATTATAAAGATTTATATCCCTAACCTAACGAGGTTCTTGCCATAACTAGGAAAAACATAAAGAGCACTAGCAGTTATTGCTATTAGAATATCAATTTATTTATAGGATAATTCTATACACCAATCAATATTCTGACTCAGTGGCCACCAACTGTTTCCTAGTCTGGTGTATAATAACAGACATATATCGTCTGAATATTGCTGAAAAAGCACAGTATATATATCTACTGTGATATTACATCACAGGCTATAAGAAATACTATAAATATGGGTATCAATAAACCCTAACCCAGGGGGTTGGGATGGCCTAGTGGTCTAGAGTGCCGCGCTTCGACCTCTAGCTGGCCGGTCACCTCTGGCTTGCGGCTGTGGTTTCAAGCCCTGGTGTGAGCGTATGTGGCATGGAGATAGGGGCTCCTTCTCAACCTCGTGGGTTTCCTCCGGGCACTTCGGTTTCCTCCCACATCAAAGACCCCTGCGCGTGCGCTAAGATAATGAAAATCGAAAAATAAGACTTGTCTGCGATATCACCTTCGGTGGAAGCGGACGTTAAACACCAAGAACAACAACCCTAACCCAACCCTTATAATAGACATCGGTGATAAATTTGTGATATTTATATAAACTTTTAAAACCATCTTGAGTGATCATTTCTCCTCTTCTTATCCCAAACACTCAAAGCAGCTGCGACACTACTGTTGTTAAGAAAATATACAAAGACTCGATTATCCATATTTATGGTAAAGGCATCAACCATAAAACATATTTAAAACTATATATCGCAGCTATCCGATGGCATTGAGAATTGATTACAGTCTTGGTAAATTAAGTTAATTAAGGTTAAAGAAAGACCTGCAGTACACAGCTCTTAAAAAATGTAAATTTCAGACCCCTAACAGTAGGCGAATTATTGAAATAAACTTGCACCTCTATGTTAGTTCCCAAATGACCTAGTTTGTGTTGAAATAACTTTTAACCCCACCCCTGTGTCTATAATAAAACTGTACACTATTTTTGTTTATATAGTCTACCATATTCCGGATCAAACCGGCGACCTACCATCGTTTTTATTGAGGTCAATATAACATGGGAGGGAAACTGTGTCTACTAATGACTATAAACGCCCGTATATTCAATATTCGCCAGTACATCCAACAATGTTGCAGATTTGATCACATACTGTGGAATAACTGTACGAAGATCGGGCGATATTCAATTGACCCAGATTCTATTACACACGTTTATAACGGTTATAAAACCGACATGACAACGATATGTCTTTATAAATGGCACATACCTGTAGATGTCTAGTCCAACTCTAGGGAAACCTCCACAAAGGGTATATTTTTTTATCTATTAGAGACAAACAATCTGTAACAGTAAACAGTCATACAAACCAAACAATACACTCAGACTCTTAGTGAATGGCCGGAACGGTTGAACTATGACCTTATCATGTGACCAGTCTAACACCGTACAGAAGCGGTAAACATTTTCCTTATTGACAAAAAACGCGGGAAATTACTGCATCCTAACTCGCGTTATATAGATAGTATCAGGGGCGCAAAAACAAGGGGCTGGGAGGGGACTCGCACAATTACAAGGGGGCGGGCAAAAACCCCAAAAAACCCAATCGACGCACTCAGCATTAGAAAATCAATCATTACCCCCAGTTAGGCCGAAGTGGGTATAGCATTATGTAATTTCTAAATGACTCCCGTTGTGCGTCGCTGCATTGCATGGTTAGCCTATTTATATCAGCTATTATGGCACAGGTTGAAAGTTTATTGTTATAAATATAATACCCAACAATATGTTTAGCCATGTTATAAACCATGTTTAATCCCCAACAATATAATAGCTATATCATAAACTGAAAGGGCCGGGGTTTAACGATTCACGTGTATTATCTGCACAACCGGCTTATTTGAAGACAGGTAGGCTATCGGCAAGAGATTTTTGCCCGCCCAGCGAAATTTCCGCCTATAACTCTTTTAATAATCGAATTCCTCTTTTACGAGCACGACGAATATGCGTATTTTCGTGTCATTCGAAGGACTATAAAATCGTCCTTCGCACTTCTGTCTTCATTAATACAGTAGCCTAGCACGTTAAGCGCCATTTCATTCCCCGCCACTTGCAAGGGCGGGTGTGTGTGAGGGGGGGGGGCGAGTTGGGGGTAGTGAGATTAAGGAGCTAACGTTACAGGGCGGGTTCAATGGGCAGTGCAGATAAATCAAATGAAACTTTCTGTTTCGCAGATAAACGAAAATAGCTAATACTTATCGTTAGTACCTTTAGGAACTATATCTGATCGGACGAGAGATGGTTCCTAAAGGAAATGAAATGAATTGAGGTTTAACTTCCAACTGTTTTACCCCTAACCTGGGCTAATGAAGACAGGCATACGCCATACAGTGTGCACGAAAATTTGTACACGGGACCTCAGTTTTTCGTACCATGGCATTCGAATGACTAGACAGCTGTCCTTGTCAGACCCTCCGTACTGCATTCCTGACAAGAGGGAACCACGCCGACCTCCCAAGTAAGCGAGCCAGTGTCTTAGCCACTTAGACACGAGGTCTCGTGTACACATTGTCGTGCACGTAAAAGATCCCTTGACAGTTGGAATTCGATATACGAGTAGGCCGTAGCGTCACTACCCGGGCAAAATGCCCCTCATAGCACACTGTATGGCGTATGCCCGTCTTCCTTTAGCCTAGGTTAGATACAGAAGAGTAGGACGTTAAACCCCATTTCATTTCATTTCTCTCTTTCTTTCTCTCTCTCTCTGGTTTTGACTTGATATCATTAATTGTGTTAAAATCCAATTTTAGTAATTTTATTGGATAATATTAGATTGATTTTAGTGCTTAGCCAATCAAAATTGAAGTATCTACTAAAATTTGGATTTTATCTTTAGTTAAGATTTCGAGAAACAGGGCCCTGGCGTATACCCGTGCCTACCCTCTTGTGGGGGAAAAATAACTGTATACATTATGTCGGTCTACACTCCAAAACACTCCTTCTGACCATAAGACATTGAACAAAGTTTGTATTCAAAGTTAGTTATCATGCCATCCTCCTCCCTTTTTTGATCTCGTATATTCTACGGTGCAGTTTTTTCCTCTGATTATCTTCTTTTTCCAGATCCAACGATTCAAGACTTGAATACTCACTCAACGTCCAACGAGACTCCCAGAATTTCCTGATCTTACAAAGTGGCGAATTACGGCGAATGTGAACCGTAACATTTTATATTATCTTATTCGTACGAAATGGCGAAGGCGACTATATATCATTAACTTTAACGGAGAGAAAGATGATTGTTGTTTGAAGCCCCGTTAACTTGCCGTTTTATTAACGGAGGTGTTGTGCCCCGTTATCTGTTTAACGATGGCATTAGTGGGCTGTAGTGTAATTTTCTATAGCAATTTCCAAATGGCTGGGCGATGGGGGGGGGTATTTCATTTTCTATTGGATGAAATTCCATAGTATCCTACAGAATTGAAGGGGGGGGGCTGTAGGAAATAATGACCCCAAATATTCTGTAGTGCAAATCCCATAATTTTTCCTACATATTTATGCTAAAATTTCTAAAGGAAAAAATGCTAAAATTTCTAAAGGAAAAAATGAGGTATTCTATAATGTTTTCTTATAGTAAATTCTACAGTTATCATTTTGTCTATTGTCAAGTTTTGTGAACAAACTGCACGGATACATGTACATTGAATTTAGAAATTTAAAATACAGTCAATGAACAAACAATCTTCTCTTGGATTGATTTTAATCAATCCGTTAGCTAACGGATAAGGAAATTGACTATCCAACAACAGAAATTTAACGGACCGTAAACCGTTAGCAAGATAGCGATCCGGTAGAGTTTAACGGATCGTTAAATAACTTAGTTTTGAGCAACCGATGTTTACGTATGGAATATTAAACCACAAATAGATGTTGTTATTACTTGATGGCTACAAAGATAACAGACCACCAACTTCAACACATTTTTCTCAACGCGACGATTTTTGACCGTTTTTGTTTTCGCTCGTTTTGACATTGTACATGCAGTTTTTTTTTAAATTTTCTGTTGAGATAGAAAAATCGCTAACTCGACAACTTCTGCAGACAATAAAAACTGTGAAAAGTCAAAACAAACGAAAACAAAAACGGATAGAAATCAAAATTTTAAGAAATTTTCCGAAAGCGCTGTGAAATTGATGAATCATGATATGAATACGTCGTGTTGGTCAGAGTATGAAGTCAATGAGATTATGAATTTTCTAATTTTTATAAAGGCATGAAAATGACGAATGATATTAATGGAAGCATGACACGGATGTGCTGATTCTGTAACATAAAATTAAGTACGAAGTTGGCTTATAGCTATTCGATTAATCAGTGTATGGCGACCTTGAAATAAATCATCCGTGGCCATCTCAGTATCTTGTAATTACAAGGTAGATTTTTAAAATTTGATTGATATAATATAGTCTTCCGTAATTTTTATATGTTGTAAATGTATGTAGATACGAAACCTCATGATGATTCACGTGTTTTTTTGTTTTTTTTTGTTTGTTTTCGCCTTTTTTTTTTTTACTTCTTTTGTGTCATATCTGTCATGAAAAGTCGTTTGTTACAACAAGAAATATCATCATTGAAGTCACCGCTTGTCTCATCAGACGCCACGCCCCCGTTGTTCCGATCCATGATTTAGATACAACCAGTGTATTTTCAAGATGGCGAACATGGAAAATAATAAAACACCCACCGCTGTCAAAACCAGGGAGACCTCTGGTTTTCTCATGTCAATAGTCAGAACGCTTTCCTCGAGTGCTGATTTTGAACAGAGGGAAAAAGAGAAAACGAGAATCGAGAAAGCCTTCCGAGAGAGTGAAAAACGTTTGGGGGAGTTGGTGACGGCAAATCATCAGGAGGTCATCAAGGTTTTACAGGCTTTTAGTTCGATGACAAAATGCATTCAGGACTCTAGAAATAAGATGAGGAAGATCAAGGACGATCTCAAATCTTGTAAAACACTACTCCATTTTAAAAGGGACGAGTTGAAAAAGTTGTGGAAGGATGGCGTTGAGCATAAATCTGTCCTGCACATGTTGGATCAAGTCGAACAAGTTAGAGAAATTCCTGACAAAATGGATTCGTTATTAGCTAATAAACAATATCTGAAAGCCACAGATCTGATTGTGGGCGCGGTTGCCACACTCGAAGGCCCGTTAGAGGGCGTTGATGCACTTCGCGATTTAAAACTGGAACTTATATCGAGGAAGGAGAAATTACACGAGGTGTTGATAAAGGAGTTAAATCATCAAGTATACGAGAGATCCTTCGAATCGTACATCAGTTCTCGACGTCGCAATATTAGTCGACCGTCTGCTGGCAATCCTATTAGTAATCCTGCAGGTCAAGAAGTAACGGACAGTCTTCAAATTAGAGACAAAGAAATAACTGTAGACATTAGTAGTAAACCTGTAGATAACATACCAATAGGCGTCCTCATTGAATCGCTCTCAATTCTAAAACGATTACCAGAAGCCATAGAGACAATCAAATCTGAGATGGAGCCTGAATTAATGAATTTAGTTTCAAAAGTTTCGCAGCAAATTGTGGAACATGCTTGTCAGCAGGGGGAGCCGTTTACCTATCAGAATCAATCGTCATGTCTTTTGGAGTTTCTAGAGACAATTTTTGCCCAGTTTCGTTGTGTTGCACAGTTACATCAGAGTATTTTGTCCCACATAAACAGAATAACGTCGAAAGGGATGCCGATTAGATCAGTCTTTATGTACGATATGAAGGACGTTTGGTCGAAAATACAAGCCGTGCTTCAAGTTCTGCTGGGCGAGTATCTCGACGTTCAGAATACGATTTCAATAAACCAACAGTCAACGTCTGCTTTCGACGAACCAAGTGCGGACATAAAACATTATTTCAGTAAAAAGAGGACGAACAGACCTAAAAAGTTGTCGTTATTTAGATTCGATGCCTCGCTTCATGCTTTGAGTACCAACAGTTATATTGAAGATAACCGCCACTTTGATACGTCTGAGTATCTACGAGAACCGGGTCTGTTAGCAGGGATGTCAAAGCATCAGTTTGTCTGTAAGCCAGCAGCCAATAATATTACAGCCATTTATAAACCGTTAAAGGTCTTTATCAAAGAGATAGAGGCGGCAATGGAATGCCCAGCAGGTTTGCAGGAATTCGTAAATGAATTTCTCCAGAAAGCATTCCTTGGTCAAGTGTACCAAAGGGTGTCGAAATCGATTGACGAGGCTACAAGAGGTTTTGATGCGTTGCGCCATGTTATTGACGAGAAGAGTCGACGAGATTTGGGAGTTCCGCGGCCTTTATTACAGAGCACAGTAACTGTAGAGAGGAACATCCAGGAACTAAGAGAATTAATGCAGGATCTACCAGACTGTTCGGAACAATTTTTGAATATGATATGTAATGTTTTGGGTGAATACAAAGATAAATGTCATGCAGCTTATCGGGATATCGTGCAGCATGGATCAGATGAAAAACGTGTTATTTCGGCCATGTGGGCAAAAGACGAGGATATTAGTCGATTTTTAAGATCGTTACCGGGCTGGAGGACATTACAACCAGGTGAAGGTCAGGAATTGGACAGAACTGTTTGTTCCGAAGAAGAAATGCGGGCACTGAACTCTAAGGAATCGATCATTCTTATTACCAATTTGTCGTCTGACGACAACTTAATTCCACAGCAAGAAATAATCACAGACATTACTCAAATGAGGACGGTCGCTAACGTACACGAAAGTTTGGAATGGTTTGCTTTTGGTTTAAGGCAATTTGTCACCACATTAACAAATAAATCGAATCAAACTCTGTCAGACATTCCTCCAGTGTCAGAAAAGATATTGCAGTCGTTATCAAAACTGGTTCAGGATTTCCAAGATTTGGCCGAAATCTGTCTTCTGCTGTTGCATTTAGAAGTTCGGGTTCATTGTTTCTATTATTTGCTTCCGGTAGCCAAACAGTCAAATTATGCAGGTCCAATAGACGACTTAGATCCAGATTCTAACGTTCTGAAATTAAACAAAGATTTAACCAGCATGGAAGAGGTGCTCGCCCAAAGTCTGCAACCGAAAAAATTCAAATATATCTTTGAGAGTTTGGGTTACCTGGTTGCGTCCATTCTGATTAATAGTATTCAATATCTTAAAAAGATAAACGAAAATGGCATTAAGAAAATGTGTCGTAATATTTTAGCGATTCAGCAGAATTTAACGAATATCACATTAACCCGAGAAGCAGATTTAGATCGGGCGCGTCATTTTTATGAACAATTATACCTACAACCTGATGATATACTGACACTTGTGGCGGAGAAAGGGACCAATTTTACCCATGCCGAATATAGTCAGCTGATACAGCTTTATCACCGTAGTCACCCGAATAAAAAATCGTACCAAGCACAAGATAAACATTTACAGAGATTAACAGAGGTCTTGGAAAAAGGTCAACATGAAAATCGTGATTAGAATTTCTAAAAGAACTGATTGGATTTTTATTATATTATAAATTTAGTGCTACTTATGTTAAAATGGACAGCGCATTCATACATTTATAAGATTTTAATTCAATTAAATATTTATTTAAAACATAAATTGTAGATCTTGCATGTACATGTATCTATACACCATCTTCAAAGAGTTGAGGAAAAAAATCTGTGTGCTACCTAGACTGAACATAGTGCTTTCATATAGAAGGAGGATTTTGACTTTAACCCATTAATTAGCATGTGGTATAATGTACACATGTAAATATAGACCACCCCAGTTCCCTAGAGAAAAGTGATCATTTTTACAGCGCATAGCAGCTCATTTTTGAAATGGCAGAAACTAAGGCTTCATACACCTCAAGCTGGCAGTCACATACATGTAACTAGTATTTACTCCTTAAATAGTACATGAGGGTTGGACGGACGAATGATTAGCATGTGCGCGCTGTATCACAAGGTCAATCTTAGGGTCAACTGGCCTTGTTACGATTCTCCGGTTGTGCGTGACAAGGGGAGGGTCGGTCGTCTGTCCAACCTCATGGGTTTTCTCTAAATCATCCAGTCTTCTCCCATCGTTAAAGAACCCATTCTATAGTCTATATAATACACATTGGTTTGTTATTGTACAGTATATAAAATAAAAACCGCAAGTCATTCGTATTGACGAAATTGATGTTGTTATAATTGGTTGACTATGAAGTGCAATTTAACGTCCTGCATTTCTGCACTGTGTGGGCTAATGAAGACCAGACATTCTCCATGTACATCTTACGTCCTGTTCCAACATATTATCTAGAAAACCAGTTAAAGGATTATTGTTCAAATCCCAACAAGTTAATCATAATCCTTGAGAGGCATTTAGCGATTGAGCACATTAAAACACAAAACAATTTATAAGAAAAACAATCACTGGTTTATACACATATAGTATGATGTTTCAGTCTTGTTGTTATCCTGTACTTGATAACGATAAGAGAATATTTGTTGAAACGATGTGCTATATGTGTATAAACCATATAAATTGTGTTGTTGTTTTAGTGTTTTTAAACATTTAGATTGTGGACATGGACAATTCATTACATTTAGAAGTATTGCATGTATTGCATGTAAAACACTCAGTATTAAAATAACAAGACATATTTTCTTCATCTGTAAAAAAAGCTACAAATTACAAACTGAGGTTATTCTCTTGAAATACTCTCAATATCATTCCAGTGACTATACAATTGACCTTTCTGTCAGAGACCTATATCCCTTTCTACTTCTTAAAAAGATAGGCTGGCACTGCCAGGCAGGATACGCCCACATTTTCGAGAGATGGACAGAGAACAAGCAATACCGAAAGTGATTTTTCCTACATCTTTAAGTCCTGTATTTCATACTGTATTGGGAGCAGCCATTTAGTTGGTCAGTTCCAGTCTGATATTAATGAAATTCGAAACCGACAATGATTATGGTGTGACGGTACACAACCTAGAAATGTGACTTTTCATCAAAATCGGATAAGAATTGTGACCTGTAGAGAGTCCACAACCATGATATACCATATTTTTACACTATTCGCGTACAAATGGCGACCATTTCGTCCGGCAATTTTGGTACCATTTTCACGAAATTAGAAACAGTATTCGCGTACAAACGGCAGCCATTTTGTATGGCAATTTTGGTCTGATTTTCCCGAAATTCAAACTCAACCTTCCTTACGGTGTGACGGTAATATAATCAAACGTTTTTTTAAATCGGATAATAATTGTGACCTCCAAGCTAAAACAAGGCGATTTTGCGTATAATCAGGGGCCATAATTCAGGAAGTTACGATCCGATATGCGCAAATATCGAAAGGAAGCAAGATCTTTGGGTTATAACCATGAATTTCAAGTTTCATCAAAATCGAATCAAAATTGTGACCTCCACAGGGTCCACAACCTTGATATACCATTTTTTAACAGTATTCGCGTACAAACGGCGGCCATTTTGTATGGCAATTTTCGTCCGATTTTCCCGAAATTCGAACCCAACCTTCCTTAGGGTGTAACGGTGATATAATCAAACGGTTTTTTAAATCGAATAATAATTGTGACCTCCAAGCTAAAAAAAAGGCGATTTTGCGTATAATCAGGGGCCATAATTCAGGAACTTACGATCCGATATGCACAAATATCGAAAGGAAGCAAGATCTTTGGGTTATAACCATGAATTTCAAGTTTCATCAAAATTGAATCAAAATTGTGACCTCCACAGGGTCCACAACCTTGATATACCATCTTTTAACAGTATTCGCGTACAAACGGCGGCCATTTTGTATGGCAATTTTCGTCCGATTTTCCCGAAATTCGAATTCAACCTTCCTTAGGGTGTAACGGTGATATAATCAAACGTTTTTTTAAATCGAATAATAATTGTGACCTCCAGAGGAACCACAAGCTAAAAAGGGTGATTTTTCGGACAATCAGGGGCAATAATTCAGGAAATTACATTCCGATAGCCGCAAATATCGAAAGGAACCAAGATCTTTGGGTTACAAACATGCATGTCAAGTTTCATCAAATTCGGTTCAAAACTGTGACCTCTATAGGGTCCACAAGCTAAAAACGTGATTTTTCGTACAATCAGGGGCCATAATCCATGAAGTTTTGATCCGATACATGCCAATATCGAAAGGAACCGAGATCTTTTGGGGATAAACCTATATTTCAAGTTTCGTCAAAATCGGATAAGAATTGTGACCTGTAGAGAGTCCACAAACAAATTGTGGACGGACGGACGGACGTCCGGACGGACAGGGGCGACGACATAATACGTCCACATGAAAATGTGGGCGTATAATGATTAATGACATCTCCCTAAACAACATTGATGTGTCTTACACAAGCATGCTGATGACAGGACGACGCTCAATCTTGTATCGCCCCCCAATTTATCTGGATCCAATAAAGGTCACCTGACATAAACTACAACTATTGAGAATACATAATATTAATTTTAATTCTATGTTTTTAGAAATAAATTATAAATGTATGTCAATGATAATACAAATTTAGAACGAAGCCAGATACAATTGGTCTAATTTACAAAATATAAGAAGTTTTTTTTTTATAAAAACAATATATATTTAAGATCGACTTGGTTGACGGACAAATTCTATACAATCTAAAGGAGAGGATACAACATTCAAATCTCTTAAAATTGGGTGACGATTGGTTGCCATGAAAATTTGAAATAAGTCTTCAGAACTCTTATAAGCGCTTTGATGACAAAGGCAAAAACTACATGAATAAATGATGTATTTACCGTCAGTGATGATTCCACCACTTTCAATAAAACTGCCAAGGGATCTTTTACATACACTGGACTGGACTTGCATTTTTTGTCTCATCCAAATGACTAGCTACCCTACTGTCAGACTTGCAGAGTGGAACTGTATTTTGAGAGTATTTATATTATTGTACAGGTGTTGTTGAATACAAGCACACTCTCTCTGGCTCATGCATGACAACTGTTACTAAATGGTTATAAAATACAGCAAGCACACCCTGTCTCATGCATGACAACCGTTGCTATGCAGGTATAAAATACATTAAGCATACTCATACATGACAACCGTTACTAAGTGGTTATAAAATACAGTAAGCATACCCTACCTCATGCACGACAACCGTTACTATGTGGATATAAAATATATCAATATAACATTGACAAATAGCACTAGAATAAGACATGAATATTTACATATTAACTGATATTAAAATATACAAATATACTTTTCTCCTAAATTAAAATCTAAATACATCTTGAAAATAATTAAGGGTCACAGCATATCATTACTACCTTTGGTTCTTAGTGAACTGTACTTTTGATTGGCCCCATGTGAGTTAACCTATCAGGAGTTCTAGACCTGAAAAGCGTACCCTGTCTTTTAAAAATGATTGCGCACTGGGGAGATTGTATCAGGTGTTCAAGAAAGAGGTGTCATGCTCTGCCTCATGCACCAAACCATTTCACTATTTGTGACCAAACAGTGATAGACTTACAGATCTTGAGTTGAAGAGAATAACGATATGTAAAAGGTCCTGTGATCTTAATGATGATTAAAACAGGAAAAAACACTAAAATTATTTATGTGGCATCAACAATGTGTTTTAAAAGATATTCGTAACATAATATGGTCGAGATATAATAATCAGATTACTGTGAAGACCGTTAAAGACATACAATTCTTTAAATACTGAATGATAAGATAACCACAACGAGTAAACATTTTTAAATATTAAGAAAATGTTTATATTTAAGTATAACTCTTACTTTACATCAAGTGGACAAACACGACATGATGTGTAATATTTCCAAAATGTACATGTATTTGAAAATATATTTTTATCTACAGAATGAAACATAGGCTATAAATACTCTATTATGAATCATGTAAATGATAAAATGCTAACCAAAATGAGAATATACTAACACAATAAGAATATGCTGATAAGTGCAAACGAGAATTACATGGATTGATTGAGAATATTCCTCGTAGACCGTTGGTTCAACTGAGGTAAAAAATATTTACAAAGGTTAAGTGTACTGTAACTGTAATAAGACAACAATAACAATAACAATATAACAAGAGAATTTAGAGAGAGAGATAGGTTAAGATAGAAAGAGGTAAAGATGTTTTAAGATGTTATTCCACGTTTGTTCATCTGTGCTTTAAATTTCTTATCAGCTCGACTATTGGCAGCAGCTTGTCTTCTGTGTTCGCTTTAAACAAAATATATACAGACTATAATTATCTTTTTTAATTTAATACTTCTTAGTTTTTTTCATGCAATTGTCATATTGATCCTTTTCTAAAGGTCATGATGATCATTGTTGTAATATGCCCACTCTTCTATGTAATATATATTGAAGTTAATAAAAGACTACACTCACTCCGGAGTGTGGTCAAGCCACAACAATGTCTTGTTTCAATATATAGAGGGGGTTTGAGATACGAATATGACCATCCATCCACGTGCTGATGTATAGAAGGCATATCAAGGTAGTGATCCCAACCCAACACAATGTTTAAAGTTTATTTCATGCAAGGTTTCAATTTTCAATACTCTAACACTGAGGATCTTTCTCGGCCAACACATGGAGCAGGCCTGAGACTTCCTGGTAAGCGAGCCAGCATCTTCTTAACGGAGCCAGCATGACTCCCAATAGGTTATTTAAGGGTGTTATACAATTATCTACGTTATGGTAGCAAGGGTGAGTTGACAGCAATCTGATTACGCTGAAACCAACTCAGTAACTTATCTGCATGAATCTGTAAACAGTTTATCAGACATTATGGGAACTAGTTAAATAAGTAAACTTACATAGTCTTTGTTTGAGGTGTCTTGTAGCTTGCCTTATCAACACCAATATGTTTATAAGAGCTTGTGTTCAGATCCATAGGCTTCAGTTTGCCTTTATGAGGTTTCCATGACAATGGTTTTGATAAACTGGCCCTGAGATCAAAAGCTGGTTTCTTCATGGAGCTGTTCATAATGGCTGATGCATTCAGAACTCCAGAAAAGTTGTACGGGGTAGCTGAAAAATAAAAAAAAAAATGTTGCTTCATTATTTGAAAGCAAAATCATATCTAGAACCTTGACAGTTGGAATTCGATATAAGAGTAGGTCATAGCACCACTGTCCAGGCAAAATTTCCCTCATAGCACACTGTATGACGTATGCCCGAATTCATTAGCCCAGTAGGGTGTTAAACCTCATTTCATTTCATATCTAGAAACTGATAAGTATCTGTTAATGATTGTAGAGAGAGAGAGAGAGAAATGGGGTTTAACGTCCACTCAACACAACTAGGTCATTTCGGGACTAACATATGGTTTAATTTTATTTCAATAATTTGCTTGCGTGTAGGGGTCTTTAGCAGTGGGAGGAAACCGGAGTGCCCAGAGGAAACCCACAAGGTTGAGAAGGCGCCCCTATCTCCATGCCACATACGCTCACACCAGGGATTGAAACCACAGCCGCAAGCCAGAGGTGACCGGCCAGCTAGAGGTCGAAGCGCGGCACTTTGGTCCACTAGGCCATCCCAAACCCACCTTTAATGATTGTAAGATTCATCTATATCTTTAGGGTCGCTCACGGATTAAGGGGCTGGCTCACAAATCAATAGTTACTGGGTTCAAAACTTATTGGCATGTTTTGTTTCAGAAATGAAGGTAATAAAACTAAACGTGGTTTTAAGGCTTTTTAAGTGCTATAAATTATAAAACTTATGTGTATCCTTGTCCTGCCACAAGTAATTTTTGAACTAAAACTATCGATAATCAACACTTATTTCTTACCTCCCTTTGCTAATCCCTCGCCGAATGATTTTCGTTTGTGTACCGAAGACTGAACACTGCTAATATTCAGACTGTTCTCACTGATAACTTTACTGGGGGAAACTGGTCTCGCTGAGCGACTGATGGACTTGATCTTCGTAGCACTGAATGGTTTCGATTGTCTCTTGGTAACGGTCGGTGTGGTGGTCGGTTTGAAGCTTGTTCTTTTATTCAAAGCTTTTGATTGGCCTTTTATGTTAGAAACGGGAGTAGCTCTCGCTTTAGGAGTAATTGTTTTCGTGGGTCGGGTCATGGTATTTGGCTGGGGTGTAATTGTTTTGGAAGATGTAGGTTTTGGTGTAATTTTTTTGGAAGCTGCAGGTTTTGGTGTAATTGTTTTGGAGGTTGGTGGTTTGGGCGTAATTGTTTTGGAAGCTGTTGGTTTTGGTGTAGATTTTTGTGGTGTTTTTTTCGATCCAAACTTGAGGTTTAGATTCTGTGTTGAGATGGCAGATGGCCTAAACACTTTTGGCGATTGGAAGGAAGATCTAGCACCATCTGGTTTGATAGGTTTAGTGATCTGAAAATAAAAAAAATAGATTCATAAGTCATCTAAGAATATTAATCAATTTTGAGAGATTAGAAGAGCAGAGGCAGGAGGCAAAGCTTCTGACTAGCGAATGATTCAGCTATTGGACTAATAGAGAGGCCCTTCACAAGTGTGAAAGAATTCCACAGAGGTA
This sequence comes from Patella depressa, assembly GCA_948474765.1. Classification (NCBI taxonomy): domain Eukaryota; kingdom Metazoa; phylum Mollusca; class Gastropoda; family Patellidae; genus Patella; species Patella depressa. Next base: position 73,994,573 of record OX419719.1, read on the forward strand.
AAGGGCTGAAAATACGACACTTAGCAAGTCAGTTTACTAAAACCTATCCCTTAGGTCAATCGGTATGGTAGTACATTCAAACAATCCATTTCATTCAATTCAAAAAGCAAAATATACAATTTACACTATTGTCTTTTTCCTAAAAGCAAGAAATAAGTAGCTTTTCTCATATGGAATAAAGCCTGACTTGCAAACTTATGTATTTTTAAGTTTATTATTCTGTCTGCAAAAACTGGTCTTCACCAAACCAACATGTATTTTTGATCCAAAGATCTGATATATTTGGGGGATCTCAATGAGAGAAAATAGACATCAACGTCCCGAGCCCAAGGACATGGTGTGGTAGGTACAAAAATCAACAACCAAATACTAGTAGTGTACACGCTGTAAGATATCTTCAACGGTTTATGAGCTATGTTCTAGAATCCCCTTATTACTAAAAGTTAAATCAAATTTTTGTTTCCATGAAACACAAAAAATTTTAAATACGAAGGATTGATGCTCTGGAAACAAAACCAGGATATACCGAGCCCATCCCCATGTCCCTCCCTCAACTTGGTTTGGTTCAGAATTCAATAAAATGTTATTTGTACATGGATTGTAAAGAATAAAGACCTTTGGCGTCTTGGTATTTTTGAGTTTATTAACCGCTGATTGTGTTTCTTCGAGAAGTTTCTGTGCTTTATAAAGTGATCCTGTTAAACATTCTGCCCTCTTGCGTTTCTTCTCCATATATACATCAATGGAGTCCCATCGAGAAAATTCTTTTTTATGGATCTTCTTCCAATCTATAAAATATAGTAAATCATTTAAAATCTGATAAAAAGTACATTGTAAAACTCAATAATTTTCAGGCCTTGAATTGTAGTTTGTATCTGTTTTAAAATATAGCTCTGTTTTAATTGGGGGGCACGGCGACTAAGTGGGTAAGGCGCTGGGTTGCTAGCCTGGGGGTCAAGTGTTCGATCTCTGCATTGACCGAGAAAGTTCATCCAGATTTTCCGACGTGATCCCTCGTTTTCAGTGATGCAGGACGGCGGGACTGACAAAGACAGCTGTACAGTCGTTCGGAGGGGACAGAAAACAGAGGTCCTGTGTACACATTGGCATGCACGTAAAGATCCCTTAGTAGTTTTAATTTCGATATAAGAGTAGATCGTAGTGCCGCTGTCAGGGTAAAATTTCTCTCACAGCACACTGGTTGACTTACGTCCGTCTTCATTAGATCAGTTCAGATAAAAACTCCTTCTCATTTCATTTCTGGCCCATCAAATTTTCCATTTTGGGATAATGGGATATATATAGTCCACTCTGTTACAAATTTATATCATATTTTAAAATGCAAGATAGTGATATCTACCCCAGCATTCATTACAAATTTAGATATTAATTCAAAGGTAAATTAAACTAACCAGGTGTAGAACCTCCACTTTTCTTCTCTTCATTTTTTTTAGCCATAAAAGCTGTAAATCGTGGAATATTTGAACTGGAAGTACTATCAGCTGATTCTCTTTTTGTAGGATCTAAAATAAAAAGTACATGTTATCATATAAGCTTATCATTGAATGAAATTATTGATCTAGAATAACTTATACATTAAAGATACATTATGGGAGATTAGATAAAGAGCTGGCAGTTCTCACTATGATAGGTAACAAATAAATAATGTAAAGGGAATTTGCTGAAAATTTCATTCATATAGATCCACCCTGAACTGAGAATTTTGCAACTGAATTTTGGGGCTAGCCTTGATCATCATTACTAAAGTAAGTACGATAAAAAACAAAGTCTTGGTCATGTTTAATCATCCTTCACAAATTGCATTCCAATCTGCTAAATATTGCAGACTAGCGATGGCATTGTGAGTTACTAAAGTCAGTACGATAAAAAACATTGTCTAACGATGGCATTGTGAGTTACTACAGTCGGTACGATAAAAAACATTGTCTAACGATGGCATCTTGAGTTACTACAGTCGGTACGATAAATAACATTGTCTTGCTCATCCATTTTTGAATTTGATCATAAATGAGCGTTAAACAGCAGATGAGATTGGATTTAAATCCAGTGAAAATCTGACACATAAGCTGACATCGAGAGTTGATTATGATATGGACAAGTTATTTAATGTCTAATTAACAACTATTTCAGATCCTAGTGTAGTAAACCCGAATTTTGAACTATAAAAGAGGAAACAAAATAGAAGCTGTGTTTTAATCTGATTGTGAACTTACTCTCTTTAACTTTTTTATCTAAGGCCTGTAATAAACTAGCTTTCATCTCGTCTGAACTCAAACCATCCATAGCTTTGATCAAACTCTTAACACCAGGACTACTTTGTTTTGGTGTTGATTTAACAGACGTTGAGGGTTGTGGTGTGGTCTTGGCTGATGAGGTGGAACTACTTCTTCTACATTTACTAACTGGTTCCTCTGATTTATCGTCCTGTAAGAAGAAAAAGTCTGTACAAGACTACCCATTTCAAACAAGAAGACTAAAGACTGTGTCATCAACCTACGGAGCCCCTTAAGTGCACGATTCCACTCTTATATAATTTTTTCGTACATGATTCCACTCTTATATAATTATTTCGTTATAACGAAATATTATTTCGTTATAACGAAATATTATATCGTTATAACGAAATATTATATCGTTATAACGAAATATTATTACGTTTAAACGAATTAATATTTCGTTATAACGAATTAATTATTTCGTTTTAACGAATTAATTATTTCGTTTTAACGAATTAGTTATTTCGTTTTAACGAATTAATTATTTCGTTATAACGAATTAATTATTTCGTTTTAACGAATTAATCAATATCGTTTAAACGAATTAATCAATGTCGATTGAACACGTCGACTAACCCCAATGCTCCAAACAACGAAGTTGAAAAAAAACTTTAAAAAAAAACAATCGTGATCTCTATCGTTATTGATATACGGGATATACACATGGTTCATTTTTATATCATTAATTCGCTTGTGCGTAATGCTATTTAGTAGGTAGACCCAGAAAGAACCCTTGAGGTTAGACAAGTGACCCTGTCAGGCCTCGTGTCCCCCAACATGATCCCCATTACGAAAAGCTTGTTAAACAGATAGAAGCAAATGTTTTAACATATGTTTTGGGGTATCAACCGTTTGGTTTATAAGCGTATGCAGGAGCCACGGTGGCTAAGTGGATAAGACGCTAGCGCGCTAGCCAGGAGGTCGCTTATTCGCCCCAGTGTTGGCGGAGAAAGTTCATCTGGGGTGTTCTTCGTGGTTTCCAGTTGTGAGTGATGCAGGAAGGAGGGTCTGACAAGGGCAACTGTCTAGTCTTTTGGATGGTACGAAAAATTCGAGGTCCCGTGTACAGATTAGCGTGCGCAACAAAGATCCCTTGGCAGCTGCAATTTCATATAAGTGTAGGCTGTAGCGATTTTGTTTGGGCAAAACATCCCCCAAAGCACAATATTTGGCGTATGCCCATCTTCAATAGCCCAGTCAAACTCAAAGCAGAACAGTAGGACGTTTAAGCCCATTTCATAAGGGTATACACCCTATCGATTTGTTAGTGTAGGCTGTAGCGATTTTGTTTGGGCAAAACATCCCCCAAAGCACAATATTTGGCGTATGCCCATCTTCAATAGCCCAGTCAAACTCAAAGCAGAACAGTAGGACGTTTAAGCCCATTTCATAAGGGTATACACCCTATCGATTTGTTAGTGTTACGTGACTTGCCGTTCCAGCAAAATGAATGTTGGGTGGTCTAGTGGTGCGCCATTGGGTCAAGGGGCGTTGTATCGGTTGACTGCATGTACGTGACAAGAAGTATGACTGCTTGTACATCCTCGTGGGTCTTCAGTTTCATCCCATTGCTAAATACCCCTACGCGAAAGCGGATTACATGTGTTAGTCCCGAAATGACCTAGTTTGTGTCTCTGTTCCAAGATTACCGACTCAAACCCACCGCAAATTGATAAAGTTTTTGGTTTTTGGGTTTTTTTTTAACATCTTTTATTTTCAAATTTGGTGTTTTGAGCATTTGGGTGTACACTGGACTTCGTTTGTTCGTCCAGTCCGAACTTGACAGCTCTCCTTTTCAGGCCCTCCGTCCTGCACCACTGACAAAAACCAGATGAACTTTCTTGACAGCTCTCCTTGTCAAGCCCTCCATCCTGCATCACTGATAAAAACCAGATGAACTTTTTCCGCCAACACCGGGAACGTACCAGCGACCTCTAAAGCTTGTGAACCCAATGGTTAATTCCCTAAAATATATGTTAAAAACTATAGGGTTCACAGGGTTTTCGTAAGGGGGATAATGTTTGGGAACTGGATCTCTGGAGAAGTAGGTAGCGGAAACGATAGGATCCGTTCTCTCATTAACCCCAATGCTTCACACCAATGTATGAAGAAAAAAAACTGATTTGAAGTGTATCCTCACAATAGGGGGATGAGGAACCCGGGCCATCTCTTTATGCCACCAATGCTTCATAGACTCAATATCCATCACATGATCCCCATTACGAAAACCTATGAAGAGAAAAAAACTGATTTAAAGTGTATCCTCAGAATAGGGGGAGGAGGAACTCGGGCCATATCTTTATGTCACCAATGCTTCATAGAGTTCATACCAATCACATAATCCCCAGTACGAAAACAGTGTAAACATGAGGTCTGTTATTGGGTCAAGTGCCGTTATTTCAATTAACTGCCTCTACGCGACAAGCAGCAGGATCGCTTGTCCAACCTCGTGGATTCTCCCCGGGCCCACTGCTCCATATCCTTACGCGCAAACGAATTATTGAGATAAAAATGAACCACGTGTATATCCCGTATATCGATAACGATAGAGATCACGATTGTTTTTTTTTTAATTTTTTTTTCAACTTCGTTGTTTGGAGCATTGGGGTTAGTCGACGTGTTAAATCGACATTGATTAATTCGATTTATCGAAACGATTAATTCGTTTAAACGAAATAATTAATTCGTTTAAACGAAATAATTAATTCGTTTAAACGAAATAATTAATTCGTTTAAACGAAATAATTAATTCGTTTAAACGAAATATTAATTCGTTATAACGAAATATTAATTCGTTTTAACGAAATATTAATTCGTTATAACGAAATAATTAACTCGTTAAAACGAAATAATTAATTCGTTATAACGAAATATTAAGTGTAGGCTGTAGCGATTTTGTTTGGGCAAAACATCCCCCAAAGCACAATATTTGGCGTATGCCCATCTTCAATAGCCCAGTCAAACTCAAAGCAGAACAGTAGGACGTTTAAGCCCATTTCATAAGGGTATACACCCTATCGATTTGTTAGTGTTACGTGACTTGCCGTTCCAGCAAAATGAATGTTGGGTGGTCTAGTGGTGCGCCATTGGGTCAAGGGGCGTTGTATCGGTTGACTGCATGTACGTGACAAGAAGTATGACTGCTTGTACATCCTCGTGGGTCTTCAGTTTCATCCCATTGCTAAATACCCCTACGCGAAAGCGGATTACATGTGTTAGTCCCGAAATGACCTAGTTTGTGTCTCTGTTCCAAGATTACCGACTCAAACCCACCGCAAATTGATAAAGTTTTTGGTTTTTGGGGTTTTTTTTAACATCTTTTATTTTCAAATTTGGTGTTTTGAGCATTTGGGTGTACACTGGACTTCGTTTGTTCGTCCAGTCCGAACTTGACAGCTCTCCTTTTCAGGCCCTCCGTCCTGCACCACTGACAAAAACCAGATGAACTTTCTTGACAGCTCTCCTTGTCAAGCCCTCCATCCTGCATCACTGATAAAAACCAGATGAACTTTTTCCGCCAACACCGGGAACGTACCAGCGACCTCTAAAGCTTGTGAACCCAATGGTTAATTCCCTAAAATATATGTTAAAAACTATAGGGTTCACAGGGTTTTCGTAAGGGGGATAATGTTTGGGAACTGGATCTCTGGAGAAGTAGGTAGCGGAAACGATAGGATCCGTTCTCTCATTAACCCCAATGCTTCACACCAATGTATGAAGAAAAAAAACTGATTTGAAGTGTATCCTCACAATAGGGGGATGAGGAACCCGGGCCATCTCTTTATGCCACCAATGCTTCATAGACTCAATATCCATCACATGATCCCCATTACGAAAACCTATGAAGAGAAAAAAACTGATTTAAAGTGTATCCTCAGAATAGGGAGAGGAGGAACTCGGGCCATATCTTTATGTCACCAATGCTTCATAGAGTTCATACCAATCACATAATCCCCAGTACGAAAACAGTGTAAACATGAGGTCTGTTATTGGGTCAAGTGCCGTTATTTCAATTAACTGCCTCTACGCGACAAGCAGCAGGATCGCTTGTCCAACCTCGTGGATTCTCCCCGGGCCCACTGCTCCATATCCTTACGCGCAAACGAATTATTGAGATAAAAATGAACCACGTGTATATCCCGTATATCGATAACGATAGAGATCACGATTGTTTTTTTTTTAATTTTTTTTTCAACTTCGTTGTTTGGAGCATTGGGGTTAGTCGACGTGTTAAATCGACATTGATTAATTCGATTTATCGAAACGATTAATTCGTTTAAACGAAATAATTAATTCGTTTAAACGAAATAATTAATTCGTTTAAACGAAATAATTAATTCGTTATAACGAAATATTAATTCGTTTTAACGAAATATTAATTCGTTATAACGAAATAATTAACTCGTTAAAACGAAATAATTAATTCGTTATAACGAAATATTAATTCGTTATAACGAAATAATTAATTCGTTATAACGAAATGATTAATTCGTTAAAACGAAATAATTAATTCGCTATAACGAAATATTAATTCGTTATAACGAAATATTAATTCGTTATAACGAAATGTTAATTCGTTATAACGAAATAATAATTCGTTATAACGAAATATTTATTCGTTATAACGAAATGTTAATTCGTTATAACGAAATAATTAATTCGTTAAAACGAAATAATTAATTCGTTATAACGAATTAATATTTCGTTATAACGAATTAATTATTTCGTTTTAACGAGTTAATTATTTCGTTATAACGAATTAATATTTCGTTAAAACGAATTAATATTTCGTTATAACGAATTAATTATTTCGTTAAAACGAATTAATTATTTCGTTTAAACGAATTAATTATTTCGTTATAACGAAATAATTATTTCGTTTTAACGAATTAATTATTTCGTTTTAACGAATTAATTAATTCGTTATAACGAATTATTATTTCGTTATAACGAATTAATATTAATAAAACGAAATAATTAATTCGTTATAACGAAATATTAATTCGTTATAACGAAATATTAATTCGTTTAAACGAAATAATATTTCGTTATAACGATATAATATTTCGTTTAAACGAATTATTATTTCGTTATAACGAATTAATTATTTCGTTTAAACGAATTAATTATTTCGTTTAAACGAATTAATTATTTCGTTATAACGAATTAATTATTTCGTTATAACGAATTGATATTTCGTTTAAACGAATTAATATTTCGTTTAAACGAATTGATATTTCGTTTAAACGAATTAATATTTCGTTTAAACGAATTAATATTTCGTTTAAACGAATTAATATTTCGTTTAAACGAATTAATATTTCGTTTAAACGAATTAATATTTCGTTTTAACGAATTAATATTTCGTTTAAACGAAATAATTATATAAGAGTGGAATCATGTACGAAAAAATTATATAAGAGTGGAATCGTGCACTTAAGGGGCTCCGTATCAACCTATCCTATTGTCACAATTCATAACATGAATATTCATGACCTTTGTATGTATCGAGAGAGAGAGAGAGAGAAATGGGGTGTAAAATCCACTTGACACAAACTAGGGCATTTCCGGACTAAAAGTAGTACATGTTTTAATTTTATTTCTATAATTCACTTGCGTGTACAGGTTTTTAGCAGTGAGAGGAAACGAGAGGACCTCGAGAAAACCCATGAGGTTGAACAGGCAATGCTACTCTTTGTCAAATACAACTGGGGAATCAAAACCATGCCAGCTGACTCAATGACAGACCTAATGATACAGCAAGCACCTGCTAACCATTCAGCCACCAAAACCCCTTGACAATGCACCAAAATGAATTTCTGACAGTACTTGACAAAACATCAGAAAAAGTTTGTTGAGAGAATTACCTCAGCTGAAGACTTTCTTGTTTCCGAACCGGATCGCTTACGTTTCTGTGCCTTGGCAGTTTCTTTTATATCAGCAGATTTTCTGCCTGAAACGGAAGACTTTCTGTTTGCTGGAACAGATGGCAAAGCTCTTCTAGATTTCAATGATGAAGGCGTAGATTTCCTGATACCTTGAGTTCCTGGTAATATTCTAGCAGGTATTGGGGATTTCAATGACGAAAACGGAGATTTCATTCCTGGTGTGGAGAGCAAAGGTTTTTTCTTCAAACCCACTGGCGTGGCGATTTGATCTTTGATATTCCCTTTAATTTGTTTAGCTTCATCAGTATTTCTTGTTTTTCTAGTTCTTCTTCCTTTGGATACTGGTTTATCAGACTGCGAAAAAAACATTCAAATATTATATTAAATTTTGACAGACTAATGTGCTGAACAAATCTGAGCCAGACAAGGGACAAAATATAATCGTTCATATGGGAAGAAAAACCAATATCCTGTGTAGACATTGGTGTGCACGTAAAATAAGAGCCGGTTGTAGCGACGCTGTCCGTGAAAAATTTCCCTCATTGCACACTGCAAGGTATACATTTATGCCACACTGATCAGCAGTGAATATTCGCTAGGCCGATACAGTCACTGATAAGGATGACATTGACGTGACTTAATGAGTCCCCCATATTAACTTTTCTTCCGAAAAATAAAAATTCTAAAACATTTTTTGTATGTATTAGAAAAATGAGTAAAGACTTTGAAGTATTTGTAGTTAAAAAGTATTTCCTTTTTAGTGTAAACTAAATGGGTATTAAAATGAGTAAAAGTCATCATTTTGCCTGAAGCAGTTACTTCTTATGTAAACAATGCACGCGCCATTGAGCCAATGATTGACGCCGCGTGATGTCATTGCATGTGTTGAAGACAGTCATCTGTGACAGAGATAATTCTTAATTCTCTCTGTGAAACAGATTGCATTTATGCCTGTCTTCATTAGCCCAGTCAGAGCACTAGATAATTCCTAAAAACCAAAATGCTACACATTAACACTTTATTCAGCAAAACAATACCCCTGTTTAAGTGATGGATAAGGCACTCCGATAACATAACCAACCTTTTTCTCATTTTCACTTGTATCTGTTTCAGTTTCGCTCTTTTTGCCTTTTCCACGTTTAGTTTTTCGTTTCCTCTTAGAAACTGGAGAATTCTCTTTCTCTGATTCTTCCTACAAAAATAAAAACAAAGATCTTTGTAAAATCGAGCTTCGTTGAGAGGAGGGTGGAGGACTAATTATATAATCACAACCAGGCCCAAGTTCATAAGGCATTCTCAAACAGAGGATATAAACACAAAACTTTTCACATAGTTTCTTATTGATGTATTTGATACATTAAAACAACAAAAGTTTTATATGGGGCTATTTTTTACTTAAAATAAGGCGAATAATTTTGAGTAAATTTTTAACGCAAGTCTGAGAATGCTTTGTGAACTTTGGGCCAGGTCACCAACTTTCGTTATTTTCACAGACACAGTTAGGGGACCTACTAAACACAGTAAGTAGTGACACCCCAAAAGGATCTGGATTGACAGGATCAAGCTATGACCACATTGTTGAGAAAATAATGAAAATTGTAATTGGTAGGCTATCGGTACCATATTGTGAAAGTCTGACTGACATTCAAGGATGATCTATTTGATGTACGGTAGGCCTACTCTCGGGTGGGTGCTGGGTTTGGCTAATCATGGAAATGCTGTTACCATGTCTACCATAATGAAATTGGAAAATAATCAAAGACAACTGTTTTCAGATTTAACTTTGTAAATTTTTGTTGATGTTGAACAAAACAATTAATTACAAGAATTATGTACCTGTATACCCGGTATTTTTAACAGTCTGGACGTACAAAAGGACATAATTTGACTTATTTTTGTCTTTGTGAAAAGGGACTGAAAGATCTTAGATAATCCTTGACAATTGGTGCTACTGCTAGTCTCACCTGTTCTGTTGATGAAGTAAGATTGGTTGAGCAACTAGAACTACTGGTGTTACATAATGAAGTATGGTTTTTATCCTTACTGTAGTATTCATCTAGAGCTTTTATCAACTTTTCAATCTGGAAAAACAAAAAGTAAATAGGACTTGACAATAAAACATTTTGAAAATCAGTAGGTCTACCACTACCAGGAATTTAATTAATTAACTAAATATAATTAATACAGAGTCACTGTTTTTTATATTGGTAGTTAGAATAGAGGCCAAATTAAAAATTTAGAACTAAGCCTCTGTTCATGTCATGCTATCCACATCTATCTAATTCAGACTCAGCGATAAATGATAATGATTGCTGCTCTGTGTAAAGTAGGTCTTCTTGTTTTGGACTGTATTTGATCTTTAGATATATTTTGATTTTATTTTCAGGTAGGTACTGGGTATTTCTCAACTCGGGCATCACATGGGCCTTTTTTTGTATCTACTCAGATCTAGGGACTTTCTTTGCAGTCTTCCTCCATACAGCTTGTAAAATTAATGGAAGCAAGACAGAATGAGAATGACAATAATGACCATTTACAAGTGAAACCATTTCTATAATTTTCTTATTAACTATGGGCCCATGTCTGGCTCCGGCGTGGTTTCCCTGTGTTACTGTCAGTGATGCAGAACGGAAGGCCTGAGAAGGATAGCTGACAGCCTAGTCGTTTGAATGGGACGTAAAACCGAGGTCCAGTGTAAACATTGGCATGCATGTAAAAGATCCCTTGGCAGTTGGAATTTGATAAGAGTAGGCTGTAGCGTCGCTGCCCAGGCAAAATTTTCCTCATAGTCATAGCACTCTGTATAGAGTATGCTCATCTTCCATTAGCCCAGGTTAGGTGCAGAAGAGTAGGATGTTATTGTTAAACCACATGTGACATTTCATTTCCATGTCTGCCTGTCTGGCCCTTCCCACACCCCCACGACAAAATAAAAAAAGAAGAAAAACCACAGCCAATTTCCGTCCGTAATTTATAGATATGATAGGTCTGTTCCATTTTTACATGGGCCCTATCTAGCATAGTCCTAAGTAAAAGTAGTTTGTTGATATTCATTCATGATTTACTTAGGCCTAGGCCCCCCTATTTAATTTTATAAGCAAAAAACTTTTTAAAAAAAACTTGAAGTTCATGTTCACCTTCATGTTAGCTTTGATACCACAAGATTTGGCAAGCTTTTGAAGTTCGCTGTACTTCATATCTTTTAAATTTTTGTCACTCATCTTGGATAACTGTAAATGGTTAACTTTTCTGCGGATATTTTACGTGCAATACGCGAAAAATACACATTTAATCATGAGCGCCTTTGTTGACGGAAGTGCATAAACTTTTCGAAATATGCACAGAGATTTTTGATTGGTTAATTTTTGTAACCTAGAGTTACGTACCCTTCATTGACACACTTTGGAACACTGGTTACTGTTATAAATATTTATAAACAGAGTGATGCTGATATCGTTCAAATAACATCACCAAGTGGAGATAAATCTGGTCCAAATAGCAATGAACGCAATAAAAGCATTTTAAACACCGTAATCTACCCATAGCTCAATCTGATTTCCACGCGTATGGGCGTTAACCTCTATTTTTACATTGCCACCCCCACTCTGTCGATGATGAAAACATCAAAAGGTCAAGGCTGTTACTAAAATTAGACTTCATTTGATTTAGCAAGTCTGTCCATATTTTGCAATGTGCAAATGTATGTACTGAACATCTAAGTCAAGCGATGGAATAAAGCAATAACAGGCTAACCTTTCAGTTTTACATTTCGGAATTAATCATGGCTACTAAAACTGTATCTAAAGGTGACATTAGCAGAGATGCTACTTCAAGAACGCAAACTAAAAAAGAAGTAACCAATTTAATGGGATTATATCTCTTGGTTGTTGGAGCAGTGGCCAGTGCATGGGCTTTCGGATACTTTGAATTTTCGTTTTTATGGGTGTTTTTATTATCAGCTTCTTTATTTCTTGTTTGGAAAACTAAAATTGGAAATATTATTAGGCGACACTTGGACTATGAGGAGGATAACTTGCATAGAAAGCGAGCACTTCGACAAAGTGAAAGTGTGGAGTGGTTAAATTTCTTATTGAATAGATGGTAAGTGCAGAAGAGTGACACGAATTAATGATTTTTATGATTCAGTATTGAATTTTCTATATTCAGAAGAATTGTACATTGTGTTTACAATTGAATGATAATGCAGGAATTTCGATCAATTAGATATGTATTCACAGTAGGCAGACCACATAATAATGGTATAATATCCAACACCTTGACTGCATTAGGTGACACCATATCATAGACATAGTCATACCTAGGGTTGAAAATAATTTTGGCAGTGATTTCAGAATCTGTCCCAAGATATGCTAATAGCTATATCTTTACTTAAACCCTACAGTATTATAACCTAAACCTCTAACTGTTGAATTCACGACACAGATGCAATGAGCATGGTAAACAGAGATTCTATATCAAATATTTTTGAAAGTTTTGGGGTTTCATTCATCAGAGTAATAGAGAAAAAATTAACACATTTTCTATGTCACACCCTTTCTTGGGAACCAACCTACTAGAACTTGATGATATACAGATAAAAACAGGGGTTTAGAAAACAATAATTTTAACAACATTGTCCTTTGTTGAGCAAGGGTTGAATGGCCGAATGGTTAGTATGTGCGCACTGTACCATATAGCCTGTCATTGAATCAACTGGTGTGGTTGTACCTGACAAGGAGTAGATTCACCTGTCCATCCTCGTGGGTTTTCTCCGGGTCCTCCTGTTTCCTCCCACAGCTAAAGATTAAACCATATTATGTTAGTCCTGAAATGACCTAGTTTGTGTCAAGTGGGTTAAAGCCTCCCTCTCTCTCTCTCTCTCTCTCACTCCCTCACACTCTCTCTCTCATTTCTTGAGCCACTTGTAAGTGATGCCACAAGTGATGCATGATCTTCATCATCATCATCATCATCACCATCATCATCATCATCATCATCATGTCAAGGCATCAGCAAAATACATCTGATATTGTGGGATATTCAGCTTTGTTGCATCACAGATACTACATGGACCCCAATATGTGAGAGAGAGAGTGAGAGACAAATGGGGATTTGTGGCCATAGACCACTCAGCACAAACTAGGTCATTTTGGGACTAACATAAGTCTGGAAATAAGGCACCTGTCACTGACAATGTCAGGCACATATTCAGGCTTTGTCAGGCACAAAACCTCTGGTGCCTGTCATTTTGTCCGGCACTGATTTGTCTTTTTAATGATATTGTTAATACATGTCCAGCACTAAGTTGAAAATGTCAGGTGCTATTTCATTAATGCCTGACATTTTGTCAGGTACATCTTGAAACTTTATTTTCAGGCCTGCTAACGTACATGTAAGGTTCAGTTTTCATTACAACATTTTGCTTGCACTTAGGGGTCTTAGCAGTTGGAAAAAAACGGCGGTGTTGGAGAAATCCCATGAGGTTGGACAGATGATTCTACTCCTTGTCTCATGAACAAGTTGCTTGACTCAATGACAGACATTCTGATCACACCCCCTCCCCCCCGTTATTATTGTAGATTACGCGTGCAGTATGTATATTGCAGCTTACAAGAACTTCTATCTTTTTCCTCAATTTAGAGAGAGAGAGAGAGAGAAATGTGGTTTAACGTCCACTCGACACAAACTAGATCATTTCGGGACTAACATATGGTTTAGTTTTATTTCAATAAATCGCTAGCGTAGGGGTCTTTATTAAGCAGTAGAAGGAAACCCATAGAAAACCCACAAGGTAGGACAGGCGACCCTACTTCTTGTCTGGGGATTTGAAATCACGTCAATTGACTCAATGATAGGCTTTATCCAGCCCCCCTTTCCTCAATATAACTAAAAAAATAAGCTGCAAGTTTGAAAAATGACAGGGTTAGTGAACTTGAATATACATGTCAGCAGTTAGAGTAAATGTGTTTTTGTTAAGTAGGAGAATGTTATGCATGAATGGTGGGGCTACTACTTTTAATTTACATTTAATCAATGAAATTACTCAGCCGTGAAGTTGATATATAGTCCAGGACGCCCTTGCATCAGCAAATATGCTATTACGCCAAGTAAAATGTGACTTTCTTACACAGAAAACATCATAACTGTCACATTGCATAGCATAGGGTACTGATTTTACTATTCGAATGGTTGAATTCAGTTTCGATCTACATGCATTCTTTTGGTTACTGTGTCAAATTTATCAAAGTTATGCATTATTAAAATCAATATATTTTCCACTGATTTATTTTGGTAATATTAATTGATGTTTAATACTATTTCTAGATATTTCGTACTCAAGACAAACACATATTAAACCTTGAATTTAGATATTTTAAGAGAGAAAGGAAAGAGAGAGAGGAGGTTTAACATCCACTCGACACAAACAATGTCATTTCGGGACTAACATATGGTTCAATTTTATTTCAATAATTCGCTTGTGCGTAAGGGTCTGTAGCTGTGGGTGGAAACAGACGTCCCTTTCCTTGTCACGTATAACTGGAGAATAGAAATGACGCCAGTTGACTCAATGATAGACCTTATCATACACCTTTATGGGGTGAGTGGGGGCTAGAGAGAGAGAGAGAGAGGGAAATGGGGTTTAACACCACTCAACACAAACTAGGTCATTTCGGGACTAACATATGGTTTAATTTTATTTCAATAATTCGCTTGCACGTAGGGGTCTTTAGCAGTAGGAGGAAACCAGAGTACCTAGAGAAAACCCACGAAGTTGGACAGGCGACCCTACTCCTTGCCATGTACCACTGGGGATTTGATACCACATCAGTAGACTCAATAACAGGCCGTGCGTACGCTAACCATTCGGCCATCCAACCCCCGGAGTGGGGTCCAGTTTTAAAATAAACTATGTGTTTAAATATGTGTTTGTTATATGTACAGGTCATTGCTTTGAAATATATTAAAATACACTTAGACATTTCACTGTACTGCCATTCATATCCCACCCAGGTCACTCTGAATTGGGTTGATTTTATCAATAACTTCTATTTACTGTTGTCTAATATATACATTGTTGTCATTGAGGGTCTATGAAGTTTTAAATACAGCTGTTACTCTGGAAATAAATATAGCTGATAAGTTCATTTAATAGGAAAATGAATATTAGTAAAATCATTTGAAATAGTATTGTGAGAATTCTTTACTTTGCTAGGTCACTGGCATTTTGATTGAAATAATCAAACCAGACATTTTTATCAATTTAACTTCTATTTACTGTTGTCTAATATATACATTGTTGTCATTGAGGGTCTATGAAGTTTTAAATACAGCTGTTACTCTGGAAATAAATATAGCTGATAAGTTCATTTAATAGGAAAATGAATATTAGTAAAACCATTTGAAATAGTGTTGTCCGAATTCTTTACTTTGCTAGGTCACTGGCATTTTGATTGAAATAATCAAACCAGACATTTATTAACAGTTAGTACAGGAAAGGAATTGAGGGAGAAATGGGGTTTAACATCCACTCAACACAAACTAGGTCATTTCGGGACGAACATATGGTTTAATTTTATTTCAATAATTCGCTTGCGCATAGGGGTCTTTAGCAGTGGGAGGAAACTGAAAGACCCAGAGAAAACCCACGAGGTTGGACAGGCAACAGGAATGGTGGGAGGAATGTCTCTTTAGATAGCCTGATAAACCAGACCTTTAGTAAAACATGTCATTAGTACCAGTATAGGAATGGAATGGAATATTTAGACTACATATATATACAATTATTAATTTTTTATCATCGCATATACTATACTAGTGAGGAGAATTTCCTCAGGGCAGGAATGCTTATGCTATCCTTCATTAAATTTATATTTGAACTACCAAACTAGATACACTTTCCCAATCTGTTTAAAAGAGGTATTACTAAAGTCTTCTACTAACTCTGTAAAAGATGAATACTTTGAACATGTGACGTCACATCACCCGGCGTCCATCATTGGTTCAATGGCGCGTGCATTGATTAAGAATAAAGACGTTACTGGTTTGTTCAGAAAGTTGCCTTTTACTCATTTTACATTCCCGTTTACACTATAGGACATATGTTTTACCTACATCAAACAATTTTATTTATTTTTCTAATTCTTCAAAAAAATGTTCTAGAATTTAATTTGCAGAAGCAAAAAAGTTAATATTGCAAGCTCATTAACCTGCATCGATGTTATCTTTATCAGTCATTGTAGCGGCTTAGAGAATATTCACTGCTGATCAGTGTGACACTTCCCTTGTCAGACAAGTGGGGAAACTGGAAAATCTACTTGACTTGAAAAACCCAGAAGCTGTGAGTCAGACCCTCATGCTAAAAAGAGCTAACTTATTATGGTCAGCTTTATGATTAAAAACCTGTGTGTGTGTGTGGGGGGGTCGGGGGGGGGGGGGAGATAGAGAATTGGGTTTAACATCCACTCTACACAAATGTGATCAATTTTAGACTGATGTTATTATTTTGTTTCAGAGAAAAACCATTAGATTAGGCAAGTGAACCCTACTCCCTGTCTCTTCAAAATATTTTGTATCTAAACCACACCAATTAACTCAATGAATAACAGACCTTATGGTCTAAAGAACACACATTAGACCACTTGACCACCAAGCCTGGAAATAAGGTCACTGACAATGTCAGACACAGAATCAAGCTTTGTCAGGCACAAAACCTCTGGTACCTGTCATTTTGTCAGGCACTCATTTGTTTTTCTTAATGATATTATTGATAAATGTCTGACACTAAGTTGAAAATGTCAGATACTAATTCATTAGTGCCTGACATTTTGTCAGGTACATCTAAAACCGTTATTTCCAGGCATATTGACCACCCAACCTCCCAGTTGGTAAAGGAATGTGGTACTAAAATGCTGGGTAATACAAAACACGTTTTTAGATGATTATTGTTAGAATTACTTCCCCTGTTCCAAAAGATAGAACAGTATTACATTAGTGTTTAACTGTTTATACTTTCAGGTGGGTGTTCAGTACATATTCTATAGAAGATTTAGTTAAAAAAAGAATAGATGAAAGATTACTAGGAATAACACCATCTTTTATAGGTAAGTTGGCCAGTTGTCCGTCGTTTTCCAGTTGTCCGTCGTTTTCCAGTTGTCCAGTCGTTTGACTGGGACAAAAAACCTGACGTCCCGTGTACACATTGGATTGTACGTAAAAGATCCCTTAGAAGTTGGAATTTGATATGCCCGGGCCAAAAATCTCCTCACATAGCACACTGTATGGCATATGCCCGTCTTCATTAGCCCAGTTCGGAGCAAAATAGTAGGAAGTTAAACCCAATTTCATTTTATTTATACTGTGGTTAAGTTACCATCAAGATGCAAATAATCTTTTTATACGCTCCCAATACAGTATGAAATACAGGACTTAAAGTTGTAGGAAAAATCACTTTCGGTATTGCTTGTTCTCTATCCATCTCTCGAAAATGTGGGCGTATCCTGCCTGGCAGTGCCAGCCTATCTTTACAGATGGAATATAAATAGAAATAGATGGGCATGGAGGCTTATTCAAGTTCCTGGGGGAGGGGTGGGAGGATTGGAGCAAAGGGAACAAATAGATAGGCTGGGAGGCTTATTCAAGTTACTGGGCCCTTTGGGGGAGGGAGGGGGGGATACAGAGATCTCCCCCAAGAAACATTAAAAGTTTTACACGAGTAAGCTATTTTTTTAGCTACATGTATAGAATCTGTAATTCTAGTCAGTAACAACAATACTGTTATAAAATAAACAGTAACATCAATAAATCTAAACAAATAGAATTTTATTGAACAGTTGACTGACCTAAGACAGGTGTTTCTTGTTCAATGTCGGCCACAGTTGTTCGTAATGAATCAGCTCTTGCTAGGTCATCATTTTATTCATAAACATATTTCAATATACCTGCTATTCATTATATCGATATACTATAGTCTATTGTTGGAGGGTAGCTTTAACTCGTGGTGAATATAGTGAATAGTGAGACCATACTGGGTAATACAACAATCTGATGATTGGTTCAATAGGAGTTATATTGACGAGTTATCATATCGCGGGTGGGGTTTGGTTACTCGGTCGAACTTGTCCGTGGTAGATCATACATGTAGTCTATTGTTAGAGGACGTAAAGCTCTAACTCGAAATTGCAAACACAGATTATTGGTCCATTTCAATCAATATGGCTGTTGTTATCATACCGTGAAAATATGGGGTGGTAATATTAATTGAACAGCTTAGAAATTATTATTTGCGGATGTGTACTCTATGCTATCAAGCTTCATTTATAATGGGGGTTATGGTGGCTCGCTAGTCTAGAGGTCAGGTGTTTGATCCTTGCATTGGTTTCGTAAGATATCGTTTTTGTCTTCGGTTCAAGATGCTTCAGTCTATCACTGTTTAGCCATTCCCGGCGTCGTTTTCCCATGTAATTGATGTTTGACAGAGGGTCTGACAAGGACAGCTGTGTAGTTGTTTGGATGGGACAAAAAACTGAGGTCCCATGTACACATTGGTGTGCATGTAAAAGACCCATTGGCAAAATGTCCTTCTTCATTAGCCCAGTTTGGGAGAAAAGTATGAAGTTAAATATTATTTCCCTCGTTTGACGTAGGAATTAGAGGGAAATTATTTTCATATTGTTGCAAGAGTGTTTCCATAGTTGTGTATGGGCTTCCGTAGATTACGTGTAAATGCATGTGCATTGAGCTGTGTAAGTCACTTCAGGCGACACTAGTTGAAACGTCAACACTGATTTTCTAGGGGAATTTAAGTAAATTGTTCAAAATAATATAATGGGGATTTGTTTGTATATTATGTATTTATGTTCTTTTTGATATAGTTTGTACTTGCCTATTGTAAATACAGCTGGTTTCTAGTGTCGCCACAATGTCATTATTGTGTTATGTTATTTCTTGGTCGTACGAGGAAGTACAGAGTTTATAATGTGAAACCCCATTTCATGTCATTTCTATTTGTAATGAGGTGCCCTGATGAACAAGGCATGACGTCATTTCATAAGTGAAATGTCTAACTTAATACATTTTCATTAACCCCATTAGCCAAGCCTGGAAATAAGTCACTGACAATGTCAGACACAGATTCAGGCTTTGTCAGGCACTAAACCTCTGTGCCTGTCATTTTGTCAGGCACTGATTTGTCTCTTCTAATATTATTAATACATGTCTAGCACATTTTGTCAGATACATTTCAAACCGTTATTTCCAGGCCTGCCATTAGCGTAGAAAAGTTAGACTTTAATCCCATTTCATTTGATTGTGTTTCATTTCCTTTGATTAGAAACGTACGCAATGCCACTAATTCCTCTCGTAAGTCTTTTCATTATTTGTACCATCATATCATTCCACTTTCAAAATTATTTTAATATAAACTGGTTAGTGTGATGAATGCATGCACACAGAGTAGACCTACTTTAAAATGCTTGACTGCCTGACCT
Source organism: Patella depressa (assembly GCA_948474765.1). Taxonomy (NCBI): domain Eukaryota; kingdom Metazoa; phylum Mollusca; class Gastropoda; family Patellidae; genus Patella; species Patella depressa. The sequence continues at coordinate 74,014,244 of OX419719.1, forward strand.
GACCTCAAGTATTTAAATTGAATTACTCAACACAAAGGCCATAAAACGAAACTGTTCAGCTGGAGAAAATATGAAAATAAAGTTGAGTGAAAGCAGCCGGATAGTAATAAACTATAAATTTAAGCTTAAGCTTACTACCCCCCAAAGACAAAGTGTCGAAATTATGCAAATATGAGTTGTTAAACTTTTGCCTCAGCGATGAAAAGCAGAATTTAATGGGTTTTATTGAATTGTTATTGATGTCATTAAAAACTTTCTATTTCTGCATTTATCATTTATATAGTGAAGCCATTAATTTTCAATTGAGCTCCTGCCCTGGCACCAACAGACAACAACAATATTATGAAAGTTAGATCTCTGAAAGGAATATTATCCTAAAAAAAACTTAATTTCAGTTCTTTTTGCTTATGCTAGGTTCCCACTATGTATTGTTTATGTATTGTTTAATTGGTTGAGAGCAAGATATTAAGTAATGTATTGTAACAACACGAGGGTCATACGGCCCGAATGTTTTTACAATATATAAAGCAATGTTGTAAGCTCGAGACCATTAAACATCTTAAAATACCGACACTCCGCACAAGCTTTTACACAGTGAAATACGCCACACTAGTCCAATATTTCACTGGTATAAATAAAGTACTATTTGGCAAGTTGCCCGTACGATTATTTGAAATAATGGTAAGCCAACATCAAAGGGTGACATCACATCTGTAAAAAAAATATTGTTAAAAACACAAAAAGTTGAAGCAATTCTGTTGATCTTATGATTTTTGTATTGAAGCTGTTAATCATCAATTGAGGCATTTTGAGTTCCTGTCCTGGCACCAACAATAATATTGTGAAATAAGTTGAATCTCTGAAAGGAATATTAGTCTAAATATGGTTCAATTCAAATCGGGGGGGGGGGGGGTGGGATGGCCTAGTGGTCTAGAGTGCCGCACTTTGACCTCAAGCTGGCCGGTCACCTTTGGCTTGCGGCTGTGGTTTCAATACCTGGTGTGAGCGTATGTGGCATGGAGATAGGGGCACCTTCTCAACTGTGTGGGTTTCCTCCGGGCACTCCGGTTTCCTCCGAGCACTCCGGTTTCCTCCCACTGCTAAAGACCCCTACGCGCAAGCGAATTATTGAAATGAAATTGAAACCATATGTTAGTCCCAAAATGACATAGTTTGTGTCAAGTGGACGTTAAACCCATTTCTCTCTCTCTCTCTCTTTTTCTCTTTCTCTCTCTCTCTCTGATACAACACACATGAGCTAAGCCATTCTGCAACCCTACCCGCCTTCCGAACAACTAGGCACACTATTTTTTGGATACTAGGTTGGATCAAATGCCGTCTTCATTAGCCCAGTCAGTGCAGAACAGGAGAATGTTAACAGGTGCGGATCTGGGGGCAGGGGGCCAGGGGGCTGTGGCCCTCCCTTCAGCCCCAGTTGATTTTCATTTTCGTTTGCTTTGTTACTGTTGTAGTTCAAATATCTGCTCTTTAATAGATGATATAAACATGTCTCCTCCCAACCAATCCAAAGTTGCAACGTATTAACCTTTGCTCCAATGTATATCCCCCTCGGCTCGTCAAAATCCTGGATCCGGGCCTGGTTAAGCTACATTTCATTTCATTTCTTTGATCAAGTTGAATTGAAAAGTCTTTTAATTGCGGATACAGTCTTAGATCGGGTTAAAACTAAAAGTCATTTAATTAGGGATCAAGTTTATATGTTTGATTGTTGATATAAGATATCTATATTTACACAAGATTTATATACATGTGTATATACTACTTATATACAGTGAGTATAAGAATAGACTATGATTTATGTAGTAAATAAATAAATAAATAAACCACTCTATATAAACACCCCCACTCTCCCCTACATATTATATGATCTATTTACTTTTATATTAAGATGGTGTCTTATTTATGGGAATGGTATTATCTAGTCAGCTTTATCTTTAATAGGGGGGTTGGATGGCTGAATGGTTAGCACATATGCTCTGTATCTTAAGGTCTGTCATTGAGTCAACTGGTGTGGTTTCGATTCTCTAGTTGTATGTGACAAGGAGTAGGGTCACCTGTCCAAGATCATGGATTTTCTCTAGGTCCTCTGGTTTCCTCTCACTCTGAAATTATTGAAATAAAATGGAACCATAAAAGAGTCCTTGACGAAGAGTCAGAGGAATTTCTCCAAACTGCTTTGATTTTGATTTCTATAGAGGAGATTTTTAACATATCACCATTTGTAAACGCGGGACCTGATTTTTCATACCATACAATCAACCAGATATTTATTTCTTGCCTGGCCCTGAGTCCTACACCATTAATTGACAAGAGTATACCTGGCCATAAAAATAACTAAAGTTTTCAGATGATGCCTGCTCTTCTCAGGCACCACTGACCTTGGGGAAAAGTAGGCCACATGTATTATTTATGGTTGAAATATATGTCAACATACCGGTAATGGTGATGATAAACTTGTGTTTTTATGAAATATTAATAAATGTCTTCCTTCTGATCTCTTTTGTTTCTTGTTTGTGACATTTATACAGGAAATGTTGAAATCTGTCCTCACTGTTGACCCCAGGTGAACCTACAGTTGTAAAAGCAATGAATGTGGATTTATTTGTTTACCAGAGAGAATGAAATAAACACAAAACCATAATATCAAACATGATTACTTTTGTAATTAAAGTGACATTTTGTTGAGGTTCTCTCAACATTTTCAAGCAAATGATGAAACATCACTTTAATTAAAATAGTACATGTAATTGTGTTCCATATTATGGTTTTGTGTTCCATATTATTACGTGCATCAAATGCTAAATGCCGCTCAAAGAAAAGAATAAATGAAGTTTGTTTTTTTTTCAATATTTTCATACTTTGAAATTAGTAGGTAGGGACAATTGTAACATTTATACTATCTGGAGGTGACTTAATCAAGAAAGAGAGAAATGGAGTTCAACGTCCACTTGACTCAAATAAGGAAAAACATGATTCAATTAAGTATTGTTTAATGGTCGAGAGCGAGACATTAAGTAATATGTTGTAACAACATGAGGGCCGTAAGCTCGAGACCATTAAACATCTTAAAATACTGACACTCCGCACAAGATTTTACAGTGAAATACGTCACACTATAGTCCACTATTTCATTGGTATAAATAAAGTACTATAACTAGAAGACCCACAGGAAAACTTCAAGGTTGGACAGACGACCCTATTACTTGTCACGTTTAAAGGGACAGTCCCGATTTGAACAGACTCTCAAAAGTAAAAGTCCAAGTACATATGAAATTTAAACGCCAAAATATCAGAGAAGGATGAAGTGACCTTGTCTCAAAATTTCAGCTCAAAATATTGAGTCGTTTGGACGTGAACGTTTAAACTGCTTAACCGGACACGTAATCCTTTTAAGATTTCGGGTTAATATTTTCGTTGGTGACCTGATAATCAATTCCCGTTCCTTGAGAGGTCTATATAGTAAATGGCCCATGTGCTATACTTGACAGCGAAAGGTATATTTCACCTACACATTATTTTTATTTAAAAGAAAGCCTGGTTTTACGTAGACACCGCATAATACAGCTTGGGACACCGGTCTCAATTTCCCGGAGAAGACTATGACGTGTTAAAGTTGTTTGAAAACGTATCACAAATACTGAGTTAGTTGCTTGGCCCTTTGGTAGGGGATTTTAACACAAAATTAAGCAGTTATATTCTTCAAAAAATTATCGGGATTAGCCCTTTCAGCGAGGAATCAAAACAACACAACCTAACTCACTGACAAACCATATAATCTAGTTGTAAATGACCCCCGAATCAAAGATGTTAGGTTTTAATTGTATTTGATTATGTTTGTTGCATATTCTGTATATATTTGTCAACTATTCACATACCTGTATCATTTGCTTGATAAAGACAAGAGTATCCTCGCCGAAACGTCGCTTAGTAGGAAACTCAGTAATTGTGTATCCATAAAATTGTACCTTGTATCAAAGAAGGAAAAAGAATCTAATGTGCACATTTGATTTCTTAAAATGGAATGCAACAAAAATTTATCTACCATCTGTGTTAATCTGTAAGCTGTAAGTTATATTAGGACAGAACCATAAAAAACTAAGATCTTGATTTGTTTTGAGATCTTGGTGGCAGACTTAATGCATCTCAAATTAAAATTTTCTACCAGGATGGCTGGGGGATGAGGGGGGTGGTGGTATTTTTTTGTCTAGATTGGATAGTTATAAGTAAATATCAGTGCCAGATTTAGATGACGAGAGGCGAGACTCCTCCCAATCTCCTACCCCCACGACTAGATTAAGATGGGAGTATGTTTTAATTGCCTGTCAGTTGAGCAAACCAGAGGATGATGTTAGAGAATTCAATAATGCATGTTATGAAAGTCTGAAAATGACAATGTCAAAACTAATATGCACATTTGCTGGATGAGGCAGCCTACATCTTGATGCCCTAGGCTTCAGCCAGCAAAACTGATAGGTAAATCCAGCACTGTACGTAGTTTAAATTTAAACAATACGACGAAACGGGCAATGCAGAAAGATAATATCCTTATAAGATTTAGCTATGAGAACTTGTTCTGTGGGATGTGTTTATTTTTAAAATGTCAAGAGGTTTGCAGTCTTATTATTTCTAGTTGAGGCTGTGAGAATATCTGCCATCATTTAAAGATAGGTTGCCAGGCAAACACCCACAGCAATTAAGTTGTCTGAACAGTCCATGAAATGGGAGCATTTACAAAACACTTGAATTTGAAGTGTTCTGAATCACAGTGCACTTCTGATTACAATTTAAATACCAGTTTTGCCAGCTTATAGAAATGTTGTTAATATCCAACCATGTCCAATATTTGCATAGGAGTTAATATAATGTACAATATTTATGGCGATCTACTAACAAATGCATCTCAGATCAGTTGGCAACCAAAAAACTTTATTGAAAGAGAGAGAGAGAGAGAAATGTTGTTTAACGTTCACTCGACACAAACTAGGTCATTTCGGGACTAACGTATGGTTTAATTTTTTTCAATAATTTGCTTGCGTGTATGGGTCTTTAGCAGTGGGAGGGAACCAGAGTGCCCGGAGAAACCCATGAGGTAGTACAGGCCTTTTTTGAAAGAGAGATAAACAACTTACATACATATTGACTGTACATGTACCATATAAAGTTATGGCCACTATAATTGTAATGGTAACTCTGTTCTGGAATTTTTAGAAAATTATACTTTGGTTTTAAAATGTTTTATTTCAAGACTTAAGACAATAATAACCCTATTTTTGGAATATTTTATATGGAATGATTTAGTGGGTACCATTGTTTATATGTAGGCTGTTAGCAATCTTCATGACCATGTGTTAGATATAAATTACTAGGTTATTTTCTGTTGTACTATCTTCAGTATTATTATACATGTAAGAAGTTCAAGCGGTCTGACCGACATATAAATTACAATACAGGTATATCAGTCAAGGAGTGTGTTGTATCATGAGAAATATAGTATCTATTCTACGGTTGTGCGTGACATGAAGCTGGGTTGCCTGTCCGGGATCATGGGATTTCTCTGGGTCATCAGGTTTCCTCCCTATGCTAAAAGGTCACTACGCACAAGCGAATTATTGAAACAAAATTGAACCGTGTGTTAGTCCCGAAATTACCTAGTTGTGTCAAATAGACATTAAACTCTCTCTCTCTCACTCCCTCTCTCTCTCTATTCATTTAGTAATTGCCAAGGATGGGAAATTTCATCATATTCGGCATCTGTCCATCTCTCTCTCTCTCTCTTTCTCTCTCTCTCTCCCTCCATTTAGTAATTACAAAGGATGGGAAATTTCATCACATTCGGCATCCATCCGTCTCTCTCTCTCTCTCTCTCTCTCTTCATTTAGTAATTACAAAAGAATGGGGAATTTCATCGCATTTGGCATCGTCTGGAGTAGTCTGGACAAAATTTGCTCCAGCACACAGTATGGCATATGTCATTGATAGACTTCTTTAGCCGTAGTCGGAGCAGAACAGTAGGACAATAAACTGGATTTTATTCCCCAGCCGTAGTCGGAGCAGAACAGTAGGACGGACGTTAATTTGGATTTTATTCGCTTTATTCATTTATTTTATTTCTACCACCCATCTTCATTAGCCCAGTCAGAGCCATGTTCTTTTAGCAATGTCGGGGAGTTTTACAACATCTAACCGTTGCTTCAATACTCAGCAATTCCTGAACTTTTGCGCACATTGTTTTTACACATGACTAATTGGCATTATCCAATCAGAGGTCATGGCACATAATACACTGTAAACAAACAGGGTTTAAGCTGTTGAAGGTTTTTTTAAATTGAGAAACTCGTGGAAAACCAGCAACCTTGACATTAATCGATCTTTGAACTAAAAGCGCGAGACTTGGTATTCACGACGGCCGATGAATCTGATAGGCTCACAAGCTGGGCTTGTTACCCAATCACCTTAATGGAGAAATATGCAGGGTATTACGTGAAGGGCTAGATAAGATGTATGTAGTTAAGGCGAGATCAAACCTTCTATTGAAGATGAGTCAGAGCTCAACAGTAGGACATTAAACTCCATTTCTCTCTCTCTCTGTCTGTAGATATATTACAGATTATTGTTGTCTAATGTCCTTGGGCACGTGGTGTGCAATAATCAAACACTGTTATCTTATATCAACATTTATCAAATGTTATATAATACTGGTTTATAATGTAAAGGGTCATTGTGATCCGCCCCTGACTAATGTATGTATTCTCATAGATACATCTGGTCTACTCAACACAAACTATGTCATTTCGGAACTAACATAATGGTCCAATTTTATTTCAATAATTTGCTTGCTCACGTACAAGAAGCCTATCAAATTTAATCTATTTCTGATAATTAATTGTTGTTGCCCTTGATCTGTTTTAAGTGTCTTGTACGTGTCCCATCACATACCAGAGGTGGGAACTTGAGTCAGTCCCAGTGACATAGTTGATTTTTTGTTTTGTTTTCTTTGTTACTGTTGTAGTTCACATATTAGATCTTTAATATATGATATAAATATGATTTTCGTATTGTCTCCGTCCAAGCAATCCAAGGTTGCAACGTATTACCCTTTGCTTCAATGTATGCACCCCTGTTTTAAGCTTACCTCGATCGTCAATACTAACATTGGTACAATAATAAACAAAGTCTTGATTATTATCCATCACAAAATGTATTCAAATCCACTAAATATCACAGGCTAATGGTGACATCAAGAGTCTACTATAGTCTGGATAATTTAATTATTGTCTAATTAATAATTTAGATACCTCTTGCATTATGAATGTTTAATCAATCTTGAATTTTTTCTCCTTTTTTTCAGAAAAATTAGAATTAAAGACATTTACAGTTGGTGATCAGACACCAAATATTAAACATGTTCGAGTTTTTGAATTTTGTGAAGGGGTCCCCGGAGGTCATAATAACATCACATGGGTCAACGTCAACCAACCACCTGCTGGAATGGACAAAATGTCCTCATACAAGATTGTGCTGGAGACAGACTTGACCTTACACTGTGAAGATTTTAAAATGGTTTTCCGAGCTAAAGTCGGAAATAAGAAGTGAGTAGGAACGTTCCAAAACTGTTGTGTTTTATTTTTTTTTTAAAGATGTATTGAATCTCACTGGATAAGATAAATCCCTGAACCTAAACATTACCTCCCTACCTAGAAGGGGAGCCATGGTGGCTCGTTAACCAGGAGATCCAATGTTTTTTTTCCGTTGTTGAAACTTCATCAGGATTTTCCTGCGTGGTTCCTACATTTCAGTAGGGCGGAACAGAGGACTGGGAAAGGGATAAAGTATAGTCTTTCGGAAAGTGACAGAAAACTTAGGTCCTGTATGCACATTAGAGTGCACGTAAAAGAACCCTTGTCAATTGGAATTTGATAAAAGAGTAGGCCATAGGACTGCTGTCCGGGCAAAATTTCCCTCATAGCACACTGTCGGGACAATATTTCCTTCAAAGCTCACTTCATTAGCCCGGTTGGTGCAGAATCCGACAATTGTGCATCGATTCAAAATGGTGAGGATGACATCAGGGTTGGTTTATAGTCCACTTTATTCAATCTATATTTTGTTTGTTTTACAGAGTCAGTTTAGGATTTGACATGTCTATTGATGATTTGAATATCACTGGTACGATGCAAGCTATCGTTCATCTCAGTATGGATATACCATTTCCTCATATCTCAAAGGCTACCATGTCATTTGTTGAGAAGTAGGTATTCTTTTCTCAAAGTTTATGCAAAGGGCCTGACAAGGACAGCTGTCTTAGTCGTTCGAATGAGACAAAAAAAAAACAAGGTCCCGTGTACACATTGGCCAAATTTCTCTCATATCACACTGAATGACGTGTGCCGGTCTTCATTAGCCCAGTTTGGATGTTAAACCCCATTTCATTTCATTTCATTTCTCAGATTTTATGAGATCTATTAGACAGGTTGTCGCATTTCTTTTCTCATAATATATTTCATGATTTTTGGAATTGTAGATTTGATGGAGCTAAGTCTTAATATATTATGGTCAATTGTTTTTATGGCATTTAGTAATTAAACTGGAATATACAAGTCACAATTCTATGGAATACAATTAGTGATTATAACTGAGTGACGTTTCGACTAGGCTTCTCTAGTCATTATCAATTACATAAAAATTGAACCATGTTAGTCCCAAAATGACCTACCTTGTGTCAAGGTGATGTTAAACCCTATTACTCTCTAGCACCAGAGCTTAAATTTCTAGCATAAAAGATCCCTTGGCAGATGGAATTCGATATAAGAGTAGGCTGTAGTGCAGCTGTCCAGGCAAAACTCCCCTCAAAACATACTGGTATGGCGTATGCCCGTCTTCATTTGCCAAGTCGGAGCAAAACAGTAGGACATTAAACCCCATTTCATTTTATAACAACTTTTTACTGTTTGCAGGCCTGACGTGACCTTCAATATACATATGTTGCGAGCAATACAGTTGATGGAAGTACCGTTATTAAAAAGCTGGATTTATAATAACGTTATGGAGGGACTTACAAAGGGTAGGTTCTTTTATTTTATCATCAAGAACAAATACTGATTCTTACTGTTATAATGTCTCTAAAATATTTTCAGCCATTTTCTCACTGATCTGACCCTGAGTTTACAAAGCATTCTCAGACTTAAGTTAAGAATTTACTCAATTTCTAATCACTGTTTATGAGAAATATCTTTGATCCAGAAATGCAGATTTTTGCACATAATTTCTTATTGGTGTATTTGACACGTTAAAACAACAAAAGTGTTATAAAGGGCTATATTTTAGTTAAAAAAAAGGCAAACAAATTTGAATAAATTATTAACTGAAGTCTGTGAATGCTTTGTGAACTCGGGGCCAGATTGAACAGGGTTTGCATGTGATAAAACATAAAATATATTATTTAAAATTTCAGCTATGGTGGACCCTGCCTCTGTAGACCTTCATTTCGCTAAAACTGGACCAATCCAAGTTAATAGATCATCTGTTAAAGAGAAAAAAGGTGAGTGAATAGTAAAAATAATCTGTCTTCTAATAAAAACAAATAGGGTTTGACGTCAGCTTGATACAAATAAGGTCATTGTAGGGGTCTTTATCGCAGTGGGAGGAAACCAGAGGACCCCCAATAAAAACCTGAGGTTGAACAGGGGACTGTACTCCATGTCACTTGAGGGAGAGAAAAGGGGTTTAACATTCATTCGACACAAACTATATCATTTCGGGACTAACATATGGTTTAATTTTATTCTGTAATTCACTTGCATGTAGGTGGTCTTTAGCAGTGGGAGGAAACCCTACTCCTTGTCATGTACGACCGGGGAATCAAAACCATTTCATGTACAAGTAGGAAATCGAAACCTCTTGACTCAATAACGGAGCTAATGATAAAACAGGCATTTACAAGTGGGAAATTAAAACCACGCCACTTGACTAAATGACAGACCTAACGATCAAACGTTCATGCATAAGCTATTCGGCCATCCAACCTCCGTGCAAGATGATCTGTACCACCCATCGAGAAACACCCAAAACACAGACATTAACAACTGTTTATGTCCTGGGTACTAAATGCAATGTCAACCGTTAATGATTTAAGTGGTATCACATGGACGTCCGCTAAATTCTAAGCAATTGGGATGGGTGGGGGGTGGGATGGCCTAGTGTTCTTGAGTGTCACGCTTCAACCTCTAGCTGGCCGGTCACCTCTGGCTGTGGTTTCGATCCCTGGTGTGAGCGGATGTGGCAAGGATATAGGGCGCCTTCTCAACCTCATAGGTTTCCTCCGGGCATTCCGGTTTCCTCCCACTGCTAAAGACCCCTACGCGCAAAGCGAATTATTGAAATAAAATTGAAACCATATGTTAGTCCGAAAATGGCCTAGTTTGTGTCGAGTGGACGGTAAACCCCATTTCCCTCTCTCTTTCTCTCTAGACAGTTGGTGTTCATCTCCTACATATGAATAGGATTATGTTGAGGGGTTTTACATCGGTTAAGTCTGTTACCCAGTCCCATTCAGACAACCTGAATAAAAACATTGTTTATAAAATAAAAAACCAGAGGATTATGTTGAGTGGTGTGTTTATATAAAAAACCCAGAGGATTTTATGTTGAGAGTATTTTAATATCATACACCACACTCAACATAAAATCCTTTTTAAAAAACAATAAACATTAGACCTACTCAAGTTTCCCTGTTTCAGAATATTAATTTATTTGTTCCTTTAATCTAATTTCAGCACATGGAGTATTAACAGTAAAAATAAAAGGAGAACCTCACGACGAAGCTAGTTAGTATATTATAATTTCTAATTTCATTGTCTTTTCTGCGGACTATGTCAAGGATAATTGTCTTTTTTAATGGATTTTTAACCTTCAGCCATTTGGAACCCTTTGATTTTTGTTCATCCAAACGACAAGACGCATTTACAGAGTTAGCAATATAGCCAATATAGGCCTGAACCCTAACAAGTAAGAACCAAGATTGAAAAATCCCTACGGTTCTTCTAATTAAGGAGCCCCACCCAGTTATCAGAACCTGACACGTTCTGGTTCTGATTTCAGAAATCCATACAACTTATCCTTTATTGTACAATAATATGTTTTTATATTACAGTTGCTGAAGATATAAGATATTGTGTTTTACGAATCGGTGAAAGAAAACGTGAAACTAGAGATGTCCCCGCCATCAACGAATGGGAAGATGTCTGCTCTTTCTTTGTCTATGATTTAGCAGATGAAAAAGTAAGTTTTCAATGTTACATCAGACTGTCATCAAGAAATCGGGCCACTCTGATATGATGTTTTCAAAATCTTGTCGACATCTTCTTGGTACTACATATTATTTTTATGAATAGACAATAGCGCTGTTAAACGTTGTGTCTTAATTGTGTCTTAATTGGATTAAATTACAGATCTATATTTAGTTCGTTTTTTTGTATTAGGAGGTAGCGACAGAGGTCATATGAGCGGCTTTTGACCTTATGACGTCAGGCATTTGATCAACCAATCAGCATTGATGTTTCTAGTGGATTACCCACTTTTCCGTGCACCTCATATCAGACCATTTTATTGGCTAATACCTCACATCATCCAGAAGACGTCAATGATAAAAACTCTTCCAGATCCTTGTGTAGTAAAGACAAGTAAAACAAAATTTTGAACTATTAAAAAAAACGAAACAAAATTGAATCTGTGTTTTAATCAGATAGGTTACCGAACCTCACTGTATCATCAAATTACAGATGTCTAATTGACACTAAAGGAAGGTTTTTAAAATCTTATTGGAAAGCATTCAGACAATTATCAGAATGATAAATAAATGATGAAAATGTTGCGTATTTCAGCTGGAGATAAAACAGAAATGTAAAAGATTGTTAACAAGTACAGTTGTTGAAACCCATTCTATTAAATTATCAGCACATCCTTTCCAAGTACAAAGCAAGTAAGTATTTAACTAGTATTAATTACACTAGGGACCGGGTATCATTCAGATTTGATGAAAAAAGGAAAGAAACTGAGCTTATCATCTATAATCTAAAACACATATTCAGTTAATAGATTACTGTCCAGAAAGTGTTAAATACCATCAAGATTCATCCAGTAACACCTAGTTTGTGCTACCGTTTAGTTTAAGAAATACCATTTAATTTTGACATCGGACATCAAGTTTATGACCATTTAGTTTAGTTTTGATATAGGTCATCCAGTTTATGACCATTTAGTTTCATGAACAAGACAACTGATGTCAAACTAGTGTTAACATATATATGGGATAAAATAGGTAAAGCAACAAGTTATTCCCCTGTTGTGTGAGGGGTGTTAGATAACCGAATGGTTAGCATGTTATTGGCTGAAAGTTGATTGATTAATGATACCATAGTGGCCGGTTCATTGTTTTACAAACCGGCTAGATTAAAGATCAATCGGCTAAAGCCGACAAAAAACAGCCGATTAAGATCCCTGGTACGCACTGTATCATAAATGTTAGCATGTGTACGGTTGTATGTGACAAGTTGTTGGGTCGCCTGTTCAACCTCATGGGTTTTCTCCAGGTCCTTTGGTTTCCTCCCACTGCTAAAGACCCTTTTGACCAATTTTGTGTCGAGTGGACATAAAATCCCATTTCTCTCTCTCTCTGTTGTGCGTGTTTCGATAGGATGTTCCCTATTGACACCATGATCTGGTACATGCAGATTTGTTTCAATGCGATCAAGACGATTGCTACAACTGAGCTCAATATATGATAAGACCTGAAAGGATCACCACGATTACTGCAATGTTCCCACTGGCGTGCGATGCGTTACAATAGGATTGTAGTCCATGATCTGGAATGTGCAGATTTGTTCGGATATGTTTCCATACGATCTACACTATTGCTACGACATACCTTGATATATGACAAGACATGACAGGATCACCACGGTTACTTCACGATTAAAACCATGATTTCAATCGCAGCGTGAATCGTGATAGTGAGATAGTGACTTTCAATACAACTCCGTAAGTTTTCATTCATTAGTCAAATGTATCAGGGGGTTGGGATGGCCTAGTGGTCTGACTCGCAGCTGTGGTTTCGAGTCCTGGTGTGAGCGTATGTGGCATGGAGATAGGGGCGCCTTCTCAACCTCGTGGGTTTCCTCCGGGCACTCTGGTTTCCTCCCACTGCTACAGACCCCTACGTGTAAGCGAATTATTGAAATAAAATGATACCATATGTTAGTCTCAAAATGACCTAGTTTGTGTTGAGTGGACGTTAAACCCCATTTCTCTCTCTCTCTCTCAAATGTATCATCCTTTGTTATGGTTGAAAGAGGTCTATCTGTTGAGACTGTACACCTGTCCCCCATTCCCCCACCCACCCACCCAAGATCCTATGCTTAAGATCCACCCTTCACACACCCTACCGCACTGATTGTCAAAAATTGAAATAGAAATAATCAGTAGTGCCGCTGTCTAGACAAATTTCTTTCGTAGAGGATAGATTGCCTAGATGTAAAGATGTTTATTTATGTGTCTTTTAGAGCTGAAGATACATTTACCAATAGTGATGGGTCCAAGTTGATACTAGATTTAGAATATACGGCTTTATCTAAGATTGATCTGGAAACAGAACCAGCAAATCAACAAATTACAAACAGTAAGATGGCTCATACTTTCAAACATTCAAACAAAATTCAATTGGAAATTTCTAGATCAAATTACGTGAAATGTGGAGAAAGAAGCTTTTCTGTTGCTGCTCCTAAACTGTGGAACAGACTACCATCACATACTAAGGTTGCAAAATCGTTGTGTACATTCAAATCCTTGCTAAAATCACATGTATTTAGTGCAGATTGTGGGAAACTGTCGTAAGTGTGACAGACTAACTCAATGCCAGTGAGCAATCTTTTGGAAACAAGGCGCTGTACAAATCGATTATTATTATTGTTAATATTATGCATGTGCTGAAGCTGCCTATTGCAAGTCTTTTATTAGTCCTGACATGTTATCTAAATTATTAATTAGACATTAATTAACTTGCTAGCCTACGATATTTACTGGATTAGAATCCTATCTGCTGCTCAAAAAATAAAGGCTAGGCCCAAAATTCAATTGCTAAATTCTTGGTTCGAGTGGATCAATTTGACTGAAATTTTCAGCAAATTCCCTTTTCATTATCTAGTTTTATCTAATCTCCCATAATGTATCTTTAAAACTTTGTTTTGTGAGATTTAAAGGAGCAAAATCTCTTTTCTTTGGCAACTTGAAATGGAGGTAAAGTGGTCACAATGCATATAGCTCCTAATTACCTGAGTGATCTTATAAAAATCAAAAGTGGAGATAGAACAACTCGATCAACATCATAACACGACCTAGTTGTTCCAAAAACTTTTAAAGTGTCGTGTGGTGATAGGGCTTTTTCAGTGGCAGCACCCACCCAATGGAATAAACTCCCAACAACATTAAAGGAAGCCAAAACAGTAGAGTCTTTTAAAACATCCCTTAAGACTCACCTATTGAACTGTGAATACCAAACGTGACAGAGCGGCTCAGCGCCATCGAGTAGAACAGTTCTAGATGAGAGGCGCTATATAAATTCATTATTATTATTATTATAATAATGTAATATGAATGTATATAAACTAATATGGTTGGATAGATTGTAATTGATATTTGATATTCTTTTTATTTGTTTATTTTGCTGTATGTTCTGCTTAAATTGTAATTGATATTTTGTTTTAGGTTCTGGTGTGATGTATGTAAAAATACATGGTGCTGCTAATGTCATCGCTGCTGATAGAACAGGAGCTTCAGACCCTTACTGTGTTCTCTTCTCGGACAGACGCAGGGTAAGAAAGATATACTGGTTGTCACTTGACCATATTTGTAGAGTCAAATTGCAGAGTAACTCTAAAAAAATTGCAAGAAAATGTTTTATGGCACTGTGCAAACGAGAATATCTTGAACTACACCATTTTAAATCAATAAATTAAAACTCATTCTTAATAAACAAGAAATAACATTCGTAATTTGATATGTTGTTGTCTAGATCATATACTACAGAAAACAACGACAAAATGTTTTCTTGCAATTTGTTTTAGATTGGGACATTTTTTTCATTACTTTGACCCTACTATGGAGAACAATCTGATTAAATTTTTATTAAAATACAGATCGTATTTCGTTTCGTATTTATTGTTTAAAATTTTAACTTGTCTTTACTACACTAGGATCTGGAAGAGTTGTTATCATTAACGCATTCTGGATGATGTGAGGGATTAGCCAATGAAACGGTCTGTTGGCGGGTTCTTGCCATTTTGATGCACGGAACTGTAGGCAAACCCATTGAAGAGACGACCATTGTCACGATCGGTCGCATTATTTCTGTTACCTCTTATTTTTAAATCATTTTTAGTGAAGCCTGTGCCGTGGCAGGCCCGGGACTGTACAGCGCAGTGGACGCTTACGGCTGGCCCCCGGATCCATTCACTTGATTTGATGTTTTCCGCAGGTTAATCTTATAGGTTTTTGTTTTTCGTGTAGTGCGGTCCTCCTGCACTTACTATTAGAGTAGAGTTTTAACCCTTCGTACTGCAGAATGTTCTCGTTGTCGGGTTTTGCTCCTGATTGCTCACTACACTTATTGTTTTAGCGTTTTCCGAGATTCTATCCGGATTATCGCCCTTATTGTTGAAATTGTTTGACGTTCTAACATCTGACGTCAACTGGCAGACTATCGCCATTGAAGAGACGACCATTGTCACGATCGGTCGCATTATTTCTGTTACCTCTTATTTTTAAATCATTTTTAGTGAAGCCTGTGCCGTGGCAGGCCCGGGACTGTACAGCGCAGTGGACGCTTACGGCTGGCCCCCGGATCCATTCACTTGATTTGATGTTTTCCGCAGGTTAATCTTATAGGTTTTTGTTTTTCGTGTAGTGCGGTCCTCCTGCACTTACTATTAGAGTAGAGTTTTAACCCTTCGTACTGCAGAATGTTCTCGTTGTCGGGTTTTGCTCCTGATTGCTCACTACACTTATTGTTTTAGCGTTTTCCGAGATTCTATCCGGATTATCGCCCTTATTGTTGAAATTGTTTGACGTTCTAACATCTGACGTCAACTGGCAGACTATCGCCATTGAAGAGACGACCATTGTCACGATCGGTCGCATTATTTCTGTTACCTCTTATTTTTAAATCATTTTTAGTGAAGCCTGTGCCGTGGCAGGCCCGGGACTGTACAGCGCAGTGGACGCTTACGGCTGGCCCCCGGATCCATTCACTTGATTTGATGTTTTCCGCAGGTTAATCTTATAGGTTTTTGTTTTTCGTGTAGTGCGGTCCTCCTGCACTTACTATTAGAGTAGAGTTTTAACCCTTCGTACTGCAGAATGTTCTCGTTGTCGGGTTTTGCTCCTGATTGCTCACTACACTTATTGTTTTAGCGTTTTCCGAGATTCTATCCGGATTATCGCCCTTATTGTTGAAATTGTTTGACGTTCTAACATCTGACGTCAACTGGCAGACTATCGCCATTGAAGAGACGACCATTGTCACGATCGGTCGCATTATTTCTGTTACCTCTTATTTTTAAATCATTTTTAGTGAAGCCTGTGCCGTGGCAGGCCCGGGACTGTACAGCGCAGTGGACGCTTACGGCTGGCCCCCGGATCCATTCACTTGATTTGATGTTTTCCGCAGGTTAATCTTATAGGTTTTTGTTTTTCGTGTAGTGCGGTCCTCCTGCACTTACTATTAGAGTAGAGTTTTAACCCTTCGTACTGCAGAATGTTCTCGTTGTCGGGTTTTGCTCCTGATTGCTCACTACACTTATTGTTTTAGCGTTTTCCGAGATTCTATCCGGATTATCGCCCTTATTGTTGAAATTGTTTGACGTTCTAACATCTGACGTCAACTGGCAGACTATCGCCATTGAAGAGACGACCATTGTCACGATCGGTCGCATTATTTCTGTTACCTCTTATTTTTAAATCATTTTTAGTGAAGCCTGTGCCGTGGCAGGCCCGGGACTGTACAGCGCAGTGGACGCTTACGGCTGGCCCCCGGATCCATTCACTTGATTTGATGTTTTCCGCAGGTTAATCTTATAGGTTTTTGTTTTTCGTGTAGTGCGGTCCTCCTGCACTTACTATTAGAGTAGAGTTTTAACCCTTCGTACTGCAGAATGTTCTCGTTGTCGGGTTTTGCTCCTGATTGCTCACTACACTTATTGTTTTAGCGTTTTCCGAGATTCTATCCGGATTATCGCCCTTATTGTTGAAATTGTTTGACGTTCTAACATCTGACGTCAACTGGCAGACTATCGCCATTGAAGAGACGACCATTGTCACGATCGGTCGCATTATTTCTGTTACCTCTTATTTTTAAATCATTTTTAGTGAAGCCTGTGCCGTGGCAGGCCCGGGACTGTACAGCGCAGTGGACGCTTACGGCTGGCCCCCGGATCCATTCACTTGATTTGATGTTTTCCGCAGGTTAATCTTATAGGTTTTTGTTTTTCGTGTAGTGCGGTCCTCCTGCACTTACTATTAGAGTAGAGTTTTAACCCTTCGTACTGCAGAATGTTCTCGTTGTCGGGTTTTGCTCCTGATTGCTCACTACACTTATTGTTTTAGCGTTTTCCGAGATTCTATCCGGATTATCGCCCTTAT
Source organism: Patella depressa (assembly GCA_948474765.1). Taxonomy (NCBI): domain Eukaryota; kingdom Metazoa; phylum Mollusca; class Gastropoda; family Patellidae; genus Patella; species Patella depressa. The sequence goes on from OX419719.1 coordinate 74,031,953, forward strand.
TGTTGAAATTGTTTGACGTTCTAACATCTGACGTCAACTGGCAGACTATCGCCATTGAAGAGACGACCATTGTCACGATCGGTCGCATTATTTCTGTTACCTCTTATTTTTAAATCATTTTTAGTGAAGTCTGTGCCGTGGCAGGCCCGGGACTGTACAGCGCAGTGGACGCTTACGGCTGGCCCCCGGATCCATTCACTTGATTTGATGTTTTCCGCAGGTTAATCTTATAGGTTTTTGTTTTTCGTGTAGTGCGGTCCTCCTGCACTTACTATTAGAGTAGAGTTTTAACCCTTCGTACTGCAGAATGTTCTCGTTGTCGGGTTTTGCTCCTGATTGCTCACTACACTTATTGTTTTAGCGTTTTCCGAGATTCTATCCGGATTATCGCCCTTATTGTTGAAATTGTTTGACGTTCTAACATCTGACGTCAACTGGCAGACTATCGCCATTGAAGAGACGACCATTGTCACGATCGGTCGCATTATTTCTGTTACCTCTTATTTTTAAATCATTTTTAGTGAAGCCTGTGCCGTGGCAGGCCCGGGACTGTACAGCGCAGTGGACGCTTACGGCTGGCCCCCGGATCCATTCACTTGATTTGATGTTTTCCGCAGGTTAATCTTATAGGTTTTTGTTTTTCGTGTAGTGCGGTCCTCCTGCACTTACTATTAGAAATGTCAACCCTGACGTAAACTCCCACTATAACTTGTCAGATCTTCATGTAGTCTAGGCCATCAAAAGTATAAAAAATGAACTTGTTAGATCGTCATGTCGTGTTGGCCATCGAGATTATTAAAAAAAAAAAAAAAAAAAAATATAGATGTGTATTTGAATCCGATTTTACTCATTATATTATAATCAGTTTGTATGGAGAATTTACTTGACAGCTGGAGAATCTACCTGTCAGTCAACTGACCATATAGAGAATTCAACAGCTCGAGAATTTACATGTCAGTGAATTGTCCACCTCGAGTATATGTCAATTGACATGCCATAAATTAGTATTTTGAGAAATTTAAATCTAGAAAGAAATTTTATTGTAAAATCACTTCAAAACACATTTATGAATTGTGATGTTATAGAACCTTTACATCAATACGAAAACTAATAGGTCATTTTTTCATGTGTTCATTGAGTAGAGAATAATGCATGTGCTGGTGCTGGATTCATATTAATATGTAAGCAAATATGTTCTGCGACTAAACCAAATTATATACCACATCGCTGTCTGTCCAGGGCTGGGTGGTTGTGCTACATCATAAGGTCTGTCATTGAGTCAACTGGCGTGGTGTCGATTTCGTGGTTGTACATGACAAGGACTTGGGTCACATGTCCAACCTCACACATTTTCTCCGGGTACTCCGGTTTCCTCCCACTGCTAAAGACCCCTACGCGCAAGCGAATTATTGAAATAAGATTGAACCATTATTAGTCCCAAAATGACCTAGTTGTGTCGAGTGGACGTTAAACCCAACTCTCTCTCTCTCTGTCTGTCTCTCTCTCTGTCTCTCTCTGTGTCCAGACCAATTGTTATTTATAATTTTGATATTTATTATGCTGATAATAGAAGTATTCTGACAGGGTAAGAAAGATGTACTACACACGTAATCCACACTCTAACTCTTTATCACAATAAAATTATTTCTAGACGCCCCACACAAGTGGGTAAATTGTGTTGTAACCTCTGTCCGTCTGTCTTGCCTCCAGGATTTCAATCCACTTATCAGAACTTTTTTGGAGTTCTTAATTAACATCTTCCCATTGTTTGATTATCAAATTCATAAAGAAAAATATTATTGAATATTCACAGTAACTTATTTTTGGACAAGAAACTTGTCATCGAGTCAACTCGCATGTTTCGATTCCCTGGTTGTACGCGACAAGGTGCCTGTCCAATCTCGCGGGTTTTCTCCAGGTTCTCCAGTTTCCTCACACTGCTAAAGACCCCTACGCGCAAGTGAATTATTCAGTTGAAATTGAAACATATTTTAGTCCCGAAATGACCTGGTTTGTGTCAAGTGGACTTTAAACCCTATTTCTCTCTCTATATTATTTTAACTGTCATCACTTCACCTATTTTTACAAATGTCAATACTATGACACAATCAACAATAATTTTTTTTTTTTTTTAACATTTTACAATATTAGATGGAGTCTTTGCTTTAAATATTGGGGGGGAGGGGGGGTAGATGGCTGAATGGATAGAACGTGTGAGCTGTGTCATAAGGTCTGTTATTGAATCAACTGCTAAATACCCCTACGTGCAAGGAAATTATTGAAATGTTAGTCCTGAAAATGAAATAGTTTGTGTCGAGTGGACATTAAGCCCCATTTCTCTCTGCTGTTATTGAAATTTCATGCATGTATGTGCTACTTGTCAAAGTTTCTGCTTCATATTTAAGATATCGCTATTCAACTGTCCTTGATTCTTAGTGTAATATATTTGAATTTTCATTGTTTTTCACAAAAATACTTTTATGTTTAGAGGAGTTCATTAGTCCGTGGGTGGAGTAGTCTGCTGCTATAAGAAATACATGTACTGTAAATATGGGTATCAATAAACCTAACCCAACCCTAATAATAGATATCTGTGGACTAATGAACTCTAACCTTAATAATAGAAATCCTGCAGACTAGTGAGCATTGCTCTTTTTTTTCATCTCACATCATTTCATTTGTTTACATCACCATTGTCTTTTTATGTCGTAAATGACCTGGCCCCGAGTTCACAAAGCATTCTCAGACTTAAGTCAAGAATTTACTCAAAATTGTTCCCCTTATTGTAACTGAAATATAGCCCTTTATATAACTTTTGTTCTTTTAAAGTATCAAATTCTGAGAATGCTTTGTGAACTTGGTGCCTGATTTACATAAAATAATGCTAGGTATTCCAAATCAATTAAAATTTTTGTCTTTTGGAAACACTTATGGGAAATCCTGCTTTCTATATATTTCTTCTGGGGTCTGTTTCATGAAATTTTAACTAAAATAAAAAATCCAGATATTAGTAATTTTATTGGATACTATTAGATTGATTTCAGTGCTTAGCCAATCAAATTGAGGTATCTACTAAAATTTGGATTTTATCTTTAGTTAAGATTTTGAGAAACAGGCCCCTGAAAAATAAATGTTGTTTGCTCTCCTCTAATGCATTTAAACTTAATTATGTAAGATTTCGATAAGGATCTGACAGTTCTGGCTGTAATAGTTTAAAAATAGATAACGAAAGAGGATAATGTTGAAAATATTTTTATTTTATCGACGTGTGTTGATATATTTTTTTTATCACCCAATCCTCTATGACACGCACAAATAAATAAATATAATTCTTTGTTATAGATTTTACATTCACTGAACATGATTACATTATGGCGAAGTGATACATCAATTTTTTGCTAGAAATTCAATCATTTCAAAGTCCTTTATATTGACCCAGTGTTTCCATCAAGGTCAATTAAATAAAAATAGTTCATTTTTAATATAAAAAGAAAATACTTTTAATAAAAAAATGGACTGTTCTTTGAAAATAAAAAAAAAGTAGATCCTTTTTAACTGACCAATCAAATTCATGTAAAGCTATATCCCCTAAGGAGAATTTGCAGTAGATTTAATGTAGGGTGATAAATACTGTTTATTAGATGTAAAACATGCTTCCATTTTAAAAAATTGTGTCTCCAAAGATATATTTGCTTAATTTTGATAAAGTATATGTAATTTGCTCCTTGTTATGTGCTAGAATGTGATACTGTTTGTATTTTGAAAAATGGTAATTCTGTTGATCAGTTTATTTTGTGTATAATTTTGTTATTACCAGGTATTCCTTTAGATGTTGTCATATTGCTTCAACAGCATTTAGTAATTAAACTGGAATATACAGGTTACAAAGATATTGAATACAATTTCTGCTTATTACTGAGCGACGTTTCATTAATGACTAGAAAAGCCTAGTTTAAACATCACTCTGTAATAAGCAGTAATTGACAATTGTATTCCATAGAATTGTGACCCGTATAGATGTTGTCAGTCAACTTAGTATTGAAGCAAGTATTTGAATTGAATAAGTCTTTATTTTTACAGAAGAGAACAGAAATTTATATTTTGATTTGTAATTTTATATTGCAGATATTCACAACACCTTACATACCTCAGACAAGAAATCCACGATGGGAAACTGGAGTTGAATTCTTTGTTAGTAATGTTGCCAAGGTAATGATCAGATTTGATAAGATCATGTCATTCTATTTCTCGTAGTTGACTGAATTCTGACAAGAATGTCCAAGAGTTCAAATCCCAGTGTCAGCAGAGAAGAATTCTCAGGATTTTTAAAGCTCTATCTTCACTTGTTTATTTGTGGTAGCTGATTGGCCAGGGTACGAGATTCTCAACTAGAATCACAGCCTAGTCCAAGAAGAATTTTCAGGATTTTTTAAAGCCTAGATTTGCCAGTTAGTGATACCCTGATATTTTTGCCAAGTGCTTGGCCATGGATGTTTTTCGGGTAATCCAGTATTTTGCTAATAAGATATATTGGGTGCTTTTATTGGAAAAAACTACCTGATAAATACTCTAGTGAGAATGTATTTTGAAGTCAGAAATGGAAAAAAAACAGCATTTAGTATTCTGTTAATGCTGGTTAAATAACTTATCTGTTGCATGAACCTTTTAAATAAAAAAATGTTTTGGTTTTTTTTTTCAGACCAATTTATCATTCTTTGTATTTGATTGGGACGGTACGAATACTATTGATGATGATTTCCTGGGATCGGCTCACTTCTCATTATCAGAGGTAATTTGAATATTCAAAATATTTTATCATCAATATGAATTAATGTAAACTTCAAATGGTCACACTTTTATTAGTATTATATAATTATATGTTTTAGTATGTAAGTAGTGTTATAAATTATATGGTTGTTTTATGATGTTTTGTTTTAGGATGTTTTTTTTGTTAAAGGATGAGAGTTTTTTTTATAAATTGTAATGGTTGTTTTGTTATAAATTGTAATGGTTGTTTTGTTATAAGATGAGAGCTGTGTTATAAATTGTAATGGTTAGTTTGTTATAAGTTGAGAGTTAGGTTATAAATTATAACGTTTTGTTATATGATTGTTTTGTTATAGGATGAGAGTTGTGTTATAAATTGTAATGATTGGTTTTATTTATAGGATGAGTGTTTGTTTATGAATTGTAATTGTTGTTTTGTTATAGTTTGAACGGTGTGTTATAAAATGAGAGTTGTGTTATAAGTTGTAATGGTTGTTTTGTTATAAGACGAGAGTTAGGTTATAAATTGTTATGGTTGTTTTGTTATAGGATGAGAGTTATGTTATAAATTGTAATGGTTGTTTTGTTATAAGATGAGAGTTGGGTTATAAATTGTAATGTTTGTTATATTATATGTTTTTTTTGTTATAGGATGAGAGTTGGGTTATAAAGAAGAATCTAACATTAGGATATAATGACCCGAGTAAAGGTTACGTACAAGATAAATCATGTGGGGAGATAACTGTGTCTGTTATCTTTAGACCTGTTCCTTCTGTTGGTAGATCAGGTAAGGTCATTAATCAAGTAATTCAAACTCGAATCGTTGGTACCACTTTACTTTATTAGTTAGCGCAGGACGACCGCATTATACACAAACATCACAGACATCTCATACAACAAACAAATCTGATTATATTACGGATGTATATTTCGTTTTGTTTTTTTTGTACTTTTGATGACCTGCAGTACATGAAGATCCGACAAGTTATACTGAAAGGTCGTGTCAGGCGTCGTACAAGTGACTTTTGACCCTGTGACGTCAGACATTGATTAATCAATCAGCGTTGACATTTCCAGTGGTTTACTTACCCACAGTTCCTTGTATAGCACGCAAAAAAATTGCTATTGTAACCCGTTTCATTGGGTAATCCCTCACTTCAACCAAAACGGAAGTAATATAACATCTCTTTCAGATCCTAGGTAGTAAAGACAAATAACTATAAAACGAAACGCACATATCAGATGAAGTGAGCGTCCTTTATGTTGTACAGTGGTTCCCAACATCTTTTCTCGTTCAGTCAGATTTCCCATATTGTGAGGGTTTGGACTAACGGTGCATATTGCCACAGTAGTCAAGCGGAAAGTGCATGCGGCTATTGACTAGAATGTTCATGGTTCGAAGTTTCGAACCCCAGTATTAGCTGAGAAGAATTTGGGGATTTTTCAAGGCCTGTTTCCAATCATCAAAAGCAACACTGGCATGGAAAAGTGAGATCCAACCGAGCACATACTTTAGTGCAGGTAGTGAAATTTACAGTTGAAATTCGATTTGATTAAACACTTAATTAACCTCAGAATTATTTTATTTTATGGGCCACCATTCCTGTTTTTTTTTCAGAAAAATATCGAGCCTTTTTAGACAGTATTAGCAGTAATAACAATGATTATTTATATCGAGAAGATCTCATGTCACCTGCTACTTCAGTAAGTTATCTCCCCTCTTTTTTGTATTCGGTTATTTGATTTCTGTATTTGAATTCATGAAAATGTAAATAAATGTCCCCCACCTTGGGATTCGTTGATTAGTTTGAACTTAAATGGGGAAGCCACAGTGGCTCAGTGGGTAAAATGTGTTTGATCTCTAACCAGAAGACCCCTGGTGTTGGTCAAAATATTTCAGCATGTTTTCCCCATGGTGCAGGTTATAGCGCATGACAAGAAAAAGTATCTTGTTATTTGGATGGGATGATAAAATTACGATCAGGTGTTTCTTGCGCATCAAATAACCCTTGACAGTTGGAATCTGGGCAAACTTTCTTCATAGCACAACTGATACAGAAATATAAGACATTAAAACCAATTTCATTTAGCTTTAATTAAAATACTTAAAGACTACATAAAGTCACCAAACGAGATTTTCTGTACTTAAGTCAACATGGTTGGTTTTTGTTCACATTGGTGTGAACTTGCCGTAAAGTGCATATAGTGACCACTGGCTGCAAGTACAGAAAAGTTTGTAGGTTGACCTTATGTGCACTTTACATTCTGCACAGAGAATATAAGTAATAAGTATTTAGTATGATTTCACCCTGGTATGAATAGACACAACGATAAAAAATACCTGATATTCCATGATCTACCATCCTGTTAAACAAGAAATTATATGCTTCGTCTTATTATTTAACATGAATGACTACCATTCAAATGGCTTCTTGAAATTCGACAACAAGAACTAGAAGATGGAGATGCATGCTCACATAATTGCCAAGGGCGTTTGATGGCTGAATGATTAGCACGTGTGCGCTGTATCGTAAGGTCTGTCATTGAGTTAATTGGCATGTTTTTACTTCCCTGGTTATATGTGACAAGGAGTAGAGTCGACTATCCAGCTTTGTGGGATTTCTCCCTGTCCTCTGGTTTCCTCCCACTGCTAAAAAACCCTAAGCACAAGCAAATTATTTAAATAAAATTGAACCTTATGTTAGTCCCAAGTGGACGTTAAACTCCATTTCTCTCTTTCTCTCAATCCCTCAAAATGAAGTTCCGAGCCTTTAATCAATTCATAATAAAACACAACACAAGGTATATATGGATATAACTACTTCTCTATACTTTAATAACGACGTTTCGTAACACATACAGGTCACGTTTTCAAGTTAATGAAAATGTGACCTGTATGTGTTACGAAACGTCGTTATTAAAGTTAATGAAAATGTGACCTGTATGTGTTACGAAACGTCGTTATTAAAGTATAGAGAAGTAGTTATATCCATATATACCTTGTGTTGTGTTTTATTATGAATAGTGATCCGTGCTTCTAGATGTCATTTAAAGAATCCTTTAATCAATGTTAATTATTTTGGGGGAAATGGTAAGAGCATATGCATTAATTTCTTGTTTGACAGTAAATCAAACATTTGATCACACAGTAATCATACCGGTTTGTTTCTTTATCTTTTCACAATAAGTAATTTATATCATTGAATCATTCTTTAGTTTAATTTCATTTAAATGTTCATTATTATTTTTATTAGCTACAGGTAATAGTATATTTCATTCATATGTCATGGTAGTTGTACATGTATGTATCGCAGTAGTTATAATAATAACATATTCACAAATTTAAATATTTATATATATATATACTTTGCTTCTCACGACTGCTTATCTAACTTGTGTGTGTATATATATATATACACACATCAAAATGGCTATTTAATTAACGTCCGCTTGAAGTCGCAACAGACAACAGAGCTTGTAACCCTGTAATAACAACTAACGTGGCTTCGAATCCACATTGTACGTGAAAAGGAGTATGTTTGTCTGTCCAGCCTTGTGGCTTTTCTCCAGGTAGTCCGGTTTCCTCCCACTGCCAAAGACCACAACGTGCAAGCAAATTATTGGAATAAAATTAAACCATATGTTAGTCCCAAAATGACCTAGTTTGTGTCAAGGGGACGTTAAACCCCATTTCTCTCTCTCTCTCCCCTTTAATAATGATAATAATAGATATCGATTTACGCATGCTCAGAAAGCTACATATATATGCACATGACTATCTAACAGACAACAGAGCATATGTATACCCCACATTGTCTTCTTAAGCCCTTTAAACGATAGTACTGGTTTATATGCTCAAAGAGCTACATATATATATGTGCACATGAATAGCTAATTAATGTCCGCTAGGAGTGGTAACCGATACAGAGTGTATGCGTCATAGACAGTTGCACTAAGATTTTTGGACTGCAACCCCCACATTTTCTTCTTAAACCCTAAATAATTATTTACATTCATTTATGAATGTGCAAACGTAACATTTGACAAGTCCCTCTACCAATAAAATACAAAACAGTCAGTTCCTAATCTCGTTAAGAGAGGTGAAAGCGGCCGTTAGCCCCCAGCTCAAATAAGTAGAAATGAGCTTATATGATGATTGCAAAGATGAGCAAGCACAGTCAAAAAGAGTTGCTGGCCTTTGAAAGCAACATGAAACAATTGTGTGCTTGCTGTTGAAATTACCCATTCCTATAAACCAAAATAATAATTGAAACAACAGTTTCCTTATTTAAAGCAAAATGAGAAATGCAATAACCCACTTGTTAGAATTTTACGGTAAGCTATCAGTCCTTCACGAATCAAAATCCTTATACCTACACCTATTTCGAGCAAGACTTTATGAGCAACAAATTGTGCTGTGGTATTTATGAAAACCCAAACAGACGCTTATTAATTTTTACCGATTAGTAGACTACTAATTCTTATAATTCAGGTCTGTAGACAATTATATTAAATTGATGTGGGAGTGAGGGGGTTCACAGATTTCAGAATGGGGTACGAGGAATGTAGGACAAGTACTGAGTCCTGTTTTGGGTTTAAGCCTCGAAAGCCTTGACAATATTTTGAGTATCTTGGATGATTTTAACATTTATTACCCTCACCTCCACAAGTAAAGTGTCTACAGGCCTTTTAATGCCCTTTTTTTTATATAAAGATTCAATATATGCATGTACTTATCAGTTAATTTTAAGCTCTTCAGTATAATATATTAGGCAACTTTCAGTGAATCCAAACCACTGTGTTATAGTCAGGCCCCACTTTCACTGTATCCTAATACAGTATTATAGTCAAGGCCTTCCAGTAAAATAGATAGGCAAATTTCACTGTATCCTAGCAACAGTATAATAGTCAAGGCCTTCCAGTATAATGTATAGGCAACTTTCAGTGAACCCCAACAAGCCTCAATTCAGATACTTTGTGTGTTTTTAAAATGTCATCTTCTCGTCTCTCTTTATTTACCATTATGCCGTAACCCTCACGGGCCCATATCTACAGGGGGGCGCGGGGGGGTGGGGGGTGAAATGCTCGCCCCCCCCCCGCTCAGAAATTGCTAACAATCATTAAAGTATACACAGTTCCTTATATTAACCTAAAAAAGCTTCTTTTTTTTTGTTTGAATACTTATTTTAAAATGCTTATTAGACGCATAGTTAACTACATAGCATGATGATTACAACAGTCTGTTAGAATGACCTTTTCGAAAATTTCCTCAAAATGTTCGCCCCCCCCCCCCCCCAACAAAAGGTAAGGCTCCCCCGCTTAATGGTGTCTAGATACGGGCCTGAACCCTCATAACTTTATCTTATTCTGTATCGTATTTATTATGATTCGAGACATACAATGTTGAAGCTACCTATTTCACTCTATAATTTATGATGGTCCATGTCTCTATTTATGATTCTCATACATTTATATCTTCATTAGTCCATATCATTTTTATTGTTTACCTAAACGATAATTTGGAGGGGGGGATGGCCTAATGGTTAGCGTGCGCGGGCTGTATCATACGGCCTGCCATTAAGTCAACTGGCGTGATTTCGAATCCCAGGTTGTACATGACAAGGACTAGAGTTGTCTGTCCAGTCTCGTGCGTTTTCCCAGGGAGCTCCAGGTTCCTGACACGGCGAAAGACTACGCGCAATCGAATTATTGAAATAAAATTAAACCATATGTTAGTACTGAAATGACCTAGTTTGTGTTGAGTGATACATCAAACCCCATTTCTCTTTCTCTCGCTCTAATTTTCAAGCAGGGATGTCGAAACTTTGCACTATCTATATAGTAAATAAGTGATTGTATTCCATATGGTTTGTAAGTTTTTAAGCTGTGTTTATGATAGTCTACAGTAAACACAGTATTTACAAGCAGTAAATATTGTAGTATATAATGTAGTTATATATATTGTACTAGTCAATATCTGTATATATAGCATGAAGCATGATCAAATATATCAGCACAGTAATTATAATACTTTGTTTTCAGCAGGTAGGGAGGGTTGCCAAGAGTATTATATAATTTTAGAATCAGGGCCCTGTATTTCGAAATCTTAACTAAAGATAAAATCCAAAGTAGATACTTCAATTTTGATTGGTTAAGCATTAAAATCAATCTAATATTATCGAATCAAATTACTAAAATTGGGATTTTATCTTGGTTAAAATTTCGTTAAACAGGCCCCTGATTTTGGGCAACAAAGCCATTTGTTTATTGGATTAATTTATTTTAAGGGTTCTAGCTTAAGGGACTATCTAAGGCAACATATGTGTCAAATTTAAAGCAAATTTTTAGATTTAAATTAATTTTTTGTTTGTATGTTTTTATAAATGATATATATTGAATGATATATGAATGTTGGGTTTGCTTGAAAGTTTTTTTTTTTATTGCATCATGTCATTTCATCCAATTATTTTGTTATCATAGAGTGCCGTTTATGGAAAACCTCGGTCGTTCCCAGGGAGTGAGGTACCAGTACAATCGTGGTTTTATTTTCGTTTAGCATCACCCTATCTTTTATTTTATGTATATGTATATGGTTGTAGGTTCTTTTTGCATGGTAGAATAGCGGAATGCAATGGAATGGAAAAAATCTATCTTTTTTTAAAAATCTTTTTATTTTTTTTTGTGATCTAAATATTGTTATTGTTTTATGTCCAAATTAGGTGAAATATTGTGGGAAGGTAACAAAATATAATCTAATATAGACTGTAATTAATCGTATAGTTCTTCTCCTTCATGTGTTGTCTAGTCTTGATCGCTCCAGAACAAACTCTCTCGACTTTGACTACAATCAATATTAGTCTGGGCCCTGTTTCAAGATAAAATCCAAATTTTAGTAGATACTTCAATTTTGATTGGCTTAGAACTAAAATCAATCTAATATCGTCCAATCAAATTACTAAAATTTGGATCTTATCTTAGTTAAAATTTCGTGAAATAGGCCCCTGGATAATAGAATAGTGTTGATTGTGCGTGCAATGTCAAAGGCCAATCAGAGATTTACATGTTTCCGTTTTGGGGGAGAAAAAAGGAAAAGGTGTTAAAACAATATTTTATTCAATATAGTTACATATAGTCATACAATTCTACTGTCTAAAGGATACGAACACAAGCAGCATGCTTATGAATACCGCTTCCTGGCATGTTAGTTATTTTAATTGTTGTGCATGTAAAAGAACCCTTAACAAATGGAATTTAAAATAAGAGAAGGCTGTAGTGCATCTGTCTAGGCAAAATGTCTTTCAAAGCACACTGAATTACGGATGCTCGTCTTCATAGCCCAATCGGTTCAAAAGAGTAAATCGTTAAACTCCTTTTCGTTTCACAATATTTTAGTTTGTAAGGCATTCCAATTTCCTGAACTGACGACTGTCTGTTTTAACTCGTGGATTGTGACATTGACCCAGGGATGCTGTTTCAAAATTTTGCGTGTTGGGCTAACAGAGGCCAAGGCCCTATTTCTCGAAATCTTAACTAAAAATAAAATCCAAATTTTGATAGATACTTCTATTTTGATAGGCTTAGCTCTAAAAACAACCTTATATTATCCAATCAAATTACTCAAATTTGGATTTTATCTTCGTATAGTTGAAATTTCTTGAAAAAGGCTTCAGTCGTTTGTCAGAATCAGGAAATAGAGTCAATACCCTTCATTCCTTTTGATCGAATTAAGCTACAAACATTTCTTATGTTATGTTATGTTGTATTCTGAATAATGGATGTTATTTTGTCCTCTCCAACATTTATTGCAGTCAAAGCAGAGAAAATTTGGCAAGGAGCGATCATACCTATTTGTGTCCCCATTCCCTAACTTAATTTTACACTATCTCTTTTGGAGAAATTCCAAATCTATTTCAAGTTCTTTAAACGATAGCATCCTTTATAAAATGACAATAACAGTATTTTATATCTTAAGTAGAAACTTTTTAGATCTTTATAACCGAGTTATCGGGTATTTTGGTGACTGAATTCACAATTAGAATAAATTTTTATTGGGAAGAGCATTTAGTGATTAGTTTTATAGATGTGCTTCTTTATATTATTGCAAATAGGGGGGTTGGGTGGCCGAATGGTTAGCGTGCACGCGCTGTATCATACGGCCTGCCATTGAGTCAACTGACGTGGTTTCGAATCCCCGGTTGTATGTGGCAAGGAGTAGGGTCGCCTGTCCAACCTTGTGGGTTTTCTCCGGTACTTCGGTTTCCTCCCACTGCTAAAGACCCCTACGCGCAAGCCAATTATTGAAATGAAATTAAATCATGTGTTAGTCCCGAAATGACCTAACAGTATTTTATATACTGCTGTCGCACTCAAAATAAAATATTATCAATCTGATTAAAACACAGATCCTATTTCGTTTCGTTTTTTTTAAAGTTAAAAATTTAGTTTTACTTGTCTGGACTACACTAGGATCAGTTATTATATGTTTTGGTTGAAGTGACTGATTAGCCAATGAAATGGTCTGTTACAGAGATTTCTTGGCGTAGGGTCAAAGGTCGCTTGTACGACCCCTAACAACTTTTCATCTTCATCAAAAGTATAAAAAAACGAAACCAAATATAGATTTGTATTTTAATTAGATTGAAATGTTATTTAAACCATATTTTTAAAAATTATCAGTAAAGTTAGTAACTAATACTGATATTTTGCTAATTACCTTAGAGTTGATGGGATAGAAACTTTTTTCACGATTTTCACACGTAGTTGAATTTCGAATGTAGTATTTTTATATTGTTATATATTGTTTCCACCCCTGTCAATCGGTCGGTCTGACGTCTACAATTGATTGTGGACTCTCTGGAGGCTCAATTTATCACCAGAATTGTATACATAGTGTTAATGTTCTTGAGACAAGCCCTCTATTGATTTGCAGCGTTTTTCAATAATTGCTGTTTGAGTTATGGCCCTTGATCTATTGTAAAATTGATTTGCAGCGTTTTTCAATAATTGCTGTTTGAGTTATGGCCCTTGATCTATTGTAAAATTCTTGTGGAAGCTTCTAGAGGCTAAAGCTATTACCAGAAATTTTCATACAATGTGTTTGTTCATGAGACGAAGACGACTATTAATTTTCTGATAATTATTCTCAGAGTTATGGTCCTTGATCAATTTTGTAATATTCATTTTCGCACATATGAAAGCTAAATTGACACAGTATTTATGTTCATGAAGCCTATTGATTTTCAAGGAGGGTTGGGTCCCATAACCTACAAAAGAATAAATAAACAACAATGAATTACAAAAATATCTGATCTTATTATTTCAATATTATCACACCGTAGTAAAATAGTTGGGAATGATGAACTTCTATTAGATTAATTAACATCATTTGAATAATTAATAATTTCGTCTGTGTCTACTCTATTTCTAAAATTTAATTCCTTTATCTCTAATTCCCATTTATACAATATATAAATCTATTGCCCACTCAAACGTTCGTCGTTTCTTTTTCAATCCTGTTTTAATATTTTACGATATGTTAACTAAGATTCTAATTCTTTAAAAGAAATTATTCTTAACATATCTGAATTGAAATGCTAAAAAAAACTAAATGAAAGTATGTCATGTATACACGCTCATTGTCTTATTTTGAATTCTGTATCTTTCAAAAACTGTATTCTTGATTTTAATTCTTTTAAAAATAATTTCTTAAAATATTTTGATTGGAATGAAAACATATTAGAATTGAATATACAGATAAACTTGATAATTTGATTTCAAATTTTGTGTCTTTTTAAAAATTTATGGTCAAAATATTTTAATTAAACAGAAAAAAACCCAATGCCATGATACATAATATGTAAGACATTTTAGAAAAAAATGCTATATAATTAAGGCTATTAAATGCATCAAAATGATTTGAATATTAAATTAGATAATGATATTTAGCTGTGCTAAATTCACCGATAACTAAAAATGATTATATAGCTAGAAACAAATGTAATTTTGATTTTGATTTTAAAGATGACTGCCTTATACTTACGATTGAATTAGAGAATACCCTAATTTCCCATGTGGCACCTGCATGTTGTGTTGTGGTGAATTTCGTGGTTTTGTAAAACGCACTAGTGTATAAATGAATGTTTGTATTTTCTATTTAAATTTGTATATTTTGTTTTATTTGTCTAGGGACCAATGAAGGCACCAAGTCACGCCCGTTATATGGACACCTATCTTGAAGGTATTGTATTTCCTGTATCTGATATAGACCCTAGACGTCTGAATCTTTTTAGATAAAATAAAAGAATGTACGTGTGTATGTTTGCCCATCAAGCTTCGTTGTCGCGATCCACCACCTCATATTTGATATCAAAATTAACCAGTATGATCCCATGAATGTGTTAGGCCATTGAATTTGCACTCCAGGCAAATTTTGGCCCAGGAGAATTTTGGCCCCAGGCAAATTTGGGCCCCAGGAGAATTTGTATACCAGACAAATTTTGGCCCAGCGCGAATTGGGCCCCTGACTAGTTTGGGCCTCGGGGGCAGCTTGGTATCCTGCTAGTAATTAATTAATGTCGTGTTTTATGACCCGGAACTGGTCTCCATGCATTACTTATCTTCTTTGGGATGATGCTCTTCAAACAGGGGGGTTGAATGGCTGAATGGTTAGCGTGTGCGCACTGTATTATAGTCTGTCATTGAGTCAACTGGCAGGGTTTCGGTTCCCTGGTTGTACATGGCAAGGAGTAGGGTCGCCTGTCCATCCATGGGTTCTCGCTGAAAATGCATAAGGTTGCAGAAAAACCCGAACACAGCACAAGAAAATGTTCCACAAAATTGAAGGTCAGATCGCATAGCCTTGGCGTTTGTTTTGAACATGCTCAAACGTGACTCAGCGATTATTGGTGACCACAGCACGCTATTGGGCGTTTCCACTCCACTTTAACCACGCTTGGGATGGCCTAGTGGTCTAGAGTGCTGCGCTCCGACCTCTAGCTGGCCGGTCACCTCTGGCTTGCGGCTGAGGTTTCGATCCCTGGTGTGAGTGTATGTGGCATGGAGATAGGGGGCGTTCTCAACCTCGTGGGTTTCCTCAGGGCACTCTGGTTTCCTCCCACTGCTAAAGACCCCTACACGCAAGCAAATTATTGAAATAAGATTAAACTATATGTTAGTCCCAAAATGACCTAATTTTTGTCGAGTGGACATTAAACCCCATTTCTCTCTCTCTCTGTTTTTCATCCTTATGACGTTCTTGACACGCTGTAAGACCATTTTCCGTCATTTTTTCAGGAAAGACAATTGTGGAGTTAACTATTCTACAAGGAAAAGATTTAGTGTCAATGGATAGAAATGGTAGGTTCAATTTATTGAGAAATTTGTAGCTTTATTTATGTTTTATTTAACAAGAAAAGGGAGGGTGAACGACAACACTCCAATTTACAAGTTTTAATTTCCGAACCACTGTTCAAAAATTAATCCTTATACATGTACATCACTCATTATCAAAATTGAGTGGTCAGTTTTCAGTTTTAAACTGGACACATCTACAAATTTGAATATTTTCAGTGATTTTAGATGATATTGCGAATTTTCAAACTAAGATTTGATATTTAATGAATATTGAAGAAATTGATGCTAAATACACAAGATTAAATGATATCTGGGTTACAGTGTTAAACGTCAACCATACAGTTTTATACAAAAGCTCCGGCTCTACGTGACAAGGAGTAAGGTCGCCTGTTCAACATCGTAAATTTTCTCCGGGTTCTCTGGTTTCCTCCCACTGCTAAAGACATCTAAGCGCAAGCGAATTATTAGAATTAATGAAATAAAATTGATCTATATGTTAGTCCCGAAATTACCTAGTTTGTGTTGAGTAGACGTTAAAAAAACCATTTCCCTCTGTCTTTTATACAGACATGGAATAATAGATTACCATGACAACGGGTTATAAATAATATCCAGTTTTATAGTATAAAATATGACATTAATATTGATATTATAATATCCAGGTTTATAGTGTAAAATATGACATTAATATTGATATTTATGTGATAATATCTGATTTTATAGTATGTAATATGACATTAATGTATATGTTATAATTGTTCTTCCCTTTATTCAGTACTCGGCGAAGGTAACTGGCATGAAATGTGTTGAGAATTTTTGATTGCTGTAACTTACTTTACGATTGATCCATTTTGATAATTTAAGGGACTGAAATTACTTTTTGGTGGGATTGCTATTGTCTGACCTTTTTGGTGGGATTGTTTTTATGTATTGTGTATGGTCTGACCTGTTTGGCATCATTTATTGGGAATATTGGTCCTTTAAATCCACTGCTCGTCATTTCATTCTACTTTTGCACAGCCACTGAGATGTGCACAAATTTAACATTTATTTAACATTTAAAGAAACATTATGGGAAATTAGATAAAGAGTTGGCAGTTCTCAATGTAATAGCGAATGTAAAGGTAATTTGCTGCAATTTCAGTCAATTGATCCACTATGAACTGAGAATAAAGCGATTATAATTTCTGCCTAGCCTCAATCATAAAGTTGGTACAAGAATCACAGGTGGTGGTACCATCTTGTTTTGATCATACCTTATATATCGTCGGTATTATTTGAGACCGAGGAATTTTCCTGCATGGTTCTCCCTTGTCACTGGTGCAATGTATTGTCATTCGGATGGGACAAAAAAACATGGTCCCGTGTACACATATGTGTGCAGGTTGAACATCCCTTGGCAGTTGGAATACGATTTATAAGAGTAGGCTGTAGCATCACTCTCCAGGTAAAATTTACCTCATAGCACCATGTATGGTGTATGTCCATCTCAATTAGCACAGTGTCATTGAATCAACTGGCGTGGTTTACAATCTCGGGTTGTAAGTGAGTTGTGGGTTTTCTCTGGGTACTCCGGTTTCCCCCCACTGCTAAAGACCCCTACATGCAAGCAAATTGTTGAAATAAAATTAAACCATATGTTAGTCCCGAAAAAACCTAGTTTGTGTTGTGTGACGTTACCCCCCCCCCCTCTCATTAGCACATTAGGATATTAAACTCCATTTTATTTCATTTCATTCATTTGAGACCAGATGTTGCAAAATTTTCATATTTTTGGGAATAGTGAATGAAACTGAATCATTTTTGTCCTAATATTCCTTCATGATAATCACAGACTACGGGAGGTTGCCATGGTTATAATTTTGTGGTGTGATTAGATAACATAATACAAACAAGAATAATTGCATCCTTAGTTGCATGGATTTTTAAAACAGTAGACACACGAGCCGAATCATTCGGTCGAATCAATTGGAGCCGAATTCATTCGGCCAAGAATTTCAAAGGCGGTTGTTTCAGCTGAATGATTCGGTTTGTAATTTAATTTAATATTTTAGACAATAGAACAGCTGTATTTTTAATATTAATAAGGCTCTGAAAAAAGTAAACAAATTTCAACTGAAAGTATATCTCAATCATGATTGCTTCCTTTAATATGTCTTTCCAGCAAATCTTAAATAATCATTAATGATACATTATGTACGATTTAGATAAAGAGCTGACCCGTTCTTGCTATAATAGTTCAAAAATAGATAACACAAAATAAAAATATTGAAACTTTCATTCAAATTACTTCACTTTGGGCCAAGTTATCACTGTTTGTAGTTTTGTTATGTTAATATATGTCTATTAATTTAGATAACATCTCAGGCCTAAAGAAAGACCTGCAATAGGCAGATTTAGCTCTTGCATAATGTATGTTTAATTTATTTGGATAGAGTAATAAACAAAAACAGATACTTATGGTAAACAGCTACTGTAATATTTGGGCTTACTCTTCTAAACATTGCCTTGATATATTAGTCGCGGTTTCCCATTCAAGGATGTGATCTAGTATTTTGAAATAGCTAGATTTTTTTTTTTTTCGGCCAGGCGAGGTTTTGTCCCTGACAAAGCCTGAATCTGTGACGAGTCCCCGATTTCCAGACTTGCTGGGGAGTTGGATGGCCGAATTGTTAGAACGTGCACGCTGTATCATACGGCCTGTCATTGACTCAACTGGCGTGGTTTTGAATCCCTGGTTGTACTTGACAAGGAGTAGGGTCGCCTGTCCAACCTCTTGGATTTTCTCCAGGTCCTCTGGTTTCCTCCAACTTCTAAAAACCCCTACGCGCAAGAGAATTATTGTAATAAAATTAAACTGTAGGTTAGTTCCGAAATGATCTAGTTTGTGTCAAGTGGACATTGAACCCCATTTTTTTCTCTCTCTTTATTTCAACCTGACAAGATTTGTTTTGTTTTTAAGGTTTCAGTGATCCATTTTGCGTTGTTATGTTGGACAAGAAGAAAGTATTTACAACTGGGGTCAAGAAGAAGACATTATTCCCTAAATGGAATGAAACAGTCACTTTAGAATATCCAAATGAAAATTCTGAATTGGAAATTGTAAGTGCTTGCATTTTGAAATAATGGTACATATTCTCAAATTGCTCTGTATTTTTACCCTGTGGTTCTTGCCCCATACATTGACGAATCGCTTGCTCGCGTTCTCTTTTTTTGGACAGTTCTTTGGAACGTTGATGGTCGAAAATTGATGAGGCTAGTACGAAACCACAGGATTTTACATATTTAACAGTTAAACAATTGTATCTAGATAGTCTCTGGGTAGACCTCTCCAATGACAGTATTAAAGATCCTATTATTCTGCTGTTTCTATCGAGTGGGTAAATTTGAGTTTTTTGTTGATTGAGGTGATATACCTAAGTGCCTTTAACGAAATATTCAACATCTCCAACCAGACTGATTATGAAATTGGAAATAGGTTAAACATTTGGGGTGATGTACCTAACTGGAGAGATCCCCATACTCCCTCTAAACGAAATATTATAATCCTCCAATGGACTGGAATACTAGTTCTCGTGTGTTATTTAGAAATTGGAATTGGGTTAAAGACAATGGTTTGGTCATTTTGAGACAAATATATACCGATCTTTATTTCTATGGAAACGCGACAACATGTGGGATGCTATGGAGGCGAATTTAATATTTATTATACTTCTATGGAAACAAATTTGATGTTGTTTTTTATATACCAGTACAACGACGTAGAATCTTGTATCTAGTTAGAGTGATCTCCCCTCCTCAATGAGAGTTATCTCCCCACATCAATAAGAGTTATCCCCCCCTGCTCAATGTACTGGTTTAATTATAGGATGTGTATGACAAGGATATACTTGGTAAAGATTTTATGGGTAAATTATTTGTAGAACTCGACAAGTTGAAGGAACTTTCACTCAAGGTAAAATGTTTGTATTTTTTTTTTTGTGGTTAAGTGGGTAAGACGCTGTTTCACTAACCTGGAGGGCAGATGTTTGATCCCTACATTTGCCGAGATAGTCCATCCAGATTTTCTGGCCTGGTTTCTCTTTGTCAGTGATGCAGAACGGAACCTGGCAATGTCCTGTGTACACATTGGCGTTGGAATATAAGAGATCAGAGATCTGCTATCTCAAGTATTTACTTAGTGCCGGACATGTATTAATATCAATGGAAATACAAATCAGTGCCTGACAAAGCCTGAAATTGTCTGTGACAGGTCCCTTATTTCCAGGCTTACACAGATGAATAATCAGAACAAAACTAAGGGTTTGAAATCCTAATAATAACTCTACTATTATATTAGATGTTTACATTTGTTTCCAGGGAACTTCGGAATGGTTTTCGTTGGATCGTGCTAAATCTGGTAAAATACAGTTACGATGTTCTGTGATATCTAAAGACATGGTTGTAAGTTATTGTATAGAACTAGTATTAATGGATTCCATTATTGTAGTTTGAGTGTTTGTAGTGTGATACTGTAAAACAATAAATTAACACGAGCTAGAAACTAATGCTTTAGGTGAGACTTGTCACCAGGTATCGATAATAATTTTATCAGGTAATAATTTCATGAAACTTTTATACCATGAAGTATATTTAAAGCATTAATTTCCTGTCTTACAGTATCCTTGGTAGATTTGTATTATATATCGTTATAGTTTGAATTCTGTAAAGTATGGAAATATTACGTATTACGTGCATTGTGATATGACCTGTAGTGGATTTAACTCTTGACATCCAATATGTCTGCTCTCCATATCATTATCCATAGCTATAAGGCTGTTCTCCTGCCGCTCACTCAAAAACAACCTACCTTCTTACAAGAACTTGATAGATTCCTTATTCTACCCTACCCAACTACTTCCAGATCATCGTATTACAATGGGCCTGGTCACAGGGACTTGTCGAGGTATAAAAGAGGCCTGGTCACAGGGAACTATCAGATTTAGAATAGGCCTGGTCACAGGGAACTATCAAGGTTTAGAATGGGCCTGGTCACAGGGAACTATCAAAGTTTAGAATGGTCCTGTTCACAGGGAACTATCAAGGTTTAGAATGGGCCAGGTCACAGAAACCTATTGAAAATTAGTCAAACATACGTGACATTGTGACCAGTTGCCGCGTAATTAAAGAATTAAATTCCTGTCACTTTTTCGTCCCCTGCAGACAATTCCCAATAAATTATATCACACAAAAGTTCACGTTTTATGGATTTTTAGAATTAATATTTTGTTTTGCATAAGTCACAATTCTTATTCCATTTTCTTTAATCAATCTTTATATTTTAACACTTCATTGACATGGTAGCACTCTAAACTTATTTAAAGTACATGTATTGTTTTTGACCATTTTTATTGTGTATCTATCTCTTTCTGTATACACAGGCATGGACCATATATATACGCGTCCATGATACAGGGCTCTCATTTCACTATTATTTCCCGGTCTTGATTGACAAGACACATCATGAAACTAAAGACAAATTTTAATTTTTATGTATAAAGATACTTATAAAATATTTTTTGGAAATTGGGTTTACGGTAGAAATTGTCTTCTTTGGCAAAGATATCATGAACTCTGGGGTAAAGAAAATTTGTTAAAATTGACCTTTCCCGAATTTCGAAATGAAGGCTCTGTTTCAGTTTCTGTGTCTTTGATATGATCTTTTAATTTTAGTTTTTTATTTCATGTAGATTTGTATGTTATTTTTTGCCACATTTCCCTTTTTCATTAGAATAAAGACATATCATTTGATGTTACCTCAAATAGTGAGGTATTTGATTCGTCAATGGAACAAACTCCGCAAAAACAGGTTTGTGATCATGGTTCATTTAACACTTTGTCATTCATGTAGAACGTTGAAACCTCATTTCATTCACTCAAGATATACGATATACGCAACATGGATTCCATATCGGCTGTATATGTCGGTCAAGACCTAGGAATAAGGAAAATGACCATAACTAGATCTGACCCATCGGTCATTTAGCATGCCAGAAAATGAGGTTTTTTTCAAAACCCAATGGTACGGCCAGTTCATAATAATGCAAACATGTCATACAGGATGTTAAACCCCATTTTATTTGTGTGTTATATGTAGTGATGTGAAATGAATAAAATTTCAAACTATAATTTCTTTTCAAGTGTGTTTCTATTGGATTAGATGTTTCACGTCTGCATGTTTTAGTAGTCGTTTTTTGAAATTCTTCTGTTCGGTGTCTGAATGGTTTGCATGTCCACGCTGTATCGGTTTCGATTCCTTTGTTGTGCATGACAAGGAGTAGGGTCACCTGGGGTTTCTGCGGGTCTTCCAGTTTCCTGGCACTGCTAGAAGACACCTATGCGCATGCGAATTATTGAAATAAAATTGAACCATATGTTAGTCCTGAAATGATATAGTTTGTGGCGAGTTGACAGCAAACCCCATTTCTCTCTCTTTTTCACAAGTCTTTAATACAGTGAATATTGTTTTTAACACATGAGCCAGTTTTATGGAACACAGGCTAATTAGAAGTTTATTTCTGGTGATATTTCGACATGGTTACCTCATCTTTATCTTGCACAAGCAAAGGTGAGAGGAGAGAACACTTGTCAAAATGTCACCAGAAATAATTAACTTCTAAGTAACTTGTGTTCAATATGATTGGGTCAGGTGTTATTCTATTCAATTAATAAATGACACTTTACACTTTAACTATGAATATTTTTTTATTCAGTCTCAGATACCAACATTGACAACAGATAATGGCCACATGATTAATTCCCACAATGATTTAGATGCCTCGCAGTTAAATCGTAAACAGTCTGCCACACTAGACGTCGGCCCGAATGTGCAGTTACGACGGTCAGGATCGGATCTTAACATCAATAACAATACTACCCGATCACGACCAACACAGAGTTTCAATGAACACGATACACAGAGCATGGGCAGACGAGGATTCAGTGGTGGAATACGATCAGCTGGCTCGTAAGATAACATTCACCTTATATGGTAGTCGTTTGGATGGGACGGAAAATCATGTCCTGTGAATACAAAAAAGATTCTTTGGGAGTTGGAATTTTATTTAAGAGTAGGCCATGGTAGTCGTTTGGATGGGACGGAAAATCGATGTCCTGTGAATACAAGAAAGATTCCATGGGAGTTGGAATTTTATTTAAGAGTAGGCCATAGTGCCGCTGTCCGGGTAAAAATTTCTCTCCTAGCACACTGTATGATGTAAACATCTTCATTAGCCGAGTTTGTAGCAGCTCAAGATGTTAAACCCGATTAGAACCATTAACTCCCTAGATACATTTATATCCCAGCTAAAGACGTTTACAGAGGCGTTTCCGTAGTTCAATTAAGAAAACTTGAAAAGCGCAATAGAAACTTTAATTTTAGTATTATCGCGCTATATAAATTGAGGATTATTATTATTATTATTCATTTCATTTGTATGCAAATCATGCTGGTGATCAGAGACTGACCTATTTTAAATTCGATTGAATCCAAGCCGACGATTATCAAGTGTTACTTTGAATTTGGGTTTTTTTTGGATTAAACTATTGAAAGCTTGTACATATTAGCATTGATTAAACATACATTATGCAAGAGCAAAATCTGCCTATTGTAGGTCTCTCTTTAGGCCTGAAATGTTATAAAAACTATTTATTAGACATTAATTAACTTATCTAGACCGTAATAAGCTCTCGATGTCAAGGCTAGCTTGCGATATTTGTTGGATTATATTCTGATTAACACTCAAAACGTTCCTTCGTGATAAATGATTAATTGGATAATCAAGACTACTAGTTTTGTCTTACCGACTTCAGTAATGATGATCAAGACTAGTCGAAAATTTCAATTGCTTAATTCTCGGTAAATAGTGGATCATTTTGACTGAAATTTTCAGCAAATTGTCTTTACATTATCTAGTTTTTAACTATCATAATGAGAACTGCTAACTCGTTATTTAATCTCCCATAATGTATCTTCAAGTTGCGAGAAATTAGATAATTTCTGACAAATGCAAATCATACAAGTTTATATCTATTTATTAATATTAAAATATTCTGTTGTATTTCAGAGTTAATTCAATTGCATTTGGTGGAAGGGGAGATAATCTATCAGTCGGTAAGATATCAATCTGTCCCATAAATCAAATTAAATCATATTTCTGTTGACATATTTATTTTTGCTGGATTAAAAAAACCAGAATTGATAACAGATTTTTCTTGTTTTTTTTAATAATATTTCTTGTCCAAAGATATATTTTTAATAACCTATTTATCCATATCCAAAGATGTGTTTTTGAATTGGGAGACTCTGTGTTGTTCTTGATAATAGCCAATCCTTCTTGATTTCTAAATTTCTTACTAACATTATATAAATTCAAAACCTTTATCAATTCCTGTTCTTCTTCATATACTGGAAATAAAAATCATTTAAACAAAATTTAAACAAATATCTCGAAGGTTACAGTAGTGCAATTACCTCAATCTAATTTCAATATCTCTAAGGTTACGGTAGTGCTAAATCTTATTTTGGTTACAGTATAGTCCAATCACCTCAAATCCAAAATTCTGGCTACATATAGCTGTATAGGCAAAACAAATCACACAAATTTTTGTTTATGGACCATCAAAGTTTTAGTTTTATTCCACAACCCTGGATGTGAATGTTCATAAAGATCATAACTTCTGATTGCTGTCAGTACACCCTTGTTTCTGTTCTGTAGCCTCTTTTTATTTAACACAGGCTCATGGATCATTATCACAATCAGGCTTTCATTGATAAGGGGGGGGGGGGCACGGTGGCTAAGTGGATAAGGCGCTAGTTTGCTAGCCTGGAGGTCGGGTGTTCGATCCCTGCATTGGCTGAGGAAGTTCATCTCGATTTTCTGCCGTGGTTTCAACTTGTCAGTGATGCAGAAGCTGCCTAGTCATTCGGATGGACGAAAAACCGAGGTCCTATGTACACACTGGAATGCATGTAAAAGATCCCTTGGAAGTTGTAGTTCGATATAAGAGTAGGCCGTAGCGTCACTGCCCAGGGAAAATTTCCCTCATAGCACACTGTATGGCATATGCCCGTCTTCCATTAGCCCAGGTTAGGTGCAAAAGAGTAGGACGTTAAACCCCATTTCATTTCATTGATAAGGTGACATAGGGGAAAGTTTTGTCAACGCAAATGGGAGAAAGCTTATTAGTCAATCGGCTGCTTCCAGTAATAACGAATAACAATTGATGACAAGTAATAATTAACTCCTCTCCTTTAATAACCCTTCTTTTCTCACAGGATTTTGCCAAAAACCTGGACCCTGTTTATCGGAATCTTAACTAATGATAAAATCCAAATTTTAGTAGATACTTCAATAATGATTGGCTAAGCACTAAAATCAATCTAATATTATCCAATCAAATTACTAAAATTTGAATTTTATCTTAGTTAAGATTTCGAGAAACACGGCCCTGGACTGTGTTGGGCTGGACCGGTGTTTTATTTTTTGTTACATGCCAACCTTCCATTCTGTTTTCGTAAAATTAAAATTAAAAATAATTATCTATTCATCCAGCATTCTTGAATATTTTTGCACCCTGCTTACAGTAGATTTTGTTTACTTTTGCTTTGTTTAGAAAAGTCAAAGTCGAATGATGGTAAGACACCATACAAGTGATATTTCTGTATAATAATAATTTAATAATACGTTCATGTCTCCCTGTCTCTCTAATTAAAACCATTTTCATTACGTTTATTTTAATGGTCACAGAAATTTCAGTCTAGTTGCTTCTAAATTGCGGAATGATTTATTTCTGATAGTATCCGATGCTGCGAAGCTTCGTCTGTATTCAAATCACAGTTGAATACTCACTGCTTTGAGAATTAAGACTTTCTTAAAACTGTGTACATATATGTAACAATTTTCTAATTGGCATTGAATATGCTTTTAATGATAATGATAAACATAATCGTTTTCTATAGCACTGAAAATTCAGTCAGTCTGACTGCTCTGTGGCGCTTTTGGATGGCTTTGTTTCGGACGATCAGAAATCTAATAGAATAATGTAATATGGTTTTAATTAGATAGTCCGTCTGCTTGTGTATATTATACGTCATCTCATCTCATCTCCATTTTTGTTTGTTTTTGATTTTACTCCTGCTTACAATTATTTTTTATTTATAGTCAAATTGGTTTTATTTAATAATGTATATAAATAATTATTTTATTTTGATTTTTTTTCAATAGCCTGTGTCAATTTCAGTTAAAAATATATCAGTAGTTTCAATTTATCAATAATTAAAATACGTAATTTGGACTTGGCAATCTGATTAAAACACAGGTCTTATTTCGCTTAGTTTTTTAGAGTTCGAAATTTTGTTTTTGTTGTGTTTATTATACTAGTAGTGCCGAACTGGTGGGCCGAATGCCCATCTGTCAGGTCATTGACCAAGGTTCACACAAGTACGTGCCGAAGGCGCGCAAGCGTCTGAGGGGGGTCTGGGTATTTTCTCCCCCAAGGCAAATTTTGAAAATTGACAACTGCAAACCCATTTTCCAAACATAACACAATGAGTGTGTCGTCCTCTTCTTCTTTCTTTCTTTTCTTTCCTTCCCCTCTCCTTTCTTTCTCTTTTTTCTTTTTTTCTTGTTTCTTTCTCTTTTTTCTTTAAAAGCTTAGGTTAATGAGCTTAGGCCCACCTTGTGGACAGGTGGACAGGTGAGCCCAGTTCGGCACTGCACACTAGGGTCTGGTTGGTGTGAGGGATTAGTCAATGAAATTCTATGTTGTGGCAGTTTCTTGGCTTATGGTGCATGGATCTGTTCCTCTGTGGGTAAATATTCTTAGCTGAGACAAAGCTTAAGTTGTATTTTCCAAAACCCACTTGAAACATCAATGCTGATTGGATAATCAAATATCTGACATCATAAGGTCAAACGCTGCTCGTATGACCCCTGACACAACCTACCACTTGAACCGGTTAGATCTTCAATTAGTGTAGGCCAGTGGTTCTCAACCTTTTTTTGCCAACGGCACACCTTGGGACACACGAAAAAATAGCGACACACCTGGCTAATATATAGAAAAAATATTTGAATTTTGCAAAATAAAAACATAGCAAGTCATTGACAGCATACAATCGTAGACACAGACCAGTCATAGACACATCAAATGACTCAAAATAAATAAAGAAAAACACATCAATGAACTTACAAGTTAGGAGATAAACACTTCCTGTTTCGCATTTAGAGGGGTGTTATTGTCCAATAGACATGTCCTGAGATCATTAGGACCCGAGACGCGTAGCGTCGAGGGTTCTAATGTAAAATCTCAGGACATGTCTATTGGACAATAACACCCCTCTAAATGCGAAACAGGAAGTGTTTATCGACATTGTAACATGCTTTTTTAGTATTTCAAAAGACATTACTAAAACAGAAGGGTGTTATTGTCCAATAGACAGTGTCTAATTGACCAATCAAAACGCAGGGTTTACCCTGAAGCATGTTACAATAGACACTAGTGAATACTCAATTAGGATCCTGTGGTTTGTCGCATTAGTGTGTCGTTCAAAATTTCGCGGAACACTTGGGAAGTTTTTGTGGCATACCTGTGTGTTGCGGCACACTGGTTGAGAACCACTGGTTTAGGCCATCGAAAGTATAAAAAAAATGAAGCAAAATATAGATCTGTATTTTAATCAGCTTGTTTTATCTTGCAATTCAAGTGGCTAATCATAATGGAAT
The DNA here is from genome assembly GCA_948474765.1 of Patella depressa. Classification (NCBI taxonomy): domain Eukaryota; kingdom Metazoa; phylum Mollusca; class Gastropoda; family Patellidae; genus Patella; species Patella depressa. The sequence goes on from OX419719.1 coordinate 74,059,837, forward strand.
GATTGTTAATCCTTTACAAACTTTAATATTGTCAATATCAGTGAAAAAAATAATGTTTAGTTTAGTCCATTTAAAATGTCTGTGTCTTTAAAATGAAAGTAGGCCTATTCAATTTTAAAGGCTAATGTCATTCAGTCCAATAAGAGAATTTAATGCTACATTAATTTTAGCCTTGCACTTTTTGCTTGTACTATCCTTCCTAGCATTATCCAAACTGACTTGGGGGGTTGGGATGGCCTAGTGGTCTAGAGTGCCGCTTTAACCACGCTTGGGATGGCCTAGTGGTCTAGAGTGCCGCGTTTCAACCTCTAGCTGGCCGGTCACCTCTGGCTTGCGGCTGTGGTTTCGATCCGTGGTGTGAGCGTATGAAGCATGGAGATAGGGACACCTTCTCAACCTCGTTGATTTCCTCCGGGCACTCCGGTTTCCTCCCACTGCTAAAGACAGACCCCTACGAGCAAGCGAATTATTGAAATAAAATTAAACCATATGTAAGTCCCGAAATGACCTAGTTTGTGTCGAGTGGACTTTAAACCCCATTTCTCTCTCCCTCCCATTTGTGGCAGATCTAGAACATAGTACAACAGCGAGTAAAATGGGATTAGCACAATCATGGACGGTAAATTTTAGTACATATGTCCCAAATTTTCATATCGTCGGAAATCGTGGTGTGACCAGGGATCTAGTAACAGTACTGTTACTCACAGAATCTTAGAATAGATGCAATTCATGAATACTTGATAAAATATATATAACGATAACCTGAATTTGTATGGGAGAGTGTATGCAAATTGATGTATTGACAAGCACACGCATAAAACATGAATCTAGGTGAAATATGAAATTACGTGAATATGATCACATGTCCAAACATTCATAACCACCATATCATCAACATAAAATCAGGCCAAGAGTTCACGAAGCATTCTCAAGCTTGAATTAAAAATTTACTCAACTTTCAATTACTGTTTATGAGAAATATATTTGAACCAGAAAAACAAAACTTTTCACACAGTTTCTTACTAATGTATTTGATAATTAAAACAACACAAGTTTTATAATAGACTATATTTTAATTAAATTCTTAACTTGATTAAATTCGTAACTTAAGTCTGAGAATACTTTGTGAACTTGGGGGGGCCTGGTATAATATTATAATTGAATATCACTGTGTGCATTACAAGCTTTTGCTAAAACATTTATTCCCTAAAGATTTTCTGAAAGTAATACATTTACGAATGCAATAAACAATATGTTACACTGAATAAATACATTGAATGTGGCTGTGTGCATTAGCAGCTCTTTGCTACATCATTTACTTTCCAAAGATTTCCTGCATTAAATAAATCACCGTGTCGTAATAAACATACTTCCCAGATAAATATTTGAATATTGACTGCCGTTAATGTTAAGTGTGCATTGATGTAGTGTTTTAATCTGATTGATTTACAGATCTATATTTCGTTTCGTTTTTTATACTTTCGATGGTCTACACTACATGACGATCTGGAAGATTGCATCAGGGATCGCAAGCAGCTTTTGGCACCATGATGTCAGACATTGATTAATCAATCACCGTTGATGTTTCTAGTGATTTATCAACAATTCCGTGCAGAGAATGCAAAGAAGTCGCCCTAACAAACTGTCTCATTGGCTAATCCCTCACTTCAATAAGAAAGCATGTTATATAACAACTCTTCCAGATCCTAGTGTAGTAAAGACAAGTAACACAAAATTTGAACCATAAAAACGAAAGCAAATAGGATCTGTGTGGAATCAGATTAGTAGTGTTTTTATTTTGTGTATTGCTTTATTTTATTTTTTTTTGTAGCTTAGAATTCCATCAGTTGTTAATTTATTATATATATATTTATATACCATCTTAGAATTCCATCAGTTGTTAATTTATTATATATATATTTATATATACCATCTTAGAATTCCATCAGTTGTTAATTTATTATTTACATATATACACCATGTTAGAATTCAGTCATTTTATTATATAAATACCATTTTAGAATTTACTTGCTTATATTAAAGGTCAGCACACATCAGAGATTTATTTTTTAGTCGGATTTTAGTTGGTGCGTACAGGATAGTTTGATTTCCTCGCTTGTACATGACAAGGAGTAGAGTCGCCTGTCCAACTTTCATGGATTTTCTCCTGGTCCTCCAGTTTTCTCACCACTGCTAAAGACTCCATGCACAAGCAAATTATTGAAATAAAATAAACAATATGTATGTCCCAAGATCAACTAGTTTGTGTTGAGTGGACGTTAACCCCCTCCCCCCCCCTTCACTGTCTCTCTTTTATTTGCAAGCAACATTTTGACATTTATTTCAAGCAATGATTAGATATAAAATGGTTGTTAGTGTCTCATTCACGAAAGCTTGAACTAAAATCCATTAAGAATATCACCTTGTCATTGGCTAAGAACATAAAATTTGTGCTAGGATTTTAATCCTCAACCAATGAAATGCAGTCCTTTAACACGGAAATCTAATGTTCGATCTCAGTATTGGCTGAGATAGTTTTTCAGGATTTTCCAACTTGGTTTTCTCTTGTAATTGGCATCGAATGTTGATTATGTTTTGGATCAGTTAATTAATGTTTAATTAATAATTTAGACAACATTTCAGGCCTAAAGAAAGACCTGCAATCGGCAGATTTAACTCTTGCGTAATGTATGTTTAATTGTTTATTTAAATTGTTTTATTACAGGTAGCTCTATAGCAGGTGATAAAGTATACAGTGTCAAAGGTCAAGTTCTACAGGCTAAAGGTTTAGTTAGAATGACCAGTGATGTTTATTGTAAAGTAAGAGTGGATCAGTAAGTTACGCTGTTTGTTTGTTTTGATAGTTATTTGGGGAATTATGGACGCTAAAGTTATTTTACGATTAACTTGGGGGAGGGGGGAATGGTTGAATGGTTAGCAAGTGTACACTAAATCAAAAGGCTGGCCAAGCAGTCAACTGGCGTGGTTTCAATTGCCAATAGGGTCGCCAGTTCTCAAGTTGCCTCCAACTGCTAAAGACCCCTACACACAAGCAAATTATTGAAATAAAATTGAACCATGTGTTTGTCCCAAAATTACCCAATTGTCGAGTGGACGTTAAACCCCATTTATCTCTTTCTCACGATTGGAATATTTATACACAGTGAAATTTACACACAGTGTTTAATTTCATGAAGAAGAGGCCTTCTAATGCCTGATCAGTAAGCTAGATTATGTAAAATGTTATGATGACTTTGTTTCTTAAAGTTAGAAACCAGTGAATACTCAATTGGGAACACATAGTTTTTCGCATAATCTTAGTGTGTCGTTCAAATTTCGCTGCACACTTAGAAAGATCTCGCAGCACACCTCCACACCGGTTGAGAATCGTTGATTTCAGGTTTAAAAGTGGAATCTCATTATTTTCATGATATAAATACTGTTTTATTTCAGGCCTGGACATAGAATCTCATTATTTTCAAGTACTCGTGTAATAGCTAAATCTCCGATGGTGAACTCATCCTATCCTACTTTTAATCTCCCATTTGAGGCAAGTACATATCTATATTACCTGTTATGTTCCAAGAACATGATGTTAAAAGTTTAGACTAGATTTTCCAGCCAGTCCATCCTTATCTCTGTTATGGACTGGTGTCAATGGAGTGGCGTTGGATTGGCGGACATCAAATGTTGTTTGTTATTTTTTTATGTTAATTTTTTCTTTGATGATTTGAGTTGGCTAAAACAAAAATTATATCAAAAATACAAAAATATTATAGATAAAAACAAAGACATGAAAGTATGTCAGAAAAGAGCTGGGCTTGTTTCTTGGACAATTGTGCATTGATTGACAGAGTTTGATTCTTGATATGACATCACAATTTCAAGATGGTTTTGATGACATCATACTCGTCCATAGAACGATGGTACTTGTTTTGACATTCAAGGGAGATGCCGTCCACTGAATCCCAGACTGAAACAACGATATTATATGAGGTCATGTTTTTGTATTATGTAAATTGATGGAGGTCATGGAATATGTGTTTGTGTATTATATAGATTGATAGAGGTCATGGAATATGTGTTTTTGTATTATGTAGATTGATTGAGGTCATGGAATATTTGTTTTTGTATTACGTAGATTGATAGAGGCCATGGAATATCAGCAGATGCCACGGTAATATTTGATATAAAGAGATCCAGTAAAGAGCATCTAGCAACTAGAGCATTCTCTTTACGACATTTACTAGCAGGTAATATTTCTCTTCTTTCGTTTTTAGTCTTCAATCATTTCTGACTGTCTGACCGTCAACAATTGGGTCATTAACAGATATAGCCTACAGGTTGTTTTTTTTTTCAAATTGGTTGCGAAGTATTTGGATCAAAAGGAATGAAGATCAATGAACCCTATTGATTTTCGGTGCTATGTAACCTTCTGTTCTTGAGATATCTCTCTCTCTCTCTGTCTCTCTCTCTCTCTCCTTCTTTCATTTCGTTAGTTATTCAAATATTTGTTTTCTGTTGTGTATTTCCAGAGGCTGACGATGAAGGAACAGTGAGAACAACCTTACTTCTACAGAACAACATAGAAATAGATATAGTAATATCACACGGAAAGGCCAGTCCACATCGTAAACGACTTATTAGTAATTTATCTTTCCGGAAAGACAAACATCTCTAGTGGTGTCATTTCATATCCAGTATTAAATATTGTAAAACATGAAATTAATGCCTTTTATGGATTTGATACGCACTAAAAAGGGCTTGATACCCTTTTAAATTTAGGGCTTAAATAGATGTGTCTTGAAATTCGTGCGACTCGCCTTGTCTAGTTTTTTCATAAACACCATTATCAATTTAGACAATTGTTCATTATTTTATTACTATATATTTTGTGGTATAAGTCAACAATCTCTCTACAGAAGTCATGACTTCAACCAGTACGGTACCTCGTAGAATATAGTATGTTTTTTGAAAGGTGATATATTTGACTTATATATACCCCGTAAAATATAGCATATAGTGTATTTTAATGGTGGTGAGGTGCACTAAAAAGCATTAATTTCTTGTTTTACCTAGTGTATTCGGGCCTTAAATGTTAATAGAAATAACCATGGCAATAAGATATACATGTATATATTTATATGAAACAGACGACAGCTTTTATTAAATTTGATAAACGACACGTCTTAGCAACAACAAAAAAGATGTTTTATATTTTTGTATTTTATTATCTTAAAAAATCTCCATTATTATTTTCAATTGTAATGGTTTTCATTATGATTTTCAGTTGTAATGATTTCCATTATCATTTTCAATTGTAATGGTTTCCATTATGACTTTCAATTGTAATGGTTTCCATTATCATGTTCAGTTGTAATGGTTTCCATTGTCACTTTGAATTATAATGGTATTCATTATGACTTTCGATTGTAATGATTTCCATTGTCACATTCAGTTGTAATGGTTTTCATTATCATTTTCAATTGTAATGGTTTCCAGTGTCACCTGCAATTGTAACGGTTTCCATTGTCACTTTCAATTGTAATGGCTTATATTATATGTGTCAAATGTAATGGTTTCCATCGTCATTTTCAGTTGTAATGGTTTCCATTGTCATTTTCAGTTGTAATGGCTTATATTATATGTGTCAAATGTAATGGTTTCCATCGTCATTTTCAGTTGTACAGTTGTAATGGTTTCCATTGTCATTTTCAATTGTAATTGTTTTCCCTATTATTTTCAATTGTAATGGTTTCCATTGTCACTTTCAGTTGTATTCTTTTTAAACCCCTATTAATGGTTTCTGATTTTCCAATTTATTTATAAGATTTAGTGCTATAAATATAAATTATTTATTATGAAATTATCTGTTTGGTTGTTGATTTTATTGTGAATTCTAGTTTTTCTGTTTAAGTATATCAGCATATAAATGTTACTTTTGCGTTGTGATTTCAGATATATCTTCACGACTTCATAGTAGTTAAAATTATATCCACGACCTCAATGTCATTATTTTTTTTTAACAAAAACAAAAGTAGAAGTCAAGACAAATGTTCCCTTGTGTGTGCACATAGCTTAGACCACAAAGTTTACCTCAAAATATTATTTTAATGACCACAAAATAGTTAAAAACATTTATGTTCAAGACCACAAAATTGTTTTAAAAATTGATTCAGGGACCAAACATGATAAGGAAGAAAGTTCGCTTCTTTTTTTCTTCTCTATCTATACTATTTTATCTCTAAAATAAATTTACTTTGAAATGTGTAGAATAAATGATCTAGATACATTATATTACACAGAGATTTATGTTAATTAGAGACTCAAACAAGACAAATCATTGATAATCAGTTGATGGAGGCTGCTCCAAATATTGGGCTTCAAGCAGGGCTCTAGTTTCAGTCATATTTGCCTGTATTGACTGTCTAGCTGTCAAATTGACTGGAGAACTTTTCATGCCATAAAGTTACAAATTTCAAAGAATTTAAACTTTTAAAACAGAATAAATACAGTTAAATATGTATTTTTTATGTGTATAAACACTTAAAAACATATTGAAAAGTTATGATAATGGCAAAGATTCTTTGGAAAAAGCTTTTAAAAAATTGGAATAAGTGTAAAGAATTTTGAATAAAGTTGAAAATTTTTTTGAAAAATGCTAAAATATATTTGTAAATGTTAAAATTTATTTTAAAAAAAATATCTTGCTAATGTAAAAAATATTTGGTATTTCTTCTATTAAAAAGGAAGAAAATTGCACTTTTGCAATTTGCTTGATATAAATGGCAATCTTCACGATCAACATGGTCCTGAAGTTAATATTTGAAATATGTCTGAAATTACTTGATGTCTTATGATCAGATCTTTGTGACGAGTCTCTAATTACCCCTTATATTACCTTTGTATTTTATTAACCCTTTAGTGTCTGGAGTGCCTTCCTGATTCCACGTTAACGCCTCGAACCCCTTTGATCATGAGAAAAGCTGTGACCTATTCAAGGACTCCCATTGTCTATGATATCACCCCTGGTGGAATTGGGCAAACGAATGAACGAACCAAAGAACAAACATTCTTGGCCTCCTAGTCTGTGATATCACCGTAGGTGAAAGTGGACCTTAAGCTCCATGCACAAACAATTGAATATTCTATGCCTGGTCCGGTTTGATGTGGTCAAGGGTCAGTAGTTTTGAGCGTTAATGAAAATGAGCCACAAAACTCAGTGTAACAAAACTATAACGTTTCTGTAATTCTTTCAGGGAACTTGAGTAGTTAATATTTACATATTTACATGTTCCAGGCTCTAAAGGGTTAATTAAGGTGATAAAAAAATGAATTTTAAAGGGGAAAATGATTGGAATAATTTAGAGATGTAATACTGCCTTTACTGCTAAATGTTTGTTAAATGATTAAATTGTTAATAGATGCGTTTAGTGCTTGCTGTATAATTAATATAAATTTTAATGGAAATTTATTTTGCTGCTGCTTATGGTATTTTTGTAAAAATATTTTAGAACAGATGATGAAAAAGATTTTTTGTGCTTTATTGGCTCGTAAGTTCATGAAGACTGATTTGACAAATGATTTTGTTATCTAGACTGAACTTGAAACGAAATAATCAAGGAGTCAATCAAGGAAAAATAAATTTTACTTATTGGGATCTAGAATAATCCTTATAAGACATATAGGTATGTTTATTTTTTGAATCTAGAATGTTCAAAAGTTGGTAATAGTTTTGAAAGATAGTGAGAAAATACTGACATATCGAATGTATGGGGGGGGGGGGTATGTATTGCAGAAAACGTATCGCAATATATCAGTATTTTTGATATGACTAAAACTATCTGATTATATATTAAAACCTGTTTGAGTTTAATCCATTCTAAGCTGTGTGGCTGGGTGTCTTTTCGTATTTTCATCAACAAACATGGTGTACTGGCAAGTTGTGTGGATAGTTGACGTCCTTGTATCGTTGATGTCACGTTGGTTGTAGCATGTGTATTTATATCATTATTCTCTATTATTGAACAGAGACCATTTCACTGTTTGTTTTCTTTTTATTGAACAGGGCCTTGTTTCTCGAAATCCTAACTATAGATAAAATCCAAGTTTTAGAAGATACTTCAATTTTGATTGGCTAAGCATAAAATCAATCCAATATTATCCAATCAAATTTCTAAAATTTGGATTTTATCTTAGTTAAAATTTCGTGAAACATGCCCCAGCTTTGGAGTCTGTCAAGGGCTGTTGTTTCACTCATATTTGCCAGTCTGGACTAACAGGCCATGAAATCGACCAGATCAGGAACTTACCTGTCAGTCAAATTACAATTTCAAAACAATTTAACCATATTTAAGTTAAAACACAAGGGTAAATTTGAAAAAGAATTATGTTCAAAAATTTTTAAAAAATACTAAGAAAATTGGATAATTCTTCTAAAATTGTTATATTCTTTTCAAAACATATCTTGCTGAACAGAGGTTAACTAAATATGTTACAAAAATGAATTTACAGCCCTTGACTTAAAACTTACCAAATTCCTGTGTCTTGTAAAACAATGTCAGCTGGATTCCTGTTTTATTGTGAAACTTAGTCAATTGACTTAAGCTGTCCAATACATTTGTGTTTTACAAACGAATTCACCAAACTATGGACAACTTTCAAACTCATTATTATTTATTTTCAAACAATTCACCAAGAAAGATATGTCAAACTTTCATAATTAGGCACTTTACTATTTTTATAACAAATTCACCAAGAAAATCAGGCACTATATTATTTATTCTTCAAACATGTTCACCAAGAAAATAAAGCACTTTAATAATCACTCCACAAACAAGTTAACCAAGAAAGTATGCACAACTGTCAACCAGCACATTATTATTTGTCAGTCTGTCTTGCCACCAGTAATGTTTATTGTATATATCGTTTTTAATTATATAATAATATGTAGATTAATTGTAGATAGTTAGTTTAGTTTAATATAATATGTATGTTAGAGATAAGGGAGTTATACGGAAACCATGTGGTATAGATTTAGTCATTTTGGGACTAACTTATGATTCTAATTTGTTTCAATAATTCCTTCGCGTGCGGGGGTCTTTAACAGTGGGAGTAAACTGGCGGACGTGGAGAAAACCCACAAGGTGCGACATGCGACCCTACTTCTCGTCATGTACAAGTGTGAGATAAACCACTTCACTTGACTCAATGACAGGCCATATGTCATAAAACGCCACTCAACCCCTGGTGACCTTACTTCGCTCCCTTTTTAGGTAAAATGTGACTTTCAATTATTCAATGTTTAGCTGTATCCTGATCACGTTTTAAGACTGTCTGTTGAAATGAGTGTAACGGTTGTTTTTAATTTGCTGCTTAACAATACTTTTCAACTATCGTATAATAAAAGGCTGCCTAATTCATATAATGTCATATTCTTTGAAAAAAATAACCAAAACAAAAACCGACAGACAAAAATTTGAAATGAAACTCAGCTTTAACAGCCATCTTTGAAAAGAGAAATCATGCTACTTGTATAGTTAGTTGAGATTTCTTTTTTGTAATTCAGCCATTTTGTATTTGCCTTTAGACATCACATTTTGTAGATTTATTATTAGATAGATAAGCTTATTATTTAGAAAGTGAGTGTTATGAAGTGCTGTTGTTTTATTTTTGTTAGAATTAGAAAAACACAACATGAATTAAAGTATGGAATATGGAAACCTAAACAAAAATATTTTAAAAATTCTAATCGTTGACACATTTTTAGAGTGATATCCCCTTTAAACACATTTTTAGTGTGATATCTCCTTTGAAGATTCCATCCTGCATGAGACTTTAATGAGGAGGTGCACTAATTTAAAGACACATTTTTAGAGTGATACCCCCTTTAAAGATTCAACTTGAAAATCGTTCAATTTAATCAGTAGCTTTACTTAGATATAGTTAGAATGTTGATTCACCTAAAATAATATTTGTTACCGTTATATAGATTATGTATACAATATCTGACATTTAACCATATGGCATATCGTATTTTGTGTAGCCCATTATATGTTTACATGAAATTGATTGTTATTTTATATATTTAAAGACTGCTGATTTTTTTTTTCTCTCTCGTTATTTTGGTTTTCTTTACATCTCATTTTATTGACATTACTTTACAAATCTGAATAAAATAAAAACAACTGATTTCTGTGTTAGTGGTGCCTGGTGGATACTGACCTGAGGATTTTCCAGAAAGGAATGGGGGTACTTTTGTCTTCCTCAACCACTGTGAGTTTTACAACATCTGGACGTTGCTAGTTTACTTCACAATTCCCGAACTTAAAGCTACTTTCTTTACAGACACGTGAACAGAAGTGTCCAGAGGTTGTGACATCGCGACCTCCACAGAAACGTTGACATTGAACGAACCTTTAGCGTGAAAGTATGAGACTTGGTATTCACGATGACCGAGGAATCTGATAGGCTCACAAGCTGGGCTTGTATGCAATCGAAATAAGTGCCTAAATATGCAGGGTATTACATGAAGGCCTTGATAAGATGTACGTAGTCAAAGCAAGATCAAGTCTTCTATTGAAGATGGGTGTGGAAACAAAACAGGAAGTGTTTCATTGCTCACCACATGTATAATTTTACAGGGGTTGGAGTAACTGTAGATCACAAACTAGGAGGTGCCAGCGATGGTTGAAAACGGTCTTCAGAATTCACAGGGTGGTTTTCACTTGTCAGTGGTGCCGGACGGTCTGCCGCCGGGAAAGGGACATAATTTAGTTGCCTTGATGGGACCCCCCCCCCAAAAAAAATAATATCTCCTGACAGATTGAAATCGAAGGGTGTCAGTGACGTTGTCTGGACAAAATTTCCCTTGTAGCACAAAGCATGATATTACACTACATTTCATTTAAGGCAGTAAATTGAAGCTGATAATTCATAGATAATCTTTAATCAAAATCACAAACACAACATTTTGTTAAATTTTAATAAAAATAATGCAGGAATAGTATTTTAGTGTAACATCCAAATATTCTTCACTGCCTTCATTCTAATTTTTATAACGTTTTGTGTTTGTTTTTAAGTTCGGTTCGTTAATCATGTTCTTCTTTTCAAATATTTAACGTTCACTTCTTGATTTTATCAAATCTTTTTCTAGTTCACATTCATCTCTACATATTAAATAAATCAAACTATGTCTAATCATCTCGTTTTTTATAATTTGGGATATTCATAAGAATCCAGGATGCTGGAGTTACTACAACTGCACACATCAACACTCCAACTCCAACCTTTTCCTGGAAAAATAAAAGAGAAATTGGATTAATTAAACATATATATAAATAGACAGAAAAATGAAATTGAGATCAACATCTTTTTTTTTTTTTTTTACAGCTTTATTTCACATAGAATATTTATTACATCATGTATGATAACCGTATAAAATAATGAAAATGGAGAAATATATCATTTACAAATATTCAAAGATGGACAAACTAGATTAAAACACAGATTAGAGAGATCAACATCTTTCTTTCTTTCCTACAACAACTAAGACAGATGCCATGCAGTGGGCTACGTGGGAAATTTTGCTATGATAGAAGCACTGTGGCCTACTCTTATTCTGCTTGGTTAAAGGGCTCACAATAGTATACATTCTATATCATCTAAGCAAATAGATCCCCGTCATATCTAGGCCCTTCTGTCCTGCACAAGAGGAATTGAGGTTGAAAAACCAAACCATAGGCCTACTCACCAATCCACCCTAAACCCTGAAATAACATTCTTGCTAGCCATTGTGATGTTATATATAATAATGAGGTTATTGTGATGTGTGACAGCCAGGGGAGATCATACGCCATTGTCAGTTTTATGAACCTTCGCAGAATCACACTAGCTTGGTAATCCCTGATGTTTGTGGTGCAGGATGTAGGGCCGACCATGGAAAAGTGCCTGTTTGTTAGGATGGTTAGCGGCATGAAAAATCGGGGCCAAATCGATAGGATTTGTACCACATATATAATGTGGGGGGTGCCTGTGTTTGTCATAGTGTAGCAAAAACATTCACACACACCTGGGGCCTGTTTCACGAAATTTTAACTAAAATACAATCCAAATTTTAGTAATTTGATTGGATAATATTGATTGAAAAATCTACTAAAATTTGGATTTTATCTTTAGTTAAAATTTCGTGAAACTGGCCCCTGAGTCTGAGCCATGGCATAAACCATAAAACAAAACGTAGACCATAACTTTTTAATTCATAGTTTACCAAAATGTTCAGCATCGATGACGTTCATAGAGGCATTTTGTTATTACCCTTCTCCCTGACGACATTACCAATCGAGGATTCCACCTTTCGTAGAACATTGGTTTAACAATAGCGTTATTGCATCGACCTTGACAAGTAATTCGGCGAGGTCAATTTTTGCCATTGCTTTGATTCGCGACAGAAATACTTACTGTCATAGATATATGGTGTTTAGGTGGACCAGACATTACATTTGCCTTTTGTGTAATGTTTGATCTAACAGCGGGTGCTGTCTTGGTTATAACGCTACGTAAAACTCCTGACATCTTTTTTCGCTTGAACCGACGAAATGTTTCTTTCTCGAAAACTAAAACCGGAAGTATATATCTGAGTGAAATAGCCACGGATAAAATAATAAATTATTGAAATAGATAAAAACAGAAATAAATAAGCCGATATTAAGTAAATAAATGATAGAATTTAATAATTGAATCACTAAGTTCTTATAAATGAATATTTCTAAATCATATTTTCATTTTATTTTTCAGCAGCTCAAAATCGATTCTCCCATGCCTCTGTGCTTAAGAGATAAGTCATTACGACCAGCTCTGAGAGACAAATAGTCCACTACCTCAACCTTCCGACCATTTTTCTGTCATTGGTATTTTTTATAGTCAAATTGGCTATAAATATAGAAAATGTAACATAATTCTTAAAAAGAATAAGGTTACCGCAATTATATTTAAAAAAATATTTGTATGTTTTTTCAATGGGGGTCACAGTTGCAAAATGGGTATAAATCCTAGAGCTGTATATATATACACCTCCATGGTATAAATCGCGGGCTTGCTAGCCTGGATTCAGTGGCGGTGCCAAGGGGGGGGGGGCATTTGCACGCCCAAAAGTCTGGCCTGCCCTCTGTTCCCCCCCCCCCCCCCAATAAGACTAGTGATCAGGTCACAGACGACATCCGATCAGCTCTATTTATCAAGACATGCATCGGTGCTTAAATACTGTCAGGCAGCATTTCCAACAGTCTATTTTTCAAAATTTTCTTGGGGAGGTCCCCCAAACCCCACAACGACTAGCTACTTTGGCGCTCCTAAAGGTACTTCGTTGAGGTTCGCAAGTCCGTCCGAATATTCACTGCGGGATCAGTTTGGAATTATTTATCTCGACGATCGATGCCAAACTGATCCCGCAGTGAATATTCGCTGTGAAACAGATTGGATCGGTAAACGTTTTTTTCCGTCCACCGGAGCCTGGTCTTATGACGTCATATGTGGATTGTGGGTTAGGATAAGGGTTAGGCTTGGCCCAGGGTTAGGGTTAGGGCTAGCCCTGTCTACATCTCGAGACTGTGACGAAATCTGCAGGCCACAGCCCTTATCCTAACCCTTATCCTAACCCACAATCCACATATGACGTCATAAGACCAGGCTCCGGTGGACGGTAAAAAATGCTTACCGATTGGATCGATGCCAAACTGATCCCGCAGTGAATATTCGCTTGGCCGCTACAATCACTGATAAGCATGACATCGACGAGGCTTAATAAGTACGGCATATTAACTTTTTTACTCCGACATATTAAATTCTCAAACATTTTTTTGAGGTAACAGAAAAATAAATAACGACGTTTGAAGTAATTGAAGTTAAAAAATATTTCCTATTAAGTGTAAATGGGTATTAAAATGAGTAAAATGCGTCATTTTGCCCGAAGCAGTTAGGTGTTAAGTAAACATTGCACGAGCCGTTGAGCCAATGACTGCAGTCAACGCACGTGCTTTGGACACTATCTGTTACAGAGTTAATTCCTAAGTAATTCTCTGTGAAACAGATTGGATCGATGCCTGACTACAAACTGATACCGCAGTGAATATTCGCTTGGCCGCTACAATCACTGATAAGCATCACGTCGACGAGGCTTAATAAGTACGGCATATTAACTTTTTTACTCCGACAAATTAAATTCTCAAACATTTTTTTGAGGCAAAAGAAAAATAAATAAAGACGTTTGAAGTATTTGAAGTTAAAAAATATTTCCTATTTAATGTAAATGGGTATTAAAATGAGTAAAATGCATCATTTTGCCCGAAGCAGTTAGGTGTTAAGTAAACATTGCACGAGTCGTTGAGCCAATGACTGGCGCCGTCTGCAGTCAACGCACGTGTTGTTTACACTCATCTGTTACAGAGATAATTCGTAAGTAATTCTCTGTGAAACAGATTGGACTGAATACTGACAGACAGCATTTCCGACAGTCTATTTTTCAAAATTATCTGGGGGAGGTCCCCCATACCCTCTTTAAAGCTCCAATAGCATTTTTTTAAGTTATATTTTTAAAATGTATTAAAATAAAGCCCAAAAATAGATTGAACCTATAAACAGTCCTACCTTGTTAAAGAATAATCCTATTAATCCTATAATTCAGTACTGCCAGTTGAGAAATTGGCAAAAATATCATTTTCAACTTCAAATTCAAACGTTTGAAGATGGCCGTCCATGGAGAGGAATGGGAAAACAAGGGAGGTAATTGAGTAACTATTTCCTCAATCACCCTGTGTCACCCTTTATAATGCCCAAAAAATTTTGCCCAGGACCGTATAATAGTGAGTTGACAACCTTTTGAGCAAAAGACATAGAAATAATTATGTTTTGACTTTCTTAGAAAATGTGAAATTGGAACTTTAAGTACACCCTACATTGGCGCCCGTGAATGGGATTTGTCGAGGTTCGCAAGTCCGTTCGTTTGACACTTTACCTCAACGCTCATTGCCTGAAATACTGCCAGACTGCATTTCCGGCAACCAGTTTTTCAAAATTTTCTGGTGGAGTTCCCCACCCCACCCTTAGTTGAAACTCGTGCCTTTGCCTCCTTAACCTTGGACTTTGCCCCAGCTTTGCCCCCCCAACCAACGACGGCTGGCGCCGCCACTGCCTGGATGTCAGGTGTGTGATCCCTGTATTGTCACAGTCAGTGATGCAGGACAGAGGGACTGACAAGGCCAGTTACCTAGTATTTCGGATGGGACAGAAACCGAGATCCTGTGTACACATTGTCGTGCACGCAAAAGATCCTCTGACAATTGGAATTCGATATAAGAGTAGGCCGTAGTGTCGTACGGACAAAGTTTTACTCATACACAATGAATGATGCGTGTTTTCATTAGCCCAGTTTAGTAGCAGAAAAGATGTTAAACCCCATTTAACTTCATTTTTACGCCTCACGCCTGGGTTTTCTCCCATTGTTATATACCTCTTTATGTATACACAAGGGGATCACTAATTGGGTAAGACGCTGGCTCGCTAGGCTGGAGATGTTCGATCCCTGTATTGGCTGAGAAATTTCCTCCAGATTTTCCGACGTGGTTTACTCTTGTCAGTGATGCAGGATGGAGGACCTGACAAGGACAGCTGTCTTGTTATTCGTAAGGGACGAAAAACGAGGTCCCGTGTACACATTGGTGTGCACATAAAAGATCCGTTGGCAGTTAGAATCCGATAGTAGGTCGTAGCGCCGCTGCCCAGGCAAAATTTCCCTCATAGCACACTGATAATTTTATTGCTATTTATTTTTTTAGTCAAGTTTAATCAGTTACCAATTTGGCAATACTCATTATTGGTCGAGTTATTAGTATACGATTGTGTTTAGAAATATAAGCTATTTATAGAATTCACCCTGCTGCATGGAGACTGATTTGCCTTGGACAAGGGAGGATACTCTGGTGAAGCAATGTCAATGACAGTGAGGCTTCGTCCTTGAGGGAAGGGCGGCTAGTTTGGTGTATTATCTCATAGCTGTAGCAGACGTATCTGAAAAACAGTACAGTTTATCGTCTATTGCACTGGTGGGCATTCAACCGACACAGCTGACATGGCTGCTAAACCTCAGTCCGATCATGATAAGCGAAAGCAAATTAGTATCCGGGGCATTGCACCGGTGGAAAATGTTGGAAACGTCAAGAAAAGTTTCAACCGGCACTTGCATTACACTTTGGTGAAGGACCGAAATGTTTCCACACCGAGAGATTATTATTTTGCCTTGGCACACACCGTAAGAGATCACCTCGTTGGGAGATGGATAAGAACACAGCAATATTACTATGAGATCGACCCAAAGGTAATAAATACAGTTGTTATTTTTAAAATTTTAATTTTCAGGAGGAGACCAGCTGGCCATGTCATGCTGACTTTTGTTTTTATTTAATTACCAATAGTGCTGATAGGTTAAATGTCAATTGGTCGACATGCAAAAAAGGTAAATAGATAGCATGTCATGGATGGAAATAGAAGTCCAAACTAGGTTAACATATTTTATTACATGTTAGGAATCAAATCAAATAGAAAACAAATTGTTTGGGATTTTACAGGGATAGAAAAAGAGGGTGACTTTTGTTACCACTGACCGAACCGGTAGATCTATAAAAATATTAAAACTAAATGAAATGTTTAGTTTTAGATTTGACTGTTTGTACTAATTTGTAGATAGATGGTATATAAAAGTTTGTGCAATATGTGACGTAAATCTACTGGTACTTGCAGTGAATGATTTTAGTTGAAACAGACAAAAGTACTTGTTTTAAATTTCAAGTGTCAAGTGACATTCATTTCAGGAACATTACTTATGAATTAATGCATAATCATTGCATCGAGTGCTTTTGGGGATTACCTCGATGAATCTTATATTTCTTGTTTGAAAGTGCTCTGCTCAACATGGGCATAAGGGTGGCTAAGTGAGTAAGATGCTGGTTCGCTAGCCTGGAGGTCAGGTGTTCGTTGGCAGAGAAAGTTCATTGGGATTTTCCGACAGCGTTTCCCCTTGTCAGTGGTGCGGGACAGAGGGTCTGACAAGAACAGCGGTCTAATCGTTCGGATGGTACAAAAATCTGAGGTCCTATGTATACATTGGCATGCACGTAAAAGATTCCTTGGCAGTTGGAATTTGATATAAGACATAAGAGTAGGCCATAGTTCCACCTCCTAGGCAAAATTTCCCTCATAGCACACTAAAGTGTATGCCCATCTTTATTACTATTAGCCCATTCGGAGGCTTGTCGGAGAGTAGGAAGTTAACCCCATTTCATTTCATTTCATTCTACTCAACAAGTAGAGAGAGAAGGGGTTTAACATCCACTTGACACAAACTAGGTCAGTTCGAGACTAAAATCTGGTTTATTTTTATTATAATTCTTTAGTAGTGGGAGGAAACTGGAGTACCCGGAGAAAACCCCGGAGGTTAGACAGGTGACCCTACTCCTTGCCACGTACATGTATAAACCACGCCAGTTGACTCAATGGCAGGCCGTATGGTACAGCGTGCGCACTCTAACCATTCGGACACTAAACCCCCCTCTCTACTCAACAAGTAGAAGAATCCCAATCATAGACTTTTATTATACCAAGTCTATGATTCATATACTCAGAAATCGTTTAAATGTTGTTGTAATGACGCATGAGCTATGAGTTATGTAAGCTTGTAGACTCTAAAGTGACTAGTGAATAGAATTAATTTTGTTATCGTTTGAATTTATGTTATATCATATCAATTATGTCATCATCTTTCAAATTATTCTCCCTGTATAGTAATGTACATGCAAGTAATTTGTAATTATTTACTATATGTACTTGGCAGATGGTGTAAATATAAATGAGATACCGGTATGTAATTGTTCATGCATGGTCATTATTTGCTTTGACTGCATGCACTATTAGACAATGAATTTATAATGTACATACTCTAAAAAATATAAACCACACATAGAATACAATGTATCAAATTGATTTTAAGTCATATTCCAATATTTCCCACTAACTATAGTAAATAGAAGGGGGTCTGGAAATAATGATTTTATATGTACAAAATGTCAGGCACTAATGACGTACATGATTGTAGTACCGGTACCCGACATTTTAAACTTAATGCCAGACATGTATTAATAATATAAAAGACAAATCAGTGCCGGACAAAATGACAGGCACCAGAGGTTTTGTGCCTGAAAAAGCCTGAATCTGTGCCTGACATTGTCAGTGACATGTCCCGTATTTGCAGGCATAGAAAAACTATTTTCAAAGTCAGCATGTATTAATTATGTAACCCATACCATTAGAGATTAACACATTGTCAGTGTTCTCAACCTGTTTTAAATAACAGAGCACAAACAGCTGGAATTCCTGGTCACATCATTCATCAATTAGAAAAGGCTGATATTAATTGCAATGAACGATTCTGACAAGCTTATCGATACTTTCGGTCATGGGATAAATGTCTGGCAGAGTCTGGACTGAACTAATGATTCAGTTCTTATAGTAAATGCAGGGGTACTGCACAACACGTGACATTATTTACACAAAATCAAATATATGGACACGACACAATACGCAGAAATCACAAACAAATGAATAATTCAAATTAACTGAATGGATAGAAGGGCTACCTGGCAAAGTCAGGACAATTTCTGGAAAAATAGTTACTGTAACAAAAATATGTAGTTTAGTGTTTGGGTAAAGGGAATCTTTGTGATTTTAAATTGAAATATAGAAGTGTGTGCCATTATATATATACATTTATCACTATCAGTTGTCTTGTCAACAAATTTGTCAGTGATGCAGGACTGAGGGCCTGATAACGACAGCTCCGACAGCTGTCTAGTTTGTATGGGACGGAAAACCGAGGTCCCGTGTACATATATTGACATGCATGTAAAAGATCCCTTGGCAGTTGGAATTCTATGTCTGGGCAAATTTCCCTCATAGCACACTGTATGGCATATGCCCGTCTTCATTAGCCCAGTTTAGGAGCAGAAGAGTAGGACGTTAAAACCATTTCATTTCATTTGTCAACTAATTTTCATCATTTCTATACGATACTAGACTAGATAGTTGGACGTCCTATTTTCAACTCAATTGGAATCAATGTTTGATGTTGAAATCTGACTTTGAGCATATGTGACAAATATCAAAGGTTCTTATTTATAAATTTTTGTTCATGATTGAAAACAAATGGGTAATTGCCACCAAATTTAGATTATCACCTTCATGGAAGAAAAAAAAAAAAGTCATTATAATGCAGTCCTTCACGTTTAAGGTGAGCTTTTGCTTCTGCTCCTCTCGACGGAGGTCAGCTTTTCTTCGCGGGAGTCATTAAAGACTCCTGCAAATAAGCTAAATTGCTCTCCTAAATATTGAGATTGACAAAACTACTTTCAGTTTTTGTTTACTTTTAAACTGCATACATTCTAAGTATCAGGAGCTTTTTATGGCTCCAGTACAATTTTATAAACGTGAAGGACTGATAATGTCTTTGTATGGCTCTTTGTGACTTTTATGGACTTGTAATATTCGATTTTGTCAATTCAGTCAATAAAATCATTGGAGCTAGGTCTATATGAAATATTCTGCTTATTACGTATTTTTTTTAATTCAAAGCCTGTTTTGATTATTTTTCGTTTCTTTTATGTTTAAATGGTTGTCTTTACGCCCCAGTTCACCTGATTGTATCAAAGATATTGTCAAGTCATTCAAAGTATCTACGTCTCAGTAAATGTCTTAGGCCTTTCAATCAAATACCATAAACAATGGAACAAACAGGTGCCCTAGTTTAATTTAATGGTCTGTTGATGAAGAGAATTTTTATGCAAGATGTATTACATATATTCATGCAAGACATATTACATATTCACAAAACACACAAGTAGGCTAATAGTTGCTTTCTATTAGTCAAGCCAATGGCAAGTGCATTGTGTTGTACTGTGTCTTTTCAAATGACAAAGCAAACACTGGCATGCCCTAAAAGAGAGAAAGAGAGAGAGAGAGGGAGAGATGGGGTTTAACCTCCACTTGACACAAACCAGGTCATTTCGGGACTGAGTCATGGTTCAATTATATTTCAATAATTTGCTTGCACATTGGGGTCTTTTTAGCAGTGGGAGGAAACCGGAGGACCCGGAGAAAACCCCTGAGATTAGACAGGCGACCCAACTCCTTGTCACATACAACCGGGGATTTGAAACCACGCCAGTTGACTCAATGACAGGCCTTATGATACAGTGTGCACATGCTAACCATTCAGCCATCCACCCCACCTCTTGTCTTAAGCACAATACCCATAAAACATGGTATATCATGTGATAAATAAAACGTGGATATCAAACAGCTTGCGCTGACCTTTGGTCATGTCCTGTTTTTTTTTCATCTGTAGAAGATGTCGGATGTTGACAAATATGCAGTTCATCATATCCCTGTAAACACTGAACTGAATTGAAATATTTTTTGAAATGAAATGGGGTTTAACATCCTACTGTTCTGCTCAAGATGGGAACACTTTCGAAATTTCACAAATTGCGATTTGCAATAGATTCCTCAATCCCTTTAAATGCATTAGGAGACTTCAATTAGCGCTCTAGCTGTTTTAGATAAAATTTATGTAAATTTAATTGCAGTCTCTCCTATGTTACTGAATAAATATTTATATCAAGTTTTGTTTACCGGGTAATAGTGAGTGACAAACCACTAGTATTAAGTTTAGTTCAGGATATCCTAGTTCTCTACTAGACCCTAATACCAACATATGTAATATACATGTGATATATCAACAGTATACAATACAGAAGACCTTGACCTCTTACTTATATACAATATAATGTACTGATATATAACTGAATGGAGTATGATATTGTCATGTTGATCTGATAGACCAGGGAATGGATATATATTTTTAGACCTTGAAATAAGACTATAGTTACAGTGGCCTGCCTCAAAAAATAATGGAGTTAAATTCAAACAAACCGGAGATTATTGTTAGGTCAGGGGATTGAATATGCATTATTCATGTACCTCATAAAATGTAGTGGCTGTAAACTAAAATTGTTTGTGACAAGAACAATCCTAGAATTTAAAATAATATTAATACTCTAATTAGGAATTTAATTAACTTTTCTCTCAGGGTTTTAAGGAGGAAAATTTTTACATAAAACCTACATTTTATTTTTAGATTTCAATTTGTTTGTGGTTTTGTTAAATTGCACAATTAGAAATAAAACCGAAATTGACAAGTCGTTTGCGTAAATACCTGTGGGCTTGGGGTCTTATAAATATTTAAACAGTTAATGAGCTTGAATTTGTAGAATGACAAAACAGAATTTAACTGGGTTTTTTTTTGTTTTTTTATTGCAAGACATCAACTTCTAAATTTGCTTAATCATGGTAGCTTTGCTTAGAAAGAGAAACATCCAGATATTAGCTGACTAGGCCTCGTTTATCTCGACTTTTGTCATATCATCCAAATCTTGCACTAAGATGAAGCGGGGGCGGACGGATAAGATATGTGGGACAACAGAAAGATAAAGAGGGCACTAGGAGGGGAGAATTAGGAAAAGAGAGGGGTGGGGGCGCTTGGAAAAGAGAATATAGCCCAAAAAACGGAAAGGGACGACACTTGGAAGAAAGGTATTGGGGTACTCTGGGAATAGAGAGGGGTCTATTGGGGCACTAGGAAATCAGGGTCAAGCTCTAGAAAAGGAGAGGGACGAAACCAGGAAATGGGAGGAATCTCCAAGGAGAAAAAAGGAGGGAGATGAAACCAGGAAAGGAGAAGAGGCTCCAAGGAAAAAAAGGAGGGGGGGGTAAAACTAGGAAAAGACAGGGGAGGGGACACTTGGAAAAAGAGGGGTCACTCGAAAACACAGGTTCCTGTAACCTGGAAAATATTTTTAAAAGATAACATCAAATTATGACTAAATCTCTAAGGTCCGTTACGTCCATGTTTGTTAGATTGTCAATTAACTGGTCTGATTCCGATTTCAAACTTAATGCATGCCATACCTTATTGTACAAAATATTTTGAGGACAACTGATTTTCTATAAATTTATCTTTTGCGTGTAAAATAGTCCTATTGTTATTTTCATGTTCTGTGATGGTATCAGAATCTGAATCTCTGATAGCATGAGCATGACATAAATTGCAATTTTATAAATATAACAGATGCTTCCATTATACTCGTTGTTCACTTTAGGCATTTTGGCAGCGGTAATTTGTAGCAAATTGTGGATACTTTTCTCACTTTACACCGAAGAAAGGGGTTTGCGACTCCTCTGATGTATTTGCTCTGTAATTGACAATCAAATGATTTAGGATCAAAAATGCTTAACTTGACCTCTCTAAGTCCTTGACCTTGAAGTTGAAGTGTGAAGAAATTTGAAGGTGAATTGAGAAATGGTAAAAATGAGTGAGTGCCATGTTTACACTAATGACAATAACAGTTAATCCAGTTTTACTTATTACAATGGCATAGAGTATATATACGGTACATATCTTGGCATGATGACAAACCCAGTGTGTCAGTAACCATATTATAGTCTGCTCAACCAACTGTACATCTTTACAATTCAACTTTTCACAATTCAGCAAAAATATGTGGCAGGAGAATAACAATGAAAATATATCAATATTCTATAGCAAAAGAAGGATCAAATTCATTAAAAGCTTCAGTCCATGCACTATTCAGTGCATACACAAGCTTCAGTCCATACACTATTGGGGGGTTGGGATAGCCTAGTGGTCTAGAGTGCAGCGCTTCAACCTCTAGCTCGCCGGTCACCCCTGGCTTGCAGATGAGGTTTCGATCCCTTGTATGAGCGTATGTGGAATGGAGATAGGGGCGCCTTCTCAACCTCGTGGGCCTCCTCCCAGACTCAGGTTTCCTCCCACTGCTAAAGACCCTTATGCGCAAGCAAATTATTGAAATAAAATTAAACCATATGTTAGTCCCGAAATGACCTAGTTTGTGTTGAGAGTATGTTAAACCCATTTCTCTCTCTCTCCCCATACACTATTAAAAGTTTCAGTCCATAAGATATTTAAAGTTTCATAGTCTAGACACAGTGCAGGGATTTGAGAAGGGACCAGGAAAAAGAGGGGGTCACTAGGGGATAGAAAGGGAAGGGAGACAATGAGGAAAAGAGAAGGGAACACCAGGGTGAGAGGACAGTAAGAAAGGAGCAGGGGACACCAATAAAAGAGAAGTTGGAGACAGTAAGAAAAGAGAAGGGGGGTCATAAGGAAAAGAGAGAGAGGGCGGGGGGGGCACCACAAGACAAGAAAAAGATAGTTGAACACTAGAAAAAGCTTTGTTTTGTTTTTTTTTTAATTCTGTTTATAACACAGATGTTAACCAAGAGATAGAGATACATTAAAATTATGTTGACAAATGAATTTTGTGAAACTGACAAACTAATGTACAAGATTGATTTAATGGCATTTAATGCAAAACTCCAGCTGCTGCAGATATTTTAAATATTGTATTAGATAACTACAGTAGAGCCTCAACAATGGAGAATCTAAATATGTATATAAAATGTTTCACATTTAACAAATTTATGTGGCTAATTGTCGCTTTTTGATTGTCACTAGCAGGAGGTCGGATGTTCGATCCCTGCATTGGCAGAGAAAGTTCATTGGGATTTTGCGGCGTGGTTTCCCCTTGTCAGTGATGCAGAACAAAGAACCTGACAAGGACAGCTGTCTAGTCATTTGAATGGTCCGTTTGAATTTGATATAAGGGTAGGCAATAGTACTACTTCCTGGCAAAATTTCCCTCATGGCACACTGTATGGCGTATGCCTGTCCTCATTAGCCCAGTAAGTGCATCTCAGAACAGTAGGATGTTAAACTCCATTTCGTTTAATTTATTTCCATGCTCATTGAGAATGATGCTTACTCACTGACCTGAAAGGCCCAGGTTTTCGATCCATGTGTTGGTACCTCAACCCAGGGCAAGATGGTCACCCTACTTTTAATGTTACTTGGATAAAACCTGATGAAATTCTCCCCCAAACAATAGCATGTCATGGATGGTCTATGGGTTCTGCTCCTACTGCTAAAAAACCTTCTTGCAAACAAATTACTGAAATCAAGATATCCATGTACCAATCCATATGTTAGTAACAAATAAACTACTCCAAAATGAACAAGTTTGTGATGAATGGATGTTAAACAGGATGAACCAACTGGCAAGTGGTTGCAGGCATTCTCAAATTATGAGCTACTGGTACACTACAGACCTACAGGCCTTAAACATACATTATGCAAGAGCTAAATCTGCCTATTGTAGGTCTTTCTTTAGACCTTAAATGTTATATAAATTAGGGGGGTTGGGATGGCCTTGTGGTCTAGAGTGCCGCGTTTCGTCTTCTAGCTGGCCGGTCACCTCTGGCTTGCGGCTGCGGTTTCGAGCCCTGGTGTGAGCGTATGTGGCATGGAGATAGGGGCGCCTTCTCAACCTCGTGGGTTTCCTCCAGACACTCCGGTTTCCTCCCACTGCTAAAGACCCCTACGCGCAAGCGAATTATTGAAATAAAATTGAACCATATGTTAGTCCCGAAATGACCTAGTTTGTGTTGAGTGGACGTTAAACCCCATTTCTCTCTCTCTCTCTCTCTCTCTCTCTCTCTCTCTCTCTATAAACTAATAATTCGACATTTATTAACATGACCATAATCATCTTTGATGTCATCTTATTTGCCGGATTTTCACTGGATTTGAATCCGATCTGCTGCTCAACATTCATTGATGATTAAATGCAAAAATGGATCATTATTTTAAAAAGTACCATATCAATCAAATTAGGAATGTGGACGTATATTGCAGCATTAGCGATGCTCTTGTCAACTATTGTAATGAAAACAGCCAGCTCTTGATTTAATGTCCCATAATGTATCTTTAATGAATTTCCACTTTCAGGTAAATTTTATAATTGAGCTATCTCAGTATACATACTGTACCCTGTTTAACGCGATAGATTAATGAAATTGATATATTTTATTACAGAGCGTTTATTATTTATATATTTTATTATAGAGAGTATATTATTTATCCCTGGAGTTTTATATGGGAAGAACATTATCTAACACCATGGTGAATCTGGGTATGCAGAGTGCTTGTGATGAGGCCATGTATCAGGTAATTGAACACTTAATATTCTCTGGTGGGTGGGGTCAAGTGGTCTATCCCTGTACTAGACTAGAGAATTCTCTGGGAATGGTCTAGTGCCTGCACGTTAGACCAGGGAGTGCGCTGTAATGCGCTGTAATAGGAGTAGGGGTTGCCTGCCTATACCCATAGAATTTCTGAGAGTCTCCTGGTTGTGATAAGGTTTCGATCCCCAGCTTGTAGAGTCACAGGTTCAACCCTGTGCTGTAGGACAGAGGACCTAGCAAGGGTTATTGTATAATTGTTTGGAAGGGACAAAAAACAGGTCCTGTGTACAGATAAAAGATCCCATAGCAGTTGGAATTTGATGTAAGAGTAGGCCGTAGGGCTGCTGTACAGACAAAACCTCCATCATAGCACGCAGTATGGGGTATGCCTGTCTTCATGAGGCCAGCTGGAACAGAACAGTAGGACATTAAACCCAATTTCATTTCATTTCAACCCAGCTTTAAACTCAGGGCTGATTACAATAAACTCTATAAAATTATTTTTTCATTCAAACAGCTTGGGCTTGATATAGAAGAACTGGAAGAAATCGAACTGGATGCTGGTTTAGGTAATGGTGGTTTAGGTCGTCTGGCAGCTTGTTTCCTTGATTCCATGGCAACATTAGGTCTAGCTGCCTATGGTTACGGTATTAGGTATGATTATGGTATCTTCACCCAGAAGCTAGAGAATGGTTGGCAGGTAATATAATAAATCGTTTTTTTATACGCCCACATTTTCATGTGGATATATATTGTTGTCGCTCCTGTCCGTCTGGACGTCCACAATTTGTTTGTGGACACTCTACAGGTTACAATTCTTATCTGATTTGGACGAAACTTAAAATATTGGTTTATCTCCAAATGATTTCGGTTCCCTTCGATATAGGCATGGATTATGGCCTAGGGTACCCAACCCTAACCCTATACGAAAAATTCACGTTTTTAACTTGTTGACACCCAGATGGTCATAATTTTCATCTGATTTGATGAAACTTGACATTCATGTTGATAACCCCAAGATCTTGGTTCCTTTCGATATTTGTGCATATCAGAATGTAACTTCTTGAATTATGGCCCCTGATTGTACGATAAAATCACTTTTTTTAGCTTGTTCTCTATCCTTCTCTTGCAACATGGGTGTATCTTGCCTGGCAGCCGCTGGTTTAAAGATATATAAAATATACAAGATAAATGCCCCCAAAAATTGGATTCTTGTTTTAATCTGTGTCCAGTTTTGAATTAACAAATATGAGCGTACTACACACTCTGAACTGAGTATGACATCATCACAGCCATCTTGGATGTCATATCCAAATTGGAGGCATGTCAAGTGATGCACAATTGTCTAAGGGACATGCATACCAAGTTTAAGGGCGATCGTACATGACTTGGGAAGCCAAAATCTTCTTTTAAGTGTTTGCCAACAGAGCTGGATAAAACTTGGTATTTACCTTGGTAATAACAGTGTTTTTAACGTTCCCAACGCTTTAAAAGCAGTTAAAAAAACAGCTAATTTAGGCTGTTTAGTATTCAAGCTCTAGTTGTCATCAGTTCAGGACTGGAACTAGCTGTTCATGACCTCAGTATGGTCAAGCTTGTTAGAAACCATGGGGCCATGGGGTTGATTTGTAATTTTTATCGTTTGTATTGAATTATTTACGAATTGTTAAAAACCCCAAACTTTTTCTCTTTATTAGCTTGAAGAACCAGATGATTGGTTACGTTACGGTAATCCATGGGAGAAAGCTCGACCTGAGTATATGTTACCTATCAACTTCTTCGGAAGAGTAGAACATCAGG
Organism: Patella depressa; assembly: GCA_948474765.1. NCBI lineage: Eukaryota > Metazoa > Mollusca > Gastropoda > Patellidae > Patella > Patella depressa. The sequence goes on from OX419719.1 coordinate 74,086,858, forward strand.
AAGGCAGTGCTAAATGGGTGGACACTCAGGTAAAAGCCACCTCCCTCATTTTATTGATATGATTTTATTGGCTTCCTCATCCTCAATTTAACTACGTACATCTTATCAAGGCCTTCACGTGATACAGTCCTTTACATTTAAGGTGAGCTTTTGCTCCTCTCGACGCACCTCGGCTTTCCTTTGTGGGAGTCATAATGGCTCCTGCAAATAAGCTAAATCGCTCTCCTGAATATTGAGATTAATAAACTACTTTCAGTTTTTGTTTACTTTTAAACTGCATACATTAGAGTTAACAGGAGCTTTTTATGGCTCCTGCAGAATTTATAAACGTGAAGAACTGACGCAATAACCTGTATTTATCGGCACGAATTTCGATTGGGTACAAGCCTAGCTTGTGAGCTTATCAGATTCCTCGGCCGTGGCGAATACCAAGTCTCACGCTTTCGAGCTAAAATTTCTACCTGTGATAATCGAGTTGTAAAGTTCAAGATTCATCCAATTAAAACATTTCTGTGGCGGCTGCGGTGTCACAACGTCTGATTGGACGCTACAGTTCATGTTTCTTTAGATAACCAATCTGATTAAAACACAGATCCAATTTCGTTTCGTTTTTATTAATTCAAAATTTTGTTTTTACTTGTCTTTACTACTCTTGGATCTGGAGGACTTGTTATTTAACTGGTGTTCTGCCTGAAATGAGGGGTCAGCCAATCAAATGGTCTGTCGAATCGACCGTTTGACCTTTTCATGCGTGGAACTGTGGGTAGATATTACCAGCGGATAGAAATCAAAACAAAACAAAAGTAGATTTTAAAAAGCATGGTGGTCGCTAATTGGTTAATCGAATGACCGACGTTATCGGGTCAAATGTCCAGTGCTTATTACCTGATGTCATAGAACGCGAGCTCCCACTATAACCTGTTAGATCTACATGAGTGTAGGCCATCAAAAGTATAAAAAACGAAGCAAAATATAGATCTATATTTTAATTAGATTGTTAGATAACGTAGCTATAAGTTCGGGAATTACAGAGTGATGTAGCAACGCCCAGATGTTGTAAAACTCGCAGTCGTTGCTTCAGGAACATGTGTTTGATACAGGTGTTGGCCGAGAAAGTTTATCATGATTTTCTGGTGTGGTTCCCTCATGTCAGTGGTGCAAACGGACCTCCTGGCAAGTGACAACGTATATTCATTCGGTTCAGACGAAAAACCAGGGTCATGTTTACACATTGGCTGGAACATAAAAGAATAAGATTGTGCCATAGTGCTGCTGTCTGGTCAAATTTCCCTCATAGCACCTTCTATGGCGTTTGCCCATCTTCATTTGCTCAGTTCGGAGCAGAACAGTAGGACGTTAAACCCCATTTTATTTCATTTGCCTAATGTAATATATAATATATTTATAGACTATATTTGCCATGCCGTACGACAGTCCAGTACCAGGTTATGGTAATAACACAGTTAACACGCTACGTCTCTGGTCAGCTAAAGCACCAAATAACTTTGATCTTAGATTCTGTAAGTATATATATAAGTCTTGAAATAGAACTTGTAGTTTAATTTTAAGAAACGGAATATATTTGTAGACCAAATGCCTGTTGTATCGTACTGTCTGCCATTGAGTCAACTGGCGTGGTTTCGATTCCCCAGTTGTACGTGACAAGGAGTAGGGTCGCCTGTCATCCCACTGTTAAAGACCCCTATGCACAAGCTAATTACTGAAATAAAATTGAACCATGTGTTAGTCTCAAAATGACGTTTATGGTGAGTGATTTAAACCCTCTCTCTCTCTCCCTCCCTCCCTCTCTCACTCTATAATCTATAAAATAATCCATATATTTCAGTCAACAATGGTGAATATATTCAGGCTGTTTGTGATCGTAATTTAGCTGAGAATATTTCCAGGGTTTTATATCCTAACGATAATGTGAGTATTTGATGTCATGACTTTTAATTTTATGTGACCATGGTCTTAATTGATTATCTATGAAGTGGCTTCCCTACTTGAAGTTGAACAGGACAAGGAGTTGGGTCACCTATTCAACCTCGTGGGTTTTCTCTGTTTCCTTCCACTGCTAACGACCCCTACCAGCCAGTGATTTGATGAGATAAAATTTAACCATATGTTCGTTCCGAACCATATGAAAGCTGCTTGTATAACCCCTGAGGCAAACTCCTACTACAAATTGGCGTATCCTTATGTAGTAAAGGTCATTGAGAATATAAAAAAAACCGAAAAGAAATATAGATCTGTGTTATAATCAGATTGGTCAATTGAGTAAAAATATGGATTCTTTTCAGTGGACAGTTTATCAACTAGTTTAGTGTACATACGTTTGTTATAGCCATTCCTCCGGGCACTCCGGTTTCCTCCCACTGCTAAAGACCCCTATGCGCAAGCGAATTATTGAAATAAAATTAAACCATATGTTAGTCCCAAAATGACCTAGTTTGTGTCGAGTGGACGTTGAACCCCATTTCTCTCTCTCTCTCTGTTAAAGCCGATTGTATGAAGTTAATAGAGATATTCTTGTTATTAATGTTTTAGATATTTGAGGGTAAAGAATTACGTTTGAAACAAGAATATTTCCTGGTAGCTGCTACACTTCAAGATATTATCAGACGATTTAAATCATCAAGATTTGGATGTCGAGATTCTGTTAGAACGTCTTTTGATACTTTTGCTGATAAGGTAAGATCAGGAATTGGCCGAGAAAATTCATTGTGATTTTCCGACGTGATTTGCTGTTGTCAGTGGTGCAGGACAAAAGACCTGACGAAAGGACGGCTGTCGAGTCCTTCGGATGGACAAAAACCGAAAAACCTGTGTATATATTGCCGTGCATCTTAATGATCCCTTAGCAGTTGGAATTCGATATAAGAGTAAGCCATAGTGCAGCTGCCCAGGCAAAATTTCCCTCGTACCACACTCAATGGTGTATATCCGTCTTCATTAGCCGAGACGGAGCAGAACAGTAGGACATTAAACGCCATTTAACTTAATTTCATATAGTAATAACAATAAATTTTCTGTATATCAGGTTGCTATCCAGTTGAATGACACTCATCCATCATTAGCTATTCCAGAATTAATGAGAATTCTTGTAGATATTGAAGGAATTGACTGGGAGAAGGTAAGGAATTAATGAGAATTCTTGTTGAATTATTGAAATGAAAAAGTACCATAAGTTATTCCCAAAATGACCTGATTGGACATCTCTCTCTCTCTCGCTCTCTCCCTCTTGCTCTCTCCCTCTCTGTGACTACTTCTCACTCTCTCAACCCTTCTCTATATGTCTCCCCCTCCCCCTCTCTTTCTTTCTCCCCAAACTCTCTCTTTCTCTCCCTCTCCAGCCCTTCTCTATATTTCCTCTCTCTCTCTCTCTCTCTCTCTCTCTCTCTCTCTCTCCCTCTCTCTCTCTCTCTCTTCCCCCCACCTCCCCCAACCCTTCTCTTTATCACTCACCACCCTAGGCCTCAAGTGGTTTGTGTAAAGTGGCCGGATTTGTGTCAAGTGGAGCAGATTCTTTGAAACATTCAAGATTATAGGATATGAAAGAGCCGAAATCACCTGGTCTGCACGAGTGGAGTGAAACATTCTGCCACTGCTAAAGCGGATATTGAATAGAAGGGATCCATATGTTAACCTCTCTCTCTCTCTCTCTCTCTCTCTCAATCTGGGACTACCTCTCCTCTCTCCTACCTTCTGTGTATTTACTGTATATAATATAATGTGTTGTATTTGTAGGCGTGGACTATAACCGTAGCAACATGTGCTTATACCAATCATACAGTATTACCTGAAGCTTTAGAAAGATGGCCGGTATCGTTATTACAGAGAGTTCTACCACGTCATCTTGATATCATGTACGAGATTAATCAACGATTCATGGATGTAAGTTCTCAATTCTATTCACCTAGTTATTGGTATTATTGGAGCACCCTATTATTCGGGTGTTGGTGGTTGAATGGTTAGCGTGGGCATGCTGTATCATAAGGTCTGTCATTGAGTCAACAGACGTGGTTTCGATTCCTGGTTGTATGTGACAAGGATTAGGGTTGTCTGTTGAACCTTGTGGGTTTTCTTTGTGTTCTCCAGTTCCTCCCACCACTAAAGGCTAATGTTTTATAGAGAATGATGAAACTTTGTGTATAGTTGATAATCAATTTCATTGCTTGATACTTTTGAAAAAAATAAATGTGCGATTAATTAACATGTGTTTTGGGATTTTTGGTGGTGGACATCAGCCTGACTGTTGACATGTTTTTATTGCTTTCAGCTTATTCGAAGCAAATTTCCTGGTGATAATGACAGATTGAGGAGAATGTCTGTAGTTGAAGAGGAAGGAGAAAAGAGAATCAACATGGCATTTTTAGCTATAATAGGATCCCATGCTGTTAATGGTGTAGCTGCCATACACTCAGAAATTATCAAAACTCACACGTTAGTACTTTATTATAAGATTCGAATTTGAGGCGTGGATCCCCCCCCACACACACACACACACCGTCAGTGGTGTAGGATGGTGGGTTTGACAATCATAGTTTGTCATATCGGACACAAAATGAAGGTCGTATTTATGCACCGGTCAATAGGAATCTTGAACTACCCCCCCTCAAGCGTTCACCCCGGATTGTCATTTAGCTCAATATTTTAGGGTCAAGATTCACCCCGAAATGTACTTGAAGCCAAGACACATTCACTGAAGATTCACTTTCTAACGCAGGTCCAAAAATACAAATTAGTTCAAGATTCACGCAATAGTCATCTTGAACTACCTACCCCAAGCATTCACCCTTGATGGTATTTTTTACCTTTGAAAATTTATCGTCCTTTTTAACCAGCATTTTAGAAATATTTTTTACGAACCGATCTGTTTCGCCATTCGGGGAAAGACTTTTTGTAGATCTGTAGATTAAAAAAAAAATTGTGTTGATATCTATAAAAGATCATATGAATATGGCACTTTTAAAAACACATAAAAAAAAAGCCACGCCCCCAAAAAACAGGACCGTTTTCTTCGAAGCGAACATGACGTCACGGAGAGCCGGTATGCAGGTTTAGGCTGTTTTAGACACATTTAAAGTCACGTGACTGTACACCCTACTGTAAAAGTACTTATTTTAATAATATATTTTTATTTTAACTTTTATTTGCAAATTTCATAAAAACGACAAAACGGTACATCAACGGCTTGAACTAACTTACATTGACTGATTGAGCATGGTCCGTAAGGCGTAAGTTGAGACCAGATTATCTTGTCATTCATTATACTAGACATACGTGCAAGCTCAGACCTGGACAATGCAGTCTATATCAACCGGACACACAATCAAACGAATCAGCAAATTTATGTACAAATAAATTAGCTTACGGCCAAATCATACACCATTTTGTAGTTACGATTATCCAGATTACCACGAAAACATCATAAAGACAATCGCGTCTACAATTATACAGGTGGAATTTCCGTATGACAGCCAACGAAAACAGACAGAGTTTCGTCCGTTTTCAGAAAAAAAAACACATTTTTAAAAATACAATATTTACTGAAAAATGTGTTGGTTGAAGATTCGACGTCTATTTGTGTTCAGCAATATTTTATTTTGTTCAAGATTCACCTTTGGCAAATTTTGTTCTCGCCAAAGATTCACATCTCTTTCACATTTAGCTGTCTATTTTGACGTCAAGATTCGACGCCGACATGGCGTCGAATAGCCGTCGATGCTTGAGGGGGGGTAGTTCAAGATTCCTATTGACCGGTGCATTACATATTGGCATGTATGTAAAATATCCCTTGGCAGATGGAATTCGATGTAAGAGTAGGCTGTAGTGCCTCTCGATCCCTTTCCATCTCCATTTCCCTTTAATTTAATTGCTTTTGGATGTTCAAACACAATTTCCTAAATTGAAACTACTTTATGGAATACTTTAGAAACTATTTTGTTATCTTTGTCTTTGACTGTATGTCATTTTATTTCAATTACTTGCAGATTCAAAGACTTCTATGAAATTTTCCCTGAACGTTTCCAGAATAAAACTAATGGTATTACCCCAAGAAGATGGCTTCTGTTGTGTAACCCTGGTCTATCAGATGTTATTGCTGAGGTTAATATTATATTTAAATTACATATTTCATAGGTCTATCGTGATTATTACATTTACATGACATTTCAAAATTTATAAACAGGCATTGGCTCTGTCTGATGTTATTGCTGAGGTTAATTTATAAAGGGTCATTGACTCTATTGAGGTCTCTGTCGGTCGATGCATCGAAGGTTATATAAAGAGCTATTAGCGCTATTTAATTCCCTGCTGAAAGATCTGCCTCACAGTTATATCGAGACTGTTTAAATTAAACTGTCTGTAAAATGTGGGGCGATAATGCCCATCAACAGGCGCAATATTTGTGTTTTAAATTTCTAATTTATGAGTCGTACAATTTGTATTATTTTATTTCAGAAAATAGGAGAAAACTGGGTGACACAGCTAAGTGAACTTCGAAAACTAGAACCGTTTGCTAATGATGAAAATTTACTTCGACAAATCATGAAAGTTAAACAGGTAAAATTAATTATAGAAGTTCTGAGAAATTGAAAGTAGTATACCTTCGAGACTAGATATGGTAATGTAGGGCCGTGAGACGTACGGCACTCCCTAGCTCAAGCCTTGTACAACCCTAATGAAGCTGAACTGTACAGACAGACAACAGTCAAAAACTATACATAGATTGAATCAAGACATCCATTTACAACAGCCTATCTGATTAAAATATGGATCTATATTTCGTTTCGTTTATTTTATACTTTCAATGGTCTGCACTATATGAAGATTTGACAACTTGTACTGGACGGTTGTGTCAGAGCTTTGTACCGATTAATCAATCAGTGTTGACCTTTCTAGTGGTTTACCCACAGTTCCTAGTGTAGTAAAGACAAGTAAAACGAAATTTTGAACTGAAAAGAAAACGAAACGAAATAGGATCTGTGTTTTAATCAGATTGTAAGAACAGCATGTATAGATAATAATCTATATGTCCAAACCTCATTGTCGGGTTGGATGGCCGAATGGTTAGCACGTGCGTGTTGTATCATAAAGCCTGTCATTGAGTCAACTAGCATGGTTTCGAATCCCCGATTGTACATGACAAGGTGAAGGGGCGCCTGTCTAACCTTGTGGGTTTTCTCCGGGGACTCTGGTTTCCTCCCACTGCTAATGACCCCTACGCGCAAGCGAATTATTGAAATAAAATTAAACCATATGTTATCATTAATCAACCAATATGTTAAAGATACATTATGATGGGAGATAAAATTATGAGCTATATTAGTTAAAAACTAGATAATGTAAAGGGAATTTGCTGAAAACTTCAGTCAAATTGATCCAGCCTGGACCGAGAATTTAGCAAATTAATTTTCGGCCTATCCTCGTTCATCATTACTAAAGTCGGTACGATAAAAACATAGTCTCTATTATCCATTTTTTGATTAAATCATGAATGAAAGTTGAGCAGCAAATCAGATCTTAATCCACTAAATATCACAAGTTAGCAATGACATTGAGAATTCATTATGGTGTAGATAAGTTGATTAATGTCTAATTAATAATTTAGATAACATTTCAGGCGGAAAGAAAGACCTGCAATAGACAGATTTAGCTCTTGTATAATGAATCTAATTTAATTTGAATTTCAGGAAAACAAAATGAAACTAGCAGCACATATACAACAGAAGTATAACGTAACTATTAATCCAGCTTCCATGTTTGACATGCAAGTGAAACGTATCCACGAATATAAACGTCAATTGATGAACTGTTTCCATATCATAACACTCTACAACAGATTGAAGTCTAACCCGACCATGACCTTTGTACCGAGAACCATCATGGTTGGAGGAAAAGTAAGATATTGTTTTATCATTTGAATATTGTGTAAAAGGTTGTATGGTTATAGGGGATCACAAGGCTAAGTGCGTAAGGCGCTGGCTTGCTGGCCTGGAGATCGGGTCTTCGATCCCTGCATTGGCCGAGAAAGTTCATCTCAATTTTCCGGTGTGGTTACCCCTGGTCAGTGATGCAGAATTGAGGGCCTGACAAGGACAGCTGTCTAGTCGTTTGGATGGGACGAAAAACCATGGTCCTGTGTACACTTAGAGTGCAGTTAAAGAATCCCTGGCAGTTGGCATTCGATAAAAGAGTAGGCCATAGTACCGCAGCCCGGGCAAAAATTTCCCTCATAGTGTACTGTATGTTGTGTACCAGTCTTCCATTAGCCCAGGTCAGGTGCAGAAGAGTAGGACGTTAAACTCCATTTCATTTCTGTATGGTTATATTTTTATACGCCCACATTTTCATGTGGACGTATTATGTCGTCGCCCCTGTCCGTCCGGACGTCCGTCCGTCCACAATTTGTTTGTGGACTCTCTACAGGTCACAATTCTTATCCGATTTTGACGAAACTTGAAATATAGGTTTATCCCCATAAGATCTCGGTTCCTTTCGATATTGGCATGTATCGGATCAAAACTTCATGGATTATGGCCCCTGATTGTACGAAAAATCACGTTTTTAGCTTGTGGACCCTATAGAGGTCACAATTTTGAACCGATTTTGATGAAACTTGACATGCATGTTTGTAACCCAAAGATCTTGGTTCCTTTCGATATTTGCGGCTTTCGGAATGTAATTTCCTGAATTATGGCCCCTGATTGTCCGAAAAATCACCCTTTTTAGCTTGTGGTCCCTCTGGAGGTCACAATTATTATTCGATTTAAAAAACCGTTTGATTATATCACCGTTATACCCTAAGGAAGGTTGAGTTCAAATTTCGGGAAAATCGGACGAAAATTGCCATACAAAATGGCCGCCGTTTGTACGCGAATACTGTTAAAAAATGGTATATCAAGGTTGTGGACCCTGTGGAGGTCACAATTTTGATTCGATTTTGATGAAAATTCAAATTCATGGTTATAACCCAAAGATCTTGCTTCCTTTCGATATTTGCGCATATCGGATCGTAACTTCCTGAATTATGGCCCCTGATTATACGCAAAATCGCCTTTTTTTTAGCTTGGAGGTCACAATTATTATTTGATTTAAAAAAACGTTTGATTATATCACCGTTACACGCTAAGGAAGGTTGAGTTCGAATTTCGGGAAAATCGGACGAAAATTGCCATACAAAATGGCCGCCGTTTGTATGCGAATACTGTTAAAAAATGGTATATCACTGTTGTGGACCCTGTGGAGGTCACAATTTTGATTCGATTTTGATGAAACTTGAAATTCATGGTTATAATCCAAAGATCTTGGTTCCTTTCGATAATTGCGCATATCGGATCGTAACTTCCTGAATTATGGCCCCTGATTATACGCAAAATTGCCTTTTTTTTAGCTTGGAGGTCACAATTATTATCCGATTTAAAAAAACGTTTGATTATATTACCGTTACACCGTAAGGAAGGTTGAGTTTGAATTTCGGGAAAATCAGACCAAAATTGCCACACAAAATGGCCGCCGTTTGTACGCGAATACTGTTAAAAAATGGTATATCAAGGTTGTGGACGCTGTAAAGGTCACAATTTTAATTCGATTTTGATGAAACTTGAAATTCATGGTTATAACCCAAAGATCTTGGTTCTTTTCGATATTTGCGCATATCGGATCGTAACTTCCTGAATTATGGCCCCTGGTTATACGCAAAATCCCCCTTTCTTTAGCTTGTGGTCCCTCTGGAGGTCACAATTATTATCCAATTTAAAAAAACGTTTGATTATATCACCGTTACACTGTAAGGAAGGTTGAGTTTGAATTTCGGGAAAATCGGACCAAAATTGACAGACAAAATGGCCGCCGTTTGTAAGCGAATACTGTTAAAAAAAATGATATATCATGATTGTGGATCCTGTATAGGTCACAATTTTAATTCGATTTTGATGAGGATGGTTGAGTTCTAATTTCGTGAAAATCGTACCAAAATTGCCGGACGAAATGGTCGCCGTTTGTACGCGAATAGTGTAAAAATATGGTATATCATGATTGTGGACTCTCTACAGGTCACAATTCTTATCCGATTTTGATGAAAAGTCACATTTCTAGGTTGTGTACCGTCACACCATAATCATTGTCGGTTTCAAATTTCATTAATATCAGACTGGAACTGACCAACTAAATGGCTGCTCCCAATACAGTATGAAATACAGGACTTAATAAAGATGTAGGAAAAATCACTTTCGGTATTGCTTGTTCTCTGTCCATCTCTCGAAAATGTGGGCGTATCCTGTCTGGCAGTGCCAGCCTATCTTTCACTCTTGATTTTAAAATATTAAACGGTGTATGGCTCTATTTTTCACTCAATCGGATTATGATAGAGATCTATATTTCGTTTCGTTATTTTTCATGCTTTCGAAGGCCTACACTTCATGAAAATATCACCAGTTGTACTGGAAGGACACGTCAGGGGTCGTACGAGCAGCTTTTGACACTATTATGTTCAACATTGATGTTTCTAGTGGTGTACGCACAATTGCGTGTAGGGCACGGCAAGAATTATTGAAATATGGTTGAACCATGTGTCAGTCCCGAAGTGACCTGGTTTGTGTTGAGTGAACTTAAACCCCCTCTCTCTCTCTCTCTCTCTCTCTCTCTGTGTATAAAAAGTTATTGTGACCTCTACACGCAAGCAAATTATTGAAAAAAGGTTGACCCATGTGTCAGTCCTGAAGTGACCTGCTTTATGTCGAGTGGATGTTAAACCCTATATCTCTCTCTATTTCAGGCTGCACCAGGTTACTACATGGCTAAACTGATTATCAAACTAATCAACAACGTAGCTAATGTTGTAAATAACGATCCTATTATTGGGGATCGGCTTAAAGTCATCTACTTAGAGAATTACAGGGTTTCATTGGCTGAGAAGATTATACCTGCTGCCGATCTTAGCGAACAAATTTCTATGGCTGGAACGGAAGCTTCTGGTACTGGTAACATGAAATTCCAGGTTAGTTTATAGAGCTCTTAATTATCATAGTTAATCAACTTATAAAGTTGTTGCCCTTGATTATCATTGCCTGGCAATCTATCTTATATGAAAGCAAGCCAGATGTGTGGTCAGGAAACTGGACCCAATATTGGAACAGGTTTAGAAGACAATTGTAATGTCAAGACTACGAAATTGAAGTTGTGTTGTTTGGACAAAATTTGTCAGATAATACACTGGTATATGACTTCATTAGCCTGTCAATTAATTGACGAAAAAATTGAATGTGTATGGAGGACATTGATTGTGAATTAATTAAAACAATTTAACTGACGGATCAAAGTTACGTTGATATTTATTGACGGCTCTAGTTTTGGATCTCAATGAAAATTGACACTAAAACATTGATCGTGTGTGGGCATAGTCAATTTCGTCAATTAATAAATTGGATTACAATTAATTTGCGAAAAAAGTTAAACGTGTATGGGGTGCTTAAGACATTAGTCACCATTTAATTTTGTTTTAGTTGAACGGAGCTTTGACTATTGGTACATTAGATGGAGCTAATGTTGAGATGAGAGAAGAAATGGGTGCTGATAATATATTTATATTTGGTATGACTGTAGAGGAAGTAGAAGAATTAGATAAACGAGGGTAGGTTCTGGTTCATCGGATTATAATACAGGGCCCTGTTTCTTAAAATCTTAACTATAGATAAAATCCAAATTTTAGTAGATACTTCAGTTTTGATTGGCTAAACACTTAAATGAATCTAATATTATCCAATCAAATTACTAAAATTTGGATTTTATCATAGTTAAAATTTCGCGAAACAGGCTCCAGATTTATATTTTGTTTTGTTTTTTGATACTTTTGATAGCCTACACTACATGAAGATCTGACAAGTTGTATTGGAAGGTCGAGTCAGGGGTCAGTCTGGTTTTAAAAGATTTACATTGAATTACAGTGAAAATCAGAATGGAATTCTACTTTTGTGCATAATTTACAGCAGAAAGATGAAGCATCTGATTACCTGTCTTGTATCCTTCTGTTTCTCAATGAAATCTTCAATTCCAACATGAACTATGTCTTGTGTTGCCCAACTATAGACTGGAGTCTTACATTCATAGATGCTAGGGGGGGTTGGATGGCTGAATGGTTAGCACGAACATGCTGTATCATAAAGCCTGTTATTGAGTCAACTGGCGTGGGTTCAAATCCCGGCTTGAACGTGACAAAGAGCAGGGTCGTCTGTCTAGCCTCGTAGGTTATCTCCAGGTCGTCTGGTTTCCTCCCACTGCTACAGACCCCTATGTGGAAGGAAATTATTGAAATAAAATCAAACCCATATGTTAGTCCCCACATGACCTAGTTTGTGTCGAGTGGATGTTAAACCCCATTTCTCTCTGTCTCTAATAACTCTGTAGGATGGGGAGATAACTCTTCATATTATCTCCCCTTAGACCACATGCAGTATCAGACTTTACATCTTCTCCCTCAGTAGTAATTGAAACTAATGTAAACTGGTGTAAACAATTTAAAGAAAGAGCCCAGTTGTACAAAACATACCTACCTATTTTGTATATTTTTAGTAATGTACCACATATATATTGTGATTTTGTATATTGTATAGTTTTAGTAATGTACCACATATACATTATGGTTTTGCATAGTTTTGTTATGTACCACATATATATTATGATTTTGTAAAGTTTTAGCTGTATTATGATGTATTTTGTATAGTTTTAGCTGTATTATGATGTATTTTGTATAGTTTTAGCTGTATTATGATTTTGTATATTGTTTTAGCTATATTATGATGTTGAATTTTGTGTATTGTTTTAGCTATATAATGAGTCTGTATTTTGTATGTTGTTTTAGCTATATTATAATATTGTATTTTGTATATTGTTTTAGCTGAATTATGATGTTGTATTTTGTATGTTGTTCTAGCTATATTATAATGTTGTATTTTGTATATTGTTTTAGCTATATTATAAATTTTTTTTGTGTATATTTTTAGCTATGTACCACGTGTATACTATGAGAAGAATGCTGAATTACGTCAAGTCATGGATCAGATTAATACTGGTTATTTCTCTCCAGAAAATCCTGATCTCTTTAAAGATATATTCAACAGTCTCATGCACACGGACAGGTAGGTAGTTGTTGTTTTAAACCAGCACAGATCGACAAATATTTGCTGGTTGAACAACACATTCTGACAAAAGTTAGCTGGTATGCGTTCGATTTCAACATGAACCATATTTGGCCAAACAATGTTTGCAAGATCAATTTTGTTAGATTTTAAAAAGATTATTAGGTGGAAACTCCTCTGTCTAGTCAAAATTTAGCTCTTGGTACAATGTATGGAGTATGTTCATCTTCATTAGCCCAGTCAGAGCAGAACAGTAGGATTGTAAACCCTATTTTATTTCACCTTGTGATAAAAAGATCCCGGAATAGTGTATTGTTCCATATGTTTATTGAATTGGTAAATACTAATGGTAAATGTACTATGTGTTATTAATTAATAACTAATGGTAAATATAATATGTGTCTGTAATGAAAACTAATGACAAGTATAATTTGTGGTAATAATTGAAAATGATTTGCTTGTGTTTAGATTCCGGTTATTGGCTGATTATGAATCCTATGTTGAATGTCAAGATAAAGTCAGTGAGCTATTCAAGGTAAACAAATAGTTTAAAATAATTTCAACAATTTCCTGATCAAACTTCATTTCTCTATTTATCAACCCAAAAAGTCTGTGCATCTTGAGGGGGGATCATGTGGCTAAGTGGCTAAGACGCTGGCTCGCTAGCCTGGAGGTCAGGTGTTTGATCCCTACATTGGCCGAGAAAGTGATGCAGGACAGAGGGCCTGACAAGGACAGTTCTCTAGTAATTCAGATGGGACGAAAAATGGGATGTTGGTATGCACGTAAAAGATCCCTTGGCAGTTGGAATTCGATATAAGAGTAGGTCGTAGTGCCACTGCCCAAGCAAAATTTCCCTCATAGCACACTGTAATGCTAATGCCTGCCTTCATTAGCCCAGGTAAGGAGTAAAACAGTAGGACTTTAAACCCCATTTCATTCCATTTTATGTTTAGGTCACATATTTTCAAGATCCACAAAAAAACATTTTGAAATTTAAAAAAAAAGAGAAGCAAATTGAGGATTTTAGTAAACTAGATGATGATATTTCTTTATTACAGGATCAGATGGCATGGGCTAAGAAATGTTTATATAACATCGCAGCATCTGGTAAATTCTCTAGTGATCGAACTATCGGAGATTACGCTCGAGAGATCTGGGGCGTTGAGCCGACAGATATTAAACTGCCTGCTCCTCATGAAAAAGCAGACCCTGATACCGTATAAATCTTGTGATATTAGTTTAAATGCTTTAATTATTTCATAAATTTAGACTACTGAGGGATCCTTATTCATTCTTTGTAGACCTTGGAAAAAAATCAATGATTTCTGATTGTTAGCTTACATATTTTCTTAGAGCTTTTTTTACTTTTAAACGATATTATTTCGGGGGATAGATTTTATTATGAAAATCAAGTTTTCTAAATGCTGACTAAAGGCCTATGCAGTAATCAACAGAGGGAAATCTGGTAGCATTATTATTAATTCATAATAGCCATCAACAACCAGTCTTTGCATGTAACTTTAAAATGGTGTATTCTAGCAATCTACAAACTTAATGAACCTTTATTTTACAAACTTCCACTTTTCTTGAAATGTCTTCAAGGAGCTGTGATAGTCCATGTTTACATGTTCCTAGAGGTTAAACCATGGGTTCCATGTTGACTGTATATGCCGGTCAAGACCTAGGGCTATGGAAAATGACCGTAACTAAATCTGACCCATCGGTCATTTTAAATTGTAACATTTTCTTTTGAAATTATTTATTTCATGACATTTCTCATTCACAAAAAAATGAATTATAGGTTCACTGATTCAAAACATTTTATAAAAATATAATGCCTTTGTTAAAAAAAAATTAGGTTTTGAGTTTCCGAATAATTTTAATTACCTCATTATTAAAGCCTTGTGCCGTGGAGCTAGTCTAAACGTGTGTTTGTTTTTCTCTTTGATTCGTTCCATCACGACCAGTCTGAAATCATCTCTCAAACACTTTGAAGGTGGGAGCCATAAGGCTTTTGTTTAACTCAACTGTCAAGGTTTACGCACATATTAATAAAATGTCACCAGGGTCTGATGGTATAATAGACAATTCAAAATTCATTCAGAAATCAAATTGATTTTCGCTTGTTTTAAAAAGAAAGCAAAAACAAAATATTAACCATCACTTATTTACTGGCTTGGTTTCAATTTGATTGAAAAGATTGGTGGTGCTCGATTGTTTGTACTGTCTACAGAAGATTCCAAATGTTGCAAAAATTCCATTCATCATATCTTTGGTAATTCGCAATTGAACCATTTTTAAAATGAGATTCCTTTTAGAAATTCAACTTTTACAATGTTATAATTAACAAACGGCTCACAATCTCTGAAATCATGATCGACTGGTTGAAATTGAGTATAATAAAAGGCTTCATGGCTCCCAGACCTGTGTTTTGTGGACTATTTTTGTTCCAGACTTGGATCATATTTTTTGTATATCATTGATCAATGAATGAAGTTTAGATAAATTAACCCAATTTTTATAAACGGAAACATATTTGTGTTCAAAAGCAATCATAATATTGGTGCGTATTTAAACTAACGTTTTGAAGAATTAGTGAAATTAATTCCTCTATTCAGTATTATTTTATCATTATGTTGTAAATTTTTCTACCAAGTTTTCTTAATTGAAAGAAATTGAAATGAAATCCAGTGTATGCTAAGGTAATATAGATGTTAGGGTGGGGTGGGGAGGTTAGTTTTTATTTTTACAATATTCCTGTGAATGGTTTTACAAGGTTGAGACCATGGCTTTTGTTTCATTTGTATCGACTAGTCTTGACTGAGTGACAGTGAAATTGACCGATTATTGGCATGATGCAAAAATATACAAATTATTGGTATCATGCTAAAAAGTCTTTGAAAAGAAGATCAAATCCAAAGTAAACAAAAATTAACTGACTAGCAAACTTTTGAAATGGAAGCCCTGGTTCTGACTTTGTTCAATTTCTTTTTGTTATCGTTACGTTTCTTTTTGTTAAGTTTTCCTTGAATTAAAAGTGCTACTTTTATTACACCATTACACAAGCAGTTGAACCTAGTATGTGAGCTGAGTTCTTGCCAATATTTAAAAATTTGTACATTAACCCTTCGTATTCAAGAGCGTTGTTTAACGGCTGATAAAGTGTCGGATTAAGATTTTGTAAGTCCCTGGCGAACAGAAGGCAGTTATTAGTTATGAGCCTGGGGAAATCTGTACCCATTGGCCTTCCATTGTAGGCCTATACCATACAGTACAGTTTTATCGTTTTGCTGTAAAATGTTTACACTATGTTAATTGAACTCATTTTAAATTGAGAGTCGCAGTTGTTAAGTGGTTAAGACACTGGCTCGCTAGCTTGGAAGTCGCGCATTTGATCCCTGCATTGGACACAATTACGCCTAATTAATGTTCAAGAATTGACCTACCCTTGTAAATGTTCAAGAATAGGGTTCGTATTAGAATGTTCAGCTTAACATTGTACCGTATCACATCAAAAATAATTTTTTTTTTAAGTTTAATTTATCTTCGTCAGTGTGTTAGAAAATTGTTTGTGTAAATTTCATTTTTATAAATATACACATGTGTTTTGTGAATTTTTTCCTCTCGTAACTTAGTATCTTTTACACTTTTTACTAGAATTAAAATAGAAATTTGTTATACATGTACGCTTATGATATTTATTATATTCATGTGTACATGTTCTTGATTTAAATTTAAACATAAGAAGTGTGGCCAGAGGGTATTGTGCTTACATTGAGAGCAACTGGTTTATATCCAGACAAAGCAAATCCAGACAACAACTGTTGGTATCACAAGGTGGAATAATATTCCATGAATATTGCAGACAAAAGACAGCATTGTTGCAGTTTCAACAAGCAGACGTCGGTCGTCCAGACAACAACTGGTGTTACAACAAGGGGGAATATTGGAAATAAACAAAGAAAATTACAATCAGTGGGTTCTGTGGTAGAAATCGTCAATAGTTTACATTTAGACCGCAGATGGGACGTCTTTTTTCCAGTACTGGAGCGAATGTATAGGTCGTGGAACGTGTTCGGGAACGTGATAGTCAAAGGGTTATAGAACTACATGTTAGTTTAGGTGTGGCAGTCAAAGGGTTAATAGAACTACATGTTAATTTAGGTGTGGCAGTCAAAGGGTTAATAGAACTACATGTTATTTTAGGTGTGGCAGTCAGAGGGTTATTAGAACTACATGTTAGTTTTAGTGTTGATATTTTAGTAACATTTCCTCCTGGTTGTATATCAATTTTGCTCAATAAGAGATAAAGTGGAATATATTGTACATTTTATCCAGAAATTTACATCAGGTAAATTAAGCATAGCCTGCCCTGTGCTCGACCCCTGCCACTTCTTTATGTTGATAAATGACGAACATAGTTCTACTAATGTGTATTAAACAACTGCCAATTGTAAGATAATATTATTAAAAACTTTTTCTTCAATCCGTTTCATTTTCACTGTTACATAAAACAAAAAAATATTGTTGTTATTGCATACTAATCCTTTTATTATACAGTCGTGGCCAAAAGTATAGGACCACGCTTGAAAATGGTTGAATTTCTTCAGTCTAAATTCATTTGATCATATATCTGCCACCTGAAGGCCGATTTTAACAAATGAGGTATCGATGGATAGGTTATGTGAAGTATGTTCATCATATATGCACATGCATGTTTGAACAATGACGTCATCACGACTATGACGTCATGACAGTGTACTGAAGATTTAGAATCTAGCAACATCGGGATGGTGGCAGAAATTATTACCAAACTGAGATTAAATTAGATCAAGGACCATTTATTTCATTTCTAAATGATTAGTTAACATGCAAACTAACATCGGTGATGATCAGTAGTCAATACTTCGTGTGTCCCCCAACGTTGGCTTTAAAAGGTGCTTGCTTCCGCTCCGATTTAGGGCGTCGTTGATGACGTCATAGCCATGATGACGTCATCATTCAAACATGCATGTGCATGCGTAATGAGCATACTTCAAATAACCTATCCATCGATACCTCATTTGTGCAAATCGGCTTTCAGGTGGCAGATATATGATCAAATGAATTTACAAACCAAGTAAGAAATCCAACCATTTTAAGGCTTGGTCCTATTCTTTTGGCCACGACTGTATTTAACTACATAACAAATATGAGACTTGTTAAGAGAGTCTACATTAAAAATAGTCTCAATTGATAAGACATTTAATGTTATAGAATTGAATGAATCATGTTTTAAGGAGCTTGATGTTGACTGTAACCAGATCCGAGTATTATTAGTTTAGTTGTGGTATAACTTCTGCCCTTGCCATGTCGATTACAAATCACAATTTAGCTCCTACTCTTGAAGTCTACAAACTAGGCAATCTTGTAATTATACCAATCACTTTGTGTATTCAAATCTTGTTAGCAAGTCATGATTTGGGATAGTTAGGAATTTCCATCCAGTTTTACCCAATTGGCGTGGTTTCGAATCCCCGGTTGTATGTGGCAAGGAGTAGGGTCGCCTGTCCAACCTCATGGGTTTTCTCCGGGTACTCTGGTTTCCTCCCACTGCTAAAGACCCCTAAGTGCAAGCAAATTATTGAAATAAAATGAAACCATATATTATGTTAGTCCCGAAATCACCTAGTTTGTGTCGAGTGGACATTAAACTCCATTTCTCTCTCTTTTTAAAAGTTTTGATTGGTCTGGTCTGTGATGGTAAAGAGTAGAAGCCATCTTGTGATGTGTAATTATGGTGGTAAAGCCAGTAGAGTATTATTATTATAGAGAAATCTATTGGGATGTTAATATATTGTTCGTATATAATAATGTTTATTGGTGTCTATAACTTTTATCTACTTGTATAACTTACCCAGCGTCAATTAAACCATATAAAATATAACCAACGTCTTGCCATTTGTTTAATTCGAATCCCCGGTTGTATGTGACAAGGAGTAGAGTCGCCTGTCCAGCCTCATGGGTTTTCTCTGGGTACTCCGATTTCCTCTCACTGCTATAAACCTGTACGCACAACCGAATTATTGAAATAAAATTAAACCATAGTCCCGAAATCACCTAGTTTGTGTTGAGTGGACGTTAAACCCTATTTCCCTCTCTCTGTTTTTTAAAGTGACATTCTCAACCAGTAGCCATTGAAATCTTGATGGACGACCTACTGGTGTAGAGCAATATGATTAAAATACACATCTATATTTTGTTTCGTTTTTTATACTTTCGATGGCCTACACTGCACAAAGATCTGACAAGTCGTGTCAGGGGTTGTACAAGCGGCTTTTGATCCTATAATATCAGACATTGATTAATCAATCAGTGTTGATTGACATTTCTAGAGAGAACTTGCCGCAACAGACCGTTTCATTGGCTAATTCCTTAACACATCAACTAGAGCGCCTATTATATAACAACTCTTCCAGATCCTAGTGTAGTGAAGACAAGTGAAACGGAATTTTGAACCATAAAATAGGAAACTAAATAGGATCTTTGTTTTAATCTGATTGGGTGTAAAGCAGTGTTTCTCGTGCTGGGGTTACATTGATACTAAAGTTGACCATCTTGCTATTGGGTAGATGTAAACATATTTAATCAGGGTGGCCATTAAAGAGGGCCCATTGTCAGCGTTTAACAAAGATTCTATGACAAATTGTGACATACTTCTTGCAGTGTTTCTTTTGATCTGAGGTAATCACACTACTCGCTGCTGTAAAGAGAGGTAATTCTTGTTCTAAAATATGATTGCCTGGTCAAGAGTCCGTTTAACAACCAACAGCTAACTGCATTACAAAAGCATTACGCTGAAAACAGAGCGCCTTCCCAACCTCGTGCGTTTCCTACAGCCACTCCAGCCTCCTCCCACTGCTAAAGACCCCAACACGCAAGCGAATTTTTGAAATACAATTAAACCATGTTAGTCCCAAAATAACCTAATTTGTGTCGAGTGGACGTTAAACCCCATTTCTCTCTCTCTCTCTCAGAAAGCTATTCACATATATATTAAATCTTGGGCAGTGATGGGATCAAGTTGGCTAAGTGGGTAAGACGCTGGCTCACTAGCCTGGAGTTCTTTTGATCGATCCCTACATTGGCCGAAAAAGTTCATCCAGATTTTCTGGCATGGTTTCCCTTCGTCAATGATGCAAGACCACAAGGACAGCTGTCTAGTCGTTCCGATGGGATGAAAACCGAAGTCCTGTGTACATATTGGCGTGCATGTAAAAGATCCCTTGACAGTTCATAGTGCCACAGTCCGGGCAAAATTTCCCTCATAATATGGTGTATGCCCGTCTTCATTAGCCCAGTCGGAGCAGAGCAGTAAGACGTTAAACCGCGTTTCATTTCTTGATTGAAATAAAACACATTAAAACCTCGTAGCATCTCAATAAATTTATTTCACATTTAAACAGAGAATCATAACAAATTATAAAATAACAGATAGATATACAATTTATTGTCTTCTATTTCCATGAATTTTAAAGTAAATGTAAAGCCATAGGCATACAGTAGACTGATTTAGCTTACATTATAATACATTGTAAAAATGCTTACATATCAGGCCCGGATCCAGGATTTTGTCCGGGGATGGGGGGGGGGACACATTGGAATAAGGGTAATATGTTACAAAGTTGGATTGTTTGGGCAGAGACAATGTTAAAAACATGTTTATATCATCTATTAAAGAGCAGATATGTGAACTATAACAGTAACGAAGCAAACAAATTAACTATGTCACTGGGACAGAGGGGGGGGGGGCAGGACCCCGTCCCCCCCCATCCTCTGGATCTGCACCTGCATATCTAGCAGAACTAAATAAATTAGGCTATGTTCAGAGAAGTCACCTCCCCAGCATTCTCAGACTAAAGTTAATCACTGTTTATGAGAAATATCTTTGATTTAGAAACACTAAACTTTGATAAAGGGCTATATTTTAGTTAAAATAAGGTGAACAATTTTGAGTAAATTCTTAACTTAAGTCTGAGAATGCTTTGTGAATTTAAGCCACAAATCATTGTTTAAGGGATTTTGAATCCCCTACAATGTTATGAAAGTTTGATTAATGATTAATCATCAGTTGGACAATTACTCAAGTGGACACAATAATAACAATAATTGGTTAAAACATTTGAAAGCAACTGATTGTCATTTTGAATATGTTGCTATGTACAAAAACTGAATCAACAATTAATTATATATTAGTCCCCTCAAGAATACTTGTATATCCCATATTTACAGTATATTTAGTATATATCTCATATTTACTGCATATCACATATTTACTAGGTCGGTAACAGCATTTTAGTATATCATAATTACTAGGCCTGTAACAATACACAGGGGTATATAACATAGTTATTATACCCTGTAACAATATTCTGGTATATCACATATTTACTAGACTGTAACCATATACAGAGGGGTATATCACAAATAGTGACTAGACTTGTAACAATATGCCGGGTTACATTACAAATAGTTACTATAGACTGTAACAATATTCCGGGGCTTATTACATTATTACTTGGCCTGTAACAATTTTCTGGTATGTCACATAGTTACTAGATGTGTAACAATATTCTGGTTATGTCACATAGTTACTAGTTCTGTAACAATATTCAAGGGTATGTATCACATGGTTACTATTCTCTATGTCACAGTAATTAGGTCTGTAATATTATATTGGTATATCATAGTTACTAGGCGTGTACATGCATATGACATATAGTTACTAGGTCCATAAAAATACCAGGGGTATATCACATAGTTACTTGGTTTATAACACTATACCAGTGTTACTGGATCTGTAACAGCATACCGGTATACAGGCCCCTAGCTAGCGGGGGTGGGGGGGCAAGAGGGTTACATTGGTCATTAGTTTCGTATTGCGACCAATGGAAAGGGCACCACAGGCACCCATTGGGGTAACTTGAGTAAAGGCACCCACTGGGCGTCCGATTTGTTCCAGGACAGGCAACAGCCTCTCTTGTGCCTTCCCCCCCCCCTTCCCCGGTAGCTACAGGCCTGCCTGGCTATATCAATATTACCAAACCCAATACATTGCGCTATGCCTCTAAGGTCAATGTTCACCAATTATTATTAAAATAGAGCCCAGATATTCAAATCTCGGCCAATTAAAAGCCAGCAATCTTAAAGATATTTTAGCAGTGGTTATTTTGGCTATTTACATCCTATATGTATATCTTAACCTGGTCAATAATGTTTATGTGATATACCTCAGTACAAAATGAACCAAATATTCAAAAGACTGATGATTAATATTGGTAGGATAAAATCCTTTGTCTTTAATAAAAGCCATATCTAATATGGCCCCTAAACGGTTGAACTGCGATAAAATCTGCTCACTTTTTACTTTGGGTAAATTATGTTCTTCTTTATAATAAATCACCAACAGGACAGTTCCATCACCACTATCTGAAAAAAATTAAAACGGCAAGCTGATGTCCTCCATCTTAATGCCAATCTGGGGGGTTGGATGGCTGAATGGTTAGCACCTATGTGCTGTATCATTAAGCCTGTCATCGAGTCAACTTGCGTTGTTTCCAATCCCTGGTTGTACATTACATGAAGTAGGGTCGCCTGTCCAATCTTGTGGATTTTCTTCGGGTCCCCTGATTTCCTCCCACTGCTAAAAACCCCTACATGCAAGCGAATTATTGAAATAAAAATTAAACCACATGTTAGTCCCGAAATGACCTAGTTTGTGTTGAGTGGACGTTAAACCTCATTCCTCTCTCCCTTAATAACAATTTTAGAATGAAACTACTGAGTACGTCTGCTGAAAACTTAGAATGTGACAGTTATGGCTCAGTAGCTTACTTCCAAAAGGAATATTGAAAGATAGCTTGCCAGGTAACAAAACAAAGGCCTACTGTAGCTGAGTCACCCGAGCAGTCCATATATATTGTCACATTTTTTTCTTTTATTGTTAATTACAATTGATGCATTTACAAGACACTAAAAACTGCAATATATAAACCTTGTTATACTTGTGTGGGGGTTGGGATGGCCTAGTGGTCTAGAGTGCCGCGCTTCGACCTCTGGCATGCGGCTGTGGTTTCAATACCTGGTGTGAGCGTATTTGGCATGGAGATAGAGGCGCCTTCTCAAACTCGTGGGTTTCCTCCCACTGCTAAAGACCCCTACGCGCAAGCGAATTATTGAAATTAAATTAAACCATATGTTAGTTCTGAAATGACCTAGTTTGTGTCAAGTGGACGTTAAACCCCATTTCTCTCTCTCTCTCTCTTGTTATACTTGCAGTTCATCCTTGCACAAACATAAACAAAACATTGTGCTGGTAATGTCATCCAAATTTTCTGGTATGATTCTCCTTGTTAGTGATGCAGGACAAGGACAGCTGGTTAGTCATTAGGATGGGACAAAAAAACTAAGGTGCTGTAACACACAATAGATCCCAAGACAATGTGAATATGATATAAGAGTATACAGGTCACAATTCTATGGAATACAATTACTGCTTTTTACTGAACAACATTTCGACTAGGCTTCTCTAGTCGTTATCAAGCAATGATAAAATCTAAAAAGAGACAAGTCAATATATACATGTACATAACCTGGTTTGTCAGCATTAAGAAAGTATTGTTGTGTACATGTATATATTGACTTGTCTCTTTTTAGATTTTATCATTGCTTGATAACGACTAGAGAAGCCTAGTTGAAACGTCGCTCAGTAATAAGCAGTAATTGTATTCCATAGAATTGTGACCTGTATACTCTAGTTCTATTACTAAATGCCATTGAAACAGTTTACAGGATATAAGAGTAGGCTGTAGTGTCGCTGTCTGGGCAAAATTTCCCTCATAGCACACTTTGGAACAAAGTAGAAGGACATTTAACTCCATACATTTCATTTTTGTACTGGTAATCAAATAATAGATAATTTTAACTGTTCCAGGTTATTATAAATCATTGAACATATATACTTTTGCTTTTCATGAACATTAATACTACATGTAAATTTCAAATCAAATGGATGATAACCTGAACATCTACAGGGTTCAAAAGACTTTTCAAAACCACCAAGGGCAATAACTCTGAATGTAATTATCTTGTCTATGCTTCAGTGGTCTCCTGAGAACTCACCAGATCACCATTTTGGGAGCAGTGAATGTAAATCACCCTAATCATGAGATCCATTCCAGATACCTTTTATCCCAAAATTTGAAAAATTTCTATACCTTGTAATCCTGAAAAAGCTGAATTGACGTCTGTACCGAGTCTAGAAAAGTTTGGACACAGGACAATCGATGGTGCACCCAGTTTCCCACCACCTCCAGACGTTGTGTTAAATTCTATTTTCACGTTATGGGCAGATAATCTGGCCTGTAAATCTCTCTTTAAAGATTCTTCCATCAATAGAACTATATCAGTTGCTTGACCTGGATTATATATCTCAACACACACTGTAAAAAAAAAAAAAAAAAAATTATTTCAGTTTAATTTAAAACTGGACACCTAGAATCTGCTGATTCTTCCAGGAATTTAATAGACAGATACTTCCAGGAATTGATCTGCAGATTAAACTTGTGGAAGAATCTGCCGTCTTCAATCAATTTGATCTGCAGGTTCTTCAGAAAATTTGATTTTCAGATCTATTCTCCAAGGAATTTGATTTTCAGATCTATTCTTCAAGGAATTTGACTTGCTAATCTATTTTTCGAGGAATTAGATCTCCAGTTTCTTGATAGAATTTATTATCCATATTCCTCCAAGTTTATCTCCAGATTCTTCCAGGAATTCGATCTAGTTTTTTCAAAGAATTTGTTAGCTGTATTCCTCCAAGAATATATCCAGATTCTTCCAGAAATTTGATCTCTGGATTCCTCCAGGAATTTGATCTCTGGATTCCTCCAGGAATTTGATCTCTGGATTCCTCCAGGAATTTGATCTCTGGATTCTTCCAGAAATTTGATCTCTGGATTCCTCCAGGAATTAGATCTCTGGATTCCTCCAGGAATTTGATCTCTGGATTCCTCCAGGAATTTGATCTCTGGATTTTTCAACGAATTTAATCTCCAGATTCTTCGAGTAGTTAATTTTGCATGAATTTCTGGAGCACTTGTCACCACGATACAAATATTATTTCAAGACTAAAATATATGCACTAAGATATATAATCAATGTACGAAACACTAATAGTAAGTGCAGGGGGACTGCACCACACACAATTCTACACAAAACAAATATATGGACTGGACATCGTACTCAGAGAAAAACAAACATAAACAATTCAAAAAGGGTGAATGGATCCGGCGGCAAGCCGTAAGCGTTCACTGCGCTGTACAGTCCCAGGCCTGTAGTGACACAGACTTCACTCATATTTGAAAACAATTTGGAATACAACCCAAAGAAATAATTATGTAATGTCAGCATGAGTCATGATCTGTCATATGTTGCAAGAAATACGAATGCAAGCCTATTGTATTAATTTCGCTATACAAGCAACCACAGCGTTAAATGTACCAGAGAAGTAGTTATATCTTAAACAGAACACAATTTTTATTGGATGTCAATAACTGTTTATTCTATTAGCAGGACCCCACAACATGTATCTTTATATCGTTATTGCTTGATTTTTGCAATTGAGGCTTGATAATAATAAGAGGTTACTTGTCGAACCGTCGTACTAGTAGAATAAAAGCAGAGATTGTTTATTACGGTACATAAATTGTGTTCTGTTTAAGGTCTTCCTCAATCCCTAAATACCACTTAAAGATTATCACCTTTTCTTATAACTGGTGGAGCAGGCAGTTGAGATGATTGTGACGTGTTCGCCCGCCTCAATAATTCTGCTTTTAACCGTTCTATTTCACCCTGGGCGTACAAATAATCCTCTTGAAGCCATCGAATATCAGATGGTCGTACTGTTTCATCTAAGTCACACAAATACTCTGTTTGACTTTCTGAGTCCTTCTTCGTTAGTCCAGTTGAGTCTATCTTCGTTAGACCAGGTGAGTCTGTCTTCGTTAGTCCAGTTGGAGGAAATATGTAAGACAATAAACCCCAATTCTTTTCTTTTGGTTCTCTTCCATGATCGGCTTGAGTTTGACTATAATGTAACATGTCGCCTGTTTGAGTACGTTCATTATGGAACACCTTAGAAACTGTTTGTATTTTCTTTTGACATAACTTAATTTCTGTCTGAGTTTTCATTGGACACGGCTTTATTTCATCTGTTTGGTTTTCTTTATCATATTTCATTGATTGCCTCCTCTCAGTATAATTTCTTCCATCATTGTTCTTTGGAGGCTCTGTTTGACCTTCTCTTGAGACATTTTCATCTCTATCACTTCTCTTTGCAACCATTTTCCTTTCATTCAGTAATTTGTCAATCAGTAACTTCTGTTTTTCTAAAACCTGTCCTATTTCCGAGAGATGTAATTCTGCTTTCGATTCCTTCAAAAATAATAAAAGAATGATATGTATAAATGGACAAATTTAAAAGGTCTTTCTCTTTAAAACAAAAAGAGAATTCATATTCTCGTCCATGATTGGCAGACAAATATTATTCATAAGAAAATCAAAGAAGTTATCAGCACAAAGACATGGTGTCCACAAGATGTAAACATTACATTAAAATAAAAAATTTGCTACATGGCCTTTCTAAAACAAAAGAAGCCCAAAAGTTAGAGCCTGACATATCCATAAAACAGGTATGACCATGTAATGATAAACCAAGAATCTACATCTCGTGGAATTGTGACATCACATCAAAAATCTTAGTTGATGCGCCTGTGCTGATTGTACTCAAATTGGCAGACAATAGACTTTTTTTAAAATGCATCCCCACTCCAAGAAGATCATGATTATGAAGTATATGCAATCAGTTTGTGGTTCATGAAAAAGTTTGCTTATTTAAATTTGTTTTTCGAACTTACCTGCAAATCTTGTATGAGACTTTCTACTGACTCGGTGTCAGACAAACTGTCATCTTGTAAGTTGTTTTCATTATCCAGTCCACCTGTTTGATTTAACTGTTCACGTTCGACTTTCTTCCGTTTGTCTCTGTCAAGAGGATTTCCGTGTTTGTCAATGTGATTATATCCACCTGTAGAAATGTGTGTAGAATGAGGAATTCCATAACTCGGGTTACATCCATACTTTTTCGATTCATCTTCTCCAATTGTTCTATAGTCACCTCCTCCTCCTGCTGCTCCTCCTCTTCCTCCTGCTCCTCCTCTTCCTCCAGCTCCATGATCACATTTGTCTTTTATTTTTCCTGCATTGTTATGACGTAAATCATTGGATTTAGAATCAGGAGTCGCTTTAGGCTTAGTAAAGAAAGGCATTTTTAATTTCTTTAAAATAGACATCCACAAGGAATTAGTGGAATATAATTAGCTGAAATACAAGAAGAAATTAATACATTTAATATCCGTTCTCTCCTTGTGTTGGTAAGTGGGTAAAATACTGATGAATTAACCAGAAGCTTGAGGATTAAATTTGAATGCTAAAATTTATAACAAAGCTACCCGAATTTTATTCAAAGCTAAATTATTGGATCATATCACCCCTGCTGTGTACCTTGATCCTTGATTCGATTCACGGTGACAAAGGATATATCGTTGGTGAAGTGTCAAAAGGGTGTATCTCGGGAAATTAGTCAAATTCACTTTTTTGCATTTTTAAAATCTCCCCATTAATATGCACATTTCTGTCAAAACTGTGTATCTCTACGCCAATTAGAACGGTTCTGGGTATCATGTGTCCAAATTTTGTATCTTGATTTGTGGAAATTTTGAAATGCAAAAGGTTCTGTTTCTTAATCTTAGAAATTCTGAGATACACCCTTTTGACACTTCACCGACGATATATAGTTTGAACAGGCTTGGAAATAACGGTTTTAGATGTACCTGACAAAATGTCAGACACTAATGAAATAGTTCGAACATGTATTAAAAATATCAATAAGACAAATCAGCCCCAGACAAAATGTCAGACACCAGAGGTTTTATGCCTGACAAAGCCTGAATCTGTGCCTGACATTGTCAGTGACAGGTGCCTTATTTCCTGGCTTGATTTTAATATAGACCATGATGACTGGGGCTTAATCATTAATATGGACCAGAGTTCTAGAAGCATCTGGTTGTTTATAATGGACCCTGCCCATGGTAAGAGCCTCTGGTTTAAATTGGAAGAGAAGCAAAGAAATTGGGTTTAACTTCCACTTGACACAAACTAGGTTATTTTGGGACTAACATGTGGTTCAATTTTATTTCAATAATTGGCTAGCAGAGGGACAAGGTTCCACACACTCCTAGAAAATCCTGGAAAGATGGATATGTGATTTCCAGAACTGGAAAATCCTTGAAAAACTCATCCCTCATCCCCACATTTATAAAAGGGTAGTTTATAGCCTAATAATTAAAGTGGAACGTGGTGACAGGGGCATCTGGTTCGACTAACGTCGTTAGCTTTATGGGTCATGCTAACAGGGTACAGGTACAATTCAGGTGCGGATCCAGAGAGGGGCGCACCCGGCGCATGACCCCTCTATTTTTTGAGGTGCCCAACAATTTTTAGCTCTATATATTCTCGCGAGAAGGGAGAACAAAAATTGTTTAGGTTGGAAATCCTAATTTACAGGATTAGTATGAAATTAGTCCTTGTGGGCATTCTTTCCACTCAAAAATCACTGTTCTGGGCTTTGCACTCCCAAGTAGGTGCAGCACGCCCCCTCTTTCTGAAAATCCTGGTTCCCCCTCTGCAATTTGCTATGAGGGAAATTTTGCTCACACAGCAGCACTACAGCCTACTCTCATATTGAATTGCAACTACCAAGGGATCTTTTACGTGTACATGAGACCTAGCTCGGTTTCAGTCCCATCCGAACCACTAAATAGTTTAACTTGTCAAGACCCCCGTCCTGCATCACTGACATGTGGGGACCGTGACGGAAAATCTGGATGATTTTTCTCGGCCAATACAACACCCCTTTTACTGGCAGAACCTACCAGTAATTGCATAGCCTATTCAGCAAAATCTATGTGAGTGTATTATATTCTGGCAAAAATTTCAGTAGTGAAGACTACTGAAGACCTTCAGAAAATAGTGAATTATAAATATTCTACCTGACCTGGTAGGCCTAGCCTTTAAATTAAAAGATAATTATTAATTAATAGACCCAAACAGAAAAATAATGATTTCTGGACATAGTTAACACGGAATTCTACACCAAAAGTATAGGAGTTATTTTTTTTTTTACCTCCTCTGTAATCAGCTAGTTTCGAAAGTCTTCTGTCTGAGTAACGTTAGCCGATTTTTATATATTTATTTTAATACTTCCCCGACATTCGAAACCATAAGTAGAAAAGGGAAATCGAAAGTAGCCAAAACAATACCCTCTGCACTTACATCATCGACCCTTTTTGTTTAACAGAGATCATTTCTGCACCAGAGATCCGCCATGAAACCACTGATTTGTTGCGTCTCCCTCTTTCACCGATCCGGATAGTTTGTTTTTTTTCGACACTTGTTAAATGTACTTGCACTTTCGTTTTCGTAAATTGGATGCATTCTTTTGCGCATCACCGGCTATCTATTTTGGTACTGGCCACGTGACTCGCCGGATTCTTATAACTTTGTCACTTGAACTATATATCTAAAAGAAAAGACAGGCGTAATGTTTTATTTTCCACTTCCAGACCCTTTCGGAAGCAAATTATTGCTATAATGAGCAATCGTCCAGATTCATAATAAAGCCATATTATTAGGCTTGGTTGATTAACCCTTCCGGAGAACAATAATTGCTCAATTGGCAATCTCGATTTATAAAAGAATCTAACCACCTCATGACTCGTGTTTTCTTTGCGGTGAAGTTCAATAATGGCAAATATTCATTTTAACCTCTGCATGAAAGCCGTGACCCAGGGATTTAAATTGCTTAACCAATTACAGTCAAGATGTGTGTGGACATTATCCAAAGGTTGTCAAATCCATCATAAACCAATTTATTCCCAATCCATATCAAGAAACCAAAGTACAGAAGAAACCCCAAGTTTACACCAAAACTCTGAGTCGGATTTTGAAGAGAGAAGTCCTTCAGGTACTAGACCACTGTTTTACAAGTTACACCGTCGTACATTGACTGAAGACGAAGAAGAAATTAATAGAGAATTCAGGAATGTGAAATTGTATTCTAAGGACGATGAATTTGGATCTGACAGCAGATCGACTTTCGATGACAAAATATTACATCGACGATTTCGAAGTCAAATTCAACGAGAAATAGGCCAACAAAATGAACATAAAAATTCTGTGGAATGGGATGATGGAGATGAATTTGGATATCCTCGCCAATTCCATGATAGGCAATTAAGTACGAACAAAAGTGAACATTACAGCGATCGTAATTATCAACATCATAAAAAAGATGATAAACGAATTAAGAATTTTACAACACCCCGAAATAACACGAGAATCAACAATGAAGACTCTCCCAACAACAACAATCATAAACAATTAAACAAATTTACCAATCGAAACGACAATGTAAATTTAAAAAATATATTTGGGACACTTAATGAGGAAAATGATCAGATTGAGGTTGAAAGTGTGGATGAATTTGAAGATTTAAGAAATGATAAGCCACATGTTCGTCTGTCATCAGATGGCAGACGAAATGTTCCCTATTGGTATGGCCGACAAATTGAAAAGCTTGGAAAGCGCGGAAAAATCGATGAGGCGATAGCTGTTCTGGAGGATTGGATGTTGAAACGAGATCGTGTCAAACCTACGAACTACAACTTTTCTGTTTTGATGGGAGTTCTCGCAAGAAATGGAGAAACGAAAAAAGCTTTTAAAGTTTTTAATAAGATGAAGAAAATGGGTCTGGTACCAGATGCCGTCAGCTACACCGCTTTATTCAATGCTTGTGCGAATTCACCTTCAAAACAAGATGGCTTGCAGCGAGCTAAAAATTTACATGAACTAATGAAGGAGAGTGATTGGCACCCTAATTTAATAACGGGTCGAGCGATGATAAAGGCCTATGGTTTTTGTGGTGATTTGCCGGCCGCTTTTGCGGTAATGGATGAACTAGCCACACGATATCCTTTAGACCAGAGATGTATCAGTTCTTTGTTAATGGCTTGTATCTCTGATAAAGAAAATGGAGTCAAATTGGCGTCTGAGGTGTGGCAGGTGATGGTTCAACATAGAGTCAAGCCCGATCTACCAATTTATAATCTATTACTACGCGTTATCAGAGATTGTGGCATCGGACATGATTTTACTCAAGTAGAAGCAGGGAGTATGAAAGACTTTCCACAGATAGCAGAAACCGGTTCCAGTACTTCGTGGAATCTAGTTAGTTCTACTGCAGAAGACAGTCAAAATTTCGAAAACACATCAGAGAATTTTGCATTCATGAAAAATGAAGAAGAATTAGATCTAGAAATGGTGGGAGATATGTCGGAGAATTCATTAAGAACTTTGCCGACCAATTTCATGGTTCATCGCGTTGATTTTGATCTATTATCCAAGGTTGATTTCAGTGAGAGGGCAAATCGCATGGCATTGATTGGAGGAACAAAAAATTTCTTGGATCACATGGAAAACAGTGGCGCTAGACCGGATATACGAACATTTGCGTTGTTATTGGACAACACGTTACAGACATTGGAAGAAGAGGATCGGCTGTTGATCATTATGGAAAATTATGGCGTTCATCCCGATCAAGAATTTTACAACACCTTAATGAGAAAAAGATGTCTAAGGAAAGATTTTGACGGAGCAAAGATCATGTTACGCAATATGGCCACTCAAAATTTACAACCAAATATGGAAACGTTTGAAATTATGGCTATAACGTGTCGGAAACAAGCAGATGGATCACAGTTGTTAAAAGCTATTGAAGATGTCGGGGGTCAGCCGAGTCGAAAAATATTCACGTCTTTGATCCGATGTAGCGGAGTTAATTTCTATTACAAACTCGACCTGATTAAAAGGATGGAAGATTTAAATCTACAGCCGGACAGTAATTTGTTGCAACATATCGAGAGGGACGTGAAAAGAGGCAAAAACCTGATAGTGGAAATGGAATCTGGTCAAAGAGAGAAACAGAGTTTGTCATTTTTAGCTGGCGGCATGAATAAGTTTATTGTTTATTATACTTCATGGTTAAAACGATGCCAAGTTTCGGAATTTGAACTCTAAGACTATGTGCTTATATTGCCAAGAGACTTTTAAAATTATTGTACTGGAATTTAACTATACTATATCGCATACTTATTGTATTTAGAAAACAATGAGGGGTGGCAACACTTGTCTGCGATATCACTTCTGTGGAAGCGGACGTTAAAACACCAGGTAGTAGTAGTAGTGGCAACACTCCCTTAAAAGTGTAGCAGGGATGCCAAGATTTGGAATTTAAAGTCTACTATAACACATACGTATATTGTACAGTATTTAGGAAACGAGAGGGGGGGGGGCAACACTTCCTTAAAGGCATAGCAGGGACTTGTTAAGCTAGTAGATTTGTGGCTGCTGGATGAAAGGATCGTGCCGGCAGAGAAAAGCAGCCAATAATATATATATATATTTAAAAATGACTCTTTATTAAATCATTTTTAATATAAATTATTATATTTAGTTGTTGGACTTACGTATAACAAACATTTTTTCAAATGTATCCCGGCAGTTTGTTTTTTTGGGGGGCGGGGGGGAGTGGAAGGGGGTCTTTTCAAGAATAAAATATAATTAGAGACATATGGCTATACTCGGGGCGAATCCAGAGCGGGGTTTTGGGGGGTCCACCCCCCCCCCTTGCTCAGCTACATAAAAAAATAATGCCTTGCCGCATCAATGAAATTACATCACAAAGTGATCCTACATCAGTATAAAATTGATTTCTCTGTTTAAAAAGCTCAATTTGTATGTATGCCTATGTAATTTAGAGACGATGATGGCAGATTTCCGTAACAGAAACATGGCAAACCCCCTCCTGCAAAAATTCCTGGATCCACCCCTGAAACTACTGCCAACATATATGATTATCCAGCCTGGAAATAGTGCACCCGTTTCAGACATTGTCAGGAACAAATTTTAGCTTTGTCAGGCACAATGACCTAGTTTGTGACCAGTGGACCTTAAACACCATTTCTCTCTCTTTCCCCTTCAAATGATGAATAAAACCATGAACACTTCAATTCTGTATTTATTTAAAATACAAACAAATTATAACAACTTGTATGATCTTTATGTACAGTATTCTATAAATCTTTCATATTCTGACAGGCAACTTGAAACAGTTTAAGTTATAGTGGTCTCAATCCTACATGTGACAAGAGGATTACAGTCCCTTGGTACATGTAAATTGAGAATGAAATGAATAATTCAATTAACAGATATAGCCTTGGGGTTAAAAAGTTATCTAGGAATTGGAACCAGCAAGGGTAGCAAATATTATCAGCCCAAGATCTAGCCTGTGTTCCGTTGAGAATTGACTAAATACTAATAATAAAATCTCTTATAGGGTTGAGACTTAGGCCCTATTTACAAGTCAGGGACCTGTTTCTCCAAATTTTAACTAAAGATAAAATCCAAATTTTAGTAGATACTTATATTTTGATTGGCTAAGCAGTAAAATCAATGTAAGATTTTCCAATCAAATTACTAAAATTTGGATTTTATCTTAATTAAAATTTTGTGAAATAGGCCTGTGCCCAGTGGGTAGTGATACAGTTATTAGAGACTGGATAATCTACCTGGGTAGTCATAATTATCCAGTTCATTGATTTCAATTCGTTTTCAATGCTTATGTTTCAATTACAAAAAGACAATACAATGAATGTCTCATGAAATAAATGAAATCTGAATGGCAACATGTCAATGTAAATGCATTCAACGTACATTTCATTTGCTCAAATTTTCTGAACGCATTCATTTCTTGCTTTAATTAAAATGTTCCTGAACGCATTCATTTCTTGCTTTAATTAAAATGTAACCAGATTAGACATTTTATTATTAAACCACAAGGGCCTTATTCATTTAACCATTCGGCCAATGAAAATTCTGAATCCTTAAGAATATTTTACTTTTAAGATTTTTTCTAATAAGGTCCCATAAATACTGGGCTCAATTTGTTTAGTTTAACATTTAAAGACATGATTATTAATAAGCAGGAGTCTGTTTCACGAAATTTTAACTAAGATAAAATCCAAACTTTAGTAATTTGATTGGATAATATTAGATCCATTTGAAATTTCTACTAAAATTTGGATTTTATCTTTAATTAAGATTTCGAAAAACAGGGCCCTGGTTTAAATTTTAACAAAAAAAACCCCACCAAACAAGTATACAGCTCTCAGAAACAGAAGTTTATGAACAGACATACAAACTATCGAGGTCAGGGCTCTTATTTCATGGAAAATATAAACTAGCTGCAGTCTTTTGATTGGCTTACAGCTAAATATATACTAGATTTAAACTTCCAGCCAATAAAATGGCTAAATCCTTAAAATATTGGAGTTAAAATTGTTGTAAGGTTTTCAAAAGTTTCACACTTTTCTAAAACAGAAAGTAAGTTATATGAATGATGTCGCATCACATTTGAAATAAACGGGGTATTTTGTTTATGTACGCACACTAGCCTGGAAATAAGGCAACTGTCATAGTCAATATCAGGTATAGATTCACGCTTTGTCCGGCACTAAACCTCTTGTGCCTGTCATTTTGTCCGGCACTAAGTTGAAAATGTTGGGTATTACTTCATTTTGTTGGTATGTGTAAAACCATTTTTCCCAGGCCTGTACCCACATTTTTACATACCCCAGTTAATCTGTCAAAACAAAAGTCTTAAAAGAATGCCACACATTTCGATTGGTTATGCCTAAACAGTTATGGTTCTTTTTTTCAATCTCAAGTCAGGAATGCAGACACCTTTACAGACATTGTCGGGACACACCTCCTCTGTTGTCTGCCATCTTGTCTGGCACAGATTTGTGGTTATTATTACATATTCAGCACACAATTAATACGGTCCAATACTCTTTAACAGGGTCGCGAAATTTCATCAGAAGGAAAACTAAATATCACCTGTCGATATTTAATCGCTGTCCAAAAATATGAAGGATGCGACCATATTTTTCAACATCAATTTAGGAAGTAATTTATCAACAAAACGTAGAAAGTAAAAAATAAAGACATAGAATTTTTCAGCATAGAATTTTTAAGCAAAACGTAGAAAATAAAAAATAAACAAAGAATGCGACCGTAAGATTTAAAACTTTTCTAACTAAATTTAGGTAGTAATTTATCAGCAAAAGATAGAAGTAAAAATAAACAAAGAATACGACCATAAGATATAGAATTTTTCGAAGTAAATTTAAGTTGTAATTTTAAGTCGTAATTTATCAGCAAAACTTAGAAAGTAAAAAAATAAACAAACATGAATTATAATGATAAGTAACATTTCAAAAATAAAAACAAGTTCCTTAAATTCTTTTCATATCTAACAAAATATCAAACCTTATAACAAATATAAAAGATACATATACGTACAGTGAAAAATTCTACAAAAGAAAGTCAATCAGTATCGATGTAGGTAGCCAGTTAACGTTATACATGTTTGTATTTTGCAACGTCAAAAGTCATTCAGAATTCAAGAGGGAAAATGGTAGCTATTTGCAAACGATTCAAATTATCATAACCTTTATGTAAGGATGGACCAACTTCTCTTTATATTGGAGGGCTAATTTAGAATCTGTAAACAAATTTTACTAATAAATTAGCAAAATCTGGCCCTGAGTTCACAAAGCATTCTCAGATGTACATGTAAGTTAAGGATTTACTCAACTGTCAATCACTGTTGATGAGAAATATCTTTGATCCAGAAACACAAAACTTTGCACATAGTTCCTTATTGATGTATTTGATACATTGAAACAACAAAATTTTTATACTGGGCTATAAAGCGAACAAGTTTGAGTAAATTCTTAACTTAAGTCTGAGAATGCTTTGTGAACAAAGGGCCAGAACTCCAACGCCAAGCCTATTTAATTTTAAATTCCTTGGGGACCACTTAAACATACATTATACAAGAGATAAATCTGCCTACTGCAGGTCTTTCTTTAGGCCTTAAATGTTATCTAAATTATTAATTAGACATTTATTCACTTATTCAGACCATAATTGCCTCTCGATTCCACCGTTTGACTGCGATATTTATTGGATTTGAATACATTTTAACCCTTAGAACCTGAAATGCCGCAAAACCGGCTTGACGTTGTATCGCATATACCCGAAATGTCGGTTTTGCGGCTTGGGGCGTGTCAAGCTCCTATTACGTTGACGTTATAATTAATATGGCGTCCTGTAAATCCAGGGAGGGACGTGCAACACCCCATGTATAGTCAGTGTTCAAAGGGTTAAGATGGATAATTTAACTTAACAATGGATAATCAAGACTTTGCTTATTATCGTACAAATATTTGTAAAGAAGATCGAGGCTAGCCTAAAACTGAAGCGCATATATCTCAATTCAGAGTGAAGCAATTTGGCTGAAATTTTCAGCATATTCTTTTTTCATTATATATTATATAACTATTATAGCGAGAACTTTCAGCTCTTTATCTTAACTTACCCAATTCCCCTTGGAATCGGTGAAAGATGTTTTGTTGCAATTGTTCAAAATCAACAAAACTAGTCCCCTCATAAGAGAAATCTGGGACAGCTACTCACCACTCATAGATTTCTAATTTTAAATTTGGAATTTAAAGCTTTTGTACGTTTGGTTTTTAGTTCAGTCCTCTTCAAGAAGAACAGAAAACCAAATCGCAGTACAGTTAATAGGAGTACTTGATTGAGCGTTCAAGAGGAACCATTGCTTTAAAAGTAAAAGTGAGATTTTCACTACATAACAAAACATCTCGAGCAACCATGACAGTTGAAACATATTCGTTGTGTTTAATTACATCAAGATTCTACTCACACCACCTCCGTGGTCGGGACTGACAGAACTGTGACCGGACTAAATTACACCCCATTCGATTGCAATCCTAGACGCTCATCGAACATCCCCATTGTGAATAGTAGTCTGATCCTGGGCCCTGTTTCACGAAATTTTAACTAAAAATAAAATCCAAATTCGAGTAGATACTTCAATTTTGATTGGCTAAGAACTAAAATTAATCTAATATTGTCCAATCAAATTACTAAAATTTGATTTTATCTTAGTTAAAATTTCGTGAAACAGGCCCCTGGTATCTAGACTATAGATTAAAAACAACATTTTTATCCTTCCTTGAATTTGAGCAGCCTCAACAATGAAATGTATTCGGTTATATAAGTTGCATTCAAAATAACAAACATTTTTCTTTCTTAAAAAAAGTAAAACAATAATGATCACAAAATATTCCGAGAAACGACAGTTCACATCGTTATTTAACTCCACTACAGACATTGTCCAGCACATATTCGTACTCATTCTGCACACAGAACCATCGATTATGAATATAGATCTGTCCTGAATGGTCACCATATGGAAAACAGCCTGTCCAACCCCGTGGGTTTTCTCCGAGCACTCCGTTTTCCTCCCACTGATAAAAAAGACCCCTTCGTGCAAGTGAATTATTGAAATAAAATTAAACCATATGTTAGTCCCAAATTGACCTAGTTTGTATCGAGTGGACGTTAAACCCCATCTCTCTCTCATACTGAAAACAATAGTGTACTGTCTAAATTATGCAGTTCTAATTCGTTTTCTACGCACAAAGACTAAATAAACATTTACAATTGCGTGGTTGGCCGAATTGTAATGTGCATGTTCCTGTCATTGAGTTCATTAGTACACAAAAACAAATTAACATTTTTAACTTTATTACATATAGCAGGCGCGGATCCAGAGGGGGGCGCACCCGGCGCACGCCCCCTCTATTTTTTGAGGTGGCGAACAATTTTTAGCTCCATATATTCTCGCGAGAAAGGAGAACAAACATAGTTTAGGTTGGAAATCCTAATTTACAGTATTAGTATGAAATTAAGTCCTTGTGGACATTTTTTCCACTCAAAAATCACTATTCCGGGCTTCACACTCCTAAGTGGGTGCAGCACGCCTCTTCTTTCTGAAAATCCTGGATCCGCCTCTGTATAGACATTGTTTGTTGCCAGGCCTCCGTCCTGCACCACTGACTGGAGAATCACAGAGTACATTGTTGGCCAACGCTGGGGGGTTAATGGGCTGAATGGTTACGTGCATGTTCTTTAGATCATAAGGTCTGTCATTGAATCAAGTGGCGTGGTTTGGATTCCCCGCTTGTACGTGACAAGGAGTAGGGTTTTCTCTGGTTTCCTCCCACCAACCCTAGTCTGTGAGATGTTTACGTAAAACTATACTCTCTCGCTATAAAACATAAGTGAACTGTCGTTTCTCTTCGATTTTATCGTTCTTATCAACTTTAAAACAAAGACTTCAATTGAAAATAAAAAATATTCCTGTCCTATCACGTATCGTAGTCATCATCATCTGTTGTTGAGGGCTGTTGGCATGACGACTGTTGTGATGTTGTGGCCTGGACACCAGAACTCGAAGGAATATTTGAAAATGAGGGATGAGACAAATTTGGTATTGGATACGGCATCCTGAAATATAGAAAAGATGGATACTCGTTTAAAGATGCCAAATCTGGACAGCTGCCTACAATAGTTTCAATTTTATAGTGCCAGGGAATCTTTAACAAATGAAAATCAGGCTGGAGAATCTCAAGGAACTTTCTAGGATCTCCTGTTTAATGAACCATGGTATGTAATTACAATAATGTTGTTATAGGACCGAGGACCTGGCAAGGGTCAGCTGTCTAGTTGTTCGAATGGGACGAGAAACTAAGGTCCTGTATGTGTACACATTGGTATGCATGAAGAAGAACTCTATACAGTTGGAATTCAATGCAAGAGTAAGCCATAGCGCTGCTGTCTGGACAAACTTCACTCATAGCACACTGCATGGCATATGCCTGTCGTCTTTAGCCCAGTAAGAGCCAATCTGATTAAATTACAGATCTATATTTCATTTCGTTTATTTTATACTTTCGATGGTCTACACTATATGAAGATCTGACAAGTCGTACCGGAAGGTTGTGTCAGGGGTCGTATGAGTGGCTTTGGATGTCAGACATTGATTAATCAATGCTGATGTTTCTAGTGGTGGTTTACCCACAGTTCCGTGCATGGCATGCCAAGAACTGGCCTTAACAGACAGTTTCATTGGCTAATCCCTCACTTCAACCGAAACACAGGTTATATAACAACTCTTCCAGATATACTGTTTGAATGCCATTTAGTAATTGAACACATTAAAAATAAACACAAAAGTTCTATGGATAACAATTACTATATTTCTATTAAAGCTACGTTTCAACAATGATTAACTTGTCGTTATCCATACTGTGTTTGATAACGACAAGAGAATCATTGTTGAAACTCTTCCAGATCCTAGTGTAGTAAAAACAAGTAAAATGAAATTTTGAACCATAAAATAGGAAACTAAATAGGATCTGTGTTTTAATCTGATTGAGTAGGAGCAGAAAAGTAGGACTTAAAACCCCATTTCATTTAAAGTAAACACACCTGAAGTATCGAGAAAGCTATGAAAACTCACCTATCATAAGGGGGATAACCCATAGCTGCATAAGGTGGTGGTATTCCGGGCATCTGTGATAAATGTGGCATCATATTATACCCGGGTAGTGGGGGTGGGGGCATACTTCCCATGTTTGAGTTCATCGGGTGTACTCCCATCGCCGGATTAAACGGTGGCATTCCCATTGGATAATTAGGTGGGGGTATTCTCATGGCTGTTTCTGGGGAATAATTATTCTGATAGTTGTTGTTGAGTTTTTCTTCATGGTTATCATCATCCTCGGCGCCATTGTCACTTTCAGTGGATGAGTCCTCTTCATTTTCGTTCTCCTAAAATAAAATACAGACAAAATTCATTAAACATTATTCAAAAGCTAAATCTGCCAATTGCACGTCTTTCTTTAGACCTGACATGTTACATATATTATTAATTAGACATTAAGCAT
Organism: Patella depressa; assembly: GCA_948474765.1. Classification (NCBI taxonomy): domain Eukaryota; kingdom Metazoa; phylum Mollusca; class Gastropoda; family Patellidae; genus Patella; species Patella depressa. Next base: position 74,127,098 of record OX419719.1, read on the forward strand.
TATGAAATAGCTAAATCTGCCAATTGCATGCCTTTCTTTAGGCCTGAAATGTTACATAAATTATTAATTAGACATTAATTAATTCATCCAGACTGTAATCAACTTTTGATGTCAACGCTAGCCTGCGATATTTACTGGATTAGAATCATATCTGCTGATTGAGGCTAGGGTAGAAAATTTTGTCATGTGCACCTGCGGTATCAAAACCATGTCAGTTGACTCAATGACAGACCTTATGATAACAACATGCATGCGATAATCATTCGGCCAACCATCCCGCTCCCAAACAGCATAGAAATAAAACATATTGTGGGTGACACATTGATTTCTATGCTTAACACTTAATGTAACTTACATTTGCATCTGAACTTTCGGATGATTTTTGTCTTTCTTTCCGCCGCCTTGGTTTAGAGGTAGTTTCATCACCATCTTTATTTTTCCGAGGTCTGAAAAAAAGGAACAGACACAATGATGTTAGTCTGGATGCGTTGTCAACATTTGGGAATAATGGGTCATCGGCTAAATTTTTCTGGGATTTTAGATTATCATAAATGAAGTCAAGGGGAAGTAACTAGTCCTAAAGCAAGATGTTGACACCTATGAAGGGAAGTAACTAGTCCTAAAGCAAGATGTTGGTTGACGCCTATGAAATTAATTTAAGAATGCCCATCCATAAAATCCATTTGATAGCATTGTTAGTTCAATATCCGCCACTTTTATTTTTTTTATTGTCAAATTTGTCTCTTCATGGACCATATATATGTTTTTCAAATTAACCCTAATCTGTCGTCACGATTCATGTTTGTTTATATTAATGCAAGAATCATGGGATTTGTTGTGGGAAAGAGCGCAACTCTTACTTGACTTTGTGAAAAATACCCGATAATCAACCATAGAAAAAAAAAAATCCTGGTTACACATGGGCAAAAGACTTTTCGTCTACTAATGACATTGGTCCCAGACCTTCTGTACGTTCAAGACTAGGAGGTTCTGGGTGACCGAGACTACAACAAGACAAAGCCCATGCTTCAGTAAAAAAGGTAAAAATATGTTTAATACTTACCGTCCTACACGACCTTTCACCCTTTCTGGTTTACTTGTTTCTCCGTCTTCTTCAGGTTGATGATCAGGTATATTCGCTACCAAATCGCGTAAAAAATCAAATTTCTTCTCAGACTCAATAGTTTGTTTTCTATAAAAAAAAAACGGGAAATACTCAATAAGCAATTTAGTTCTTTATATTATTTAAAAGGGTATTAATATGGGAGATAAGATAAAGAGCTGGCAGTTTGCACTATAATAGTTAAAAACTAGATAATGTAAAGAGAATTTGCTGAAAATTTCAGTCAAATTGATCCACTCTGAACAAAGAATTTAGCATTTGAATTTTCAGCTTAGCCTCGATCATCATTACTAAAGTCGGTACAAAAAACCCCAACATAGTCTTGATTATCCACTTCATGATTTAATCATGAATGAAAGTGAAAGTAGAGCAGCAAATCGGATCCTAGTCCAGTAAAAATCGAAGGCTAGTGTTGACATCGAGAGTTCACTATGGTCTGGATAAGTTAATTAATGTCTAATTAGTAATTTAGATAACATTTCAGGCCTGCAATAGGCTGATTTAGCTCTTGCATAATGTGTCTTTAATCATCATTTCAAAATACAGATGTGACGTCACCCTTTAATGTTGGCGTACCAATATTTCAAATAATCGTACGGGCAACTTGCATATAGTACTTTATTCATACCAGTGAAATAGTGGACTAGTGTGACGTATATCACTGTAAAATCTTGTGCGAAGTGTCAGTATTTTAAGATGTTTAATGGTCTCAAGCTTACGACATATTACTTAATGTCTCGCTCTCGACCATTAAACAATAAATAATGTAAGATTTGGTTTAAAAATAGATAATGAAAGAGGAATATATTGAAAATTTCAGTCAAATTACTCAATTCTGAATGTTTCAAGAATAGCGTTGTCCGTTGTTAGGATAATTAATAATGTCTCAATTATCTTTGTTAAAAACTGAATTATTAAATGACGATCGTGTTATTGTGTAGTCTTGATTTTCATTGTTACTATTGTTATGATTATAAATCAAAGTCTTGATTGTCCATTTTTAAATTAATTGACGATTGTGTTTCAGTCCGTTCCATATCACAACCAACTGAGTTGATTATTCGCTAGTCATATGAATTAATGTCTAATCAATATCACAACCAACTGATGTTCTCGTGAGTTGATTATTCGCTAGTCATATGAATTAATGTCTAATCAATAATTTATGTAACATTTGAGGCCAAAAGAAAGATCTGCAAATAGGCGGATTTACCTCTTACATCTTTAAAGTAAACACAAATTTACTGAAAACTATAAATACCTAGTTTTTACAGAGAGATAGAGGAAGCCCAAATCAATTCAATAGAATACCGTTAGTATTTATAACTGAGGTACATGTATGTTTCTAATAGAATTCTCTAGTTGTTATCAATCAAGCGTGGGGGGCTGACAAGTGTTTCCTGATAATTTGTTACAATGACATTTAGTAATTGAACTGGAATACACAGGTCACAATTCTATGGAATAAAATTACTGCTTATCATCAAGCAAGGATAACAATGGTCAGCTTGATAATGACTAGAGAAGCCTATAGTCGAAACTTTGCTCAGTAGTTTTATTCAATAGAATTGTGACTTGGTAATTTGGACAGGATGGAAAACCAAGATCTAGCCTTGTAGATATTGGTGTACACAGGGAAAAAAACTGGATATATGAAGTTCAATAAAGATTATGCAGATAGGCCACTTCCCAGGCAAAATTCACATCCATAGTAGTGGACACATGACAGTTGAAAGCTTTTAACTGGATGTTAGCTTCACAATGACCACAGTATTCTGTTGACGAAACATTTGGTGTTTATTTCGCGCAATGTCCATGTAGTTTGTTTTGGCTGCCAACTTGTCTTATCAGTTGTTTTTGGTGTGTAGTGCAGTCCTCCTGCAATGACTATAATTATTTGACAGATAGACATCTGTTCCCTTGTGAATAATTGTAAACCGATTACTTAGATATTGTACTGATCATTATTCTCGACCAATTACTACTTGCTAGGTACTAATGGGATTCATTCATTATCACCAATACTAATCAATACAGTACTAATTGTTCTCTGACACATGTTGTGGCACTAATGACATATATATAATAAATATAAATATAGAGAGAGAGAGAGAGAGAGAGAGAGAGAGAAATGGGGTTTAGCGCCACTGGATACAAACAAGGTTATTTCCGAACTAGCATGTGGTTTAATTTTTATTTCAATAATTCGCTTGCGCGCAGGGGTCTTCAGCAGTAGGAGGAAACCGGAGTACCCCCCCGTACATCCACCTCCCCCCATACTGAGATAGAAAGACTGGGTTTAATATCCACTCAAAATCAAATTAGATCATTTCAGGACTAACAATCATATGATCCAATTTTATATCAATATCTCGCTTGCAAGTACAGATCTTTTATCAAGGGAAGGAAACCAGCTAATAAAACATGACCTTATAACTTGGGCGAGAAGTAAAGTCCTGATTAAATCTAATGTTGCCAATCACAATCGCGCATTGTTTTTAACAAATGTATATCAACATTATATGGTTTTATCCACTCAGGTACCGTACATGTATATTCGATGGATTTGGCATTTAACATTTAATTAATTAAACATATGTTATGCAAGAGCTAAATCTGTTTACTGCAGGTCTTTTAAGGGCCTGAAATGTTATCTAAATCATCAATTAGACATTAATTAACTTAACCAAACTTTCGATGCCATCACTTGTCTGCCATATTTAATGGATTGGAATACAAGTTGTGAAGGATAATTAAATATAAAGATAGGTTGCCAGGCAACGAAACATACACCCACACCAGCTAAATCGTCCAGGCAGTCAACAAGAGTTGTTGCATATTTTTACTTTTTCAGAAATGAAACATTTATAATACACTAAAATCTGATTAAGAGTAACATCAATTTGAAGTCAACCAGATATTAACTTTAGCCTCTAGAGCGTTATACTATTATAGCGAGAACTGTCAAATCTTTATCTAATCTGCCATAATGCCCCATTAAGAGACCAAAACCAAGATATCAATGGTAGATAATCTCCTAGATTCGATTCAAATGGATTGAAAAGAAACCCATCAAAAAAATTAATCCAAGACTTATAGGTGGGTGGTACTACATGTATCTGCACAGACTACAGAATGTTGTGATATTTTCAATTCAATATACCTTTGTCAATACTGAACAGAGTCTATACGAACTGATATTCCTCTTTGAGATCTAAATTTCACAATAAATTTTCGTTAACTTTTAATTACAGAGCAGGGTTCGTAATTACAGATGCCCCAGCATGAATCAAAATAACCCTGATTCTCACTCTTTTTTTTTAAGATCTAAATTAAGGAAGTTTTGGTCCTTTCAACACCCACGCTTGTTACAATTAGCATGATGAATACACTAGTGATTTCTAATCACAACAAAAGTAACAGCCTTTCATTATTAAAAGAACTACTTATAAGATGTCCCCTTCAGTACACAAAGGCTCATGCTTAATCAAAAGTTTTAGGCCTATCATTCCAAACACCCTTGCCCTTGGGGCTAGGATTTGAGTATCTATTATCTCAAATGAATAAAAAATAAAATAAACTTTAAGACTTACATGTGTGATGTTGTCAAGGTCTTTGCATTTCTTGACATTGTTGTTTCTCCAGCTTTTAATATAAGAGATTGAATAAACATTTCCAATGAACGTGCTGTTTATGTTGTTAAGGTAGACATACATGTACACGCTTAATTGACTAAAATCACAATGAAACAAATAACCTTTCTATAAAAATAACTATTTCTTTTGAACTTTGCAGGCCCGGATCCAGGATTTTGTTGAGAGGGGGGGGGGGGCCACACATTGGAGCAAAGGGTAATATGTTGCAAACTTGGATTGCTTGGGCGGAGACAATGCAAAAATCATGTTTATATCATCTATGAAAGAGCAAATATGTGAACTACAACAGTAACAAAGCAAACGAAAATGAAAATCAACTATGTCACTGGGGCTGAGGGGGGGGGGGATGCACGGCTCCCTGGGCTCCCCCCCAGGATTATGTTTATATCTTCTATGAAAAAGCAGATATGTGAACTACAATAGTACCAAAGCAAACGAAAATGAAAATCAACTATGTCACTGGGGCTGAGGGGGGGGGGGGGTGGGGTGGACGGCCCCCTGGGCTGCCTCCCAGGATCCGCGCACCTGCTTTGGGAGCCACAGTGGCTTGGTGAGTGAGATGTTGAGTCGCTAACCTGGAGATCCTGTGTTTGATACCAGTGTTGGCCTAGAAAGTTCATCAGGATTTTTGACGTACTTCCCCTTAGTAAATATTGCAAGGGACAGCTTACAGTCGTTCACATGGGACAAAAAAAGCAAAGTCCCATGTAAACATTGGCATGCATGTAAAGGAACCCTTGTTATTTAGAATTTGATATAGCGCCACTGTCCCGTCAAAATATTCCTCATACATGTAGCAAACTGTATGGCATTTGCCTGTCTTCATCAGCCAAGTCGGAGCAGAACAGTAAGACGTTATACCCCATTTATCACATTTCATTTGAACTTTAAGTTCAAGTGGATGTAAACCTAGATCTGGCAAGTTTATATATTCTACATATTCATACTATATAATGATCACAAGAAGAAAAGTTCATTCAAATTCTGATTGTAGGAAATAAATATTGTTTTTCTGTTCAGAATAGTCTCACATTCTCTAAAGTTATTGTCGTCAACTATAACATATGTCTTGATTTCACTACATTTATAATGATAGTATTTGAGTCACTATTCTAAGTGTTATGCACAAAATCAATATAACCCTGTTTTCCTAAAGCAGCTCTGAGTTCATATGTCAAAAACTCCTTTTCTTTTAAGGCTCCAGTTTCATGCAGTAACCTCCCCTTTTTTATTAAGCGATTTGATTCTGTATATCTCTATATATCATGTTTAAAAATCCATTTGTTTTCAGCAGTTATTAATGTCTTCAGCAAATACTATCTTTCAGCTTATATTTCTGTGTATCTTTTTTCATCTATTTAAGTTTAAATATAGGCCCTACATATTTTTTTTTATGTTTGATACACGTTTGTATTGTACAGTGACATTTGAAGACATTTGTGAATGAGTCTTTAACAATAATACTTGGAAAAAGAAAAGAGCCTAGCCGTTAACCGTGAACTTTGTCGCCTTCTCACCTTATGCCACAGTATAAAAAGGATACAAATTATAACTGGTACTGCCGCTGCAACTTTTCCTACATCTTCATCTGTCTGCATAATCTTCTTTATTCTTGCCTGAAAATATCAAGACAACATTACACATATTAATATAATTAAACGAGTTACACTCCCTTTAAAACAAGCCCTGTGCCCAGGTGGTAGTTTCCAACCAGTTTTGTCAAGTTAAGTTGTGGTTATGATATTGAATAACTGATGTCCCAGACTTATATAAATAATATTCAGCTACATTATTCATTACACCAAATTCATTAAGAAGAAGAGTAAATTGTAAAACCAAAACTAACCAAAGTTACTTTGCCAGAAAAAGGAAAGTGTACGGTTGACTACACTTTAGTTTTCGACTTCAGGTTCAGGACTTGTGTGCAGACTTCACACATAGTTGCATTGTTTATGTGTTGGGAACAAAACAACGATGTTGTGAAGGAAATCTGGCTACATATTACAAAAGATAACTTTTTATAAAAATTCGTACTTACCGGGTGAAATCTGGAGTTAAACTTTTTCTTCTTACTTGGCATAACTAATCTAAACAATAACAAAAACAAATTTTTCCCTTTTCTTTAAACCGGAAATGAAAAAGAGAGAAGCCGCACTTACGGGAAAAAAGTAATAATACGCTCTGATTGGTCAAAATGAATTCTGATACAAATTAATAAATTCATAAAGTACATTTTAGGAACTTAAAAGGATAGCATTGCATGAAGAAACTATTTCAAAATATATTTGGATGTTTTGGTTTTTATTTGGGGAGAAAACAGATTTGAAGGATGACAGTAGTTCAGCAGTCATGGATAGTAACTTCGGTGCGAAAATCGACGACACTACTTTCACACCTTAAAACAACAATATACTCTTAATCCATTGGTAAGTTTTCATTTTAATTAGTTCTTTGTGCTTCTGATTTAATTCAAGAAGCCATTAACAACAGTTTTTTGAAGTTAAACTAATCTACCCGCTCGACACGGAAGCTAGGTTATCGTGACCCCAAATGGCTGGAGGAGAAAGTCTGTTTTCAACTAAACACAAAACTGACACATAGGTCTACTTCTTCAAGTTGTTTGCTTGAATCAGAAGAAATTCTTATGTCGTGTTGTTGATAGTTTTTTTTCTGATGAAATAACCCAAACATATGTGCTTGTTTTTAATTATATAATACTTCTTATCTTGTCAGACTTGGCCTTACAATTTACATTCATTATCAATCATCATCTACAGTTTGGTGTTAAAAAGTCATTTATTAAATTTATTCAGATGTCATGAATGAATAGGCCTACATTCTTTCAATACTGAACCAAACCAATAGTAGGCATACTGCCCTGTATTGCCACTGTAGTCACGATATCATACATTACATATTGTGTTCAGGAACTATGATACAAATTGTATCACAATTCATAACCAGGTCAATATTTACCAAGAAAACAATTCAGGGTAAATGAAATGAATAATTATTGATATTTTTAGTCCTGCCAATGTCAAAGAAATTTAATGTACAAAGCCAATAACAGACTAGGTTTTTCAAATACAACAGTTCATTGCTAACAGGGTGATGTGCAGTTTGGATATTGAACTATATTTTACAATTACATGACATGTACATGTTGCGATATTATACTTTACTAAAAAAAATTAACATATAAAATGTAAAAGTAATAATAGGATTCCTCAATCTCTCAAATGACATTCAGAGACATTTAAGTTAACTACACATTCAATACATATTATTATCAGTACACCATGTACTTTAATAGGCCTGTACATGTACACATACCACCAGTACATGTATAATAGTAATACACACGCAAACTATGTATTAAGTTTACCAGGCTTTCAATACACATTATATACATACGGTACTACATGTAGGGGGTTGGGGTGGTCTAGAGTGCTGCACTTTGACCTCTAGCTGGCCGGTCACCTCTGGCATGCGACTGTGGTTTCGATCCCTGCTGTGAGCGTATATGGCATGGAGATAGGGGTGCCTTCTCAACCCTTTGGGTTTCCTCTGGGCACTCCGGTTTCCTCCCACTGCTAAAGACCCCTAAGCGCAAGTGAATTATTGAAAAAAAATTAAACCATATGTTAGTCCTGATATGATCTAGTTTGTGTCGAGTGGATGTTAAACCCCATTTCTCTCTCTCATATGGTACTATATGGTAGAAGGCCTGCTGCCTGGGACTATACAGTGCAGTGGTCGCTTCAAGCCTTGAAATAACTGCTAAAGTTCAGCCTGACATGTCAGGCTGAACTGATTTTCGGCCGGACATTTCAGATTTTCAGCCCGACAAATAACATTATTCTATACAGTGGAAAATTCCCTCATATATTTGATATGTTTTAAAATACTTTTTACAGAGTTCACAATTTAGTGTAGTCATAAAACCATCGTCTTCTTCGTATGTTAACCACACATCAGCATTGGATTTTGCTACGTCATTTTTTGATCCACTTTTCTATGATTCTTATTGTATGTAATTTTCGAACTACCAGTAGTGACGGCGACATCCCCGTTTAGAAATGTCAATTTGAGAGACATTAGACACTCACACAGTACCTGTCTTAAAATTTTCTGTAACAGTCCGACTAGCCGGTATATCCCGTGCCCGAGGGTTGGGAAAAATAAGAAGTTATTTTATTCGACATGCTTTCAAGGCTCTTCTATTTACATTCACATCGGATGTGTCCAATAAAGTGAGATATTTTAATTTTCGTATATCCCTAATTACACCCATAGTCAACTTGAACATTTTCTTGTAACATTTTAAATATTTTTACTTTTATTACTAATGATTTGTATAATTACATGTCATGTTAGGTGTGATTTAGAGCTAATCATATACGAAAGTAACGCAAAGCTAGCTGCTACACGTAGACTCGAATAACCAGCGTAAAAGAGCCGATTCTCAATATTATTCATTATTTTAACTTCACGCGGCCAAGATACATGTAAATAATGATATTTTTACCACGACTCGGATCGTTGATATAACCAGTGTAAAAGAGCCGATTAAAAAAAAAATAGTAATATTTTACTGTGACTCGGTTCGTTGATATAACCAGCGTGAGCGTAAAAAAGCCGATTCTAAAAATTATTGATTATTTTATCTGCACGCGGCCTAGATATAAATAGTAACATAGTTGATATTTTTGTGCCTGGATTTTCGAGTCTATTAATAATTAGCGATTGACTCGAGTTCGCGAAATAAATTACTATTTTTGGCTTACTATTTTACCCAAACTCGGACGGACAATTATGTCCGGACGAAAGGCAATTTGGCCTGTCAAAGGGGATCAATTCGAATGGACATTGTCTGTGTCCGGCCGCTTATTTCAGCGCTTGGGTCGCTTACAGCTGGCCCCTGGATAGATTCACTTGATTTGATATTTGTTTATTTTTTGCAATGTCTGTTTTCTGTCTCGTCCGCAGGTTAATCTTGTAGATTTTTGTTTTGCGTGTAGTGCAGTCGTCCTGCACTTACTAATATAGTAGACATATATACATGTAGTAGAGTACACACAATCTTATATTTAGTTAATAAGCTTATGTAATATACACATACTAAAATGTAGTGTAGACTCCCATGCATGTAAGTTTACATTCTTAAAGGTCGAAGTTAAGCTTATATCTTATTAGGTAAGGGTTTTGATGAACCTGTTAAAAAGATGTTGAGAATCTTATTCACAATAATCCAATATGATAAAATATTGTATGGGGTGGGAATGTTCCTTATATATTACTTTCGATCCCCAGAGTGAGCGTATGTGGCATGGAGATAGGGGCACCTTCTCAACCTAGTGGGTTTCTTCTGGGCACTCCGGTTTCCTCCCACTGCTAAAGACCCCTACGCGCAAGCGAATTATTGAAATAAAATTAAACCATTAAACCATATTAGTCCCGAAATGACCTAGTTTGTGGACATTAAACCCCATTTCTCTCTCCTTCTCTCTCTCTTTATATTGCAAAGTTTAAAATACACATAAGCACTAGCCAGGGTCAATTGCAGTCTTTTACCTGTACCTAATCGTCAACCATGAACTTTGACCTTCTTTTTCAGAAGGTTGCAGTATTGTGTTGAAATGATGACTTTACCTGTAACTCCATTCCGTTACATTGTTTATTATTTAAAATTTGAGTTAATGAATATTTGAGTAGGAATTATTTTTATTCTTTGTTGCTTGCATACAAATGCTGATAAATAATGTGATAGAAATGGTGAAATTTTATAAATTCACATTTTGCTGAAATAAGCCATCACCTGAGTGTGTGAAGTTTAGAGATTACATGTGGGCCTATACATTAGAATAAGAAAGATCACATTAGATGGATCAAGTTTTTATTTTGGACTTTATACTAACAATGATATATCATGTTTTTTCATGGATAATAAATTCTCTATTTCTTGTCATGTACCAGAGTTGCAGATAAAGTTCTGTTCTGCTAAATTAATGTGGCTCAAATATTGAGATTTGTAAATTCACACTTTGCTGATAAAAGCTATCATATAAATGTGTGAATTTTAGAGATACACATTGGCTGTATAAAAGATGAAAAACAAGTCAAGTGTAACAATTCATCGTGAAAACCTACCTATTTACTGTACTTTTTGTAATATTATGACAACCGACAGGCATGATGAATTGTATACATGTACCTAGAAAATTAATTAAATTTAGAAATCATCACTCCTTGAATTTGTCACAACTCACCAAGTCACAAGTCTGGGTAAGGTTTATGAATATCGTCCATTGTTTTGTGGTAGGGAGAAAAAGAATATATATATTTTAGTTTTTTGAGAAATGAATTACGTGGTAAATTTGAATAAAATGTCATTTTTGTATTTTAATCTTTTTAAAGGGTCAATCCCGGTAATATTTCAGAGAATATAACTGCTTAATGTTGCATTAAAATCCCTTAAAATCCTCTACCTTAGGACCGAGCAACTAACTTAACGTAATGTGTTATTTTTTCAAAACTCGACACAAACTAGGTAATTTCAGGACTATCATATGGTTCAATTTTATTTCAATAATTTGTATTAGCCAATTAATTGAGATTATATCATGTTAATCACAAAATGACCTAGTTAGTGTAGAGTGGACAGGGGGTCTCTCATGGGTATGGTATTATCAATCTTGCCATATGTATAAATCAAAGTTCATCCAGATTTTCTGACGTGTTTCCTTCTTGTCAGTGATGCAGGATGGAGGGGCTGACAAAGACAGCTGTCTTGTTATTCGTATGGTATGAAAAACCGAGGTCCTGTGTACACATTGGTGTGCACATAAAAGATCCCTTGAAGTTGTGATTTGAGATAAGAAAGGCTGTAGAGCTATTGTCTGAGCAAAATTTCCTTCATAGTAATCATAGCAAACTGTATTTTTTGTATGCCCGTCTTCATTAGCCCAGGGTTTTGGGATGGCCTAGTGGTCTAGAGTGCCGCGCTTCGACCTCCAGCTGGCCGGTCACCTCTGGCTTTTGTGGCTGTGGTTTCTATCCCTGGTGTGAGCGTATGTGCCATGGAGATAGGGTCGCCTTCTCAACCTCGTGGGTTTCCTCCGGGCACTCCGGTTTCCTCCCACTGCTAAAGACCCTTATGCGCAAGTGAATTGTTGAAATAAAATTAAACCATATGATAGTCCCGAAATGACCTAGTTTGTGTTGAGTGGACGTTAAATTAAACCTCCCTCTCTCTCTCTCCTTAGCCCAATTCGGAGCAGAACAGTAGGATGTTAGAGTTAGACCCCATTTTATTTCATTTCTTACAGTACACTTATTGTTACTGTTTAATGCACCCTGACCTGAATTCCAACATCTACATGCTGTTCATCTACATATTTATAAATGCCTACATACATGTACATGTATATCATTTGATGGGTTTTAGAGGAACCCTATAGAGAACCATGCAGTTATTGTTCAGTAGCAAGCACCCAGCGGCACATTTATGTATTTGAGATGACAAGGAATAATTTGACCGACTTCAAGTTCTACACAGCTGACGGAAGCATAACAGTCACAAGTCTAACACAACAACTACATGTACAAATGATGGTTTAGCAATAATATTAGTTTTTACATGTGATGTAGTTCTAGATTTCGCATTCTCTGGCATTGATTTATCTCAACTGCTCGTCAGTTTTTGTCTACTTATCTTATTTACATAGAAATAGATGTTAGAAAAAAGACCCCCATGATACACTTTCATTTTTTAACAAACCTGTCTAAAGTAACGCATATACATTGTAAATTATCTGTTTAACTTGTTACATGATGTAGAGTTGTTTTTGTGATGAAGTCCGAATGATTAGGGTAAATGACTACTTGTCTGTTTCTGGAATCTAATATTGGTGGTATTTGTTGTCGTTTTTAATTCTATGTAATGTATTTATTAATAGAGAGGTTTTATGATCTCTTTGTTATTGGAATGGCTTATGTACATAGTTTTTGGAGTCTCTTGCAGGCTATATAGTTTTTGGATTTTCTCGTACAGTGTTTTTGGAATCTCTCGTACAGAGTTTTTGGGAATCTCTTCTAGTGTTTTTTGGAATCAGGAAAAGCCTTAAGTCTTGGGAAAAAAAAATACTCCCAAGGTATGTTACGGAATAATGATTTCTAATTTCCACCATGCTAGGTGATTTGTTTATTATTGTATTAAAGTAGGATAAAAATAAGCTGATCAAAAACACCAAGATCATGAAGAAAACTGCTTGCAAGTTTATACAAATTTTACTGTGAAATGGATCAGGCTCTGATGGATATTTATACAAGTTTTAGTCCGTAATACATGTACCAAACTAAACAATTGTGTAAACAGATTAGTATTACTATTATTGTTTATATATGTATGTATCTAGTTTATTATGATAAGTACATGTAAATGACAAAAACATTCATATCTGTGTTCATATATTATATACATGTTGATTGTTTATATTGAATACACTGTGAAATGAAATTGTGTTTATTGGTAAATCAGCATCAACCTGGCTGTATTATACCAGAGTATACACACCATGTACCGGTACATAAATAATATACACATTGTGTATCAGTCATATTCCCTTTATGATGAGTGGGAGCTGCCGGGACTCAGTGAGTAAGATGTTAGCTCACTAGCTTGGAGATCTCAGGTTTGCATATTATTTTGGTAGAGAAAGTTTCTCAGGATTTTCTTGTATGGTTTTCCCTTGTCAGTGGTGCAGTTGGCCTGACAAAACATAAGGTCCTGTGTAGTTATTCATATATTAGGATTTATGTCACAATTTTGCGTCCGGTAATGTCGCAAGAGATGGTCTAAAACCAATAAATGTGAGAAATATGTTGTGTATAATTATTTATCTTCATATCAAAGTTATTGTATTACAACTCAAAATTATCCAGGTCAGTGTGTTTCCTATAATTTATACGTGTGAGCTACTGGAATGGTTTTTCTACGGCCAATTCAGCTATTTCGATTAACTAAATAGCCAAAATGGAATATTTGGTTAATAAATAATTATCATAAGCCTTTCTATATATATATTTTTTGTGTACCCTATACTGACAAAGTGGAATAGACACGTGAATTCACAATACACTGTACTTCACCATTGATAAATCACATGAAATATGAATTTACTTTGAAAATTTTCGTGTGTTATCAAAAATGACTGGCAGTGAATATTTTTTAAGTCAAAGTCCTACTGTGTACACATTGGTGTTCGTACAATGTAAAAAAGCCCTTGACAGTTGCAATTTGGGATAAGTAAATGTATAGGCCATGGGCAAAATTTCTCTCATAGCACATTGCACAACGTCTGCCCATCTTCATTAGCCCGGTCAGTGCAAGAAAGTAGGACGTTAACCCTATTTTATTTCTATGATGAGTAACACATTTTCATGTTAGCTACATGTATGTAAACATCTCCAATGAGGAATGGTATCAGGTGTTCTGTATAGCAGCCATGTACTTTTTCTTAGATATCCCACAGTTTACATGTAACCCACAGATTATCCAACCTGTGTATGATAAATATACCGGTATTCACCAATAAGTCACAGTATATAAACATAGAAACCAGATTAGTTGTGTATATTACAAGTTAACAAATAATAATTCACTGGTAATACACATATAAACAACATTGGCCTAGTGTGTATCACAAGTATTCATTAAACCACAGTTATACACATATAAATCTACTTAGTGTGTGTATAACTTCAAGTGTGTATTAACCGATAACTCCCTGGAGATAAAAAACATATATAATTGTTTCAAACTGTTGATATTGAAATATTTTAATTAATAAATAAATCGTTATTAGTCAAGTCACAAATGTGGTGTTGGGGTGGCCTAGTGGTCTAGAGTGCCGCACTTCGACCTCTAGCTCTAGAGTGCCGCACTTCTCCTCTGGCTTGCGGCTGTGGTTTCGATCGCTGGTGTGAGCGTATGTGGCATGATGATAGGGGTGCCTGCTCAACCTTTTGGGTTTCCTCCGGGCACTCGGGTTTCCTCCCACTGCAAAGACCCCTGCTTGTGCACTAAGATAATGAAAATGAAAAATAAGACTTGTCTGCGATATCACCTTCAGTGGAAGCGGACGCTAAACGCTAAAAACAGCAACAAGTCTTAGTCACAATTGTGGGGTCTTTCAGGAATAATGATATTTTAATTGTTTGCGATAATTCATTAATTTTGTCAAGTGGCGTAGTTTCGAATCCCTTGTTGTACGTGGTAAGGAGTAGGGTCGTGGGTTTTCGTCGGATACTCCTCTTTCCTCCCACTACTTAAGACCCCTACTCGCAAAAGAATTATTGAATTAAAATTTATAAAAAAATACTATGTGTTAGTCCTGAAATGACTGAGTTAGTATCCAGTGGACGTTAAACCACATCTCTCTCTCTCTCTCTCCCTCTCTCTCTCTCATTAATTTTGTCATTTGCATTATGGAAGATGATAATTTGTGAACTGGACAGTACTATACATTGAAAGTGACACAAACTATTGAATTTAGTTGAATTACATGCACGATTGATAGCCAATATGAAATATCATACTGCTAACTGTATTTTTTATGTACATTTTGTTACTGTATTTTGTAGTATATTTATTAATACGGAGAGTGAAACGAATTAATAGAAAACTTTTGTCGTATTTTTGAATCGTTACTTTCTGACGATGTGCACATGTATTTAACATGAATTTTATCTGATCAATGTAAATATAAAGGGAAAGATATTTGTATGATGGGATGTTGGGAGGTTATTTTAACAAGTGGTAGAAGTATGTTATATATTAATATAGTGTTTCACCTTTAAGTTGACATGATGATGGGTGGGTTAAAGGTACATGTATTTAGACAGGTTAAATCCAGGTGAATACTCCTAGACAACACTCATTCAGTGTATTAATATACTCTAGATCATAAACAGTCTAGCACTTTTTCTGCCAATGGCACACCTTGGAACACATGAAAAATATTTGAATTTTGCAAATCATAGATAGAACCATAGACACTAGTGAATACTCAATTGTGCCGTTCAAAATTTTGCGGCACACTTGCTGACTTACCGACTTAAAAAGATCTGGTTGAGAATCAGTGATCTAGCATATAATACGTCATGTATGTGAATTGTGGGTTACGGTAAGGGTAATGTTTAGGGCTGCAGGGCCCTGTTTCACAAAATTTTAACTTTAGTAGATACTTCAATTTTGATTGGCTAAGCACTAAAATCAATCTAATATTATCCAATCAAATTACTAAAATTGGGATCGTATCTTAGTTAAAATTTCGTGAAATAGGACCCATGGCTACTGCTAACCCTTTATCCTAGACCTTACCGTAACCCACAATCCACATGAAATCATTTGTGCTAGACCGTCTTCGATCTACATGTAGCATTCTCCCCGACCTGCAGACATGTAAAAAGGAGTCACAGTTTCTAAGTGAATATGGCTAGGGGTTTGATTCTGTAGTTGGCCAAAAGAGTTTATTGGGATTTTTTAGTCAGTGGCTTAGTAAGTTGTTGCCTTGCTTATTGAAGATCCTGATCTTGGCCAAGAAAGCTCCACAGTATTTTCCGACATGGTTCCCCCTGTCATTTAAATTGGAGAAAAACTGAGATCCTGTGTACACATTGATGTGCACGTAAAAGATCCCTTGACAGATGGAATTAGATGTAAGAGTACAGTAGTTCATAGTGCCTCTGCCCATCAAAATTTCCTTCATAGCATGCTGTATGGCATGTGTCTGTCTTTATTAGTCTAGTTTAGGAGCAAAACACAGGAGTTAAACCCTATTTCATTTGTTTGTCAGTTACTTTAACATACATTATGCAAGAGGTATATCTGCCTATTGCAGATCTTTCTTTAGACCTGAAATGTTATTTAAACTATCAATTACACATTTATTAACAAAACAAGACCATAATCAACTCTCGATGGCATCGGATACTCACAATTTTAACTAAATTAGAATGTTTCGCAATTTAGAAATTTAATCTAGAATTGGTAAGGGCGAGACTAAGTCGCGAATATACCAGTGCGCTAGTGACCACTATGGACACATCTTGTCAAAACAATAAACAATAATTATATGGCTAAGTATGAAGTACATGTAATTTGGTTGAAATTTTCTTTTTTTATCATCTATTTTTGAATTATTATAGCAAGAATGACTAAGTCTTTATAAAACTCTTGAATAATGCATGTTTTGATATGTCTGTGAATCCTTTAAAACTGTATAACATTGTGTAAACAATAAGACAAACAATAGTTGTTATTTTAGTTATAAAATATAGTTAGTTGCTATATTACACTCACATATGTACATGTATTGAATTTTTTTTTTATCAATGTTCTTTGTAAATACATTTTATTTGCATTGTATCAACATTATATAGTGATGTATAGGTGTATGTTCATAAAAAAATAGAACAGGAGGATGTTTTACATAAAGAACAAAATATGTCCAGTTAAAAAATCACCCACTTTTACTTCTTGCTTCTATACATCAAATCATAATTAGCTGTCTGCTCTTAATTCGGTGTCATCAAATGTTACAATATATGTATGTATTTATATACGTGTATTTATGTACATGGGTTTTTTTTACTATTAGATGGGATCACGGTGGCTAAGTGGATAAGGCGCTGGCTCGCTAACCTGGAGGTCGGGTGTTCTATCCCTACATTGGCCGAGAAAGTTCACCTAGATTTTCCGGCATGGTAAACCCTTGTCAGTGATGCAGGATGGAAGGCCTGACAAGGATAGCTGTCTAGTCCTTTGGGATGGGATGAAAAACTGACGTCCCGTTTACACATTGACGTGCATTTAAAAAAAGATTCT
Organism: Patella depressa; assembly: GCA_948474765.1. Lineage (NCBI taxonomy): Eukaryota > Metazoa > Mollusca > Gastropoda > Patellidae > Patella > Patella depressa. Next base: position 74,144,766 of record OX419719.1, read on the forward strand.
TTGGCAGTTGGAATTCGATATAGGAGTAGACTGTAGCACCGCTGCCCGGGCAAAATTTCCCTCATAGCACACTGTATGGCATATGCCTGTCTTCATTAACCCAGTTTAGAAGCAGAAGAGTAGGACGTTAAACCTCACTTTCATTTCCATCCCTACCCTGCCATTGAGTCAACTGGCGTAGTTTCGAATCCCTGGTTGTACGTGGCTTTGAGTAGGGTCGTCTGTCCAGCCTCATGGGTTTTCTCCTGGTCCTCCGGTTTCCTCCCACTGCTATAGACCCCTATGCGCAAGTGAATTATTGACATAAGATTAAACCATATGTTAGTCCCGAAATGATCTAGTTTGTGTCGAGTGGACGTTAAACCCCATTTTTCTCTCTCTCTCTCTGTTTTTCCCCCCAACAGCTGAGTTATACTGGGGTGGTTGTAATAAGTAGTTGTAGTATAATGTTGTTGAGAATAGGAAGTGACTGTTGGTTTTATGTAGTTAAATACACAACCAGGTCTATAATTAGAATCTATGAATTTATACTTCAACTTTCTACATGTGTGCCAACAATATTCATTCCTACTCAGTACAGAAAGTTTTATGTACTCGTATACATGTATGTACATGTACTCGGAATTTAAAAAATTATTCCAAATTCCAAAGGTGTTATTCTTTCTTTAGTAAAAAGGTTGTTAATTTTTATGTACAGTTTAATCAATTGTTATCCCAGTTAGTAAAGAAAAATAGGACCGACGTTTAACCCTATTTCATGTTTATTTGATCAAAAAATAGAGTGCTCACCAATCGTAATATGATATTAACTTTCGACATTGTTGAAAATAAGAGTTCTATGTTATTGGTTCCCTTAGAGTTGCAATTCAAACACTGTCTGCAGGGGCTAAGTGAGAGGGATGCAGTGACGATCTTTGTGTCATGTTTTTAGTTTTTGTGCCTCTCACAAATGGCAAGAAATCAAGTGGTTTTAATGCAATTTTCAACATTATAATCATAATCATAATGCCCAACCATTATCAAACAAATACTGCATGTGGGTCAGATATGCTACAAATCGACTCTAGCATGTTCCACACACCTCAATATTACCTGCTGGCCGATAATTATGATTTTAGTAATGATGACCGAGGCTATTCAGAAACTTCACACGCTCCGTTCTCGGCCAATAGTGGATCAATTTGACTGAAATTTTCAGCAAATTCCCTTTACACTATCTAGTTTTCAACTGTTATAGTGAGAACTGGCAACTCTTTATCTTATCTCCCATAATGTATCTTTAAAGATATTCATATCCTGCAATGTGCAATGTATTCATATCCTACAATGTATTCATATCCTGCAACTCTGGGCCTCCCAAATTGGGATATTCTTTGAAAAAGATACAATATAATTCTAGGACTGCGACTTTGTAACTTCTTACATGAAGTGAAAGCCCTGATTGCGCCAGACAGTTTGTGATGAACAAAAAACCGGCTGTTAATCTGAAAGATTATCAAATAAGAGTTTTCATTAAAAGTCAGGCATTTAACCTTTTAGATTAGACAAGTCATCTGAAGTAAAGACATGTTAAACTGTAGTTAATCAAATAAACCAGTGAAACTAGTGACACATACCGTAAAGCCCTAACTAGAAGTGGATGTTAAGCCCCAATGACAGTCCGTGACAGAATGACTTGGAGCGACACATGGCTCGTCGTAATAGTTTATTTATCAGACACAGTTGGTGGACACGCAGATCAGGAATGAGTATTTTCAATTGATGATAGGAATATTAGTCCAAATTTCTGTTCACTATTTACAGAATTATATTGCAATCGACCTAATCCATTTGATTGATGCTGCTCTTTATGTAATAAGCCTGATTGGCCTATTTTAAATCCAGATTGAACCCAAGCTGGAAAGTTATCTAGCGGATGTATTTTATTTATTTTTTTTCTTAATTAAATGTAAAATAATCAATTCGGGTACATGTACATATTTAAGTGTGGATTACATGTATGCTGTGAAAAATTCTATATTTTAGAGAAGAAAATGCAAATTGTTACTTTAATGATGCTGGACAGATTTAAAAGATATAAGAAAATTAAGTTGACACTTATTTTTACCATGTGATGCAGGGCAGCCCATTGGGTCACTCATGTTCACTGTTCTTCACAACTTGTGGACAGTTCATTTGTTAAAGTCTTATACCTATATCTCGACTGTTTCCGAAAGGAGACACATCTCTCTCTCTCTTGTGTTTTGGAGCTAGAACTTGACCTGTTTTTCCCTCTAAGTGTTATTTTGTGTCGAGTGGAGGTTAAACCCCATTTCTCTCTCTCTCTCTCACTCTCTCTCTCTCTATCCCTCTCTCTCTCATGGGTATTATCAAACTGCTATAGTACACCTAGTGTGAATGCAGTCGACCTGAATTCCATCCTCCAATGCTGTGTTTAAGTTATATATTTATAATGAAAGGGTATATATTATATTAGATAAAAACATGGAACTATTTTAAGATAGACATAACGTCTGCTGGCAGTACTAGAAATCTCTAATTATAAACATATTACTCTGATTAGATACAGAGAAACACACATTCTTTGTTATACCACTGCCAGGGATATAAAAATACATGTAATACTGCTTATTATCGGCTGTCTGCATTAGCTTATCCGGTTTCCTCCCTCTTTAAGACCACTATGCACAAGCGAATTTTTGAAATAAATATTAAACCATATGTTAGTCCAGAAATGACCTAATTTGTGTGGAGTGGAGGTTACCCCCAACTCTCTCTTTCTCTCTCTTTCTCTCTCACTCTCTTTCTCTCTCTCTCTTTATAAAAAGTTATTTAGACTTGCATTGTACAATCATGTTAGTCCCAAAATAACTTAGTTTGTGTCGAGCGGAGGTTAACCCTCTGTCTCATGCTCTCTCTCTCTCTTTCTCTGTCTAGCTCTTTTTATAAAAGTTATTCTGGCTTGCGTTGTAGAATCATGTTAGTCCCAAAATGACCTAGTTTGTGCCATGTGGAGATTAACCTCTTTCTCTCTCTCTCTCTCTCTCTTTATAAAAAGTTATTGCCACTTGCAATGTAGAATCATTACCACTTGAAAACAGGAAGAAAAGAAAGATCAAATTTATTTTAGATGGAGGAAATATACATGTATTGTGGTTGATGTTGTATTTCGTTTCATTTCAATTCTGTTACATCAGTCATGGTGACTGGTAATCTGGGGCATGTTTCACAAAATTTTAACTAAGATAAAGTCCAATCTTTAGTCATATTAGATTCATTTAAGTGCTTAGCCATTTAGAATTGAAGTATCTACTAAAATTTGGATTTTATGTTTAGTTAAGATTTTGAGAAACAGGGCCCAGTTCTTTTAAAGTTGCATCAAGAATTAGATTAATAGCTGACTGTTCTTGCTATGTCCTAGTTCAAAAATTAATATATTGAAAATTTAATTCAAATTACTTTAGTCTGTTTAAAGTTATGAGTGCTTAAAATTTGACTGAATGTAGTCTACACTGTTTATTATTGTAGTAAACTTTTAAATGACAGGGTGGTCTAATCGACTTAAAATCAGAGAGTTGATTTAAAGAATATTTATTCAAATAAGATTGATAATGAATACATACATTGTCAAAAACAAACCAATGGCTTCCATGTATATTAATTTGTCTCCTTATTTAAAGCCCCAATACCACTCTTGTTGTAACTGAAAAATATGTCCCAATCTTCATTCTGGTCAACAAATCGTATTATTTTAGAATATTCCAATTAAATGATGATAAAAATTTCATCTTAACACACCTAATTTAAAAAATTGGAAAAATTCAACCAATTGATTTGAAAAGTCTAACGTAAACCTTTTCAAATGTGACTTGAATTTTAAAATATTTTCAAACCCTCTGGACAAATAAAATAGGTTGTAATGGATAATTTACACAACAGGTAGGACATTTAAACATCTAGTACTTAGAATAAGGGTATTATTTATTTTCTGAAGCTACCAAGCCAGCAAGAATGTTATTGTCCCTTTAATAAATATACTACAAATACAATTATACTATTCATACAACACATACAAAATACATTTAACAGTACAGTATTTTCTATTTACTATTAAATGTGCATGTAATTAATTTAATAGTTTGTGTCACTTTCAGTGCCTTGCCATTTCATAATACGCTGGCTTCATTATGGGCTTGTCATATTAATACAAGTTTCAATAATCTTTTAGTGGCATTTAGCGATCAGGGAAACATATTAGTCACATTAACAGAACACAGTTTTCATGGGAAACAATCAGTAGATTTATTCTGAAAGCAGGACATTTCAAAAGGTATCCTCATTATGTGTGATAACGATAAGAGGATACTTGTCAACACATGGTGCTAGAATTAACTTTATGTTTCCCCATAAAAGCTTTCTTCTGGTAAGATTATATAACATTTGAAGCCAGCAGAAAGACCTGCAATAGGCAGATTTAGCTGTTACATTAAAGATATATTAGTTTAGAGTTTGATAAAGAGTTGGCCATTCTTGCTATAATAATTCAAAAATAGATAATAAAAAAAAAGAAAATATTGACAGTTTCAGTCAAATTACTTCATTCTGAGCCAAGTTATCACTGTTTATAGTTTTTAAATTGAATTTTTAAATGGCAAATCACTCTAATCTAGTTAATATCGAGAGTTGATTATGGTCTTGTTTTATAAATGTCTAATTAATAGTTTAAGGCGAAAAGAGAGCCATGCAAATGGCAGATTTAACTCGTACAGTAAATGTATAATCAACTGTGGTAATCATCATGCTACAAATAATTAACGAGATAAAATGGTCAGAAAAGGGGAATTATAGATCCAATTTTATGCTACTACTACCTGATGTTTTAACGTCCGCTTCCACAGAAGTGATATCGCAGACAAGACATAGGAGAGCCGAGGCTTCTTCCTGTTTTTAGAATATGATTTTGCAATCTTTCCATTTGCGGCCTTGAACCATGGAATAGGTTTAGTGAGAAGTTCTTCCCTTTATTTAATAAAACACATATTGTTTGGTAGTTGATCTGTAGGGACAGCATTTATGCAGACATATATGGGAAACAATAACTTTATATATAATCACAATGTTTTGATTAGTGTCTTGTTATGATTATAAAGTATTAACAGATTAGGTCATCCAGTCAATGTAAATATGCATGAAGAAAGGATGTCATAATTTATGACATCAACCTGTACATGTATATTGACCGTAAGTTAAAATACAATCTACATAACGTCGGTGAAATGTCAAAAGGGTGTATCTCAGAATTTCTAAGATTAAAAAATAGAACCTTTTGCATTTCAAAATTTCCACAAATCAAGATACAAAATTTGTCACATGATACCCAGAACAGTTCTAATTGGCGTAGAGATACACAGCTTAGGCAGAAATGTGCAGATTTTAAAAATGCAAAAAAGTGTATTTTACTAATTTCCCGAGATACCCCCTACTGACACTTCACCGACGATAAGTATCATTGTGCTTGATAACAATAAGACGATACTTAAATGTATATAAACCAGTGATTGTTTCCTGTGAAAATTGTGTTTTGTTAGATTGGGAATCTATATACACATGTAGTAGAGATTTGTCTGAAGTGTTTTACAATCACAAAGTGTCACATAAAGATTTTACTTTAGTCTGTTTGGCTTTTTAATTCAACATTGGAATAAAATTGCACAGGGTGAGAATACTTTACTTGAAGAAGACTTTGCCTTTTCAGTCATGAGCAATACCTCCCCCTGTCGATTATAATTTTGTAACTCCGGTCGATAATAATTTTGTATTTTTCTTAGTACATGTTCAAACAAGTGAAAATTTTTTAGTTAAAATGCTTATGTTTTTTTAGTACAAATAAAATTTGTAACATTTTTAAAACCAAGATAAAAACATACTGTGGTGTATTGTACAATATAAATGATATAATTACTAAAATATTTCCATTCATCCCTACAAGATATATTATTAGAAGCACCTTTCCCAAAAGCAGTGAAAACTTTGCCACTGATCGTTTCAGGAAAAGTGGAAGTTATTTCTACCCCCCCCCCCCCCCAAACAAGAATCTGATCATGACCTTCTTTGATTGTTATTGAACTTAGAACAATATGTATTTTGGGATGTCTGTTATCTGTAATGATGAATGTAGATAAAATGTATATTTTTATATCTGTTATCTTAATATCATCCCTGTAACTACATGTAGATTATTATAATACCTCAATACTTTCAACGTCCTTGACCCACTGTACGTATTTAGATTTAAAGAATTCAACTTTGATCTAATGCCATCTTGAGCTCTATGTTTGCTGGTACAGGTACATGTCTCCCGTAATCTGGAAAAACCTAGCAAGTCAAATTTTGGTGAAAATTGAGTTAGACCCATATAACGATAGATTTTTTTTCTCCTTCACTGGAAAGGCTTCTAATTATCTTCTTCTAAAAAGACAAAATAAAATTGGTTTTATATTCAGTAGCTTAATTCTGAAACAAAACAGTTTTCCTTTGTTTTCTCAAATCCACGTTCAACAGTGTTACTAGGTTTATCCAGATTACGAGAGATGTATAAAGCAAATATCTTCCGGACATCAGGTAAAAGTCTTTGAGAAAATCTAGATGGCGGGCGGCATAATATCAATAGATTATCCCTACAAGATCTGTCATTAAGTTAGTTGGTAGTGTTTCGATCCCAAGCTTGTAGACTAGGGTCGCCTGCCTAACCTCGTGGGTTTTCTCTCCGGGTCTACAGGTTTCCCCGAACTGTTATAGATCCTACATGCAAGCAAGTTATTGAAAGACGAATCAAATGTTAGTCCCGATTGTGTTGAGTGAACCCATTTCTCTGTGGAATATTGTTGTCTTTAATTTCCATTTTGTTTTATATTTTACAGCTTGATGGCTGCTGATTAAAAATGGCTGCTGTTTGAAAAAGAACAGATTTTGTAGAACAACGTAATGGGAACCAACTCTTCAATTCCTGAACGGGCGCAAGCGGCCTCGCGGTCTGCATTTGCTCGCATATCAAATGCTTATGTTGTCTCAGATAGCGAATTGAGCGCAAAGGAAAAGAAGAAAAAGGCTTCAAAATTTGCAACGCTGCGGAAAAAGTTATCAAGAGTGCGTCGACACAGCCGTTCCTTGGATTATGGGAAATCGTTAAAGGAATTATTGTCCACTTGGAATGTTCGCGACATTAGTTCTCTAGTTCGCGAATATGACGCAATGGCAGCGTTAAAAGAATTGGCAATCTCGGCCAATATGGCGAGACCCATTGCCAACTCGTTACGGCAAGACTTATCAAATCTGTTTGATTTTAAATTTTGCACGGACGTAGATCTCATTTATAAAGGGACATGCTTCCCGGCTCACAGATCCATCCTAGCGGTGCGTAGCCCCTTCTTTAAAAATCTGTTGTCTCATTATCCGGATTACGGCTGTCGAGTTCCTGTCAAGTTAAAAACTCCCGGAGTAGATGTGCAATTGTTTTCAACCATTTTGAGATTTTTATACACGGACGAGTTGAATACTCAAGAGCTTACAAGCGAAGGAAGTGAAATTTTATCCAGATTAGCGGAAGAATTTGGAACCCCGAATCCCTTAGGACATGACATGAAAACATTATTAGAAAACGGAGAGCTGAATGACGCCGTCTTAGTATTTTCATCGGACAACGAACATGTGGATGCGTTAGCTGGTGCAGCCGATCACGCTCAGAGTATGCACGCAGGCAGCAGACTTACAAAACTTGAAATCCCATGTCATAAAGCAATTCTTGCCGCACGGTCTCCGTTCTTTAGAAACTTAATAATACGACGAGCTCGTTCTGGAGAAGAGATTACCGAGCGTGCTCTTAGGGCTCCATCTCGTATTGTGTTAGACGAAGGTGTTATATCTAGACGATATGCGCGTGTGTTATTAAACGCTATATATCAGGACTGTATAGACCTATCGTGCATTGTACGTGGTAGTTCGAGCATGTGTAGTCTAAGTGAGATTCAAGCTATGGTTGCTAGTGGGAAATATCATATGACTTTATGTGACGAGGCCATGGAGGTGTTTCAAATAGGGCAGTTTCTGGATTTTCCTGTCCTGTCTCAAGGTAAATTTTCATGGTATTACTGCTTATCTTTCGATTTCCCAATTGTACGCGACAAGGAGTAGGATTGCCTGTCCAACCTTGTGGGTTTTCTCTGGGTCGTCTGTTTTTATCCCACTGTAAAAGACCCCTACACACAAGCAAATTATAGAAAATAAATTTAACCATGTTAGTCCCGAGTGGACTAGTTTGTGTTGAGTGTACCTTAACCCCAACTCTCTCTCTCTCTCCTCTCTCTCTCTCTCTCTATAATATCTTTTTTTTAATTATTGATTCGTTCTGCAAGAAAAAGGGAACCTTGGTGGCAATATTTGTAGCCATGATAATATTCTTATTCATGGTTACAACAGACCGTTTCATTGGCTAAATCCCTAATATCAAATATCAACCAGAAGTGGGTTATATAACAACTCTTCTAGATCCTAGTGTAGTAAAGACAAGTAAAACGAAATGTTGAACTTTACAAAATTGCTGCAACAGACCGTCTAATTGCTCAGTTATTTTAATAACGGATTATCAGAGCGGTACCTCTGTTTCTCTGCATTATTGATCAGCTCTTTAGACAACTAATATGAAATAAGGCTTTTCCCATCTCGGTTCTAAGGCTGTTTTAGAATCCTTACCCTCTTTTTTTCACAGAGATACCTCTTTGATCACCAAAAGGAATCCTTTCCTGTCACATCTGACACAAATTTATAAAAATCCAACTCTATTTTCATGTAGAATTGTGCTCTAAAAAAATGTACACAACTTTCATTTAAATTCGGCCGCCATAATTAACTGACGCCTGCGCAGACCGGTTCATAGATGATCTGTATTTTAATCACATTGTATTTTAAAAACCAATTGTGTAATTTCAGGATGTGAAGATATTATAGTAGAGAGTATAACAACGGATAACCTTGTATCTATTTTAACGTGGAGTTCTGAACCACATGGCTCGGTCTGGGTACATCGACAGGCCTTACATTATTTAACGGAAGAGTATCTACATATAGCCCACTGTCCAGTCCTTACAGAATTATCAAAACCTTATTTAATAGAAGCACTTACTTCAGACTTTTTACAGGTATGCTTTAGTTTGTATTCAGTTATTGGACCCGGGGGGTGGGGGGGTGGGAAAGGTGTTTGATCCATTGGACAAAAAAGTTCATCCAGATTAGGCTGTATGCCGTATGCCTGTCTTCATTAGCCCAGGTCAGGTGCAAAACGGTAGGACGTTAAACCTCATTTCATTTTTGGACCAGCGTAAGGTGGTGGCGGGGTTTTCTAGTGGTAGACGCGTACCCGTGATATCATCATCAGGTCTGCCATTGAGTCGGGTGTTATAGTTTTGATTAACTGCTTGTACATGCAAAGCAAATTATTGAAGTAAAATTGAAATATATCTGTTAGTCCCGAAATGACCTTGTTTGTGGTGAGTGGACTTAAACCCCATTTCCCTGTCTCAGATTTTTTATTATTATTTTAATAATTATATGTACATGACATGTGTTGTTGCAGCTATCCAATATAATATTTGTTTGTATTTCCGTATAAAGATACCTCCAGGTCATGTTAACTATACATGTAATCTAAAATAGAATATTTGTACTCAACCAAGATGTATTTAGTTTAAAATATGTATGAAACATCTTGTACAATTTTTTTGTTTGTTTTACAATATAAAGTTTTTTATAATAGACAAACGTAAAAGGATGTGAATCAGTATGAGTTATATCCGCATCTTGTCTTTGTCCCTGTTGTCGTTGACGATATCTTTGTCTCGTTGTCGTTGACGATAACACCGATCCTACTACCTGTTAAACCTGTCGTTTGTCTCGGTAACGCTGTTAGATTAGTTTCAATATGTAAACAATGACCCGACAAAAGAAACAAAGAGTTTAGAATGCAAGCTTTTGTCTTTATGAATGAAGAATAAACATGAAGAGTAAAGCGTAGATGACCTGTCAACATTTCATCGCTAAATGACCTCTGTGACCTCAACAAACAAACACTTGCGGTCTAAGTAGTTATTTTTATTTTCTATTTAACTTAGGACTTTTTTTCGTCTATTGACATTTGTTTTGTTTAAAAAGTTTTATTTTTTATTCATGTTATTCATTTTATCAAATTTCAAAAAAGTTTTTTTTTTATAAATTATTATTTTATATAGTTCCATTTTTGACAGTTATGACTAAATTAGGCATCAATGAAATTGTGATTATGGAAGAGGAGGATGGGGTTGTGTTGTTTAATAAATAAAATGTATAAATAAGATAAAACCAAGTACGAACAATCCAAACCATTAGATAGAATTTGAAGTCCTAAAAAAACGTTATAGTAGGCAAAATAGTGTAATCAGCAAATGGTCTGTTCATCGTGTACAAGATACACGACAAACAGTGGTAACAGGTGTCCGGAAGAGTAAGTTTACCCTACCTGGCGCGCCACACCCACCATAGCTGCATCTAAACTATTAGGCAAAATGTCGATAAAATAGCGTGATTGGCCAATGAACTATGTATATTATGATTGAATTGTAAATATATATGTATTATTTTATTTCAGTCGGGAGAATTAGATGTACTTACATCGGTGTTAAAATGGGGGGAACATCAACTTGTTAAACGAATAGAAGAAAGAGGTAAACAGCTATACATTGTATCTTACACTATTTATATTTTACACCGTTCATATCTTACACCGTTCATATCTTACACCGTGCCTATCTTACACCAGTGATGGTATTTCACCTGTATATTCCGAACATGTCCGACGCTATTTTCTAAACGTCCTGAATTGTCGGACCAGGAAAATACCCCCCCTCCTTTGTTTGAAGAAGAGGGGGGGGGTACATACTTCCCTTCCTTCAGCTTAGTAATCTTTTCAAAAAGTGTGTTTTGTGTAAGAATACAAGAGTTTAAATAAATTGTACCCCCCTTCAAGACTTTTCTGGCGGAAACCCTGAGTACCTGTATACTAATTGTTTTCTTTGATTGGCGTTTAGTAATTGAACATATTAACACAAGGTACAATTTTATGGATACACAATTACTGAGTTTGATACTAAGCGACGTTTCGACGAGGATGCTCTCGTCTTTATCAAGCAATGATAATTGTGTATCCATAAAATTGTACCTTGTGTTAATACTAATTGTTGGATATGGCAGCCATTCCGGGCAGAGATCTCTTCTTGAAGTGGAGTACATACTTCTCTCAGTGCAGACTCCCTTTTCATAAACTAATAATATTTACTTTTGTCTTTATTTCAGAGCCAAATCTACTTAGTCATACCGCTCACAGTGTGAGTAAAAAAGGAGTAAAAAAACGAGATTTAAACGATGTAGAACTACGGGAAATACTAGCAGACCTTTTACCATTGGTTAGAATGGATCATGTGATACCCTATAATAACGATATATTAAATAATGCTATTAAACGAGGGTTGGTCAGCACGCCTCCCTCTCACATGTTAGGAGACGATATACCAACCAATAGAACGTGTGCGTGGATTCGGGGTAGAAATAATGGCATATTTGTTCGACCACGACTTTTTACACCTTACTACGAAGAAGCAAAGGTAAGTAGACATGTTTTTTTTCTCTGTCCATCTTTGAATAGATATTAGTGATTATATGTGTTACAAAACGCTGTTATTAAATAGTACCCTTGTGTTGTGTTTTGTTCTGAAATATAATACTTTTGTAAATACTGAACAGAACTGTGGTATTTTTTGACTATTATTCATTCTAGAGATCCAACTTTCACATTGTAGTTTATGAGGAACAGTGTCTAGCCTTTGAATTGGATCAAAAGAATGAGGTCCTCTGTACACATGGGTATGCATGTAGAAGAACCCTTGACATTTGGAATTAAATTATTGTCTGGACAAAATTTCATTACAGAATACTCTAAATTATGTTATCCATAAAGTCTGTTATTTAGTCAACTGGTGTACGTGACAACTGGTTGTACGGGACTACTGGTTGTACGGTACAACTGGTTGTACGCGACTACTGGTGTTTGTGACTACTGGTTGTATGTGACAAGGGGTGGGTCGCCTTCCCAACCTCATGGATTTTCTCTTGATACTCCAGTTTCCTCCCACTGCCTAAGACCCCTACACGCAAGGGAATTAATGAAATGAAATTGAACCATATGTTAGTCCCGAAATGGCCTAATATTTGTGTTGTGCCATTTCTCTCCCTCTCTCATTGTACTATCCCTTTCGGTGCAGAAATCTCAGAAGTTAAATTTCATTTCTTTCATTATTTATTTGTTAATATTTAAACAGGCTATATTAGAAGAACAATTATCGCAGGCCCAAGAACAGGATACGAGTCGAGTAAGAATGATTCACATGTCGGCCATACCAGATACTTTATATATGATAGAAGATAGGCCTTTCTCATTGCCTTATCCTACAACTCCAGCTTCACCTGTTGATATTATAGCAGGTACAATACCAGGTGAGTCTAATATACTTACAGTTATGTCTATAAATACAGCTAGATCTAATAAACTAAAACAGGTACATCTATAAATATAGGTACATTTAAACATACATTACAGACAGCAGATAGATTATATAAAAAAGTTTCTTGGTTTGATGTGATATCTCAGGATTTTCCAGACTGCCTCCCTCATGTTAGAGATGGATAGTCAAGCCAGCCAGTTGGTTACATGGGACAAATAACCGAGGCAAATCTGTTGACTCGTTTGCTGATGTTTGTGAGGAATGCAATGAAGCCGAATGAAGTGTAGTTAGAAAGCTGCTGTCTGTGCAAAACTTCCCTAATAGCACAGTGCATGGCATACACCGATCTTGATTATTATTTTTTGTGGAAAAAATTTTATTTGGACCCTGTTTCATTCATTTTGATCGTAAAGTGAACTTATGTGCCTATTTTCTTGAGCGTAAAGTGACCTATGTTTTATTTGTTTATTTATTTATTTATTTATTCCAAGAGGCATATCAAACATGACAATAGAGATGATAATGTAAAGTTTTGATGTGATTATTTCCTTGAGCATAACATGACTTGTTTTTTTCCTTGAGCATAAAGTGACTTTGTGGTTATTTTCTTGATTGTAAAATGACTTGTGGGTTTATTTCCTCATGTATAAAGTGACTTATGTATTTAATAATTTTTCGGAAAAAGTGACTTATTTGTTTATTTCTAGGGTAAAGTGACTTATATATATAATATGTTTATTTTCAGTGCCTGATCGAAGCACAATGATATTGATGATGCACAGGGAACAAGAATTACGCAAAAGTAAACTGGCACAGAGAGCTTGTTCGTTACCGTGTTCCGATAAACGAATGGTTACGTTTAATATACAATTAAAAGTTGTTCGTGAGTTCGGATTACCCGATAGTACGGTGGAAGTATTACAGAATAGTCAGTACTATTATCCACAGAACACTCAATATATTCAACATCGTTATTATCATCATCACCACCATCATCAACAACATCATCATCATCAACGTCATCATTCACCGATACGTGTCAAACATAGTCCTACTTCCTCTCTATCGCCGTCTGCTTCATACAGTCCAGGGGAGGTAAGTCTATTATTCACTGTTTTAAAGATTTTTCTTCGAGTTAAGTGACATGGTTTTGAGTAAGGTCCCCTGTCAAACCTCGTGGGTTTTACTCCGGGTTCTCTGGTTTCCTCCCGCAACTAAAGACTTTTACGCGCAAGCAAATTATTGAAATAAAATTGAACCATATGTTAGTCCCGAAATAACATAGTTTGTGTCAAATAGATGTTAAACCCCATTTCTTTTTCTCTCTCTCTCTCTCTGATCTTACAGCCTTTTCATTGGCTAAGGATTATTTATGTGTTCTATGATTTTAGTGCTCAGCCAATGAAGAACCTTGTACAACCCTTCACAGTAGGTTGAAAAGCCACTGTCCAGACAAAATTTCTCTCACTGTGCAGGGTGGGAAGTTGGTATGGCCTAGTGGTCTAAAGTGTCATGCTTCATGCTCTATCTGGCCTGTCATCTCTGGCTTGTGGACGTGGTTTCGATCCCAGATGTGAGCCTATATGGCTTGGAGTTTCCTCCCACTGCTAAAGACCCCTACGTGCAAGCGAATTATTGAAATAAAATAAAACCATATGTTAGTCCCGAAATGACCTAGTTTGTGTTGAGTGGACGTTAACCCCATTTCTCTCTCCACCTGTTTCCTCCCACAGGAAAGACCACTGCATGTAGGCTAAGCTAATTAAATTGGAAGTGTGACAACATGTCTGTGATATCATTTGTCCATTTGAAAGAATGAAATTAAACACGACAATATCCAATACCTGGAGAAAACATAAAGGTTCTTTCTTTCACATTGAGGGAGCGGGGTTGGGATGGCCTAGTGGTCTAGAGTGCCACGCTTCGACCTCTAGCTGGCCGGTCACCTCTGGCTTGCACCTGTGGGTTTCCTTCAGGCACTCTGGTTTCCTCCCACTGCTAAAGACCCCTACGCGCAAACAAATTATTGAAATAAAAATTAAACCATATGTTAGTCCCGAAATGACCTAGTTTGTGTCGAGTGCATGTTAAACCCCATTTCTCTCTCTCTTTCACGATGATAATATAGGAAATAGGATGGGCTTTAATGATTTTTATTTTTCTTGTGTTATTTTCAGAATGAAGGAAGCAGCGATAGTGTTTTAAGTGACGTTATGCCTGATATCGCCATGGCAACCTCATCATTAAGTCAAGCTCACTTGCATGAAGATCTTGAGCTGGATATTGGTGACGGTGGCAGTCGCCATGGTACCCTATATATTTGAACTACTTCCTTTATTGTCAATTGTCTCCCTTCCTCTCCTTATAAGGGCAACACAGGCCCTGATTCGGTGCCTGGCAATCCGAAACAAAGACCAAGTGCAATTTGTTGTACATAAGAGAACTAGGAATATTTATGGGTTTTTTTTCATGTTTATGTAAATATTGTTTATACACCTTCACAAAATCAAAATCGGTCATCAAACTTGAAAATAAGGGACCTGTCACAGACAATGTCAGGCACAAAACCTCTGATTCCTGTCATTTTGTATTTTTATTGATAGGCCTATTATTAATACAATAAGTTGAAAATGTTTTGGTACTATTTCAATATTGCCTGACATTTTGTCTGATACATCTAAAACTGTTATTTCCAGACATACGTCATGTAGACCTTGACTGCATTAGCTGCTTTATTCGTCATAGAAATTATTTTCTGTATTGCTTACACAATCCTGTGTGGTTTCCCCTGTCTAGTTGTTCAAATGGAACAAAAAATGGTGGTCCCATGTGTTCACATTTGCATGCATGTAAAAGAACCATTGACAATTGCAATTTGATATATAATGTTCATCTTCATTACCCCAGTCAGTGCAGAAAACAAGCACATTAAAAACTCTTATTTCATTTCATTTTGCTTACAAATATTCAAATTCTGATTTTTCTAGTGGGTTACCCACAGTTGCATGGACCTCGTGCCAAAAACTCGACGTAACAGTCCGTTTTATTGGCTTAAACCCTCACATCTTCCAGATACTAGGGTAGTACAGACAAAAATGGTGTTTGGATGGCCGAATGGTTAGCATGTGCGTGCTGTATCATAAAGCCTCTCATTTAGTCAACTGGCGTGGTTTCGAATCCCTGGTTGTACGTGGTAAGGAGTAGGGTCCCCTGTAAAACCTTGTGGGTTTTCTCTCGGTCCTCCGGATTCTCGCCGACTGCAAAAGACCCCAATGCGCAAGCGAAATATTGAAATGAAATTAACCCATAATTATGTTAGTCCCGAAATGACCTGGTTTGTGTGTGGACGTTAAACCCATTTCTCTCTCTCTCGCTCTCTCTACAGAAAAATAAAATGAAATTTTGAACTGTAAGAAACAAAGTAGGATCTGTGTTTTAAGCAGAATGTGTAAGCGGTAAACAGATTGACCATTTTCAACTTGAATATTCAAATATTAAATTCATCATTAGATGCAACCACTTTTTGAATGCAAGATTTTAACACATGGCACCAACCTCATAGTTAAAGTGATCCTGCAAAAATTTCAGGGGCTATATTAAAACAAAAAGATCTCCTTATGATTCTGATTAACAAAAGCTAATTGAGTATGCACGACCAGTCCCATTTTGATATCCACTTAATTATGATGGGTCTTATGACAAATTCAGCTATTGTAGTCAAGGTACATGTATGTGACATAATACTTTGACAACTGTTAACTCTTTTGGCCGGATTCCCAGAAACTACAACTCTCTCTCTCTCTCTCTCTCTAACAAATTCAGCTAATGTAGTCAAGGTATGTGACATGATGCATTGACAACTGTTAACTCTTTCGCACCTGGATTCCCAGAAACTACTACTCTCTCTAACGCATCTGTAAACCTGTGTCACTTAAGTACTGCAGCTGTGTATTGTTTAACAACTGGACACTATTTATGTTGCTCTATGCTCTAGGGAAAAGTAGTTTTCAGTGGTTTCCTAAATAAGCTACAGAACTCACTGCATCTCTGCTGCACTCCACCCCCGTGTGTCATCAAATTTACCAGCTCGACTGTTTTAGGCCATGGAATTTTGGCCCCGGTTG
Organism: Patella depressa; assembly: GCA_948474765.1. NCBI lineage: Eukaryota > Metazoa > Mollusca > Gastropoda > Patellidae > Patella > Patella depressa. Next base: position 74,161,474 of record OX419719.1, read on the forward strand.
AATTTGGCTTCTGATGAGTTTGGTCCCTGGGCGAATTTGGTCCTGGGCGAATTGGTCCCCCAGAGAGCAGTAGGTTCAGGCTGTTTGTATTTGAGCTACAAAATCACTTTTCTCTCATCAGGTAACTGGGGTGGTCAGTATTTATTTAGATGAACAGAGTGCTAAAGGGTTGACTTAAAGTCTGTATTGAAAATTATTATTAATGTTGTCAACATTACAGCTTTTAATATGAAAAAAAAAATTATTTGTTTAAATTATATTCGTATACATTTTCTCAGAGCAGCATTTAATAATTGTAAATAATCCGCTAAAATTTTGTATTAAATATTGTTAAGAGATACCTCTAGAAGTTTATGAATTTTTTAGTATAATTTTTAAGAGTAAATTTAAATATAAGTGCTCTTATGATCTGATTTTCAAAATTTATCTTAATTTTAATATTTGCCTGTCTAACCATGTGGGTTTTCTCCGGGTCCTCTGGTTTCCTCCCACTGCTAAAGACCTTAAGCGCCATCTCGCTCTCTCTAATGGTACTTGTCATCCCAAACTAAGTCTAGATTATTTAAATCTTGGCGGTGTGATTGTCTACATAGTTGGTTGTCAGCTTGTCATGTGAAGAAATGTCTAAATCATAGTTTATATAAAATTTGAAGCCGAAGGAAAGATCTGCAGTACGCAGATTTAGTTCTTGCACCATACAAGTACTTCTTTAAAACAAAGGTTAAATATACTTAATGGCCTACATCGAAAACTTATGTTAACTGAGTTTAATGTGATTTCTTCAACAACCAATGAAATTTTTAAACATTATGATATATGTTATAATACTTAAAAAAAATTATCCATATCATTTTTTTGTTTATTTAACTCAAAACTTACGCATTTTATACCAAATATAAACTCCATTGATTTACGCAGTAGTTGTTTTAAAACATTAGTTTCTGATGCCGGGGCTACCATTGAGACAAGCCTCCAGGGATTAAGTGAAAAGTTATTTTTGAATGCTGCATCAAAGTCTAAGTACTCTAAATTATATATTTAAAGTTCGAATTTTAAAAGGTCAGAAAATCTCATTTAGTGTAAATATTTGAGCATTTAACATAGTCTGGGCCCTGTGTCTCGAAATCTTAACCAAAGATAAAATCCAAATTTTAGTAGATATTTCAATTTTGATTGGCTAAGCACTAAAATCAGTCTAATATTATCCCATCAAATTACTAAAAAAATTTGGATTTTATGTTAGTTAAAATTTCATGAAACACATACACTGTACTAATTTCAAGGTTTTTTTGGTTTTTTTTAACATCTCAACTGTTGTAATATAATTTCTCTGAATGAAAAACTGAATTAAGTAAATCTCTACTTGAGCGATTAAAAAAAAATGTAGAAATGTATTTTTGTCGTGTTACTGTAGATTGTTGTCAAGCCATTTGTGATAACCGTAACAAGATGATGAACCTTGTTTGTAAAATCAATTGTTGCTTTCACTATAACTTGGGTATCGTCGGTGCAATCGGATTAAAGTTCCAATTTCATATTTTTAAGTTATATTTTTAAAATGTATTACAATAAAGCCCTAAAATAGATTGTACCTATAAACAGTCCTACCTTGTTAAAGAATAATCCTATTAATCCTATAATTCACTATTGCCAGTTGAGAAATTGGCAAAAATATCATTTTCAACTTCAAATTCAAACATTTGAAGATGGCCGTCCATGGAGAGGAATGGGAAAACAAGGGAGGTAATTGAGTTACTATTTCTTCAATCAGCCTGTGTCAGCCATTTTAACGCCTGTGGAATTTGCCCATGATTGTATAATAGTGAGTTGACAACCTTTTGAGCAAAAGACATAGAAATAATTATGTTTTGACTTTCTTAGAAAATATGAAATTGGAACTTTAAAATATTTTGTTTTGTTTTTTCATACTTTCGATGGCCTACACTACATAAAGATCTGACTGGTTGGAGCAATACATCGCGTCAGGGGTCATACCAGCGGCTTTTGCCCCTATGACATCAGACATTTGATTAACTAATCAGCATTGATGTTTCGAGTGGATTACCCACAGTTCAGTGCACCACATGCCTAAAGCTCGCTGTAACAGACCGTTTCATGGACTTATTCCTCACTTCAAGCAGAACACGAGTTAATTAACAACTCTTCCAGATCCTAGTATAGTAAAGACGAGTAAAACGAAATTTTGACCTATAAAAATCGAAACGAAATAGGATCTGTGTTTTAATTAGATTGTCCTGTGCTGTATTACTGGGAGTTCCTGTATTTCATGTTTTGTTTCAAACCATTTGGGGGTTGGGATGGCCTAGTGGTCTAGAGTGCTGCAATTCGACCTCTATCTGGCCGGTCACCTCTGGCTTGCGGCTGTGGTTTCCATCCTTGGTGTGAGCGTATATGGCATGGAGATAGGACACCTTCAAAACCTCATGGGTTTCCGCCGGGGACTCTGGTTTCCTCCCACTGCTAAAGACCCATACGTGCAAGCGAATTAATGAAATAAAAAATTAAACCATATGTTAGTCCCAAAATGACCTCGTTTGTGTTGAGTGGATGTTAAACCCCATTTCTCACTATCTTTCAAACCATTTGTAGTCAAGTTGTTCAAATTTCTTGAAAATAATCAAACTAATTGGGTTCACTCACTCAGTTAAAACAGCACACCTGTACGATACCCAAATTATAGTGTTTCATTTCAATGTTTATTAAATGTTATATATATATATATATTATATCTATCTGAATCTATTTGTATATAAGAAATGACATTGATATTAAAATCAATCTGCTCCCCCCTCCCTCCCCCCTTTATAGTCCTTCGATAGATTTTTATCAAATATTGTACATTTTGTTACTGTTGGTGGCAGGCAGAGGGTTGGTTATGCCTGGATTCCATCAAGGCTTAAGTATAGGGGCCTAGTACTGAGAAGTACAAGAAAGGAGGACATTTTAAATATGTCAAAACTGATATTAACTTTTTATCCAAATTAAGTAGGACAGCTTGTACAACAAAGTTAACAGCAGTAATTTAAAATTTCTTAAAAACTCCATGATTGGATGCCTGGGGCTATGACCACTCTGCCCTCATCTCTGCATGCCACTGGTTACCATGACATTTTTTAAAAATTAAAAACCTGGCCCTGAGTTCACAAAGCATTCTCAGACTTGAGTTAAGAATTTGCTCAAAATAATTCTGCTTATTTTAACTAAAATGTAGTCTTCTGTAAAACTTTTGTTGTTTTAATGTATCAAATAATCCAATAAGTTACTATGCACAAAGTTTTGTGTTTCCGGATCAAATATATTTATCATAATCAGTGATTGAAAGTTGAGTAAATTCTTAACGTAAGTATAAGAATGCTTTGTGAACTCTGGGGCCGTATGTAGCAGACGGTCCAAACCTAGATACTATATACAATTGTCTATTTAATTTATGCTAATTGAACATATCTCAAGATATAAAACCACACATTGTTGAAAGGTCAAAGGTCATTAATTCAGTCTTAAAATACAGATATGTTAGTGTTAGTATACCATTATTTCAAGTCATTATTCATTATTTATATAAGATGAAATATTGGACTGGTGTGATAATTTCATTGAAATGCACATGCAGAATAGTGTCTGTATTTTAAGTTGTTTAATAGTTTCCAGCTAGACAGTTTCAACTCTATAAATACAGATGTGACTTCATCCTTGAATTGATGGTATTGTGCCAATTTTGCATTGTTTACACAAGATGGCTAATAGTATGGTGATGATATAGAAATGCATGCGTGTGGTAGTGTACCTGTATTTTAAGTTGTTTAAAGACCTGAGCTAGACATTGCGTAAATATTGGATAAGACTTGGTGTAGTTTCAATATATTACATAATGTCTTCCTCTCTGCCTTGAAACAAACAAGTATTCTAATGTACACAAAAACACATACTTATAATAACAGCTTGATAACATTGAGAGGTTGAGAGAATACTCTTTGAAATGTTGCCTAAATAAATTTAAGTAGCTGTTATTCCATAAGTATGTGTTTTTTAGTATGGTTCTATCGAGTAACTAAATGCCCCCAAAAGATTATTCTAATATAGGATATCTGTTCTAACCACAAATAGCAGCCAAATTTAGGTAAATTTTTAATATTGTTTATAAATATGATTAAGAAACAATTTTTTTGTATGATAAAATTTATGAAGATTGAAACTTGATGAATGTATGTGAATTTACAACAAACATTGTAGATAAACCACATCCTTATATGGAAGGACTTTAAATTATTTAATATGAACACATTTTTATTTTTTTTAAACATAATAGATTTTTGGATAAAGGTTACAAAACCTTCCCTTGAAGAAACAGTTGTGGTCTGATAACTCGAATCAAGAGTTACTTCCCTTATTTCCCTTTTATGGTATATTGATTTAACGTTCCAGCCAGAATTGAATATTCTCAGTCCCACAAATAGTGACAATCGAGGGGGTTTCGGACCACAACACATGCTCTGACTACACAGAAAATATCTCAAGAAACCATGACAACTGAGACACAATTTGTTATGCTTAATTACGTCACGATTCTACTCTGTTTTGCGGACTGAATTCCGCGTCACCCGATTTCAATTCTGTCTGTTCGGTACGTTCCGGACCACCGATCGAGCACCCCAAAGATCTGGAGAAGTTTATTATACCCAAGTCATGATACCGATTTAACATCTTAGCCTACTGTTCTGCGTTCACCGACTGAACTAATAAAAACGGACATATGCCATACAGTGTGCTATGAGGGAAATTTTGCCCGGGCAGCGGCGCTACAATCTACCCACACTGAGTTCCAAATGTCAAGGGTTCTTTTAAGTGCACGTCAATGGGTATCTCGTCCAGTTCTAACGACTACACGTTTGTCCATTCCAAGGCCCACTGTCCTGCATAACTGGCAAGGTGGAACCAAAACGCTCGAAACATAGTCGATTAAACAAATGACCAACAATATACAATGCCTTTCTCTCTTCATAACAAGAAAGTTCAGAAGAAGACCTATACCAACTGCATACCGGGAATCACCGAGCGGAATATCTCGCCCGTATTAAAATCCTCGTATTCAAGCCCTCCCGTTATTAGGCCCATGGTCTTAATAATGAGTTTAAATTTCGAATTTAAGGCAGGGGGTTAAATTCAAAATTTATTTTAAAGTAGCCTCCCGTTTAAAGTCACGTCGAATAATTGTTGTACATTATATTATACTATTAGTGCCGTGAGAGAGTTTCACATCTTTAAAACTCATCCGACTCCAATTACAGATGACATCTTAGACACTAAATGTGACAATTAAAATGTTTCTCTTTTCTCCACTTTTCGAATTTAAGCCCTGGGCTTAATTTCAGAATAAATGTTTTTGTCACTGAAACGGCCAAATTTGAAATTAAGCCCAGGGCAGCCCAGGGCTTAAATACGAGAATTCCCGGTAGTACTAAAAATGCACTTGGAGTGAATACTAGCCTGTGAAATCAATTCTCCTATAATTGGTTAATTTTGATCGCTGGTATCACCTCCGCACTTTTTGAAAAACGGTAGACTTTTATTTACGCCAGTAAACCAGATGGTTGTCCTTAGAGTTTTTCACAAAAAATAAAAGTAAAATGACTAAAACAAGCTAGGACCACAGGCTTGTTTGTGACCTCGTGGGTTTTCTCTGGTTTCCCCCCGCTGCTAAAGACCTTTAATACAAGCCAACAATGAGGATGATGCCCCACCCCCACCATAATAAAAACATGTAGATGACGCATATTAATTAATTGCGCATTTATCTTTTTCAAATGTATCGAACAATCAAACAGATCGCTAGCAATATTGTGATTAATTTATAAAAAAAAAACAGGGGCGTTTTAAGGTTTATCATTGTGGAGGCTAAACTATTTTAAGGATCCTCTTTCGCAGGGACGGGGGTGGGGGTGGGGCGTCTTGATTGATGACTAGGGGGCCCTTTTGTCGGACGCGGGCCCTTTCTGTCTGCCTTTAGGGTACATTTTCATTTTATCATCGGTTTTAGCATTTTTCTCCCGGTTTTTTTTTTCTTCAAGTTCTTTGATTTTTTTTTCGCGAGTAGGCTGGCGCCTCCAGCGCCTCAGCTATAAAACGCTTTTGATAAAAACAACCACGTCAACTGTTTGCATGGACTTAATACATGCTTAGTATGGTCTTCTAAATCCTTGAATTGGACGAGCCTCATTTCTCCAACATGAATTGGTAAGTTACCAAAACAGCACTTATTAACAGTAAGTGACTGTTATTGAGAGGTAAACAATGGGTGTTATTGTAGCTTAAAGTAGCCAAGTCTCTAAACTCAATATCATCCAAAATCTTCAACATTGAAAACACGAATTATTTCTCAATTTAAATCAACATTGAATTTGTGATCTTACCGGGAAAAGATAAGCTTCTGATCAGGGGCGCATTCAGAGGGGGTGAGGTTCAAACCCCACCCTGCTCAGCTACATAAAAAAATTAATGCCTTGCATAAATAGAATTAAATCACAATGTGATCCTACATCATTATAAAAATGATTTCATATTACAGTATTACATGCGTTGCGACCCACTTGTGTCAATTTATTGCATAGCGAGCAGTAGACCTCGATGACCTATCAGTTCCACATATTTTTGTAAATACTGTATGGAATTGAACCTTTTCTGGACTGATAGTCCTATTATAGACCCATCTTCGACAATACCTGTAGGCCTACTGTAGTTCCTTAAAGGAAGTAGGTCTACTGTAATTGCAAGTGATCACGCATCTGAAGTTTAATAGATACCGTTTCGTGCATCCTCGGTTCTGAATGAGTACACTTGGTAACCGAGGATGGGTTTCGTGTGGACTCATGTTAAAGTCACTGATTGCATTTTAAATCAACTGATCTTTACTGGTTGGAAATGAAATGGGGTTTAACGTCCTACTGTTCTGCTCCAACTGGGCTAATGAAGACGGCATACAATGTGCTATGGGGGACTTTTTGCACGGACAGCACCACTACGGCCTACTATAACATCGAATTCCAACTGTCAAGGGATCTTTTACGTGCACGCCTATGTGCTGTCTTTGTCAGGCCCTCTGTCCTGCATCACTGACAAGGTTAACTTTCGCGGTCAATGTTACTGGTTGGAAAATGAATCCACTGCAAACTATACTATCGTGAAGGTAGAATCTCGAATACGAATATAAATCATCAAAGTAGCCAAGTCTTTAACTCGCTATCATCCACAGTCATCGACATTGGAAACGCGACTTACTATTTAATGTAAATCAACATTGATGTTGTTATCTTACCGTGAAAAGTTGGGTTTCTGATATCCAATATTTAAGACGAATTGAACATTTTAAAATTTTGCCTACTTTTATGATTCGTTTATATAGATGTAATTGTAATTTCTCCCGAAATACATTAAAACTGACAATTTCAATCTGTTGCCAATATATTTTCATTTATTTGTGGTTGCTGTTTTTCCTATATAATTTAGGCCTACACTTCAATGTCTTTGTTTTTTATAATTTTTAGCACTTAAGAATAATTGTTAATTCACATAGTATGAATACTAAACCGTTACCATGGAAGCGATTTATAATGTAGTTGTCTTCGTTATTCCCAGCAGAATTCTTCTGATAAAACATATGAAATAATGCAAACGACAGTTGAGTGAGGTGGCGGTAATGCCTCAGGGGAACCGGAACATTGCCAGAGTTGGCGACATGTAAATTAATGACTCTGCTGGTTGGAGACCCGTGATAGATACGATGATGTGTTAGTACTATTATAATGCTGCTCTCTTGGGTGTTGTCAGTTATTCTTACACGACACGAACAATGATATCGCAGATAAATTCTTAACATTGTACTTTTGAGAGATAGAGTGAGAGAGAGAGAAAGCGACAGAGAGGGAGATCGACAGAGAAAGAGCGAGAGAGAGAGAAGGGGGGTAATCTCCACTCCACACAAACTAGGTCATTTCGGGACTATCATGTGGTTCAAAGTTCAATTTTGTTTTTTTATAGTTCCCTTTTGCGTAAGGGTTCTTTAGGCAGTTGGAGGGAATCGGAAGATCAGGACAAACCCACAAGGTTGGACACACGACCATCTCCTTTTTACGTAAAAATTGGGATTGAAACCAGGCCATACAGTGTGCTATGAGGGTAATTTTGCCCGGGCAGTGGCGCTACGGCCTACTCTTATACGGAATTCCAACTGCCAAAGGTTCTTTTACGTGCACGCTATGTGTACACGGGACCTCGGTTTGTCGTCCCATCACTGACAAGGGGAGATCACGCCAGAAAACCTGGATGAACGTTTTCGGCCAATGAAGGGATTGAACACCCGACCTCAATGCCAGTGAGCCAGCGTCTTACCCACTTAGCCACGTGGTCCCCCTACTCCCAATGAATTTCACGTCCTAAACTGGTGGGACGAAAAACCGAGGTTCCGTGAAGTAAAAACGCAAACGCTTAAATTTAAATCAGTTTATATACATGCATATTACATTACTATATGTCAATTTCTAGGTCCCAAATATTAGCGATTTAGCCCCTTTAAGTAAACTAAAACATTTAAAAGATTGAAAAGATAAGTAAGATATCAATTCGGACATCTCTCTCTCTCTCTCTCTCTCTCTCTCCTAATAATATTATACATAGCTATTGACACTGGTCAGCAGTGAATATTCGATCGCTAGGCCGCTACAGTCACTGATAAGGATGACTTCGACGAAACTTAGCCTAATGAGTCCCCCATATTAACTTTTTTCTTCCGACAAATTAAATTCTAAAACATTTTCTATATGTATTAGAAAAATAAGTAAAGACGTTTGAAGTATTTGTAGTTAAAAGGTATTTCCTATTTAGTGTAAATGGGTACTGAAATGAGTAAAAGGCATCATTTTGCCTGAAGTAGTTACGTCTTATGTAAACAATGCACAAGCCATTGAGCCAATGATTGACGCCATGTGATGTCATTGAACGTGTTGAAGACAGTCATCTGTGACCGAGATAATTCGTAAGTAATTCTCTGTGAAACAGATTGATAGCTATTAACTATTCCTATTGTGTATTAGCATGCTGGGGCGGATCCAGGAATTTTTGCAGGGGGGGTTTGCAATTAGGTTTCTGTCACGGAAATCTGCCATCATCGTCTCTAAGTTACATAGACATACATACAAATTGAGCTTTTTAAACAGAGAAATCATTTTTATACTGATGTAGGATCACTTTGTGATGTAATTTCATTGATGCAAGACATTATTTTTTTTTATGTAGCTGAGCAGGGGGGGGGACCCCCCCCCCCCGGATCCGCCTCTAGCATGCTGCTCCGAAAAGTTGTTTCTACACTGTAATTATATTGTCGTATCTGTCTAGTCCTATAATACCGAGTGGTTATGACTTTCTGTGACTAAAATACTAAGAAGGAACTGTGTGGACTGGCAACTCGACTTGATTATAGTAAAAACCATAGTATCTGAGAGATAGCACTGGTAGTAGAACATACTTTTAGTAATACGATACATGATCCACGAAACGGGGCACGCGCAAATCATCAGCAGACGTGAAGAGAGAGAAACAGTATAGACTGATAGAAATAGCCGCTTCTACCTGTCCGTAACAAACCTCCATAGTTTATCAGTATTTATTATCGGTTCAGTGAAATGATAAGCCGATTCTCATAGGCTTTAAATATGCATATGTTTTATAAACTCCTCTTGGCTGCCATTCTAGGATGTAGCAGTTGTCTAGAAGGTTCTAGGGTAAGTTATATTTTCAATAAATATATATGCACAATGAATCTATAATTATTCCCAAGTCAAAAATAAAGATGCTATATAACATAGAACAAGCATTCCAAAAGTTCTAAATGGTGGCGTATTTATAGCTTTCTGGTTGAATTGCCCATAAACTGTTCAATCGCGCAGTAAATTAGGTGCTGCTTACTATCCAGGGCGTTCTGGTTCGAACCCGTTGAAATGAGGTTTAACACCCCATTGTTCTACAGCGGCTGGGCTAATGAAGATGGGATATTCGTCCTACATTATAGATTATGCCCGGACGACCGCGCTACGACCTACCCTTAAAACGCACTGCAACAGACAGGCTTTATTTTACATGCACGTCAAAGAGTACAAGGGATCTCATTTTTTTTTGTCCCATCCGAACGACTATATACGTTGTGTTTTGCAAAGGGGTAACCACGCCGGGGAATTCAGATGAACTTTCTCGGCTAACATCGGAATCGAACAAGGGGTCTATAGGTGGCTATCATGGAAGCAAAAACAGACATTTTACAACATGCAGAGAGTTATAAATGGCAAGGTTATTATGGCTAATAGCTCAATTATTATTATACTATTACTGCATATTTTATTAATAGGACTTTTGTTTCTCAGTTGCCGCTTCTAGGCAGTTGGTAGGTATGTGCCAAGTCGTTCCTGGGTTAACCTTAAAGGGACAATAACATTCTTGCTGGCTTGGTAGCTGCAGAAAATAAATAATACCCTTATTCTAAGTACTATATGTTTAAGTGTCCTCCCTGTTGTGTAAATTATCCATTACAACCTATTTTACTTGTCCAGAGGGTTCGAAAATATTTTAAAATCCAAGTCACATTTGAAAAGGTTTACGTTAGACTTTTCAAATCAATTGGTTGAATTTTTCCAATTTTTCAAAATAGGTGTGTTAAGATGAAATTTATATCATCATTTAATTGGAATATTCTAAAATAATACGATTTGTTGACCAGAATGAAGATTTGGACATATTATTCAGTAACAATAGTGTTATTGGGGCTTTAAAATAACCAAGTAGTCGTTAGTGTACACTTTAAAAAAATATAATTATGATTGTTAAAAGAATAAGGTTGTACAAAAATGAGAGAGAGGGTTTATAACGCCCTTTCGATACAAATTAGGTTATTTCGGGATTAACAAACGGATATGGTTCAATTTTATTTCAATAATTCGCTTGCGTGTAGTGGATTTAGCAGTGTGTGTGTGTGTGGGGGGGGGGGGACCCGGAGAAAACTCACGAAGTTTGACAGGCGAGCCTACTCCTTTTCACGCCTCATTAAAACACAGATCCTATTTCGTTTCGTTTTTATAGTTCAGAATTTCGTTAGGACCTGGAAGAATTGTTATATTACCAGCGTTTTGCTTGAAGTGAGGGGTTAGCCAGTGAAACGGTCTGTTATTGTGATTTCTTGGCCTTTTGGTGCGCGGAACTGTCGGTAAACCACTAGAAACGTCAACACAGATTGATTTATCAATATCTGACGTCAAGGGGTCAAAAATCGCTCACGTGAACTCTCACTATAACTTGTCAGATCTTCATGTAGTGTAGACCATTGAAAATATAAACAGAAAACGAAACGAAATATAGATTTGTAATTTAATCAAATTGACTTAAAAGCTCAATAGATTTATCTGGTACAAACATATACGACAAAATACATGAAATATTTATATTCCTTTAATATAGGGGCCCCTGGCTGCAACCCAGTCACCCCATCCTACGTTGAATCCAACCCAGTATATATGGTTGTACGGGAACGAAATATGGTTGCCCAAATAGTATCATATCTCTACGTGAACTAATGGTTGTACAAGAACTAATCATGGTTGTACAAGAACTAATCATGGTTGTACAAGAACTAATCATGGTTGTACAAGAACTAATTATGGTTGTACAAGAACTAATCATGGTTGTACAAGAACTAATTATGGTTGTACAAGAACTAATTATGGTTGTATAAGAATTAATCATTATTGTACAAGAACTAATTAGGGTTGTATAAGATCTAATTACGATTGTACAAAAAATAATTATGGTTGTACAAAAATGAATAGTTGGACCAAATGAATAATGAACAAAACTGCTTAATGGTTGTACATGCGTGAATTATGGTTGTACAAGAACCATTGTTTCGAATATTGTTTAGGAATTACTACAATGTTTTAATATTGTGATTTTGTGAATGGTTGCATCCTGATAACAATAATGTCATATATTCATATTCCTGAAGCAGTGTCCCGAGAGATTCCTGTCCAATACGACCATATCAAACATTGCCCTGAGAGATTCCTATCAAATACGACCAGGTCAATGTCCAGAGGGATCCCTGTCAAATACGACCAGGTCAAGAAATATCTAGAGTGATCTTTGTCAAATACAGTCAGTTCAAGCATCGTCATGGGAGATTCCTGTCAAATACGACCGTCGGGTACAAGGATCTGGCCAATCAAGGTCACGGGAGACCCATGTCCAGTAGGAGTTAATCTGTTTCATATCGGTAATGCGAGCACCTTCTTTAAACGCTGTGCAGGGTGACTGACCTTAAGTTCACGCGCAGTATCTATCTACGTAGGACGACACATAATACACTTCGATAACAAGGGCATTTTTTACATATGACGTAGTGGCACAAACTGATCCGGCTAGAATTGGGGCTTTTACAAATTTATGTAGGAATACTCCCGAAAGGATCAATCCCGATTACATTATGGACAATAAAACTACTTAATTGTGTTACGAGCCCTTAAAATCTTCGAGCAACTAACTCAACATATGTGATAGATTTTCAAACACCTTAAACCTGCCAATTTTATCCGGAAATGGAGACCGGTCTATAATGCGGTGTCTGGATAAAACCAGACTTTAATTTCATAAATATTGCCTGATATTGAGTCAACTGACGGATTAATATAAGCTTTATAGCTTGTTTCCGAATCCATATAATTTAATATGTATTGTCAATATGTCATTATATATATTAAATAAATACTGTTTAAACCAACTGACGTGGTTTTGAATTCCCGATTGTACGTGTCAAGAATTAGGGTCGCCTGTCAAACCTCGTGGGTTTTCTCCGGGTACTCCGCTTTCCTCCCTCTATTGAAGCGAATTATTGAAATAAAATTGAATCATATGTTAGTCCTCCCGAATTGACCTAGTTTGTGTCGAGTGGACATTAGATCTCTCTCCCTCTCTCTCTCTTTCTCGTTATGACACTATAAATGATTCTCTTGAGACAATGACTTGGATTTGTAAAATATTCATAGGCCGTCAGAATAGGTTTTATCTCCAAGTGGTTTTAACACCTGAACACAGAAATAGGTGATACATTTCCATAACACATATTGATCGAAATAATGTGCACACTTTCTGAGATTTTTACTTGCGTCGTTCGTTTTTCTTTTCTTCAAGTGTAATAAGATAAAACAGATCGGCCCGGACAAGCATGCAGCCAGGGGCCCCCATTTTTTAAAAAAGGGATCCCAAGTTAGTGCTTAACAATTTTTTGTACATGTTGGTATGTTTGTCCCAAATAAATCTATCTGTCCATACTGACAAACCAATAATTTGTATAATGGTCAATGACCAGGAAATGCCCGGTGCAAGATCCACAGTGGCATTTTCAGGCAGGGACTACATACAAGCTAAAACCGGTCCTGCAGTTCCAGGCATTCTGCACATAGATTAGCCGTCATATTAAAAAATTGGTACACTATTTTGTAATGAGGTTAAGTTTTCAATATTATTAAATAAAATTATAATAAATACTTCTCAAAATTATTGAAGTTTACTCCCGTCAAAAGGTAACACCCAGTAACTCACTTTTTTTTTTTTTTATCAAAATTGAGTTAGGTCCAAATTTGTAGTTACTGGGGTATGTGCTTCCTGTTGTTGTACTAGATATTCCAATCTTTTGATTTTGTAAGCAGGTGCATCCATGACACAACCTAGCAACTTACTTCATTTGCCTAGTATGCCACGGAAAAACCTGTACCTCAATAGCAAAATCAATGGATAAGCTGGGGTTTAATATTCATTCATTCCGTGTTCCTTTGTTTTCTCAAAATAAGAAAAAAAGTGAGTTACTAGGTGTTACCTTTGGACGGTTGTATATTTCTTTAGTGTTTTCGACTAAACTCGAAACCGCGCCAGTTTAGGCTACTCAAGGACAGACCTTACACGCTAACCAGTAAGCCATCCAACCCCCTCCATCATTATATAACATGGAGCGGACACGCCGCTGTCTGGGCAAAATGTACGGGGCAATGCACGTCTTAATTTTAGCCCAGTTGGTGGTAGAAGAGCAAATCACATTTTATTTCATGTCCATAATTTTTTAAAAAATAAACTCTTAAATTAAGATTAAAGCGGGAATTTCATATTTTTTTAAGAAAGTCAAAACATAATTATTTCTATGTCTTTTGCTCAAAAGGTTGTCTACTCACTATTATACGACCATGGGCAATATTCCCAAGGCATTAAAATCAGTGACACACGGAATAATAACACAATTACCTCCCTTGTTTTTCGATTCACCCTCATGGAATGGCCATCTTCAACGTTTGAATTTTAAGTTGAACATGATATTTTTGCCAATCTCTCAACTGGCAATAGTGAATTATAGGATTAATAGGATTATTCTTTAACAAGGTAGGACTGCTTATAGATATATCAATCTATTTTAGGGCTTTATTTTTAATACATTTTAACAAAAAATAAAATCCTAAAACAATTCATTTTCTCGAATAAATTGCCATGCGTTGAAAGCTGTAAATGCCTGTTATCAATACAGATGTAGGCAATATACGTCAAATTATGCATAAAATCATCTGTTTAATGTTAATACCTCATTACAGTATGGCCGAATGGTTTACTCGTACTAATACACATATTAACTTAATTATGAACTAACACAGGATAATTTTTTTAACGAAACTAAAAATAGATATTTGTAGATGTATGTAGGTGGGGGCGGAGGTATACTTTTATATACACCTTTTAAACTGTAAATATCCTGTGAGATTGCTCTTGTAAAATCAAAATTGAATTTTGAGCTGAAATTTTGAGACAAGTTAAATACACCATTCCTCTATATTTTGGAGCTTAAATTTCATACACAAACCGACTTTTATTTCTGAGATTCGGTTAAATTCGGAAAGTTCTCTTTAATGCATATTCCATTGCATCCATGACTGTAATTATCATTTTACTGTATCAGCTCAAATAACCAACATTCTACGAAAAAATACTAATTATTTTTCTTCTTTAAATGCGTTTCCAGTTACCGAGAACTTGTAGTTTTTCAAAGTTAAGGAATTGTAATTTTATAGGAGCAATGGTATATAATTTTAAATGAAACTAAATACTTCCTTTGTATCAGTTCCTCGTTTTTTTATGAACAAATTGATATTTGTTTTATTCGAATGACACTGAACACCACGACAAAGAATAAATATACGGACAGTAATTATTTAATTTCAGAGTAAAACCCTACACTTCGTTTCTGTTATTTTCTTAATTACTTTGAACCGCGGAAACGAGTCAAAAAAAGTCATAAATATACAGTTCAAACGATATTTAGTAATTGGACACATTAAATTAAGAAACGCCGATCGAAGAAAAATAATTACTGTGTTTTAGTCAAAGCCTCGTTTCTGACATGATTCTTCTGTTGTTATATGATCGGTTTTCTTGAATAAGTTTTGTTTGAAAATGAATGGCCGAATGGTTAGCTCGTGCGTTGTATCATAAAGTCTGTCATTGAGTCAACTGGTGTGGTTTCGATTCCCCGGTTGTACGTGACAAGGAGTAGGGGCACTTGTCCAACCTCGTGGCTTTTCTCCGGGTTCTCCGTTCCACTGCTAAAGACTCCAACCCGCAAGCGAATTACTGAAATAGAACTGAACCATATTTTAGTAACGAGGTTATTTAGTTTGTGTCGAGTGGACGTTAAACCCGATTTCAGCCCTCCGCCCTTTACCACTGACAAGGGTGTACCACCCCGGAGAAACAAAATGCTAACTCTCATCACGACTGTAGGCTCAACAAAGCGATTAAATTTTAAGGCCTACGCAAAACCCACGAAGTTGGACTGGCACAGAAACAGAGCATAACGTCATCGCATCCATCTTCGAAGTATGACGTCATTCAATCGGTGCACAATAACTGTTCAAGAAAAAAAGCGACCGATCTTGACAGTGGTCGTCTCTTCAATGGCGATAGTCTGCCAGTTGATGTTAGAACGTCAAACAATTTCAACAATAAAGCTTGGCGCAGACGGTCAACTTTTCGTCGCTTGTTGTTGCAGTAGGCAACTCCGAGCAATTAGCAATTCCATCTCCACGGACCATGTTAATGTAGTCTCGGTCACCCAGACCCCCCTAGTCTTCAACGCACGGAGGGTCTGGGTCGGTTCTCAATTATTGACGAAAATTACTGGATAATCTACAACATAAAAAACCAAACTCCCGGTTACGCATGGGCAATGGAACCCTTTGGCTAAAGTCTCGGTAAGTGATAGATATTATGAAGCCGGGCCGATTTTGATAGATTCTATAAGGCGAGGGTAAAATATATCCCACAATTCACTTGGCACATCTATTATAGGGCCGCTAAGTCTCGCGACGATTTCTTCGGTAATCTACTTCCGGTGACATGTACCCAGCTATGGCGGAAAAGACGATGCCTCGCAAGGCATTGATTGTGAATCGATGAAGCGTTCGCGGCACCAATTACTTTCGTTTTACAAAAGAAAAATAACAGATATTTTAGTTTGTTTATCAAGGTATGTAAATCAATTATTTAAACATATCTTAATCAAATATTTGATATTATTCTTGAAATAGTATGCTCTAACCCAAGCCTTGGTTTCACAGTTTTAGCCTTATCCAATACCGTATAGTAGCGGTCTGAGTTAGATTTGTTTACAAACAAACCCCATTACCAGTACATAATTATTCCTCCGCCTGCACATTTAGTGCTTCGAGAAATTTATATTTTAAAGTTTTTATTGTTATATAAAGTTGAAAGAATTATTCCCATGGGTTTTAATTCTAAGTACAGGTAATGCAACCTTGCAAAATGTGTTATAGTAATCCTACTAGGCCTAGTACTACTTGTGTTTTAAGATTAAAAAAAAATCTATAAAAATCGAGTGGCTCGTTTCACAATCTCCCTTGAATTTTTCGACAAGTTTAAAACTTTACTAGCTCTACAGCGTGTTTTATTTCAGCATATTGGTGGATTATAATATGATGTTGAGGAAATATTCAAGTTTTTAGCACAGAGAGGATGGGCGTAAAACTGCCGTAGAAAACGTGGAAGGTGTTCTGATTCAAGAAGTAGGTAATTTGTCAAATAACGAATATGGACGAATATCATTATTGAAATATTTCAATTTACTTAGGCCTATATTCAGTATGATTTAGTACCCTTGGATTGGATTGTATGGTTTTACTTGACAGACATTTTCCGAAGATTTGTAATAATAAAATAATACCAGGCCTCAACTCAAGAAGATTTTGCATTTTTTGAAGATTTGTAAAGTTTAAATATTTGGCCAAATGATATAGGCCTACCGTGGCGTAAATATTTTAAAAAAATGATCAGCTATCTCAAAAAAGCAGGCTATATATAATATATACCCCTGCATTTTGTGAGGATTTGTAAAGTTAAAATAATGAATACAAGGCCTCATGAAATAGGCCTACCTATTTCTAAAAACTGGGATCACCTGTCCAAAAATAAGAGATCACAATATGCAGGCAGAATTCTCACAGCATTTTATGAAGATTTGTAAACTAAAGTTTAAAAAAATACTAGGCCTTGTGATATAGGCCTATATATTTCTTTAATAAAAAAAGTGATCTGCTCTCAAAAAAAAGTCACAACATGCAGGCAGGATATCACACAGCAGTTTGTGAAGATTTGTAAATTAAATTTAAAATAATACCAAGCCATGTGATATGCCTATATTTTCTAAAGGAAAAGGTGATCATTTCTCAAAAAAAAAAGTCAGGATATGCAGGCAGGATATCTCACAGCCTTTTGTGAAGATTTGTAAAGTTAAGACAATACTAGTCATCATGACATCATGATATAGGCCAACCTATTTCTTACAAAACAGTGATCAACTATCAAAAGAAAAATAAATAAGGACACACAATATGTGGAGTATTTAAATTGTTTGGCAGTGCATTTGTCTGATATTTATTACATTTTCTTCCTCAGATGAATGAAGAGGGAAAAACCATTGTGACAGGTTATACCATAATATTGATTAAATATAACTTGGTGTTATGTTAAAGGTAGGCATATACGGTTCTAATTGTGACAGAATTCTAAAAAAAGTTAGCCATACATAGCAGTATCTACTTACCTTAACAGTAATTACATGATGACACTGTTATATATTTGGAAAGGAATACCTGTAAAATGATTCCTTTCCCTTTATAACAGTGCCATCATGTAATTATCTATCATGATTGCGGAGCAACTGTCTAAGTGAGCAAGACTCTGGCTTGTTAGCCGAAAGGTCACAGGTTTGATCTTGGTGTTTGCCAATAAAGTTCGACATTTTCCGGTGTAGTTTCCCCTTGTCAGTGGTGCAGGACGGAGGGCCTGACAAGGACAGCTGTTTAGTCGTTTGGATGGGACGGAAAACTGAGGTCCAGACTACTTATTGGTGTATACGTAAAAGTTTCCTTTGGCAGTCAGATTTTGATATAAGAGTAGGCCTTAACAAAATTTCTCTTATAGCACACTGTATGGTGTAAAGTCTGTCTTCATTATCCCAGTTGGAGTAGGACATTAACCCATTTCATTTCTCTAAAATGATTGCCTATGGTTGTTCATTTAATTCAGAACACATTTATTTCCACTGCTGATGGTTCCCATTGAACAATTGGTGCTAAATTTTATGTTTTACACTAATTGACATTGCTCAGTAACAGGGCAACGGTGGCTAAGTCGGTAAGACGCTGACTCACTAGCCTGGAGGTTGGGTGTTCGATCCCTGCATTGACTAAGAACGAGAAAGTTCATCCAGATATTCCGGCATGATTCAGTGATGTAGGACGGGGAGCCTGACAAAGACATCTGTCTAGTCGCTTGGATGGGATAATAAACCGAGGTCCTGTGTACACATTGGCATGCATGTAAAAGATCCCTTGATAGATGGAATTCGATATAAGCGTAGGCTGTGGAGCTGCTGTTCAGTCAAATATTCTTAATTTTATTTCATTTCAATTTTCTACATTTCAGACAGCATTGTAAATATTATGCACGCTACAAGCAAGCTGATGTTTGAAAAGAAGCCTATTTTAAAATAAAGAATGAATTAGATATCAAGACAAAGTTTGGATTGGCACCAAGTTTATTTCTCATAGATTACCAAGAACATTTGTCGGTCTGCGAATCAGAACGAAATAATCAATTTTGTTTTTTAATAGAAATAATAAATCTGAAATATGAAAAGCCTATATGTGTATTTACATTGCAATATAATAGAGACCCAGAAAATCTAAAGATAGTACAATGCTATTCTATCCCTATACATTATAGTTGAAACTGTGTGAAGTTAAAAGTTTTTGTGGCCTTGAAAATTTGCTCAAGAAAATATATCATAGGCCTAGTTTCATTCACATTTCACTTTAAATTTGTACAGATTTATATGGCAAGAAATTTGGACATTTACATTATCAAAGAGAAACTTTACCAGATACATGGCAAAAGTAAAGTATGAGAATGACATATTTTCATTCACTGTGTACATGTTTAGTTTTAAAAATTGTGATCTGTGTAGGTTAAAATAAATGGTTTTATACCATTATTAAGGGGGGTGCGAGTCAAATTCAAATCAAAACTGATAATTTTTGCAGTTTACTGAATACATGTACATGTAACAGATACATGTATGTATATTAGAAATTGACTTTTACACAAATATCAGGTTTATTTCATTGAGTGAGGAAAATTTATAATTTTGTGAATAGATAAATAATCTCTATACCTGGTACATTCTCCCAACATTCTGTTAGAAAGAAATATTTCACAATAATCCAATGATTTCAATTAATATATTTATTGAAATTTTTCCAAAACAAAGAAATGTGTAATTAATGTACAGTTGAGAGTTATATGTATTCCACTTCTTTACAAGAAATATGCATTTCAAAGTCATTCAGGCACTCACATAACAAGCCTGCTTATCGTTCAATGAAAACTGTTTTAAAATTAGAATTTATGGATGAAACAATCGCTCAGTGCCAATAACCGTTTTAAGCATTATTTTCACATTGTTCCTTCCATGTTAGAAATTTATCAGTTTAAAAATCCCTGTGGTCATCAAATGAAAATTCTTCATAAAAGTAAATACAGAGGCTTCTATTTTGGTGGGCTGAAAAAAAAAAAATACATATTAATTATTAGTATGTTTGAATAAAATTTGCAGTATTTGTTATGCTTAAATTAAAACGGAGTTCTCAGATTTCATAGGCTATCACTTTACAGATGGGTATAAAATAAAATCAAATCCAACTTAATGCCAAGAAAGTACCACTTTGTTCACGTAGTTGGAATTTGCACACGACTTTGAAAAAGGGTTTTACTAAAAAGTTCCTTTAGGCTTCAACCAGAATCGTTTAATTTTTCCCAAAGGCCCTAATTTATTTACAAATCCACCCCTTTAACAACACTAATCTGATATCTATTTCTTCATGATTATAAATTATAATGTGATTCTGCTCACAAAAAAGAAATAATATTACAAATTCCATTGATATTCTGCTTAGCTGCACATGATTCTCCAAGTCCAATTTGATAAAATTATTTCTACATTTAGATTTAAAAAAAAAAAAATCAACTTGATCTTTATCTCATTATTTTTGGCTTTATCAATTCCCAAACTTTGTAAAATTTTCACTTAAATATACGGTATTCTACTCGGAAACATTTTTCGAAGTTCAGTGGTTTGGAAAGTGGATGAATGGAATGTGTGTGTGACTATTCCAAGTCAAAAGACAATCCGTAATATATATTAAACGTGTATGAATACAGTAAACAAACATGTTTGGTATTTCCGTAAGCGTTTACAAGCCGCTCGATGTGACAGCCCAAGCCTAGTTTTTCTGGCAATTGTCCCCGGCTTTAACTATGCAGTATATTATTTTCAATCGCTTGATTTGTATTTTATCAAATAAATGGAACGATGACTAGATTGTACAAATTATAGTCCTAACTAATTAATGATAATGGATTTTCGACATACCTGCTCAAGGACTCAACGGAGTTGAATCGTCGTACTCGTACTGGCAGACGGCAGTCAGTCGATCGTCGCTTCGTCATTTTTCACAGCTAATAAATCTCCAAAACTCTCACTCTTGCATAATTTATGACTTTGTTTTTTTTATAAAATTAGTAACTGGTGAGCGAAAAGTACAACATTGTTTCGGGTAGGCACAAATGAATAAATATTTAACCCAATTTACTCGCTTGCAATTTGCAATCAACATTATCAGGCTAACAAAATCGCGTGATACTAACACATGTCACCGGAAGTTCAATTTCTCGTGAAATCTCGTAATTTTGCGGGATTTACTTATCGGCCCTATTAGAAACAAAATAGAGACGATACAACAGCATGAATCGTGATTAAGGAGATTGTGAGAAGCCATACGTTTGATTCATGACGAGAGAAAATTACCATTTCAATTAAAAACTTTAGAACAAAATTTTAGAGAGTGTCATTGTTGACAAGCGAGATGTTTTGATAGATTCAGCACGTGGTAACTTAAAAGACTGGATAATCCAGACAGTGACCGACTTTCTGTCAAATTTTGAGGACCCATCCAGACTAATATTCGTAGAATATTTGTTTGGATGATAAGAGACTAATGTTAATGTTGTTAGCTGTTCCGACGCCGCCATCTTGAAGTATCACATGACAGTAAAGCGCTCGCTGATTGGACAGTTAACCAGTTGCTTGTTGCCTGTTGTCGCCTACCGCCGCAGACGAGCAATTTTGAAGCAACAGATGAACAATTTCTCGGCGACGAGCGATTTTCTGTTGTCGAATATCAAACATGTTTGATATTTGGCAACGAGAATCAACTCGGAGCAACAGCAGGCAACTACTGTTGCCCGTTGGCGCAGACGAGCGATTTTTTCTTTCAAGGACCAGCGATTTCACTGTTGCCTGAAAGTTGCTCGAAAAAGTTGCCCGTCTGCGCCTGGCTTAAGGGCGATAATCCGGATAGAATCTCGTAAAACGCTAAAATAATAAGTGTAGTGAGCAAACAGGAGCAAAACCCGACAACGAGAACATTCTGCAGTACGAAGGGCTAAAACTCTACTCTAATAGTAAGTGCAGGAGGACCGCACTACACGCAAAACAAAAACCTATAAGATTAACCTGCGAAAATATCAAATCAAGTGAATGGATCCGTAAGCGTTCACTGCGCTGTACATTCCCAGGCCTGTGGTGACACAGACTTCACTCATATGCTACTGGTGAACTTTGTCCCGGGCATTAATTGAATTCCAACTGTCATGAATTAATTTACGTCACCAATTTTGCAGACGAAGGGACTGACAAAGAACAGCGCCTAGCTGCTTTGATGGAACAGAAAACCAATACCCCGTGTGTACTTTGGCACTTGAAGTGCCAATTTCAATTATTTTTTGAAGAAAAAAATGCTTTTATTCTGTGCTGAAATCCCTTAAAGTCCTCTACCAATTTGTACACGGATTTTCATTTCTGAATCTCTGTTAAAACTCGCGATAGTCTCCTTAAAATTCGGTTAAGAGACACATAGACTCCGCTATCCGGGTAGAATTTCCCTCATACTACACTGCATGACGTATGTCCATTTTCAGTGGCCTTATTGGTACAGAAAAGCAGGACGTTAAACCCTATTTTGATTTCAATTCAATTTATTTTCAATTCTTTTCCACCTGGGGGTGGTGGATGGCCGAATGGTTAGCGTGCGCGCGCTGTATCATACGGCCTGCCATTGAGTCAACTGGCGTGGTTTCGGATCCCCGGTTGTACGTGGGTTTTCTCCGGTTACTCCGGTTTCCTCCCACTGCTATAGATACCTACGCACAAGCGAATTATTAAAATAAAATAAAACCATATGTTAGTCCCGAAATGTCCTAGTTTGTGTCGATTGGACGTTAAACCCCATTTCTCTCTCCACCTGTAAACATAATGAACCTAGTTGAAGTACCACCGTAATAAGAACAGACGCTAATAAACCTAGTAATTTTATGGTAAATTTGACCTATGAAAATGTACACCAGAATAGAGTAGTTTTCTAAGTGGCAGTGTTTTTATATGTTTTGTATTTTGGAGAACTTTAAATAACATCGACACGAACACGAAACATGCTGGAAATAGACACAAGTAAACATGCAATTTTCAGTTCAACATTTCAGCTTAACCAACCTCTTAACTCTTCTATCCTTCCGCCTCAAATTTATGAATATTCACAAAAACCTGGCAGAAAATATGTATATTCAAACCCTTTTCTCCAATCCTACACTTAAACGTCAAAGAAGATCGTCAGCAAGCCCGGGCCCAGGTTTTTGTCGAGGGGGGTGGGGGCATACATTGGAGCAAAGGGTAATACGTTACAATCTTGGATTGCTTGGGCGGAGACAATGCGAAAATCATGTTTATATGATCTATTAAAGAGCAGATATGGAAACTACAACAGTAACAAAGCGAACCAAAATGAAAATCAAGTATATCACTGAGACTGAGGGGGGGGGGCGACCCCCTGCCCCTCCTCCCCCTGGATCCGCGCCTGGTCAGCAATAATTGATGAGCTGTGTCCGGATTGAGAAACCACAGTGATTATTGATAACGAGCATTTTGTCTATACTCTCTTTACATTCGGTACTCCTCATTTTCTTGTGCTTTGCCGGTATGATTATGTCCACCTCCATCCTCGGTAGGCCTATCTCCCGTGGCCTCATTCTGTTCTACTCCACAAACCCTTGGATTAATCTATCTTCCCAGGATGATTGTGGCTATTTATTGACGCATCCCATAAATTGTTAATTGCAAAGGATGTCGGCGCAGGGAAGTAACTCTCATCGGGTAAAGTAAGCAAAACGCAAAGCCCCCCCCCCCCCTCTTCAAGAGACCGGATTAAGGGTAAGCCAAAATGTAGCGTAAATGAGGAATGTCTAAATTATACTAAATGTTCATTGAGTTTTATTGAGAGAGAGAGTGTGAGAGAGAGAGAGAGTGAGAGAGAGAGCAATGGGGTTTAACGTCCACTCGACACAAACTAGGTCATTTCGGGACTAACATATGGTTTTATTGATTTTAATAATTCGCTTGCCGTAGGGGTCTTTAGCAGTGGGAGGAAACCGGAGTACCCGGAGAAAACCCACGATGTTGGACAAGCTACCCTACTCCTTGCTACGTACAACCGGGGATTTGAAACCATCACGCCAGTTGACTCAATGACAGGCTTTATGATACAGCGCGCGCACGCTAACCATTCGGCCACCCAACCCCCATATTCCTGAAGCAATGGCCCGAGAAATCCCTCTCTGACCATTGCTGGAATAGCGTCTGTTTCTTGAACTTATGCGGGAGTGTGTCTATTCTTTCCGTTCAATGAAAGCTATCACTTAGGCTAAGTACAGCAACATGACAGTCCTTCGTTTCATCTGGGTCTTTCCTAAAACTTTGGACAGTGATTTAAGGTATTAAAACGGTGAAAGTATGTTCGTTTTCAAACAGTATTGTTTACATTTCATTCGACTTGATAGCCTCGTTTTTCACGCAATTAGTTTTAATGCAGTATTCTGCTATGCACGGGTTAATTAGGCATAATAAAATCGTGAGTCATGACGTATACGTTATGTAAACATATTTGGTCCAGTATTGGCAGCTCGTGATTGGTTGGTAGACGGACTACTGATCAATTAAAATTTAACACAACAATATCCACTCATAATAGCAGTGTGTAGTTGGATAAACTCTAATCAGACGCAACACTGCGCGGAATATGCTCAACGCCCGAGTGTTATTGAGAATCAAACTGCCAAGTGGAAGTAGAATAATAATAACCATAACAGAATGAACCATTTCAGACAAAGAACGAATAGTTAAATAATAATAAAAAAAGTCAAACATATAGATGTTTTTCATATTTGAAATCAGCCAAACATACCACTGATTTTGATAATACAGTTAAAGGGATAGGCCGTTCATATTTCGAGTCAAAATTCGGATCATGGTACAAAATTATGAGCGTCCAACTAAATATATTTTGAAAGGTAATTAAATGGATTTTCCAAATTTTATAAGGGGTGCGCTCACAACCTGAAAACTGCCAATTTTTCAATATTTTAAAGGTCGGTGACATTGTCCACCCAAGTCATGATATCCAGCATCGGTGTGAACTGAAGGGGAAGACAAGTCTGTTTGGGAGATCGGGTTGATGAATCTAGATGAGTTTAGGCGATTCTTTTTCTGAATTAGTTCTGCTCTGAACGTAGGTCTCATTACACTCGCCTTGTAAATCCAGGGACGAAAGTATATGTTAAAGGACCAATCATGATAATATTCTGGAGAATAAAACAGCTTAATTTTGTGTTAAAATCCCTTAAAATCCACGACCGTAGGGCCGAGCAACAAACTCAATATTTGTGATACGTTTTCAAACAACTTAAACCTGTCAGTCTTCATCTGCAAATTGAGACCAGGGTCCCAAGCTGTATTATACGGTGTTTGGATAAAACCAGACTTTTATTTCATAAAAACAATGTGTTGGTGAAATTTACATTTCGTTATCAAGTACAGCAAGTGGGCCATTCACTGTATAGACCCTAAAGGATTGGGAATCTATTATCACATCACCCGACGTTAAAATTGACCTGAAATCGTAAAAGGGTTACGTGTCCGGATAAGCAGTTGTGACGTTCACGTCCAAAAAAATCAAAATTTTCGGCTGGAATTTTGAGACAAGGTAAATATACCATTCCTTTATATTTTGGCGCTTAAATTTCATACTTACTCTGACTTTTAGTTTTGAGACTCTGTTTAAATCGGGATGGCCCCTTAAATATAAATGAATTAGAAATACAAACATTATTTACATAAATCATTCAGTAAAGGGGATTGAATAGCGTTACCTATTTTTATTTTTTAAAAAAGCGAACGCGAAACTGATGTAGTTTCATTAGTAATACTGGTTTGTAAACAGTTTTGGATTGGTTAGTAGACTTTAGCTACAATCAAGGTCAGGGAAGATATTTGAAATCGTGGAAACCCTATAGATTAAGTTACTTAAGTTGAGAATTTACTCAAACTTGTTCACCTTATTTAAATACACCACTAAGAATCTATGCGCAAAGTTTTGTGTTTCTGGATCAAAGATATTACTCATAAACAATGATTGAAAGTTGAGCAAATGCTTTGTGAACTCGGGGCCGGAAGTTGTTTTTTTTTTGGCGACGCTTCGATAAGGTTTCCCCCGTGTTTATCTTTGCGTCGCCAGTTATAAACAACCAAGTAACTAATATTCCAAATCATTGTGTAATTATGTGTAATTAAGTGTAATTATGTGTAATTAATTAAAGCGTTTATCTGGTTGGATTTTGTCCAAACTTGGGTGACGTGTAGGGCTGTACAGAGATCTATGTGGTGTCGACAGTTAAGATATTATGGTAAATTTGATGCCAGGAATGTTAGAGTAAGAGAAAGAAGTATATATATATATACTAATAGTCTATATTATTAGATTAGTTATACAACTGATGTATCTATCATCTGTTATATAAGATAAGATATCTCATAGTTATTTATAGATTCTGTATCTGTATTGAGAGAGAGAGAGAGAGAGAGAGGGAGGGGGAGTCCCACTACGAAGGACCAACAAAAACAAACTCACGGCGTTGGTGAGCCATTCTGTTCCTTATCACGCAAAAGGCTTGGTTTCGACTGTAGAAGCCTATCTACCATCCTGCCCTTCATGAAAAAATTTAATACAAAATATGATTTCAAGGGGGGTTGGATGGCTGAATGGTCAGCACGTGCGTGCTGTGTCATAAAGCCTGTCATTGAGTCAACCGGCGTGGTTTCGAATCCCCGGTTGTACGTGACAAGGAGGTAGGGTCGCCTGTCCAGCCTCGTGGGTTTTCTCCTGGTCCCCCGGTTTCATCCCACTGCTAAATATCCCTGCGCGCAAGCAAATTATTGAAATAAAGTTAAACCATATGTTAGTCCCGAAATGACCTAGTTTTGTCGAGTGGACGTTAAACCCCATTTCTCTGTCTCTCACGGGAGTATAAAATAAAAAGCATGAAATAATGATACAAAAAATGACAGCACCCAAGGAGACCGATATAATAACCTATAATTAACCATATAACTAACAATAGCAAAAGGCATCAAAATGTGAAATAAGGAAAAATTACCTATACATTATTTTTATATATGGACATAGATTGCCCATAAAATAGAGCTCTACGAGAATAATATTAAGGTATATACAATTATCAAGCCATGGAACACGAGGAATACATTCAACCTTTGAATAAATAATGAGAAACAATTACCAATCTCCCCCCGAAGGAAAGAGAAAAGCAATTTACATTGAAACAATAACGATGGTGAAGGAACAGCGACAATCACCAGGACCAATAAAAATTCAAGTAACAATCACTAGAGAGAAAAACGACCAATAGAAATTCAATTAACAACGAATAAAAAAATGCCAAATTACATCTTTTCTTAGAGGATTTATGTGTTTTCTACCAATAATGAAATTAGGTGTCACGTTAAGAAAATCCCTAAAGAGGTCATGGATTTTACAATACGCACAGATGACTTTTGATCTCGTTTCCTGGCACCTAATTCTAAGTTGTTGGTTGGTTATTACTGCTTTAGTATCTAGCGTGGTCGACATACATTTTATATAGATTCTGAAACCGATTATCTGTATTAAAGGTACAGTCACCCAAAACTGAAATGTAATGGGGTTTTAACTTCCTACTGTGAAGACGGGCATATGTCATACAGTTTGCTATAAGGGAATTTTGTCCGGCCAGCGGCGCTACGGTCTACTCTTATATCGAATTTCAGCTATCAAGGGATCTTTTACGTGCACGCCAATGTGTACACAAGGCTTCGGTTTTCGTCCCATCCGAACAACAAGGGGGAATCGCACCGGGAAATCTGGACGAGCTTTCTCGGCCAATGCAAGGATCGAACACTCGACTTCCAGGCCAGCGAGCCAACGTCCTACCCACTTAGCCACCGTGACACTCACCCATAACTGAACATCATATTTCTACAACAAATAAGGTCCCCCCCTCCTCCAATTTATATTTCTGAAACAAAACAGGTTATGTGTATTGAAAATATGTTAAAGGGACACGATCGCCAATGACTGAACGTCACGGAAACTTAAACTACGATATCTTAGGAAGACAGCCATTTTATTACAATTTTAAAGTGACGATCACACAAGACTGGACATTAGGGGCCTCATTCACGAAAACACAATCTGGCTATTTTATTGATTTTTAGTTAAAATGACACCTTTTGCTTTGAGTGCCTTATCTTAGATATGCCATATTTTAGTGCGTTACACACCCCTCGTCCCAAATGGACTTCGCAATCGTCTGTGAACGTTAAACACCCCGTGTCCTTAATAGACCTACCTATCCTTTGTGAACGTTAATCCTCCCTTCTCATAAATGGACCTAGTTATCCTTTGTGAACGTTAAACACGTTGAGTCCTCTACCACTGGATTGTCACAAATTCAACAATGTTATATCGCGTGACTACCCCTTTAACAACAACAACAAATTATGACTATTACAATTTCGTGACCATCGATATTAACCTTTTAAAACATTAGATGAACTGTTAGTTTAATTATATATCAGACATCCCTAGTTCCAATAACTCTCACAGAAAAACATATAATTGATATAGATTGTCATCCTTTAATTCATTATAAGTACTAACTACTTTGGAATGATTCTTCAAGTTTGTCAGGAAAAGAAAGTATATTGACCTATTTCTGTTCAGCTGATAAATGGCGTCATTAAAGCGACGATATTCCAGAACAAAAAGGGAGTAGAGATTGAGCACTTCAGTCACAGTTTATAGGTCAATTTTTGTTCATAGATGATGATGATGGATGCTTTTAAAAGCGGCATTTTATCAGAACAAAAATCAAAAGTGTATAATCTTCGAATAGCTCTATCTAACTTAAAAGACCTTATGAGTGATTTTAGCGATCTCGAGTCAGTTGAAACCTGCAATATTATGAATGTTGAATCTCTAAAAATACCAGACCAAAGATGATTCAATCCCGCTGTATTTACAATATAGTCTCGGTCACAAACAGGTTCTCCCCCCTCCACCTTGCACACCGCTGGATAATTGCATAATATGTTTATTTTCTTGAATTCGAAACCCGAAAGAATATCGATCTAGCTCTTACCTAACGCATCGTTAAGACTTTTGCTGTTGTGACCCTGCCTCAACTCACATTAAGTTATTGTTAAGTAATAGATGCGTTGTCCATTATCAGAATTTCAGAACATATTTCTGTCAGTATTGATAGTGTGCTGGCTATGCTCCGTGTTACATTGTCCTTAAAAATACATTATGGGAGATTAGATAAAGAGCTGGCAGTTCTCACTATAATAGTTTAGATATAGATAATGTAAAGGGAATTTGCTGAAAATTTCAATCAAATTGATCCACAATGAACCGAGTATTAAGCGATTGAATCTTCGGCCTAGCCTCGATCATCATTACTTAAGTCGGAACGATAAAAAAACATAGTCTCGATTATTCATTTCATAATTAAATCATGAATGAAAGTTGATCAGCTAATCAGATCCTAATCAAGTAAATATCCCAAGCTAGCGATGACATTGATAGTTGATTATGGTCTGGATATGTCTAATTAATAATTTAGATAACATTTTACGCCTAAAGAAAGACCTACAATAGACAGATTTAGCTTTTGCATAATTTATCTTTAAGACTTTTGTTTGTTTAGCTCTGCCGTAAGTGACTCTGCCTTCACTCATTAGATGGTGTTAATAAAGAGGTATATTAGTTCTGCAGCATCAAGGCATTGCCAGAATTCCAGAACATATTGCTGTCATGATTAATAGCAAGTTTCCTGTTTCATTACCTATGTAATGTAAACATGCAAGTATATTAATTCCTTGGCGAGCACTATCGTCCTGCATATACGAAACTTGGGATCAGACACGAAGCTAGTTGACGGACATTATAATTCCTACATCGATGATTTAAGTCGAAAACAATAAACTTAGAGAAGTATTTGGGCTACATGTATTCAAGGTCCATTTAATGAAATTAAAAATTATTATATTGTCTTTGGATTAGAACCGCATCATAAAAATAGTATTCTAATTTTTGAATATGGCGGTCATTCAGCACAAAGATCGTTTCTCAATCTAGATGCTTCGTTGCGCGCTAAATGTTCCTTCTGATTATATCGAGAGAGAGAGAGAAAAAGAGAGAGAGACGGGGAGAGAGAGAGAACGACTACGCGGCACAAACTAGGTCATTTCAGGACTAACACATTGTTCAATTTTTTTCAATAAATCGCTTGCGCGTAGGGGTAGGAAACTAGGGGACCTCACTCCTTGTCAACGACAGACCTTTTGATACAGTGCGCACGTGCTAACCATTCGATCACCCATCCCCCTCTGTAATGCAGAAGTCTACTAAAGAAAACAAATGGCAAGCTATGTGTGAACTCAAAGGCTCGTCAATACAAATGATCCATTATGATATGACGTCATCAAAATTTTTGGTGTCGGATGCTTTAAAACTTTTTTTTTAACGGATTCGCCTTAGTCGTTCGAATGGGACAAAAACCAGAGGCCCGGTGAACACGTTGGTGTGCACGTTAAAGAACCATTGACAGGTGGAATTCGATATAAGAGTTGGACGTAGTGCTGATGTCCGGGGAATACAATCCTCATAGCCCGCTCTCTGGCGGATGCCCGCCGCCCGCCTTCATTAGCCCAGGTGGACGTAAAACCCCATTTCATATCATTTTTGTTTTATCTATACCAATATTGATGATTTTTGTTTGTCTGTTTGTCCAGGGCTGGCGGCTACACTATAGCTAGTCGTCTGATATTGTTGAATTTAGGATGGGGTGAGTGTTGTCTGGGAAATTAAACTGAATAGAAACCATTTCATTTATTAATGTCCCCGCAGTTGTTATGGAAACAGGCAATATATTTAAGTTTAAATATCTAGTAAAACCAAAAGTTGATGTTGTCAATGTTTTTTTTTTTTAAAAAATGCAGATCATTATTTTCTTAAATTTCTAATTCATTTTGTCGTATGTATTATTGAATTTGCGAATATGATTTTATTTTTCAGGCAGAGACAATACAGGTTACATCCATTGAGGTATGTAAAGTTTAAACATGCAAAATCTTCCAACTTATACGGACTGTAAAGCTGAATTTCCTTTAGTACGGATCCGGTCCGGCTCCGGTCCGGGAGCAGACATGGCACACGACAGAGTGTGTATCCTTATATGCGGTTATTCAATCGGAAGGGTTCTCTTTTGAACATGGCACCGGCAGTGTCAGGGTTCATAGAAGACGAAAAACCATTGACAATATTTGTTGCATCATACATACGGACACGGTTCCGCATGCGTTTCGGTACCTATAGCGACATGGTCCGTTTCGGAAAACCGTACCGGACGCCGTATAGAGAACCGTATCCGCACCCGCACACAAAGAAACACTCGAACTAATATTCAATGAAAGTGATCTTTTCTGTATCCGCAACCAGACCGGAGCCGGGCCGGATCCATACTAAAGGAAATGCAGCTTTATGAATCGTGCTGTCTATTTGGGAATCAGGATGGTTGGTAATGAGATTGGGTCGGTATGGGAGATCTGACAGGTTGCAGGGATCAAGCCAGAGAGAAGGGATCAGACCGGTTCGGAATGAGTTCATCCCGGCTGTTGAAATAAAGCATGTTGAGCGATAAGGCCGTTTAAGCAAGGCTGACACTTGCACGATTCCGTGGCACGCATTGGCACGACTCGAGTCGGCACGACACCGTCCGATTTGCGCAAATTAGTCGTGCCAATGCGGGAAGTGCGTAAACAATGCGCAATCTATGCGTGAATTTGTCGTGCCAGTTCGTGTCAATGTGGACACTGATGGGCACGACAAAATCGTGGCCAAAAGTCGTGCAAGTGTCAGCCTGGCTTTAGGAATGTGATTAAGGCAGGTAGTGTGGGGTGTATATCACGGTGGTTTGAAAGTAGATCAGGTCTGTTGGGAGGGTCATTTACATTGGATCATTCGTGAATTGGGGAATTCGGATTTAATGTTACCCGCTTTACACCTCTCTAACATTTGTTGTGTCTAATATGGCCTTTGGAATGTTTGACTTCAACAACCGAGTGGAAGTGAACCATTTTAGAACAGATATTCTATTTAGAGACTCAACTTTATCGAAGTTTCAAGGGATTGAAGACGTCTCAGATGACCGCCCGGGGCTTTAATATTTTAAATATACAAGACCTTCTTCATAAACGTACACTTCCCAACCGGGCTCATAGCCAGCTCATTAAATTTGTTGGGGCTACGGAATATTTTGAAGGGGCTAAGGATGGTTTGGGATAGGGATTGGGTTAGACAACCATCGCGAAGCGCCGAAGCCGCGAGTCGGGGTGTGGGACGGGTATATGGGGTCCTCCCCCGAGAAAATTTTGAAAATTCGGTGCTCTCTCCTCGCATCTGTGTACCTTCCTGGGTCTCAAATTGAAGTGCCTCAGGTAGGGTTTTATGGTTTCATTTTCTGAAATTTCCTTCTTCGATTCCTCCAGCCAATATCATTTTGAGGGTAGTAGAGAGTGTCTTTTGATATACGCGGAGAACTCGAGGCCGGGCAATACAGATGTAATTTCAAGTGAACTAGAGGCATTCTATTATTCAAGTCATATAATTACAATATGTATGCTGCACAATAGGCCCCTTATGTTAGACACAATAGGCACCTATATTTTAGGCGCCCGTAGACACCCTACATCGGGTGTACGCTAATGAAAATATTTGAACCGCACTACTGATTTAGTTAATAGTAGTCTGTAATTTATTATTCTGCCGCGTAGCTCGCTTTTAATCATTATCTACACGGATCTGTTAAAACAAATCACACCTTGGAAAACAAAAAAGCATATCTTCTGCCCATTAAAAAATCGCTACTTTGGAATAACATGTGTACGATGGAGGAAGATTGAGATATTTTAGTACAGCGTCAAGCGGATGTGATAAGTTATTAACTTTTTAAAATGAGCCGGAAAATAAGATTGTTCATATTTTATGACGAGGGAATAGGTCTAGCACCTGGGAGAGGTTTAATATAATTGTAAATTGAATCCAATATTTGAAATGTCATGGCCATGAAACAATTTGGAATTATACAAATTACTCTATTTTACTAAATATAACATAGATATAAATCAATTTTACAGAACAATCTAGTTTGTCATGAAGGAATCCTAACACATTATCAATTCGTTATCTGTCCTTTCTTTTCAATCTTCCACTAAAACACTCCCGATAATCCCACTGTCCTTTCTCCACCACCTATTATTATCCAACGCCCTTTCGCCACCATTCATTATCCACTGTCCCTTCTCCACCATTCATTATCCACCGTCCTTTCTCCACCATCATTATCCACTGTCTTTTCTCCACCATTCATTATCCACCACCCTTTCATTATCCACCGCCCCATCTTCACCGCCCTTTCTCCACAATTCATTATCCACCATCTTTTACCCACCATTCATTATCCACCCTCCTTTCTCCACAATTCATTATCCACCATCTTTTCCCCACCATTCATTATCCACCCTCCTGTGCACCATTCATTATCCACCCTTCATTATCCACTGTCCTTTCTCCACCAATCATTATCCACCGTCCTTTCTCCGCCATCTTTCCCCACCATTCATTATCCATTGTCTTTTTTCTACCATTCATTATCCACCGTCCCTTCTCCACTATTTTTTATCCACCGCCCTTACTCCATTATCTTTCCCACCGTTAATTATCCACTGTCCCTTTTCCACCATTATTTATCCACCGTCCTTTCTCCACCATTCATTATCCACTGTCTTTTCTCCACAGTTCATTGTCCACCGTCCCTTCTCCACCCTTCATTATCCACCACCCTTTCCCCTTCATACATTTTAGCAATGATTTTTTATTTCAGAATACACCTTACCTACAAGCACCAACGAGTAAAGAGAATACCAGTAGTCCATACACAGGTTTTATCAAGGATGTTTTGGATGAAGTAGCTAAAATTACAAAGTTTGATTTCAAAATTAGCCTGGTTGACGATAATACATTTGGATCCCAAAATGATGATGGAACCTTCACTGGGATGATTGGAGAAGTTATATTAGGGGTAGGTATGCTATCGAGAGAGAGAGAGAGAGAGAGGGTGTTAACTTCCACTCGGGGGGGTTGGGATGGCCTAGTGGTC
The DNA here is from genome assembly GCA_948474765.1 of Patella depressa. NCBI lineage: Eukaryota > Metazoa > Mollusca > Gastropoda > Patellidae > Patella > Patella depressa. Next base: position 74,195,857 of record OX419719.1, read on the forward strand.
TAGAGTGCCGCGCTTTGTCCTCTGGCTGGCCGGTCACCTCTGGTTTGCGGCTGTGGTTTCGAGCCCTGGTGTGAGCTTATGTGGCATGGAGATAGGGGCGCCTTCTCAACCTCGTGGGTTTCCTCCGGGCACTCCGGTTTCCTCCCACTGCTAAAGACCCCTACGCACAAGCGAATTATTGAAATAAAATTAAGCCATGTGTTAGTCCCGAAATGACCTAGTTGTGTTGAGTGGACGTTAAACCCCATTTCTCTCTCTCTCTTAACTTCCACTCGAGACAAACTAGACATTCTGTCTTGATAATCGAGGGTTGATTTTGAAAGGGGTGTCGTTAGCGCACTATCTACCAGAAATAGATTTTTTATTTGTCTCGTGTAATCTTATTTCTGTCCATTTTTTTTATATTTCGGATCGTATTTTTAAGTTTGTTTTGCGTAAAAGGTTCTGCGGGGGGCATCTCAGTGTGCCACCCGCTATTGTTCTGATGGGGGGGATTAATCAAGCAAGGGGATTATCGAATACAATGGTGTTAAAAGTATAGTCCGCTTTTTAAAACTACTAGGTTTAAATTGATTAACAACTTTATTCACGCTAAATTACATTAAAGTAACAACAAATACATGTATCAATAAATCATAACCCTACTAAATGTGATATGACGTCAGTATATTAAATTGCACATTTTTACTCCATTTAACAGTTTGATTTGGGATCATGAATAGATTCTTCTACGCTTTTATATTTTCACCTTTTAGGGGCAATCGTCCACCGTTATTCAATTGAACTATGGTATTTTCAATACAAGTCTGCTCTTTCAACGCAATGTTAATACATTTAAATATATTTGGGTGGCTTTTTCCAATTTCTTCATTTTACTGTGCCAAATTAACTAAATTTTGATCTCCTTGAGCATTAAAATAATTAAATCTTAACTAGGTGAACAGTACTAAGAAGGATACAGTCAATAATCCTTTGTTTATTTTTAATTTTCACACCACTACCTCATAACACCAGTTGATTAGGTGGCACAGTGAGATTAAACCGTTCTGTACCCTCTTCATTAGTCTCGGTCACCCAGAATCCCCTAGTCTTCAACATACGGATCCGAGGGTCTGGATCCAAAATATTTGACATAAAGTCCAGTGCCCATGGGTAATCGGGAGTTTGGTTTTTAATGTGGTTGATTATCCAGTATCTTTGGCCAAGTCAAGTAAGAGTTGCGCCCCTTCCCACAATTCTTGCATGTTGGATATTGAACTGGCATGCAATCAAATTGATTTTTTGAAAAGACATTCTTAAATTAATTTCTGAAAATGAAATCCGATCTGCCCAAACCGTAATTAAAATAGAATAAACATTATGACCTCTATAAGAGGATACAAAAGCTATGTTAGCGATTTTTGTACAATCTGGGACTATCATCGAGGAGGTTACGGTCTAATATGTCCCAAAATTGAACCCATCCGAAATCTTTACAAACCAGACTTACTTTTAGTAGCGTCAGAATCGGACAGAAATTTAATGTGACATGTAGAGCGGCGACTGCATAATAATATGCTCACGCAAAAATGTATACGTATAAAAAGTATTGTTTTTGTTTTCGTTGGTTGGAGGTTCTTTTCTTTTTGTTGGTTTAATTGAAGATGGTAACGGAAGTACTTATCTTTATTTCCCGGTGTTTATATGTCTGTATGACATCAGATCAGTTCATTTCCTAAACAGAACACCACCGATTAAACATGCATTATGCAAGAGCTAAATCTGCCCATTGCAGGTCTTTCTTTAGGCCTGAAATGTTTTCTGAAGTATTAATTAGTCATTAATTAACTCATCCGGGCCTTAATCACATCTCGATGGCTTCAGATTTCTCCGATATTAAATAAATTGAAACGGTTCAGCGATACTTTGATTTAATCCAATAATATGGCGGAACGAGACATAGCTTCGATCAAACAGGACGGTAGTTAGCATTATCGCACACGTCTGTTAACCCTTCAAAGGCTAAAATCTTCGCTTGCAATAGAGTAATGAAATTTTCAAATTATTTATTTTACATCATCTATTTTCGAACTATTATAGCTGGAATGACTAGTTCTTTATCTAAATCTTACATAATGTATCTTTAACAGATAGATTTGGTCATCGTTCGCCAAACTTTTTCGCAATTGGTGTTGCTCGGGACCGCACTTCCCACGGTATTGGAAACACTTCTAAATGAATAAAATACTTTATGTAAGATTTAGATAACGAGCTAGTCATTTTGCTGTAATAGTTCAAAAATTAATGGTGTAAAATGAATAATATTAAAAATTTCATTCAAATTATTGAAGTTCGAAGCTAAGTCAAAATATGGCTGACCTGATCTAATCTGTGTAATATCAAAGCATAAAGGGTCGCTTATGGTCTTGAAAAAAAAAAAAAAAAAGTTAGTAAACAATCTGATTAAAACACAGATCCAATTTCGTTTCGTTTTTTATAGATCAAAATTTCATTTTTACTTGTCTTTACTACACTAGGATCTGGAAGACTTGTTATTTAAGTCGTGTTCTGCCTGAAATGAGGGGTCAGCCAATCAAATGGTCTGTCGAATCGACCGTTTGACCTATTCATGCGTGGAACTGTGGGTAGATACGTCAAAACGAACACCAGCGGATGGAAATCAAAACAAAACAAAAGTAGATTTTAAAAAGCGTGGCGGTCGCTAATTGGTTAATCGAATGACTGACGTTATCGGGTCAAACGTCCCGTGCTTGATACCTGACGTCATAGAACGTGAGCTCCCACTATAACTTGTTAGATCTACATGAGTGTAGGCCATCGAAAGTATAAAAAACGAAACGAAATATAGATCTATATTTTAATTAGATTGGTGCTCATTAATAATAGTTTATATAACATTTCAGGCCCGAAGAAAGACCTGCACTTGCGCAATGTATTGTTTAAATTACACCTAATCGACACCATTTCTACACCTTATTTCTTTTATTAAATGCTTGTATATATCTTGTTTTATTTAAAAAAAAATATATACTATAAATTATTTTTCAAGCATATAAATATAAATGTTTTCTAGTTCTGGTAAATTACTACTGACCAATAAATTCATTAAATCAGTATATCACGGATATAGGGGCCCCGGTGTTCATAGCCAAAATAAATAAAAAGTCAAATTGCAGATGGAAGTTTCATGTAATCGATCTAGGGACGTGGGGATTGGGTTATCCCTCAAACTTCTATGTGAAGTAACAATCGGTGTTTGCTCTGGGCAAATAGCGGCGCGATGGCCAGAGACTGCGTTAGTCTGCAATCCTTCAACCTTCTCTGTGATTGGTCAAAACCCATTCCAAAGGATATGAAATAATTTTTTCGTCGCGTTAGGGACCCCGCTTCGGTTAAGCTGGACTCTTATATACACTTAAAGATCATTGACCTTGCAGTAATTCAAATATTTACTTGATTCCCAGATAAATCTTTTTTAATGTAACCCTGAATTGTATAAAAACATATAAACTATCGGCTAACCTAATTTTAATTGAACTTAAAAGATATAAAATTATCAGCAAACCAAAGCTATACAGTAAACAATACATTAAAATAATCTAGAATAACTTTGCTATCGGCTTAACAATTGTAGAACCACATTAATACTGTGTATCACCCCAAAACACATTTGTGTGATATATTACATAATCTACTATGATATCTCCTAGGAGATATCGCTTTACACGAATTTGATTGGTCAATCAAAAGGAACTACTTTCTTTAATGAAAAGAAACCACTTATTTTAAATAAAAAGTAACTTCTTTTTATGTTAAAAAGAAACTGTTTTTATTTAATTGAACTTAATGGAAATACTGGGTCAATATATAAGATTTGCAACATCTCAACTGCTGTCAAAACATGATGTATCACTACGCAACATCTAGTAACCCACTTTTTGTTAATCAAAATTGAGTTAAGACCAAATTTGTAGTTACTAGGGTATATGCTTCCTGTTGTACTAGATATTCCAATCCTTTGATTTTGTAAACAGTTACACCCATGACACAACCTAGCAACTTCCTTCATATGCCTAGTATGCCACAGAAAAACCTAGTAACTCAATAGACAAACCAATGGATAAGCTGGGATTTATATTCATTCATTAAGTTTTCCTTTGTTTTCTCAAAATAAGTAAAAAGTGAGTTACTAGTCAGCATTGATTATACGACACTATACACATTTAAAAATACAAAGCACAAGTTTATTATATCACTAAACAGACCAGAAAGCTAGAAATTACTTTTCATTCTGTATGGTAATTGGTCATGACAGTTACCTAGTATACTACCCAAACGAATAAATTTGGTGTATCATCAATAACTAAGTTTCGAAACCTGATGATAAAACTTAGTAAATGCCTTAATAAAATCTGAAATTTTATTTTTCATTTCTTGCATGTCGCTGTTTAGCGACAACGTTCAATTACGTACATTTACAAACAGTTTAACTCCAGTATAATTTAGGCTGCAAACTACATTATAATAATTCTTCTAAGGTAGCTATGACGTGTGGTAATCTAAGTCCGGATAGAGTCCGAGTGCTGGTGCAGGCTTTCCAGAGGGCCTTTAATTGGGCCATTTTAACCCTCTGCCATAATTTGACCCCCCAAAAATCCCTAAGCTGAAGAAGTCCGACTGTGGGGTCGTGTGGCAGCTGTGGATCCACCAGGATGTTGTCAGCTTTTAAATCATTGTGGATAAAGTGACAGCTGGGGATGTTGATATTTGTGCAAATATTTATTCACGATTTCGCTGACAGATCACCATGGTGTTTCAAGATGGTTTCGATGCATCCCGTTCCGAACAACAGCGAAAAGTCATTCTCGTCGATGGTTGATGTCAGGATCCCATGAAATGTAGATATTCCGTCTTTTCCTTGGAACAGAGCCTAATCACGCCAGAAAATGATCGTGCTTCGCCAGCTGCTGTATTGATGGCTGGTTTTGCTTGACGTCTTGAGTTAAGGGAGCTAGCCCCCTTGTCTATAGACCTATTTGGTTTTTTGTATTTACATTGATGACGGGCGATGCAGGAACCGCAGATTCTTTCGATGTTGGTGAAGGTTTAGCGAAAGCTTCGTTAAGACCAGACATGTAGTGTGATGATACATCTTTAACACTTTTTGTTTTTTTGGGACTTGAACAAAGGCTTGTGTGCATTCTGGTACAGCTTGAGAAGATGTACTGGTTAATTGTGTTGCCGTTTGAACAAATGCTTCCATGTAGTCCGATAGAGCTTGAAGAGAGACACTAGTCAATTGTGGTGCAGCTTGAACAAAGGCTTGTGTGCATACTGACACTGAAGCATATGTGTACTCTGGAGGAACTATTGACACCCAATAGTAGTTAGGTAACAGACTGGATCAACAGTTAGGTTGCCATGGATGGCGGGGACAAATCATCAATAATTTATTTACGTTGTCCAATCTTTTCCAGTAACGTCCTGGTATGAATCTTCGATTTCTCCCCATTTCTCTTGGTAACAAGAACTTCTATCTTTATATCGTGGTTATTAATAAGGAGTTTTGATAGTAATGTTTCCACTAATTCCAGATCGTTGATGAAAGCATGATCATTGTTTTGTACGGATGCTGAAGTAGTGTTAGGTTTATGACTTTTCAATGGTATAAGGCAAAATCTTTGTTTGAGTTCACATCATTTTAAACAAACAGATTTTAAGGGATCGGTTTGTACGAAAGCTGAAGTAGTGTTAAGTTTATGACTTTTAGTGGTATAAGGCGAAATACTTTTAAACAAACAGGTTTTTTAAGGAATCGCGATCTGGCCATTTCGTTGCTTCTGTTATTCTTCTTCCGTAAAACTATACCCACCAACAATATATTTGCATAATAAAATGAAATTGAGTTACTAGTTCTTTATGAACTTCTGATATGAATCTAGTTTCTATTAAAAGAGAAAAGTGGGGTCAAATAGTAGGTACAGGAGGCACACATTACACGGAAACCTGTAGACAAGACAATCTGGTTAAAATACAGATCCTTTTTCGTTTCGATTTTATCGTTCAAAATTTCGTTTTACTTATTTAAGGGTTGTAGTGTAGGCCATCAAAAGTATAAAAAAACGAAACGAAATATAGATTTGTATTTTAATTAGATTGGTGGAGCAGACAAATTACACAGACATAGCAAGAAATACACAGAAAATCAAGTGAGTGAACCCAGGGGCTAACTGAGAGCGTCTACTGCGTTGTATTGATACAGGTTTCAGTCAAAATGAAAAACAAAACAATGGTAAACAAGAAAGACGAAATAAGGGAGATAATCCTGATAGATTTTCGGAAAACACTAAAAACTTTGATATAAAAAGTGTAGTGAGCCAAGAGGAGCAACACTTTACTCCATTTATCCCTGGATTAGCGAGGAAGACGTATGAACAAATTATACGCCCTTGACACTTGGGTTTTAATTTCGACCAATCGACTGGGCGAAGGGAAGTAACTCGCATTTTATTACAACTTAGATTATTGTGCTGAACCTAAATAATAACGCTAAGACTGCATTTAAACGGTTTCTCAATTAAGTTCCCTGAATGACATTTAGAAGCTGAGGTGTAGTATTCATAATAACACAGCTTTATGGATTTACTGGACCAACCTGCACCAACCTCCACACGAATGATGAATTTTGGGATAATTATCCCCATTTTCCATGTCCGCAATAATGGGACCGTGTCCATGTAAATGGCTATAAAGTACGCGGAAACATCACAAAACGCGTGCATGAAAAACGGACCCAAGTCTTCCGCGTCCTAGTTGCCCATAAAGAGCAAAAAAAAAAAAAGAAAAAAAGAAAAGAAAACACCCACCAAAATTCAAACCCATATATTTAATAATAAAACGCCCCATCCCCGGGTGGTTGCTATCGTCACCAGAATTTGACTTATTGTAATTTTTCTATTGGTTTTTAATCACTTGTCAACGGCTAAAACGAACGCGGATACATCGCAAAAAAGGGTGCATGCAAAATGGGCCTAACCTTCCCGCGCCCTAGTTAACCATAAGTACTAGAAAACACATGAAATATTAATTCACCCCATCCCCGATATTCGGGTGGTTGCTATCGCCACCAAAATTTGACTTATTGTAATTTGATTATTAGTTTTAAAACTTGTGCTTATTTTTATGTTTATCTTTCAGAAAGCCGACGTGGCTGCTGCAGCTTTGACAGTGACGTCCATTAGACGAAGTGTTGTTGAATTCTCTCCCACCATTCAAAACTTCGGTCATGTTATTGTCATGCGCAAACCAGATGGCATTCAGACGAACTATTTAGAGCGGGTATCTCGCCTTTTTTCTCCCCTAGAACAGAGCGTCTGGTTGATGTCGCTAGTCGCCTACCTCATTACAAGCACCATTCTCTATGGTATCGCCCATAGCAACCCTTATGAATGGAGGAGGCTAGCTCACGACGGAGAGGCGACCTTGAGAGAGGGAGAAACATTTAATTGCATGAATTCCTTCTGGTTCATCATCAGCTCGTGGGCATTACAAGGTTTGTGCTTATATTTCAGTGTTGCCCGATAAAATTTATTGGGGTTTTTTTCCAGTGTGGTTTCCACTCGTCTAAGAAAGAGGACCCGGTTGTTAGCTCCCAATTTATTGCGATTCTCTGACCTTGTTTAGGACCAACGTCCTGGTGGGGAAGGGACGAAAACCGAGATTGGATTGCACGTAATAGGGCTTTTGACAGTTGGAATTCGAAATAAATGTCGGCTGTAGAGCAGCTTTCCGACAAAATCTTCCCCATTAGTAGAATGTCAAACCACATTTCGCTTCATTTTATGTCGGACTCACATCCCATTTCGTGAGGATCCTCTCCTGATCTTAGATATCAAAACTGTAGCCTCTACCACGTTCACAAATAAGCTAGTTGTTGACAAACCGACGGGCAGAGTGACCACATAATACGCTCGCATAAACTGGAGCCGTATAAAACATTTTTTAAATTATACAGGTCACAGTTCAATGGAATACAATTACTGCTTATTACTGAGCGACGCTTCGACTAGCCTTCTCTAGTCATTATCACTTACTATATGCCATTTAAACAGTTTATCTTTGAACTTTTGCAGTAATTTTAGGTCGATCTAATAAAAACCCTTTATTATGGTACCATCTAAATGAAATTTGGTGTTTCAGGATTTGGGTCAAGAACCCCGCGTTCCATGGGCGGTAGAACGGTTGTCATCTTCTGGTGGATATTCGTAATTATATTTGTGGCCACGTACATTGCCAGTCTCACCAATCTGTTAAGACACAGTCCTGATGCGTCAGATATCCACGTAGCATTTGGAGGGATAAAGAGCCTGGAAGACCTCAACAAGCAGGATGATGTTAGGTTTGGTATGTTGAACGGTGGATCAACCGAACAGTACTTCAAAACGGCTAATATCCCTTACTTGAAAAATATTTGGCAAGCGGTAGACGCAAACAGAGACTTACTTATGAATTCTGTTCGTGACGGCATTTCAAGGGTAAGGCGATCCAGATCTGGCGTCCCGTACGCCTTCATCATGGAGTCGGCCATGGCAAAATATCACACAAGGAAGAAACCATGTGATCTTTACTACGCGGGAGACCTAACCATGACCGGTAATTATGCTTTTGCATACCGACCGGGATGGAAACACTCGAAAGCTTTTGATATGGCGATCATGCGTCTTAGGGAAAACGGTGCTTTGCAGATGCTGGAAGAGAGATGGTTTAGCGGAACCTGTGAGGGATCCTTCATTGATTCTAGTTCAAACGTAGGAGATAAGTACAGTGTACCTAGTTTCTTCAAGGTAGATCTTGGATCTTTTGGAGGTGCGCTGATTGTTCTTATAGTAGGTCTGGTTGCCGGCTGTCTTATAACTGGAGTGGAAATCTGTATTTTCAAAGGGGCCGAAAGGGTAAGTATGATATAGGGATACATTGTTTTGCAAACAATATTAATTAGGCTTACTGCTCTCGCCTGCTTAAATACTGAGCCGTTGGGTCGTTAAACATGAGGCCTGCGGTTCTCCCCCGGTGGTTGTGTAATTGATGCAGAAAAGTGGCACGTTAAAGCCGTCATTATGTCATTACATTTGCAATAGTATTAGCCCCTTGTCGTGCCATACGCAGTTCTTTTGCAAATAATGCAGGGACCAATGGGATGACAAACTAATTGGACGAATCCTATTGATATTCAGCATTCCATTGCCGACATATTAGATTTTCCTTTCGGATAAACTGCTGCCAGACATTGCTGCCCAGTTTGCTTATGAAATACCTTGCTTGGCTATCTTAATTTTTAGAATGGACAGATTTTGGTGAAACATGTTGCCCACTTTCAGCGACTGCTGCATTATAGCATGCAAACTCCAACTAGAAGGATATGCTTGGTATAGTAGAGATATTAACATGTTTATTTGCAGCAGGTAGTCTATCCTGATATAACCGTCCCTTATTTAGCAACCCCACACAAACATCGGAAACGTTACCCGAAAGATTTTGTAGCCTAACTCTCAGTTCAATTGAAAAATTGTAATTGATTCCTTCTCGTACTTTTTTTTCAGCCCGAACGACTTAATCGTCCAGCAGATGCCGAGCGGAACGACGCATTACAACCTGCATTATCACCAACTGATCGTAGTGTTACTAAGTTATGATAAAACATTTGTCTGTTATAGATGTCGGTTGGTATAAAACGCCCATCTGTCAAGCCCTCATCATTCCTAATATGCATCTTTATTCACGAAATACCAATTGGGCTTCGTTCAGGTTTTCAAGTGTGTTCAGTCGTTTTTTTTTATACCAACGATATACTGTTTGAATTGTTTTTTTTTACCTTTAACATCATCACCATCGCTATTTAAATCAGTGCCGGATTAACCTACAGATGGGACCGATTGTAGCCTAAGGTTTTGACATGGTTGGACAGCACTTGATTTGCCCACAGATTTTGCTGGCCCAAGATTTCAACACTTAGTGTCCAGTCGGCCAAGGTCAGACAGCGCTGGATTTACCTTGACTTAGCAGGCTGAAATCCGTGTCCGATTAACCTATAGACTTGACGTTCTGAAATCTTGGGTTTAAACATCTAGGGTTCTTTGGCCAAGGCCAGGCAACGATGGATACACCTGTAGGCTAAAGCGTCGGGTTTAAACATCTAGGATCCTCCAACCAAGGCCAGACAGCGCTGAATTAACCTATAGACTTGGCAGGAAGAAGTTTAGGGTCTCAAAATTTACAGGGCCTCCAGTCTTGAGAATATAATTGTTTTGTCCCCCATGTTTGTCGTTCTTACGCGCACCGGGGTCTTAAACACTCGTTATCATATACCCGGCTTTATTCAGTTTATTTTAAAAGACGCGTTCATCTTAGCGTAGTATCCGGCACTGGTTGAAATAGTGTCACAATTGTATAGCACCCATAACAAATCTCTTTCACTTTCTAGTAAATGTTAATGTATCGATTTAGGATTTTTATCGTGCTGTGGTCATCTGCACTGACTAAACATTTATTTATCGGCCCTATATTATTAAAACGACCTGCTCCCAAAATAATACATCAATGCCTTGTGGGGCAGATTGAAATTCATCAAAACTGACAAGTGCAACACTTTGTAAAGCGACTATTCATCATCTTTTGTGTTTTCTTCTCGATAATATTTTATCGTTCTTTTATTATAATAGCTTATTTTTAAATTTTGTAACGTTGGCGATCTATTTTCCCCGTTTTCTATGACAATGGGAGATAACCGGTGATGGCCTGAACATACAATTCGATAGTTATTCATTTTTCAAGCGCCTCGTGCGTGCCTATTATTTGAATATAAACAATATTTTTTCTGTTTTAAGACAATTGATGTGTTTCTGTAATCCTGTAAAACTGCGTGGCACGGGGTTTTAATGTTGAATCGGCCGTGTCAATACGGGATCATTTATTATTTCGTTTCGTTTTTTATTGTTCAAAATTTCGTTTTACTTGTTTTTACTACACTAGAATCTGAAAGAGTTGTTATATAACCCGCATTTTGGTTAGTGTGAAGGAGTAGCCTATGAAACGCGCTGTTGCAAGCAACTGCGGGAATCCCACCAGAAACATCAACGCCGATTGGTTAATGAAATGTCATAGTGTCAAAAACCGTTCGTATAACCCCTATCGCCACCCACCACTATAACTGGCAGATCTTCATGTAGCGTAGACCATCAAGTGTATGACAAAACGAAACGAAATATAGATCAGTATTTTATTCAGTTTGTTGATTATTTAATACTAATAAAATGTGTTTAACCCCAAAACAGGGATGCATTTGTCAGCAACCATTCTGCACTGTGTGTTTCATTTTTTATAATTCAAAATTTTCATTTACTACACTAGGATCTAGAATGGTTGTTATATAACCTGTCGTTTTAGTTAATGTAAAGGATTAGCCAACGTGTGCTTCATTATTACACAGTTACCTCGTCAAAAACTAAGCACCGCCCCTTTTTTCACTTCATCTTGAAAGTCATCCCATTTGATAAAGAAAACAGGAACCATTTCAGAAATTCCGACAAGTTCTCCTGAATAACAGGAACATATTCGGGAAGTATTCTTTTGAAATGACCCCATTTTGCCGCAATCTTATTAAAATACAGATCGTATTTCGTTTCGTTGTTATAGTTCAAAATTTCGTTTTACTTGTCTTTACTACATTTGGATCTGAAAGTCTTGTTATTAAACTCAAGTTCTGCTTGAAATGAGGGTTCAGCCAATCAAATTGTCTGTCGAATCGAGGGTTTGACCTTTTTTGCGCGGAATTGTGGGTAGGCATTATCAGCGATAGAAATCAAAACAAAACAACAATGATTCTGATTGGTTAATCAAATGACTGAGGTTATAGGTCAAATGTCGCGTGCTTGACATCTGAACTGACTGAACGTCACCTCCCGCTATTACTTGTTAGATCTACATGTAGTGTAGGCCATAGAAATTATAAAAACCGAAACGAAATATAGATCTGAATTTCAATTAGATTGATTTTGGCGTGTTTACTGTTCGTTACCAAATCATCTGGGTTTAAGTTTTGAAGAGGGGTGTAACATTTGATTATATGTTATTAACAATATAAGTGTGAATATATGTGTTTGTTTTTGAGATTACTCATTTTTAAAATCTTTAATAAAATTATGTTAGAAAAAATGGATTATTTTGTAATAAATTTTCAGCTCTCCCTTAAATGTGATATAGGTGCACTGACCCCTGTAATCTATTCGGATGGAAGGAGTTCCGGATGGGGTTAGTTAAAACAGGGACACTTACAATGTTAATCCAAGTCACTGTCGCTTGTCATCAATATTAAAACTGACAGTTACGTATTGTTTTCATAACAGTTCTTCTTATTATTTTTTCTTAGCCGAATTTAGTCAGTGCAACCATTCCACCAACGTAGATGTGGTTGGCCTCCGTTGATCTTTTTATTACATATAAATTCGGTTATTGTCATCCATTCAAACGGTTCAGTCGCACACCTTAATAATTTATATATACTCTTCAAAAAAAGAAACGCACAACCCCTTTTTCATCATTTTGGGAGAGTATATTTTGGTTGAAAGGTAAGTCCTTTTACAGTCACTGGAGACATTGTGTTTGAATTTTTTTTAATGGAAGTTGATGCTGAGTTAATATAGTATATAAATACTAACCACACTGATATGAATATTATATGAGAGAGAGAGAGAGAGAGAGAGAGAGAGAGAGAGAAAAATGGGGTTTAACGTCCAGTCGACACAAACTAGGTCATTTCGGGACTAACATATGGTTTTAATTTTATTTCAATAAATCGCTTGCGCGTAGGGGTCTTTAGCAGTGGGAGGAAACCGGAGTGCCTGGAGGAAACTCACGAGGTTGAGAAGGCGCCCCTATCTCCATGTCACATAAGCTCACACCAGGGATCGAAACCACGGCCGCAAGCCAGAGGTGACTAGCCAGGTAGAAGTCGAAGCCATCCCAATCCCCGAATATTATATGACTTAATTTCATATTGTTTTATTATCCTAATTATTGGTGATAAATATCATGTCACATACTGATACTAAAAATGCTATGTGAATATTTCATAGCTTGTTTGTCTGTTGTTGAATCCGGTGTGGTTTCCCCTTGTCGTCGATGCAGGACGGAGGGCCTGACAAGCACGGCTGTCAAGTCGTTCGGGTGGGACGAAATACCGAGGTCCCGTGTATACATGAGCTACACGTAAAAGATCCCCTGGCAGTTGGAATTCGAGTAGGTCGTAGCGCAGCTGCCCGGGCAAAATTTCCCTCATAGCGCACTGTATGTCGTATGCCCGTCTTCCATTAGCCCAGGTTAGGTGCAAAAGAGTAGGACGTTAAACCCTATTTCAATTCATTTCTCTCATAGTATACTGAATGTTGTATCTCCGTCCAATGACCCGCTGGGCAGTTCCGGGGGCGTCGCGAGGATAGGGGCCACATGCTAATCTACGGTATGTTCCTATGAGTAATTTGGTAGGGTGACTATAATTCCGCTCAAAGGGCCCGCCAGTCGATGCAGGAATGTAGGAATTTATACCCCATTTCATTTTGTATTATGTAACGGATTGTTCTCTGTCTCTACAACCTCGTGGGTTTCCCCCGGGTACTCAGGTTTTCTCCCACTGCTAAAGACTCCTACGCGCAAGGGAATTGTTGAAATGAAATTAAACCATGTGTTAGTCCCGAAATCACCTAGTTTGTGTCGAGTGGACGTTAACCCCATCTCTTTCTCTCTCTCTCTCTGACAAGAATTTCATATATTCGATAAACAGATTATTGAATAAAGTCAATAAACGGGTTAATAATTGAATAAAGTAATTAAACGAATTAATTGAATATATTTGATAAACGGGTGAACTGAATAAACGGGTTATTAATTGAATAAATACGGTAAACAGATTGACAATAGAATGTATTAATAATTGAGAATATTCCTTAAACGGATTTATAATTGAATATTTTAGCTAAACGGATAAACGATTGAAAATTTTCACTAACGAGTTATGTAATTAGTAATCAAAACATATTAACGACATTCCAAATTTTATAACGCACATATATCACTGCGCGTGTGTAATAGACATACATATCCGGTCAAGCGGGGACTAGTTGTCAGTCGTCTGTGACTAGCATTGTAGGTTGTAAAGGCCCCCGCACACGAGCGCATTTTGCGTACGCATTTAGCGCCGCGCTAAATGCGTACGCATTTGACGCAGAAATACGGCGTCCGCACACGAGCCGAAAACGACGCTGCGCGAAAGCTACTGCGGCAAGTGCGTCGTTCACGTGACCGCATAATACTAGATCTTTCCGATCTGTGAAATATTTTCCCTTGGGTTAGGGTTAGGGTTCGGGTTAGTTTTATCTAAAACTATTCTGAAGGGTTAGGGTTAGGGTTCGGGTTAGGTTTATCTAAAACTATTTTGAAGGGTTTGGGTTAGAATTGTGGCTATAACACGGAAAAGTATTTCACAGATCGGAAAGATCTAGTATCGTGCCACGTGACCACCACTCATCCGAAAATGGCAGCGGTCTCGAAATTCTACGCATTTTGTATCATATAGGCAAGGATATTCTTGCCATAAATCGACGATTTTATCCTCTAAAATTGCGTCACTGACGAACTCACTGGGTGCCGCCATTTTGCAGTAGTGATGACGCATGCGCATTGACGACGAATGAAACGCAAATAGCGCCGAGTCGCCCGCACACGAGAGCGCAGTTGGCGCTGCGTCAAAAAATATCAAACATGACAGATATTTGGCGAACGTCAAAATGCGCTCGAAAATACCCCCGCACACGAGCCGAAAATGACGCTGCGCCATTTGCGTACGCAGTTTTCGGCTCGTGTGCGGGGGCCTTAAGAGCCCACTCCCACCAAAATTAGATAGTTTTATCCACTACAATAATGGGGCCTCGGACTGCAGCACTGTCAAACAGTCCCTTAATCCTGACCCGGGTTTATCTCTTTTCGACGACGCAATTAAGGAATTCAGGTATCAAGACGATATTAGTTTTCCAGGTTTTAGAATCCATGGATGGCAATTCATTTCCCCCTGGTTTAAAAGTAAATCTCTGTAGTAATGACGTCACATACAGGAACACACGAGACTTGGCGAATGATTCTCCGACACAATTTCTTTTTCCAACTCCAAATGGTATCAGTCTGGAAAGAAAAGATTATAAAGGCGGATTCAATGGGGGGCGCCAAATATGTCTGTTCCGAAGGTTTATTTAGACGAAAATATCAGCCAAATAGCTCTTGGAATGGCTACAGATGCAAGGAAATGACAGATAATTCACCCCACCTCAGCGGCGTGCCC
Organism: Patella depressa; assembly: GCA_948474765.1. Lineage (NCBI taxonomy): Eukaryota > Metazoa > Mollusca > Gastropoda > Patellidae > Patella > Patella depressa. Next base: position 74,211,242 of record OX419719.1, read on the forward strand.
CGTCTCCGCGGTCAGTGCCCTCAAAATTCCTAGATCCGCCCCTGTAAAACTATGACTCTCAGGACAGGTGTTAACGTCCACCCAACATAACGTCCTTGTTCGCCCGTCTGTCCGCGTGGCCGTCCGTTCACATTTTGTTTGTGGAAACCCTTCAGGTAGCTGTATATTCATAACCCGGATAGTAACTTTCTGGATTATTACCCCTGACTGTACGAAAAATAACTTTTTTTTAGCTCGTGGATCACCTAGAGGCCACAGTTTTTAAATACTGATCGTGAATATCGGACCTAAACTGCTCGACAAAATGGCTGCTACTTGTACGCAAATAGTGTAAAAGTATATAATACCGATGTTGTGGTCCCTCTAGAAGTCACAGATTTTATCAAATCTTGATCAACTTAAAGGGTTAAATTCATTTTCTTTTTCTTTTCTTTAAACCTGGTTACGCGATTGATTTATCGCACAATCAGGGGGAATAATCCAGCGACCGATATGAGCTTCAGTCATTACACTCTAAATTTATTTAATCAGAAAAAGTACAACGATGAACTTACTGTGATCGTAAAATATGTTCACCTGGAAGAAGTTTCCCATCATCATCTAAAAACCTTTCAGGTGAGAAGACGTTTGGTTTATCCCAATACTTATCCGAGCGATGCGCTGACCAAAAATTTGTAATCATCTGAAATATACAAAAACAATGATATACCAAAATTCCTAAGGGAGGAAAACGAATGTGTTTCGGTATGTCACGTCACATTACGCAACGCTTTGTCATGTCAACATTCAAGTTACACCAATAATAATCTTTGAGTATGTAACACGCAATATCCATTAAAGTGGAAAAGCCTTGTCATTTTGAATTCTTAATAAAACCAGACGTTATACTTCGTAAATGTTAGCAAAAATCACGGTCAACATAGATGCAAAGGTCAGGGGTCTTGGAAAGGTTAGGTTTTCATCTGGAAGTGAAACCGGAAGTAAACAAAATCGAAATTAAAAAATCGACTCTGTTTCATGCTAGTAAAAGTTTACGAAAATCAGAATTAAAATGGCGGCTGAGTATTTGTAAATGAAAGATCATATTATCTGGGGCTAGAACCGCCATGTGCAATTTTTTTAAAATGTTCGGGAAAATCGGAAAGGCGTCGTGTTGAGGGAATGAGTATCCACTAATTATATCTGATATTATGACGTCACGTTGAACGAGACTATAGAAGGTCGGCACGCGGGAACAGGGGAGTGAGAGTGCGGAGTCTGATGAGGATAGCTCGTCTGCCAGAATGCTACGTTAATAGGCCTATATATTGTGCTGTGTATTAAGTTGCTTTCTATAATAATACAAGTAGTATTATCCTGATCCGGAGTTTGTTATATATATATTGGGCTAGTATGTCATGTGATGAGAAGCAACCGGCAGCACGCATTATATATGCAACACGTCGGTAATTTCCGGACGCCTTCACATGATTTGTTGATACGTCATCGATGTGTTTCTTATTCCTACAAAGTTTCAACTTGATACAACAAATAATGACGGAGATACGCCATCTTGAATGTCAAAAATGACGAAGAAAACTTTCGCAAATCTGTGATGCTAATGTTAATTCAGAGCACTTCCTAATTTCGAAAATCCTACAGTTAAAGCCCATGTAGGATTCCACACTGATCAGCATTGAATATTCGCTTGGCCGCTACAATCACTGATAAGGACATCGACGCGACTTAATGAGTTCGGCATATTAACTTTTTTACTCCGACAAATTAAATTCTCAAACATTTTTTTGAAGTATAAGAAAAATAAAGAAAGACGTTTGAAGCACCTGTAGTTAAAAAATATTTCCTATTTAGTGTAAATGGGTATTACAATGAGTAAAATGCATCATTTAGCCCGAAGCGGTTACGTCTTATGTAAACATGCACGAGCCATTGAGCCAATGATTGAAGCCGCGTGATGTCATTGCACTTGTTCAAGACAGTCATCTGTGACAGAGATAATTCGTAAGTAATTCTCTGTGAAACAGATTGATAGGATTCGTCCTAAGAATCCAACAATGAAAACCCGAAGAAAATCCGTTGAGAAGTAACCGAGATATGGGCAATCTGAGATTACTTTTTGTCACTCCCTGTTCGTCAACAAGAACCGAATTGAAATGTAATAAATAGATCCACGTGGGCCAACCACATCTATGTAGGCAGAATGTATGCACCGTGTACAGGTTTGACTTGTTGAGAAACGAGGAATCAAACTCCAGTCAATGGCAGACCTTATGACGTTAATAGTATGCCGTAGACCTGGGCCCTGATTCACAAAATCTTAACTAAAGATAAAATCCAAATTTTAGTAGATACTTTAGTTTTGATTGGCTAAGCACTAAAATCAATCTAATACTATCCAATCTTAGTTAAAATTTCGTGAATAAGACCCCTGTCCCTCATAATGACTAGCCTTGTAAATGACTTACTGGAGTCTTGGCTGGAATCCTCATTCCTTCAACTTCTATCTCTTCTCTGGTCACGTGTGGAATTCCAACTGGAACGTGACTAATGAATCGCAAACATTCTAAAATAGCGGCATTTGTATAGTGCATTACTCCTCGATCATCCAGACTTGGTTCTCTGTCACCGCCAATATTGTCGTCTATTTCTTCTTGAATACGGCGTTGAATCTCTGGATAGTAGAGCATTAACAGAAAAAAATCCACTTAAAGCCCCCTTCGTTGTTAAATACCCAGCCGCTACAACCTCCCCAATGATCCCCTTAATGTCCTCATCTTCGATATGTTTATCATGTTCTGCTTCACTCAAGATTTTGCCAATGAAACCATTACCTTGTGATCTTATCCTCTGAAACAAGAAGATGTAAAACTGGAACTAATTAACATAAATTCATTCTTTATAGACTTAATACAGACCAGAAAGCGAGAATTTCATATTTCCAAAGAAAGTCAAAACATATTTATTTCTGTCTTTTGCTCAATAGGTTGTCAACTAACTATTATACGATCATAGGAATTATTCCCCACATTTAAAAATAATTGACACAGGAAATAATAACACAATTACCCCCCTTGCTTTTTCACCCCCCCCCCCCATGGATTAATAGGATTATTCTTTAACACGGTAGGACTCTTTATAGATAACATCTACTTTAAGGCTTTATTTTAATACATTTTAAAAATATAACTTAAAAATATGAAATTGCAGCTTTAACAAAGTGTGACAAGGATCAGAACTCTTTTCTTACTTTTGTAATACAGGTTGTTTAATTTATCTCTGGCTTCTAATGCAGCTTTATAAAGTTGATGCCCTCTTCCTGGTAAGAAACGAACCCATGGACAGGAGTTGAGGTGAAGACTGTTGAACATACCATTATTGATACGATCGAACTCTTCAACGGTATCACAAATATGTTTACATTCTTCGGCATCTGTAGGCCTTTCATTGGTCAACTGAAAAAAGACAAAAATCATAACAGAAATGTTATGTGGCACCCCAACATATCTTTAATTCGTTTTGTTTGTTTAAACTTTCGATGGCCTCTACTGGTACTACATGAAGATCTGACCAGTCGCGTTAGGGGTCATACGAGAGGCTTCTGACCCTATGGCGTTCATGTTTCTTGTAGGATACTCACATTTCATTTTGAAATTAAATAAAATGGGGTTTAACGTTCTACGCCCATTTCACTTTAATGGGAAAAAGCATCTTATAATAAGGTGGTCGCGCCTTAGACAAAATGTTACTCACAAAAATATGGATGACTCTAATAAGTGAAACTTTCAAAGCCTTGCTCAAGTCGAATGAGGCCTCCAGAGTGGAATTTTCAAGCTCCTTTTGCAGAATCTTTATTTCTCCATTTACCATATCCTCGAATACCTTAATACCGTCTCCATATAATTTAACAGTTCCATGGACCATTTTGCGAACCTTCACGAGCATTTCGTTGCAATTGCGCAAAGAAACATTTCGACAACCGTAGCAGATAAAATCGACTACTGTTCAGAAACACTAGGTTACTTGAAAACAACCGGATATTGAATATCTCCCAATATCGCTTTCTAAGATCCTCGGCGATCAGATGAGTATCATTTTTTCGTAAGATTCTCCATGTTATCTGTAAACATTCTAGAAATGGTGGACCGGGGGGTAGAGGTGTTTTTTGTTGATCTTTGAACCAGTTTATGGTCAGGTAAGCCACTAGTAGAACCACGGCTAATATCAGAAGTAAACTCATCCTTACTCACAGATCGTTGATTCTGAAATATTGAAAACATGTTACTCAAAGGAGCTAAACCCCTAACTCAAGAACAACAGCAAAATACCAATTTTAGATAATTTCCGTGCTTGGATTAAATTTTAAAAAAAGCTTATCGTTAAATATTCTGGGACAACTGGGCGGCGGGTTTAATGCATAGCGAGTAGCATAGATTGACGAACTTTCAATTTCATAGATTCTTCTTAATACTAAACGGATTTAGACAGACGAACAAAGACGCAGATACGAGACGACCAAAGACGAGTGGGGAGGAATAGAGAGGCTTGGACGAGTGCGTGAACCCAACCGAGTTCAGGCACATCCTTGGTAGAGGGACGGAATGATGGATTTAAAGGACAATATTGGTGTCAGTCATTATCACATATGTGATAGAACTATTTAAACACTTTCCAATTATAATTTTAACACAGGGATCATTGCTACGATAGTTGAGTAATAGAGGTTTCATGAAGTGACAAACGCCAAAGGAAAGCACGAGTAATCCCACTATATGCCTGACTGAAGTGACGAGTGATAACAGATACATGTATGACAAAGTGATCTATACCTTTCATAAACTGAACATTCATTTAGGTGCAAAGACCTGTAAGACCTCTGTTAGTTTTGATATAATAATATATTATAGTGGACGTTTCTTAACTCTCTAAACTTATTTTAAGGCACGATCTTATTAACTATATAATTTAATCAAAATGTTATTTACAAGCTACATATGATCTGTGCTAACACGCGACAGAACTTCCTTATGTGATGATCCCTCCTGTCCATCTTCCCTAAGTGTTGGAGACTTTATATACAGTAGTTTACTCACAGTTGGCAGACAATCAGTGAGAGAGAGGGAGCAGATGACGAGGTGGCACACTCGGCATGCCTCGACAGATCCCGAAACCTACATCTAGACTCGGCTGTATGGCGAATTCCGCCATCTTGGAACCACTTTAAAGGTCCCGGATGAAACATGGTTGCGCCCATACCGAACACAAATTAGCGACCAACGAACAGGTTACCAGCTGGATTGGTCGAATAGGTCGCTAGCCGAATAGGTCGCCAATTTGTGTTTGGTTTCGCCCACGGTGTCAAGTTTTCCTGTTGAAGTAAACCGGTATACGCATCGCAAATGTATGGGCGTAGGTACATATCACTTACTGTCATACAGCCGAGATTAGATGTAGGTTCCGGAACCGGAATCTGTCGAGTATTGTGGAGTGGAGACGGCAGAGACCGGCGTATGGACTTGCCCGAGTCCAGTCGCTGCATTGGCAGCGGGGTAGAATGGTAAATTCAATATGATTAGATGTGTTCCTGTCGTAATAGTTGTTCCACTATAGTAATAGCTTCTCTGATGTTGGTATAGGTCTACCTTTGTATCTGTTTTAAATACTGTTTCCGTTGTAAATAAACCCTATATTATGTACGAAACTGACTCTGTTATCACCCACAATAGTGTTACTAATGGGTGAATTTCTGCACACTAATAATTCCTTCGAAGACCAAACGTTGTTGTGTGAGACTGTGAGAGGATATCTGACAATTCATAAAAAGAATTGACTGCCACTAGACAAGAGAACACGAAAGAAAAACAGATTAAAAGCCCGTGCATTATCATGTTTTTATGAAGTAGGGGAGATTGGGCACATTAAACATATGGGTATATTGAACCACCATGGATATATCCCACTCGGCAAACCTCGGAAGATTTCGGACAATCTAAACTCGGCTGTATGATGCATTCCGCCATATTGGAACTACTTTAAAGGGCCAATCCCAATAACTTTTTGGGGAATAAAACTGCTTAATTTTGTGTTAAAATCCTTTAAAATCCATAACCTAAGGCCCACCTACTAACCCAATATTTGTGATATGCTTGTAAATAACTTAAACCTGACAGTCTTCATCTGGAAATGGAGACCGTTGCATTATACAGTATCTGGATAAAACCAGACTTTTTTCTGTAAAATATAATGGGTCATTCACTGTATAGACCTCTCAAGAAACATTAATCGGTTATCAGGTCACCCAATGAAAAAATTGACCCGAAATCTTAAAAGGGTTACGTGTCCGGATAAGCAGTGTTGACCTGCACGCCCAAACGACTCAATATTTTGAGCTGAAATTTTGAGACAAGGTAAATACACCATGCCACTATATTTTGGTCCATAAATTTCATAAATACTCGGACTTTAATTTTTGAGACCCTGTTCTTCTCGGGATTGTCCCTTTAAAGGTCCCGGATGAAACATGGCTGCGCCCATTCCAAACACAAGTGGGCGACCTATTTGGCTAGCGATCTATTCGACCGATCCAGCTGTAAGATAATGACGAAATTACACTTCTATTCTGAGACGAAAGAATGCATAAAAATGATATATTCTGCTTTCATTTGATAGACATAACGTTTGATTTTATTGGTTTATAAATAGAGACTGTTGTCTTTACTCTAAATAGGTTTCCAACGAACAGGTTGCAGCTCGATTGGTCGGATAGGTCGCTAGCCGAATAGGTTCCCAATTTGTGTAATAGCGTCAAGTTTTCCTGTCAAAGTAAACCGGTAGCCGCATCGCAAATGTATGGGCGTAGGTACATATCACTTACTGTCATACATCCGAGACTAGATGTAGTTTACGGTATCTGTCGAGATTAGCCGAGTGGGATATATCCTTTATAAATAATACTAGACAAACCAAGACTATACACAGGAGTAAGATTACTTTTTGCTGTCAATTATTTTTTACGGCAATGATTTGTTTTCAAAAGAGCGCTTGAAAGTGAAAATGCACCACTTGCACTTATCGTTTTCCATACATGTTAACTGCTGAGCCTAGGAAATTCTTGTACTTAAAACCAGGTCATATAAATATGTCTAATCTACAATCGAGATAAACGTTCGCTTGGTCCATATAAGAGGGCGTATTGATTTTTTTAAAAAAATTTTTGATCATGAACTACTTTCAATGAAGTACGTTGAACCATGGTTCAATGTACCCCAGTGCATGATAGATTATATATCATTTAATAATTTGTTTAGCCTAGGGAGTTCCTGTATGTCTAATCTAAAATCCAGGTTAAAAAGGGCTTGATCCATTTTGAATTTTTAAAAAATGTCTTTGAAAATAAAAACGAAACGTTTAGAATAGCAGTTGATCCAACTCTGTAAGACTATCGTATAAATAAAATTAAAGCTTCATAGGAGCAGTGTTCGAAACTAGAGTACAAAAGTTGAATTTCATTCCACCAAACTGCTAACTTATGTGCAATTTAAATTTACGGCGATGTGTAGCCTAGGGGATCCAGACTCTTGCGTGTTTATATCGTGTTTAAACCGATTGTTTGCAGATTCATCGTGGCACTACGAAACAAGTGACTAGGCATAAGGTCTAAATCCAGATCTATGTTAACATGGAATTTACCACTGTTCTATGAGCCCAATTATGTGGTTAATCCGGAAATCCGACCCCGACTATTTTGTAAAGAGGGATACATTGAACCACTATGGTCAAGTGGATTAAAATGTGTGTTTTTTTTTAAAAAAATTAATTGAATCTGATGCACGATAGTAACTATGATGTGTCTTCAAACAATACAATAAAGTAAATAGATCTGCCAACAAAAACATTTGATATGGAAGGAGGACAAACCAGGCCCGTAGCCAGGGGGTGGCAAGGGGGGGCAATGCCCCCTGAAAAAATGTTTTGCCCCCCCCCCCCGAAAGAAAATTTACCAACCTTAACTCTTAAATACCTACTGTAGACTGTAACGGGTGTGCCCCTCCTAAAAACTTCACTGCCCCTCCGAAGCCAGCAAGCTGGCTACGGGCCTGGGACAAACATGTATGTAAAAAAATGGTCCAATGTGCCCCGGTCTCCCCTATAGAAGGAATACAAAAAAGGGAATATACGAACTATTTCTATTTTTCTCGGTTTGTCTTATCTAATAGAGACTTTTGGCTAGCGTAAATTCCTACTATGTATCGCGTATCCGTATGAATTTTGTGTGTGACGTCATCAATGTGTGTGTATTTCTCATACGTGATACGGGACAAGGATACGGCAGTCCGTATCAAACAGCTTTCATACGGAGATCGTCCGTTTAACATTGTCGTCTTGTTAGACGCTGAAATGTTTATCATAACGTTTTTATGAATCTATGTGTATTCTAGAACACGAAGGTGAATTTAACCATAATAAAGACAGGGATTTAATCATTATTTTTGATGGGGTTTTCTCGGAATTTTCAGACTTTTCCGGTCTGTCTGTCTGTATGCTGGTTGAACTACGTGATAAATTTAAGTAGAAATGGGACCTTCCAAATCTGTAAATAATGTGATTCTATGGTAAAGGGGTATAAATGATAAATTAGTGAAACCAAAAATTGCTGTCGTGTCGAAGCCAATGATATTTTTAAAATAAGATGCGACATCAATTTTCTTTTTTTTTTCTCAGCGACTCTCGAGCGACTTCACTCACTCTGAGAAATTGTAGGCTAGGCACTTGACTAGTACTGATGGTGATCTTGGTAGATAACTGCCATCATGCTGTTATAGAACTAAGCTCAGCTCAGTGACGCATACGTTCGCGACGCGAGAATCTGCCAAAACTCTAAAACTACTCTGACGCAACGTATCACGTATACGACACGGATACGTGATACGGATAGGAGAAATGCCAATTGCCAAAAGTCTCTAATGACACTCAATTACTTTATTGGATTGTCAGATATCCTCTTGCAGTCTCATATAACAACTTTTGGTCTTCGACGGAATTATCAGTGTGCAGAAATTCGCCTATGTATCTGTTATCACTCGTCACTTCAGACAGTTATTTAGTGGGATTACTCGTGTTTTCCTTTGGCGTTCGTCACTTCCGATTCATGAAACCTTTATTACTCCTCTGTCGTAGCAATGATCTCTATGTTAAAATCATACTTGGAAAGTGTTTAACCAGTTCTGTCACATTATGTGATAATGACCGACACCAATATTGTGATTTAATATAGTTACGTACCGTTCTGGCGTGTTCCTGTAAAGTTTAAGTATTGTTGATGTATTTATGTATCTGTTTGGTATTCTGTTCTACCGTTATCACTAATAGTAAGTGCAGGGGGACTGCACCACACACAATTCTACACAAAAACAAATATACAGATAAGACATCATACTAAGAGACCACAAACAAAAACAAATCAAAAAGAGTGAATGGATCCGGGGGCTAGCCGTAAGCGTCCACTGCTACATGTACAGGTAGAAGTAGGTATACAGGTAGGTGAATGAACTGGTGTTAAGGGATAACAGAGTTCAAGGATATCAGGGGCGGATCTAGGAATTTTGAAAGGGGGGGGGCGCCGCAAAATGAGGGCACTGACCGCGGAGACGGGGCACTGCGCTGAGAGGGGGTAGGGGCCCAAGAAAATTATCCGTCATTTAATTTTATTTCATAAATACACTCATGTAAACAAGGGAGAGGGAGGGAGAGAGGGTTTAACGTCCACTCGACACAAACTAGGTCATTTTGAGACTTACATATGGTTTCATTTTATTTCAATAATTCGCTTGCGCGTAGGGGTCTTTAGCAGTGGGAGGAAACCGGGGTGTCTGGAAGAAACCCACGAGGTTGAGAAGGCTCATGTAAACAAACAGTTTAAAATTTACATTTAAATGGTAGACTATAATGGTCGTAAAAGTAAAAGTAAAATATATTAATTAAGATTAAATATTTAAATATAAAACTATATCATAAGATTTAAAATACATCACCAGTTTAAGATGTCTTTATATTCATGTGTATAAAGTCAGTGGTGTATCCATTGTTACGCTACATTAAATACAGTTTATCTGCACTTCATATAAGCTTGTAGGGCGATTTTATTTGGGTCGCTATTTAGGCCTTGCAATAGAAATATTTTGGTTCATAAACAATCAGTCAAAAACAAGTCCATCAAAAAACTTGGAGCGGAAAGGAGCAGTCATATTCAAAGGTTAACTTAAAGTGAGAATTTCATATTTTCTACGAAAGTCAAAACATAATTATTTCTATGTCTTTTGATCAATAGGTTGCCAGCTAGACGAGCATAGGCATTATGTACCACTATTAGAAATTGGTTACACAGGAAATAATAACCTCCCTTGTTTTTCTATTACCCCCCATGGAATAGCTATCTTCAAACGTTTGACTTTGAAGTTGAAAATGATATTTTTGCTAATTTCTCAACTGGAAATAGTGAATTATAGGACTAATTGGATTATTCTTTAACAGGGTAGGACGTTTTATAGATGCCATCTATTGTAAGGCTTTATTTTGATATATTTTAAAAATATAACTTGAAAATATGAAATTGCAGCTTTAACAGACAAAGGAAATAAAATGGGTTTTACGTGCTACTGTTCTGCTCATACTGGGTGCCTACTGATCGTTTGGTCAATGTGTACACGAAACTTCATTTCTCGTCCAATTCGAACGTCAGGTACCACTGACAAGGGGAAACCGAGGATGATAATTCCGACGAACTCGGGTATCACACGTCCTGCGGGCTAACGAGCCAGGGTCAGACTCGCATCAAATTTCAAGGTTGTGCACAATTACTTATTCTTGTGGGCAATCACCGACGTCCTCCATGTTCTGATGGTGGTGGGGAATGGATGAATAGGGTGGCCCGTGCAGTTAGATCATAAACTCTCTTGGGTCAAGTGGCATGGTTTTGGCCCCGCTTGTATACTTGGTAATTATTTCAAATGTTTTTATTTTTGGACCAGGGGCTGACCCCAACTCATCTTGTTGCTTGAGGGCAAGGATCGACATGAAAGTTGGCACGCTCGTTCCTTAGACCATTTCACATTGATTTTGATATGACGTCATACTCAGTTCCTGACCCATACTACGGTGGTATTAGGCGACTCCATTCAATTGTTGAGACGGTATCTGAGAATCGGAATATATTTTCTATATTGCCTTAGTCAGCTTTTTGGAACAAGGACATTGAACTCTATAATTTTTAAAGGGTATGGCCTATCTTACTTTTTTGTAGTGCTCTGAGCATATTCGTTGCGTACGGAGTTTAGTGCGTTAAAAGTGAAATATTGAGACATGGTCAATACACCATTCTCTGATATTTTGGCGTTTTAATTTCATATTTACTCAGACTTTTATTCTTGAGAACCCGTTCAAATCGGGACTGTCCCTTTAAGCTATCGACGTCGCTTTCAGAAATAAAACTTTGTTATGTTATATTCTCCCGAACCCACCCATACGCACAAACAAAGTCACTCGGCGTTATTGTATAAAAACATACAACTGTAAGTGTTATTATGATATAAATATATATATGTAGAGAGAAATGGGGTTTAATGTCCACTCGACACAAACTAGGTCATTTCGGGACTAATTTTATTTCAATAATTCGCTTGCGCGTAGGAGTTTTTAGCAGTGGGAGGAAACCAGAGTGCCCGGAGGAAACCCACGAAGGGTGAGAAGGCGCCCCTATCTCCATGCCACATACGCCCACACCAGGTATCGAAACCACATCCGCAAGCCAGAGGTGACCGGCCAGCTAGAGGTCGAAGCGCGGCACTCCAGACCACTAGGCTACCCTACAATTATAAACATGTTTACAATCACCATACTTGAATTTTTAATCTTATTTATCTGGGTCAGCGTCTTAGTATATTACGCTTTATCGTGACCAAGGACTTAAAGGGACAATAACCTTCTTGCTGGCTTAGCAGCCCCCAAAATAAATAATAGCCTTATACTAAGTACTAGTATTTTCTCTTTTCGTCTTTGGCTTTCCCTTCACGTTGTGTATTCTCTTTTTATGTATCTCAGTTGGTTAAGACGTTTGTCTTTCCAGTGGTTACGACGTTTGTCTTACCAGGAATAACAATGCAGCAGTTGTTTTTATGTATCATAACTAGATAAATAGATACAGGATACAAACGTAGTAAATTACAGTATTGCCATTCCCTCAAACCTTATCCAGTCAGACTTGCCTGGGAGATTCTGCTGATAGAAATTGCTATACATGTTCCCTTCCAGAATCAAGCAGCTATTTGACGGTTGTCCAAAGATATGGTAGTTTCGTAGCTTTGGGCTTTGACTTTCAATTATCTAATTGGTCGGGGTGGGTCCCGAAATGACACAGTTTGTGTCGAGTGGACGTTAAACCCCATCTCTCTCCCCCTCTCTCTCTCTCTCATAATTAGCCAAAGATGTTAATAAATGAAATACTGCTGACTAAAAGAGCGAAAATTCAAGCAATATTGCTACAGTACAACAGGATTTTATACGTGCATGCCAATGGTTACATGTAACCTCGGTTTTCGTATCATTCGACCCCTAGCTTTGCCAGAGAGAAGGTTTAACGTCCACTCGACACAATCTAGGTCCTTTTGGAACTAACATATGGTTCAATTTTATTCCAATAATTCGCTTGCGGGTTGGAGTCTTTGGCAGTGGGAGAAAACCGGAGAAATATCACAAGGGCAGGCGACCCTACTCCTTGTCACTTACAACCAGGGATTCGAAACCACACCACTTGACACGTGAAAGTGGAACTGATTTTAATATCAACCTGTCTTCTATCGACACCCGTGGTGGTCATTAGTCATTATGTAACACAAACTTGTGGTTGACCTGTTTTATTTAACGTCCTTTGTCTGAAAAGCAAACTGTACGGAGTGTTAACTCTGACATAATACAGTAGCCAAATGTGTATAAGATCCGTTATCTAGAAGGGTTTATAAACACAGAATACAAACTAACCTACAGACAAGGCTAGGCGAGGGCGTCGCGAAGTTAACCCGAGTTAAAACGGACAGCGGCCATGTTAGTTAGTCAGGAGTTTGCATGCTGTGTCAAGCCAAGCTAGGAGTTGGCATGCTGTGTCAAGCCACGCTAGGAGTTGGCATGCTGTGTCAAGCCAAGCTAGGAGTTGGCATGCTGTGTCAAGCCAAGCTAGGAGTTGGCATGCTGTGTCAAGCCAAGCTAGGAGTTGACATGCTGTGTCAAGCCAAGCTAGGACCATGGTTCCCTCAACACAAGCTAATTATTGGATTCTCAACTACAAGTTGTTTTGTACATGATATGTTAGAAGAATAATAAAACTATTATATATGGAGGTACAACAAGAGTCGGGTCTTGAACCACGAATACCGTAACAAACCAGAAACCTTTTTACATTAAATGTTGATCAGTGGGAAATTGAACATTTTTTGTGTATTGATACACGAGCGGATGTACATATTTGGCATTGTTTATTTATGAGAATTTAGTATCTGTAACTGCACTGCATATTTATGAGTTCGTGCCTTTTGTCAAAACGAGCAGAGGCCATTCCTGTGTAGTCCGTATTAGATGATCTAATAAGTTCGTGCCTAGAAAAGTTGTGTCGAGTTGAACACGTCAAAATCATTAATGTTCAAAAACCAGCAGAGGTCAAAAAGTTCTATCTGTATATTTATATTTCAATATGATGTAGAGATCACTTTGTCACAAAAGTATATTGAAATAGATTGAAGTAGCTAAGTCTCGAACTCAATATCATCCAAAATCTTCAACATTGAAAACGCAAATTATTTGTCAATTTAAATCAACATTGATGCTGTGGTCTTACCGGGAAAGATGGGCTTCTGATACCCTACTTAGAAGGGCCCTAAAGGCAGACAAAAGGGCCCCACTCCTGACAAAAGGGCCCTTCTGGCTAAGGGAAAGGACCAGAGTCATTGCATTGGCATCAAAGTCATCGATCAATTGGCTGCACCCCCCCCCCCCCCCCCCCGCGAAAGAGGGCCCTCAAAATAATATAGCCTCCGCCATGATAAACCTTAAAACGCCCCTGAGGAGAATAACAGGAAGTTACGTATGTTTAAGTGAAAGTTTGTGGAGATTAACTTAGACATACGATTTCCCTTGAATACATGTTCCTACAGCCGTTTCAAAGTTCAAGGTTCGTTTGATGTCAAGGTTTCCTACTGTTCACAACCTCTGATTGGATGCTACTGTTCACGTGTCTGTAGATAACGTGGCTATAAGTTCGGGAATTGTGAGGTAACCTAGCAACGTCCAGATGTGGTAAAACTCGCATTCGTTACTTCACATCAGGAATGCGAGTTAAAGGGGGAGATCCCATATCGTGCTCGTCTCCGGTTAGTGAGTGGAGACTTGAGTGCGGGTTCACACAATTTGATTTTATTCATAAAAACCGCATGCACCAAGTAGATGTATGTAAGGCAGTCACGGAGTTCTTTGCTAGATCGCAGCAACGCAATTGACCCTAGTGATCATAGTTGTATTTTAATCTAATATGTTTTAACTGTTTTCCTGCCAGAAGATGTCAGAGTTCATCGTTTATGCACCCGATTCTCAAAACTTTTTCTCGGGGACGAATCCCTGGATTACTCTCAACCCCGGAACCCGTTTCCCAATGTTTCTCCGGACGTTCCAGCGTCCTTGCGTACATTTTAGTTGTAGGTTGACACATTTTACAACCAAATAGAAACTCGGAAGACAACCCCGTAGACACACAAACAAACACAAAAAGACTGGCTATTGTGGATGTATCTAATTCTAGGCATATGACAGGTTTACATTTGTATAAAATATCTTGGGTTGTCAACCAGCTGGCTTGGACTGATAACCATATTTACAACGCTATAAAACACTAATTAAAACAAAAAGTCTTATGCACTATTCGGTTCTTTATTTGTCATCTTCACTGAAAATAAAAATAAAGTATATATTACATCGTATAGAGATAGAATTCGGCTGATGGTTTGATAACATTTCTGTATATTAGTGCTTAACCCTTCTGCGTATACAATGGGTATTTTCGGACCCCACGACCATATCCATAACGCTTGTGGGGGACTGGTTCATATTGTCTAACCAAGATCTTTGGGTTATAAACATGCATGTCAAGTTTCATCAAAATCGGTTCAAAATTGTGACCTATCCACAAGCTAAAAACGTGATTTTTCGTACAATCAAGGGCCATAATCGATGAAGTTTTGATCCGATACATGCCAAGATCTATATTTCAAGTTTCGTCAAAATCAGATAAGTATTGTGACCTGTAGAGAGTCCACAAACAAATTGTGGACGGACGGACGTCCGGACGGACAGGGGCGACGACATAATACGTCCACATGAAAATGTGGGCGTATAAAAACACAAGGGTCCTTGCAAGTAATAGACGTACTATCATGTCAAGCTTGCTTGGTCTACTGATTAGACTTCAAATATGAAATGCAAAGAAATTAGGTTAAACGCTTCACAATTTTGCTCAGACTAAGCTAACGAAGACGCGCATGCGCCGTACCTTGTGCTATGTATCATATGTTTCCTGAGCAGCATCAACATGACCTATTCTAATATCGACGGAGATCTCTAATAACGCAGTTTACAAAGTCATAAAATATTACTACAAAAAATAAAAAATATTTGTGTTCTTACAAGCATCTTGGTTGGTCGTCACAAGCTGGATCTGAAAATTAGAGAGAAATGGTATATGGAATTGAAAATACCACGCCATTAATAAGTTCAACTCAAGAAGATACTGACTGTAGAATAGTTCGGTGAGTTAGATAGCCGAATGTTATATCACACGGTGTGTCATTGAGTCAACTGGTGTGGTTTTAATCCCCCGGATGTACGCGACAAGGAGTAGGGTCGCCTGTTCAACTTCGTAGGTTTTCTCTGGGTCCTCTGGTTTTCTCTCACTGCTACCAACCTACGTGCAAGCGAATTATTGAAAAAAAGTTGACCCATATGTTAGTGCCGAAATGACCTGGTTTGTGTCGAGTGGACACTCCTTCCCTCTCTCTCTCTTTAGTAATGATGACCGAGGCTAGGCCGAAAATTCAATCTCTAAAATCTCGGTTCAGAGGGTATCAATTTTACTGGAAGTTTTAGCAAATTCCTTTTCATTATGATTGCCAGCTCGTTATCTAATCTCGCATAATGTATCTTCAAGGGTGTCAACCCACCACCAAGACACCAATGAAACACGAGGCATACTATCAGCAGTGACAGAAATATGTTCTCTCATAATGTATCTTTTAACTAATTTGTACATTGGCTACACATAATAGTAAGCAGAGATAAAAGAGAGAGAGGGAAATGGGATTTAACGCCCACTCGACACAAACTAGGTCATTTCGGGACTAAGTAAGCGAAGATACAGTTGAGTTGAATTGAAGAGGTGTACACTTACAAGAACATTCACCATCAATGCATGGATTGTCGTGGCAATCGACCGCTGTGGTACACGAAGCTGAAAATATTAAAACACAATTGTATAATGTGACAATGAAATGAAATGAAATGGGGTTTAACGTCCTAACTGTTCTGTTTCGAACTGGGCTAGGATTTGTCCTTTTATTAAGACTTATGATATAGACACATAAAGTTGTTTAAAGCCCCAATACCACTCTTGTTGAAACTGAATAATTTGTCCCCATCTTCATTCTTTTCAGCAAATTGCGTTATTATACAATATTCCAATTAATTGATGATATAAAATTCTTCTTCGCACACCTTATTTAAAAAATTGGAAAAATTCAACTAATTGATTTGAAAAGTCTAACGTAAACCTTTTCAAATGTGACTTGCATTTTAAAATATTTTCGAACCTTCTGGACAAGTAAAATAGGTTGTAATAGATAATTTACACAACAGAACTTAAACATCTAGTACTTAGAATAAGGCTATTATTTATTTTCTCGAGCTGCCAAGCCACCAAGAGTGATATTGTCCCTTTAAGTCACCAAAAGCAAAAGAAAAATAGTCCTGCATAATGGAATAACGGTCAATTTTTGAAATTTTGGGTTAATATCCAGGTATTTAGTTCGTGGAGTGAGAAGATAAAAAGAAATGGGAAAGAATCTAAAGTACATTATAAAGCATATTACAAAATAAAGTATTGTTGTTGATATTGTAAGGGGTGTAGGATGACCAAATGGTGAGCACGTGCGCGCTATATCATAAAGCCTATCACTGAGTCAACTGGTGTGGTTTCGAATCCCCAGTTGTACGTGGCAAGGAGTAGGGTCGCCTGTCCATTTCGTGGGTTTTCTCCGGGTACTCCGTTTATCTTCTACTGTTAAAGACTTCTACGCGCAAGCAAATTATTGAAATAAAACATTGGACCAGGCGTTAGTCCCACAATGACCTAGTACAGTTTGTGTCGAGTGGACGTTAAACCCGATTTTTCTCTCTTTCTCACTGTTGATATTATGATGGTAGTTAAGTACACGATAAAGTATATTATAATATTGTTGTTATTTTGTTGATGCTAAAGAAACCCATTGAACTTCTCTGGTCATCATTTATTTTATAACTTGGTGCCACTCATCTATAATATAATACAAACTGGAATATTTACTTTCACACACGCCTGTTGCAGTGTTACAAGTACCACGAACTTCAGCCGAATAACACAGACCAGGGTACCTACACCTACCTTTAAAAGAAAACATATAAATATATAAAATCAATAGACAATAACGACGAGGGGGTGGAGGGGGGGGGGGGGGGTCGGTCACCTCTGGCTTGCGATTGTGATTTCGATACCAGTTGTTAGCGTATGTGGTTGTTTGGCGTTTCCCCAACCTCATTGGTTTACTTCGGTTTCCTTCCACAGCTAAGACTCCTGCGCGTGCGCTAAGATAATAAAAGATGAAAATTGAGTCTTGTCTGCGATATCGCCTTCAGTGGAAGCGGACGTTAAACACTAAGAACAACATCAAAGTACAAAATGATTTTCACAAAATTGAGTATTTGAACATTATCCCATTTAACCATTATAAGATCGTCCCTGGTTTGTTGACATATACAAAACTGTTATTATTTATTAAGCTCATTTTTCATTTATTATTTTTGTTAAGATTATTACACTTTCATATTTGATTTGTCTGGGGTCAGGCATGCACCAAAAATAATAGAAGTCATCTTTAGGTTATACAGAATAAGTTTGAAATGTGTTCAAGACGAACCTTAAAAAAATGCGGCCTGCAGGCAACAGACAAACACACAAAGGGCTTGGCTCTGTCTCTGAGGGCATCCAAAATTATAGATGTGATCCTATGGTATAAGGAATAAATACCCAAAGTTTCAAAATGATCCGTTAAGAAATGCGCCCCGTATATGACAACTAAATACCCAAAATTGGCGCGACTATGTCCTTGGGGTCGGGCATGCACCAAACACTATAGGAAGCATCCTTAGGGGTATAAGAAACAAGTAAAGAAAGTTTCAAGACAAACCATTAAGAACTCAATCGTGTGGACGTATACAAGTAATGGAAAGCTATTTTATTTAAAAATATGTTCCTTGACTCAAATGTCAGTAACAATGGTCCATTAATAATCATGGATTATTACCCATTTGGTGTTCCTAAGTTATACCTTGTACAAGAGATGAACACCCGTGTATACATGTTTTCTGCTAGTTACCTATATACTATATAACCATTGACTATTGTAACTATAGTCAATTAAAACCACAGTGTCACTATGGACTTGTACTTTATCTAATTTAATGTATATACATATGGATACTTGTACTTTATCTACTTTAATGGATACAATGATGTTATTCCGAAGAGCTCTTAAGATGAAGGAAAAATACTTTTAAAATGTTTACTATTGTGCTAAATACAAAGAATGCGTTCAAATACAAAAACAACCACTTCTTGGTCATTCTGATACACATTAAAATGTGTGTGCAGGTGTGTGAGTTTGTGTGGGGCTCCAATAGGGACGCGTAAAAAAAAACCTTACCCACGTTTATACACTGTCACATGTGAACTTTTAACAAACACTGTTCATATATTTAAAAACAACACCAGTGTTCATATTTGTAAATTTAATTGAAAAATTTTACTATTATTGAACGCAAACCCAAATCTAACCATAATGACGTAAACTTTACGTAAATCTAACGATCAATGGTAACTGGGCACTGTTCATATTTGTAAATTTTACTGACCTCTACAGACACCATTCGAACACTTTGCCACATTGTCTAAACAATATACCGACCCACATCGATCACCTGTAAATTATAAAAACATGATAATAACCAGAACAGTCTTGCCACGATAAGTAGTAATATAAATCACAAAAATAACTAAGACGTCATATCTCTTTGATCTTAGAGGTATATTCTATGCCCGGAATATATTGCGGTCTGAAAGTACAATACATGGGAATTTGGAGTTATTCTTCTGAAAGCTTCCAATTGGTGAGTATGCTATTGTGTGTCCCATGGTAAATAATAAACGGATTTCTACGATTATGAACAAACTACTCTACTTAAGTTATTATAAACTTACCTATGTGTTTAAAATCACCTCCGGTTAAATAAAATTAATTGCACAATTAAACATCCCAACGGAAAAAAGGGGTTCTCTCTTGGAAAGTCAATGTTTTTGCTTGTATTTTCGTCTGTGTCCATCACAACATTATGCACGTGACGTTATGGGCTAAACCATCGTAATTATGTTGAAGGGTGTAATTTGTGACAACCACGTGTATTGTAATCAAAACAGCACACGGCCTTTTCGATCGTTTGAGTTTGGGCAAGAAAATAGCAACTGGAGACAATGACATTAATTTTGAACCATTTTATTGTCAGTCTACTAAATTTTATTTACCGATTATACGAATACTCGTATATACATGTATAATATTGCTTTTCATTCCGTAATTTCACCCGTGTATAATATTATATATATTTTTATAAAACACATTTACAGCCCAGTCAATCATAGTCAACTTTGATAAGAACAGTTCAGGATGTCTAAACACCGTTTATCGTCTTTATAAAAATGTATTTAAAACAAAAAATCACACGTCAGATTGCGTGTAGTATTTGGTTTTGTGTGTTAATTATGCAGACCATCAATTTAGCATACAATAACTCATATGACATGGTACCTTTTACGGCAATATAATTCAAAGCGTTGATTAGCTGGGACATGATCGCGATCTACGAAATGCCATCGGAAAATTCCATTCTCCGCGGATTTCATAATTCGTTAACAACTGATAATACAATCTTATGGATAAACAGCCTTGTGAATTTCACGAGTATAAAATTCTGAACACACCAGAAATAATATTCAAAGAGAAATAGAAATATATGGAACTATCTACCAATAAATAAACCTAACGCGGTATGATTTGTTGATAATAATTATTGGTATTTATCTATAAAAAAACCCCTTATATTCCTATTCAATGGCCTCGGCTATTAATTTTGCCGAGGCAAATGTAAAATACATCGCAATTTAGGCCTACCTCGGCTACAGCAGATTGCCGAGGTTAATTGGCAGGACTGCTTAAGTTCATCATCAGGAAATATTAAAAATATTCATGGGTGATATTCAAGGCCAGTAAAACAAATGTAATTCAAAAGAAAAATATTCCCTCCGAATTCTCTAACCAAATAATTAATACAAGGCGCAAACAAGATATCGGACTATGGGCGTATTTATGTTTGTAAACGCCCAAACTCATTACTGGGTCTCAGAGCAATAGCTTATTCATACATGTCGCGTTCGATTATTTGCTCCGTGCTTACTCGGCCAGGATCCTCGAGTACGTTTCGACATGCGCAGTGGGAATGGGTAATCGAAGGGCGCGGCGCTTTCTTCGGATATCAAAATGGAAGATAAACGCCCCCAAACAATTAATTATGATTGATGCTCTGATAAATAACAACGAGCAGACAATAATCCATCAACAAACTTTAGACTTTTTCATTGGTACCTCATTGCAACTATTAAATCCAGAGAAGCGAAATAAAGCCCATATTACGCAGAACATACTTTAAATCACATTTTCGTTCAACCAATGTAACGTTTGTTAACTTTGTTAACGAGCTCCATGGCTTACAAGAATTGTAGTTAGGAGGGCAAGGTTATGATCGCACACTATACGGTTTTGCTAAATATTGTAAATTTCCCGGAATAACCCGAGGTATGGATGGCTGTCATATTCGAATTATGGCGCCCAAGATGAAGGACAATCGAATATCACACATTAAACCGCAAAAAGGTCACTCGGTCGTACTCCAGGCTGTAGGCTATGTGATCATCGAATTCGATTTACTCATGTTCACATCGGCTGGTGTGGGTGTACACATGACGCTAGGGTTTTGAAGACTTTCCTCTAATCAGATACCAAATTCAGTAGGAAGAATTCCTACTTGGAGACCCGGTCTGCTCTCTTTAGCCATGGAATTTATGACTCCATACATTGGTTTGGGGAAACTGACCCGTTATCAAGAAAGAAAAATATTTAATAAACATCTTAGTTCTGCGATCGAGCGTGTCTTTGGGCAACTGAAAGGACGCTGAGTGGCTTTTTCTAATTCTTGGAATCGTTAAACCAAGAGGTAGAATCACTAAAATAAACACAACACTACTGAGAAAAGTGTCAACAACAATTATTCCGTCGCCTAAACTTTATCTGCAAATATAACTTCGATCAAATAATTTATTTGCTTCCATGTTGAATAATGGTATACTTCCAGAAGTAACCTGCTCCTTGGGCAGGTTACTTCGGTCTGGTGCGAGTAAGCCGTTCACATGACGTCATCGGTAACCTGAACGCATTCGCAGTGGCTAGAGTAAGCGCCTGTAATCGAACGCACCAACACAGAATTTGAACTGCTTTAACCCCCTTATACGAAATGATCCATTCCGATAAGTGACGTAATAAGCTTCCATTTTTTATTCCTCGGTGTCAAAGTTTGTGAGAAGTTCAGTTTTACAAGAGAGAACTTTTGTATTCGTTGGTATAATTAATTGTGCAATGGATTTTATTTAACCGGAGTTTATTTCAAACACATAGGTAAGTTTATAATAACCAAAGTTAAGTAGTTTCTTCATAATCGTAGAAATCCGTTTATTATTTACCATGGGACACACAATAGTCACAGTAAAGTAGGGGTTTTTATTTTAATCCCCTTTTTACTTGCACATGTATTCTAAACGTACATAAAGTAGATAAAAGAATAAACACTTCTTTGTTTATGGTAGATAAATAAATATAAAATTAAAAATACGTCCAATATGCTGTTGCAACTTCGGGTAAACAAATCTCACATACCTTGGGTAAAAAGGCGACAAGTAACATCACCGTTACAGGGTTCAGAACTATAAATATCTGCTGCAAAAGCAAATACAGTTGGTCAGAAAACAAAACATTAACACACAAACAGCCTTGTCATTATGGTGGCAAGAAATGCGCAATACTAATAATGTTTTGATGATCGTGACACCTATACTTTGGTTGTTTTCATCAGGCCAGTAGGAGCAGACGAGTAGGACGTCAATTCCTATAGTGTGAACTCCCATAGTTCAAGGGATGTCGCTAGATCGGGAATTCTTGCGATTAAAGCCAACATTACACAATTAGATCAAACTGTAACCCTGGATATTCTATAAGAATCGGCAGAAAATCATCCAATTTGATTATAACACAGATTCTATGTCGTTTCGTTTTACTTGTTTTCACACACTAAGATCTGAAAGAGTTGTTATCATTGACGAGTTGTAGCTGGCATGAGGGATTAGTCAATGAAACGGCCTATAGCGGCGAACTTCGGGCGTGTTTTGCACGGAACAGTGGGCAATAAACTTGAAACATCAATCCTATTGGTTAATCAAATGTCTGACGTCATAGGGTCAAAGGCCGCCCGAATGACCTCTTACGCGACCTATCGCTACAAAGAGTCAGATCTTCATGTAGTGTGGGGGGTTGGGATGGCCTAGTGGTCTAGAGTGCCGCGCTTCGACCTCTAGCTGGCCAGTCACCTCTGGCTTGCGGCTGTGGTTTCGAGCCCTGGTGTGAGCGTATGTGGCATGGAGATAGGTGCGCCTTCTCAACCTCGTGGGTTTCCTCCGGGCACTCCGGTTTCCTCCCACTGCTAAAGACCCCTACGCGCAAGCGAATTATTGAAATAAAATTATACCATATGTTAGTCCCGAAATGACCTAGTTTGTGTTGAGTGGACGTTAAACCCCATTTCTCTCTCTCTCTTATACTAAATAAAACTAGATTCTACACATACCCGTCGTTGAACACTTATTCTTGATACAAATTTCACCAGATTTGCAGTTAATACCCGCACAATCAGACGCTGAAAGAAAACAAACATGTTCATATTGTATTGGCAACACTACTCTTGACTAAGGTACGCCATGTCATTTTCTATATACGCGGAAATGGGATATATATTATTATCAATACTGGTTAAAAGTCTCATCTTTAGTTTTAATATATATGAATAGGTTGGAATGATAGACCGAGAACCGAGGAAACTGATAGGGCTCATCGTCTTATTGTCTCAATACCTCACATTGAATTTGATAAAAATATTTATATTAAAACGTTTGGCCCCTATTGAGTTGAATTGAATTCATAAGGTTTGGGGCAAAGGTGTACAACGGAACGCAAGGCCGCGCTGGCATTGAGTCAACTGCCACTGTTTCTACTAAACTCACTAACAGTGCAATAACAAGACATTTTCAGTGTTATTGGACATTTTTGCTGGTTTACGCCAGTTTAAGTAGAAATCATATATAGAAGTGGGGTGGGGGTTCCGTGCAATAACAACGATCCTGTTGAGCAGGCGTCAGTATTACAAGTCATTTATAGCACGCTTCATTCGTTAACAGGTTTAACATCTCGCCTTACGCCTCGATGTTTAAACATGTTTACTCATGAAAGTCGTGCTATAAATATTACATAGAGACAGAAGTCATCCTTATATTAATATCAATAAATATCAACACTCGTCGATAAAATAAAAAAAAAATTCCCTCCATGAGAATTGCAGACATTTCACACCTCGTTTATCGATACCAATGTGATAAACTGTATAATATTATTCAATACAATTTCATGTTGAAAATAATATTTTTAGTAAATACTTCGAGTCTACTTAAGTGTGAGATTTGGCGAATAATAAGAATATTATAGATAGCGGACTAACAGTTTTCATTTACCGTTTGATGGGCAAAAAAAAACCGAACAAATTTTATCACTTCCATATGACGCACACCGTGTGTTACTGCATACCAAATCTGTAAAATATTATTACATAAATATTATAATATTTGAATATTATAGTAAATGAATTTTATAGTTTATTCTTAATGAAACATTGAATTTGAAGACAAGTCCTTATTCATTTACTACAATATGATATAATAAATTATTATAATTATCTATTTATAAATCGCTGAATATCCAACAAATCAGTTGCTCTATAGCGCTAGAATATGAATATTGATAAACTATAAAATCATGAATATTGATAAACTATAATATGATATGAATATTGATAAACTATAATATGATATGAATATTGATAAACTATAATATCATATGAATATTCATAAACTATAATATCATATGAATATTCATATAATATAATATCGAATGCATATACTATAATATGTGAATATTCATAAACTGTAATATTGTACGAATATTGATTGATAGACTTAATTTAAATATCACAGTCAGAATATGTCCAGTTATACAGACAAAAATGAAGTAAGGGCCAGAAACCGAGATCTTTCGGATATAGACATACATCTTAAGCTTCATAAAGGGTCCTTGGTATTACATACCTTTTCACTATTTGTTTACAAGAAGCGGTCATTTTACTGGGCAGTTTCTTTTTTACCGATGTTCACGATATTCTAACTGTCATTTGGGTGTAACGGTGATATATTTGGAACAGCTTTGTTAATTTAAAATCGACTATTCCGCCAATCTATGCTGCTTCCGTTGTAACAAGAAGACGCCATCTATATTTTCCAAGAACCATATTAATGGGTCTGTTTTAAATCCAGCTGAATCCGATTCTGGGAACTATCTATACCGTTTGTATTTTGAATTTAACCAACATACCTGCCATCGTCGTAGTTTCTGGGGTTGTAGCTTCTGTCATCGTAGTAGTTTCTGACATTGTAGTAGTTTCTGACATCGTAGTAGTTTCTGGGGTTGTAGCTTCTGACATCGCAGTTGTTTCTGGGGTTGTAGCTTTTGTCGAGGTGGTTGTTTCTTGGGTTTCAGTTTCTGACATTGAAGTTGTTTCTCTGGTTGTAGCTTCTGCTATTGTAGTAGTTTCTGGGCTTGTTGTGGGTCTTATTGCCTGGGTTGTAGTTTCTGACATTGTAGTAGCTTCTGACATCGTAGTAGTTTCCGGGCTTGTTGTGGGTCTTGCCTGGGCTGTAGTTTCTGACACTGTAGTAGTTTCTTGGGTTGTAACTTCTGTCATTGTAGTTGTAGTTGTTTCTGGGGTTGTAGCTTCTGTCGTGGCGGTTGTTGCTTGGGTTGTAGTAGTTTCTGGGGTTGTAGCTTCTGTCGTGGTGGTTGTTGCTTGAGTTGTGACTTCTGAAGTTGTGGTCGTTGTAGCTATTTGATCAGCTAAGCGCGCTGCTCTCGCGTCTCTTGCGCTTTGGCAGTCACCGTTGAACATACCATCGAAGAAACGACATGCAAATAATGTAAGATCTTCTGAATGACATTCTGCTGAAACATATCCACTTGATAAAATTGAAATCCATAGACATATTCTAAGACTCACCGACATATTCAGTTTATAAGTTTATGAAACGAATACGGACTACAGCAGAAATATATTTATATCTGTTCGATTTTCTTAATTCATTCGTTAGATAATCAAACCTCGAGCTGGTTGAGCGTTTCTGAAACTGGATTGCCCCCTATCAAATACATCTAACGTATTCCACGCCTTATTTAACACGTATAACACATACTTAACGTCACATATTTTGACGCTAAAATTTATTAAAAGATATTATTTGATACAAAGCCGATGTAAATAGGCGCTTGTTAATCAAAAGGTGCATTCAATGCAAGGGTGACACACACAGTCCTTGATAGGTCCTAACATTGATGATGACAAAGTTTAAAGGGCTAATCCCGATAATATTTTGAAGAATATAACTGCTTAATGTTGTGTTAAAATCCCTTAAAATCACCTTCCAAAGGACTGAGAAATCCAGTCAGTATTTGTTGTACGTGTTCAAACAACTTAAACACGTCAGTCTTCTTCTGGAAATTAAGACCGGTGTCCCGAGCTGTATTAAGCGGCGTCTACGTAAACCGGGCTTTCTTTAAAATGAAAAAAAAGTAGCTGAAATTTTCCTTTCGCTTTCAAGTACAGCACATGGGCCATTCACTATATAGACCTCTCAAGGAACGGGGAACGATTATCAGGTCACGAATGAAATAATTGACCCAGAATCTTAAAAGGGTTACGTTCACGTCCAAACGACTCAGTTTTTTGAACTGAAATTTTGCGGCAAGTTCAGTACACTAGGCCATTCTCTATATTTTGCCGTTTAAATTTCATATGTACTCGAACTTTTATTTTCGAGGCTCTGTTCAAATCGGGACTGTCCCATGGGGGGTTGGGGTGGCCTAGTGGTCTAGAGTGCCGCGCTTCGACCTCTAGCTGGCCGGTCACCTCTGGCTTGCGGCTGTGGTTTCGAGCCCTGGTGTGAGCGTATGTGGCATGGAGATAGGGGCGCCTTCTCAACCTCGTGGGTTTCCTCCGGGCACTCCGGTTTCCTCCCACTGCTAAAGACCCCTACGCGCAAGCGAATTATTGAAATAAAGTTAAACCATATGTTAGTCCCGAAATGACCTAGTTTGTGTTGAGTGGACGTTAAACCCCATTTCTCTCTCTCTCTCGGGACTGTCCCTTTAAGGCCAAACTTCAACGATGCGCAGTAAATAATTAGTGGCTCAAATGAACCATAGTATACTGTTGAACCACAGTAAAACTCCACGTGAAAATCACAGTACGGATTATGATATTTTCACAGACTTGTTCTCCGATTAATGTAAATAATCTGGTATATGTAGGCTACTGTGATCTATGGTCTTAAAAAACAGTGGCTACGTTTTTAAGACGCTGGCTCGCTAACCTGGAGGTCGCGCGTTCATCGAGATTTTCAGACGCGGTTTGCCTTTGCCAATGGTGCACTAGGGCCTGACAAGGCGACTGTCTAGTCATTCGGATGGTATGGAAAACCAATGTCCCGTGTACACATTGTCGTAAACGTAAAAGACCCCATTACAGTTGAAATTCGATTTAAGAGTAGGCCATAGTGCCGCTGTCCGGGGATGTATTGGTGTTTAATGGTCTAGTGGTTGAACAAATGCGAGTATGCCCCCCCCCCACACTGCTAAAGACCCCTACGCGAAATTGAATTAATTCTTTGATAGTATGTTAGTTCCGAAATTACCTAGTTTGTGTTGAATGAGTGTTACCACACCCGTCTCTCCTTTTGGGTGTTTTTGAGTCTGATTCACTTTAATATCTCCTAATGTTAAATTGCATTTGATCAGTGAAGCAGTCAACTATCAAACTATGCAACGATCATTAACCTGTTCAGAAGAATATGCATGTATATATCTATATTTATTATATATACATACAAGGTCATCCATCCATTACTTACTCTAATTGGATACCTTTAGTATACCTATTCTGAAATAATTACCTACAAATATTTTAGTATGTCAAGGTTAAAACGTTTTTATAGAAGATTGTTTCTTAATTACTGTGTGAGTCAGGCTAATAGTCCGGGTGAACGAACTCCCATCTTCATTAGCCCATTTTAGGAGCAGAATAGTAGGACGTTAAACCCCATTCAATTTCATTTCATTTTCTCTATGTTGCTTATTTATTATAGTGGATAAATATTTTTCTGGTTATAGCAATTATTTAATTTCTGCATAGAAATCTTGCTTTGACCAGTTTTTTTTATTGCAGAGTGCCATTCTTGTATATTGCAGTCCATGACCCTTTGGAAACCATAAGTATATAACATATCTCTAATATTGGAAGCCCGATTACAGCTATACAAGTTTCAGTTATTTCCCTTTAGTTTAAAGATTATTTTGTGAGTTTTTGACCAATTTTGATAATTATGTCTTTATAATTTTCCAAATTTACATATTTAACGTAAATATTCAAACAGTTGAGTTCAACCTGATTCAAATTTTTCGATGTTTTCTTACAATTTTCATTTCATTTTTCTGAAAGTTTTGAAGTGGGAAGTCATCCCGATTACACCAACTCAAGTATCAGTTATTTCCCTTTAGTTTTCAGATTATGCAATGTTTCATACTATATTTAGGCTTTTAAATTCGCGAATTTCGATAGTTTGTTATTCTTATCCTTTTATTTGAGATACTTGATATAATCGATGACACGTGACGATGAATATGAAAGCTTTCATATCTGCATGGGACAGTAGCAGATCTAGTTTAGTATTGTATTTTTTTTATTTATTTTTTTTGTTTGAAGTGTTCAATAATGAATAATATACAGCAAGTAACAATTATTAGGTTATTCTAGATATGTAATTTAAGAACAGTTTATTTCACCACAAACATACTAGCAGATCTAATGGAAAAGCAGGAATTAATTATATTTTTTTTTCTTTTTTTTTTAATGTTCAATAACGATGTAATTTACGACAAACAAACTTTAAAAGTCTAATTGAAAAGCAGGAATTTTTTACATTTTGAAACATTCATTATTTCACTTGGACAGTTATTACTGTGATTGTGAACTAGATTCTAGGCTAGATAGATTCGACATGGATTGACGGAAATAACGGAAAACAATTTTTTCTTACATAATTCAAAATTTGTTTAGGAAATAAATTTATAACCAAACACGAACAAAAGAATGTCTGTTAATAAAGAATTTTAAATTTATTCTTTTTTTACTCGTATTTTCTAAAGATCGCTCGGATTGGTCAACAAGTGAAATTTAATCCAATCGTAGCCTTCGTCTCAAGTTATGCCGCCATGTTTTTTCTTTCGTTGTCTTGATTTAGTGATTCAAACAAATTAAGGTAAGTTATTCAATTGTAATATATATTATTTCTGGAAGTTTTAAGACCATTTTTTTTCATATAGCTTAGTTACAACTATCAGTAACAAAATGTCTAAGTTGGTGAAAATCGCGGAAAAATAAGTTTAGCCCTGTGAATTCTCGCACGCAATTTCACATTTGGATTTGGTGTCGTCATGGCGTGGAACTGGGGAAGGGTCCATTTCATTGATTGATGAAGTAAAATTAAAATGTACACTGCTATGGGGTCGCTTATGTTATCTGTTTATAATTTGACGATTTGTCCACGAAAATTATTCAGCTTAATTTGAACTAGATCTAGGCCTATTCATCATGGCTTATTGTTATTATTGCCATTGATGAATGCATTGTCATTGTGCCTATATATTACTATAGTAGTTAGTAATAATAGGCTAGACTATTATACATGTAGTATTACTACTAAGCTAATTAGTATAGATTAATATAAAAATTATGATTAACATGAACAACCTGTTTTAATTTATTTTCTCTGCAGATGATTTTTCGTCTTTATTATTTTTTTTCAGAGTTTGTAAATTAATAGTTCACCAGTGCTGGTAGAGGTATGTGAATAATATGTGTAGACAAGATGGTAAATTGAAGTAAACTTATTCTGTCACCGTCCATGTCTGATGATCAGAAATCCGTTAGTTCAATGGTCTTTGAGTTTGATACATGGTTGGACGACCTGTTGTTCAGATATCTTGCCAGAAAAAGTCATTGCCAGTAGCTCTCAATATGGAGATCATTTGGCTAAGTGGGTAAGGCGCTGGCTTGCTAGTCTGGAGGTCGGGTGTTCAATTCCTGCATTGAAAGTGAAAGAGAAAGTTCATCTCGATTTTCTCCTTGTCAATGTCAGCGACGCAGAATGGAGGGCCTGACAAGGACAGCTGTCAAGTCGTTCGGATGATACGAAAAACCGAAGTCCCATGTACACATTGATATGCACGTAAAATATCCCTTGGCAGTTGGAATTCGATGTAAGAATAGGCCGTAGCAACACTGCCCAGGCAAAATTTCCCTCATAGCACACTGTATGGCGTATGCTAGTCTTCCATTAGCCAAAGCTAGGTGCAGAAGAGTAGGACGTTAAACCCCATTTCATTACAGCTCTCAACATATTGAATAATTTCTCGTGTGGAAATAACATTCAATCCACCCTCGCCACTGTTACAGTTCAGGGTTCGATCTTGGTGTTACTAAGTAAATTCCTCGGAACTTACTGGCATGATTTCTCCTTGTCAGATTCAGATAGGATAAAAAAAACAGCGTCTGTTGGACATGTAGTGAGTAAACGTAAAAGAACCCATGACAGTTGGAATTTGTTACAAAAGGACACACTTTTCCTCAAAGCAACAGAAACCCTCATGGTCAAAGGACAGCTGTCTAGTCGTTCGGATGGTACAGAAAACCGAAGTCCTGTGTACACATTGATGTGCACGTAAAAGATCCCTTTGGCAGTTGGAATTCGATCGATATAAGAGTAGACCTAGAGCAGCTGCTCGGGAAAAATTTCCCACATACATGTAGCACACTGTATGGCGTATGCCCGTCTTCTATTAGCCCAGGCTAGGTGCAGAAGAGTACGACGTTAAACCCCATTGTCATAGGCCAAGTGCTGCATAGCGTATACATGTTCATCTTCATTTAGCTCCATTTCCCATTTTTTTCAGAAAAAATCCAGTTTTAAAGTAAGGAATTCCAAGATGGGTATGATATGATGCGAAACACTCATATGTGTAGGTATAATATGTAAATTGATTTTTATGACAGTTTTCTTTACAGGTCAAATTAAGCCTAGAACACTGTAAATGATTTGGCTTAGGAAGACGTAGGCACCCTAATCAAAAAGTTTTTGGTTAGCCAAGAAAGTTCTCCAGATTTTCTGGGAGGGCCCGGCAAGGACGGTGTCCAGAATCGGATGGTCCAAAAAACACAAGGCCCAGTGTACACATTAACCCTATTTACATTACAAATTTTAAGTGTTCGAGGAAAGTTACCTGGCATGGTTAATTTTTTTGTAGTGTAAACGGGTCAAACATAAGCGTGCCATATTGAGTACCATGCCAGTCTGGCCTACTGAAGTGAGGTGGTCTCGACATGGTACGAGGCGCAGTGCGTTTAAATTTTCTTAGTGTAAGCGCTATACTGTCTCAGCACGGTTTTAGTACGGATAAATGCTATAAATGAACCTTGCACAGTGTTTAAGGTCATGAGACGAAGAATCTTTTTGAATTTCAGCGAATTCTGATAATTACTGCCAGAGTTATCTCCCTTGATCACTTTGAAAAATCATTTGTAACCCCGTAGAGGCCAAACTTATCATCCAATTGACTTCAGATTGATACACAGAGTATAAGGTCTTGAGACGAACAAGTATATTGATTTTCAATGAATTTTGATAACTGAACAGCTAAATCCTGGATTTTAAATGTTTCATATACTAAGCGTTAGCATGGGGCAGAACAAATTCTAGTGATTTTTTCTGATAATTACTTTATGAGTTCTTAATCTTAATCAGATTTCAGAGTATTATAAATGTTTCCTTACCAAAAAAAGTAAGAATAGCAGACAACTCTTGTTGTCTGCCCGGACGATTTAGCTGCTGCGGGCATGCTTCGTTGCCTGGCAACCTATCTTTTAGCTTGTTCTCTGTCCACCTCTTACAAAGTGTGAGTGTACCTTCCATGGCATCCACTTATTTTTTACAGGAATCTGGGTGTGGTTAGCGTTTGCGTCTTGCATCATAAGGTCTGCCATTGACACAACGATGTGGTTTTTATTCCCCGGTTGTACCTGACAAGGAGTAGGGTCGCCTGTCCAACCTTATGATTTTACTTCAGGTCTCCTAGTTTTCTCCCACTGCTAAAGACCCCTACGTGCAAGCGAATTATTGAAATAAAAATAGAACCATGTTAGTCCCAACATGACCTATTTTGTATTGAGTGGAGGTTAAACCCCATATCCTGACTTGCCATACTTTTATTGGAAATAACCACCCTATAATAATTACTTTTTTCGGAATGCATCTTTAACTAAATATTTTTTTTTTGGTTTGAATTTCAGGTTAATCAAACCAGAGGTGATTGATAGCAATCCGCTTGCATTAGTCATCTGTGGGTTGAATATGGTGTTTTAAAGATGCAAGAAAATGCCTGAAATGTGTAAACTGTACAGGATTATACCTGCCCTTTTTTAAGCTCCCACTTTTACATATCTGTTGAGATTTGTTTGTGGACAACTCTACAGGTCACAATTTACAATGTATATTTGTTTATGTTCAACTGTGACCTCATGGGTTATTGCCCCTTATTGTGAAAAAATTCTGTTATGCCCAATAACAAAAACTGAATTCCATAGAGGTCCCAATTCTTAACAGATCCTATTCAGATTTGATGTGAAGCATTGGCTTCATGAAATCACAAACCTCATCGATATGCAGCAATTCAAAAATGACCTTTTTCAAAAAAAGCTTGTGAATGTGATGAGACGTCAGTTTTTAATTGGGGCCATGAGAGGACAAATCCTATACATGTAAATTTCAGCCATTCAGACTTAACCCTCTTTTTCGGAAAACATGTGAAATCGATAAAGACTACAATTTATTAACAGATTTGTTTTTAATTCTATAAGAAACATTGCGACAGTGAGTGGATGGGCCCTATTGATATTCCCTGATCTCTTCTGCAAAATGTTAAGTGTATCGTACATGGCAACCACTTGTTAATTGTATCAATTGTATTTTAATATTTTGAAAACAGTAATAAATGATCAATATCAAAGTGTTATTTTGTTTCATGTTTGCTACTGTTCAGCATAACTGGGATAAATCAGTGTCCTATGATAGAAATTTAGTCCAGATCAGGGGCCAGTTTCACAAAGCAACTTACGATGAAAAATTTGCGTAAGTTTATCGTAACATAAACTTACGTAAAAATCGCGTTTCACTAAACTTCTTAACTTACGAAATTTGTAACTTTTATCGTAAAGTCTACGGCAACTCTAACCTTATCGTAAGTTGGAAATTTTTCGTATCTTTGACAAAATGAACGCCTTTATACTTTATGCGTATCAGGGGGTAGTTTCACAAACACAAGATAATACCCATTATTTCCTCAGTCTGTATATGTTACCATTCTTATTATTATTTTGTATAGGCCTACTTACTTATATTTTATCTCTATACTTCTTTATCTATTTCTTGATTGATTAATCTTTTTTTGGGAAAGAAACAGATAGCCCACAGCCCTCGCATTGAGTTGGTTTTTTGTCCCCCCCCCCACTTTCGAAGAAAGTTAGGGGACTATTAATAAAATGGGTTCGTCCGTCTTTCTGTCTGTCTGTCTGTCCGTCACACTTTTTGGGACACAATAACTCTCTTCCTAATTGAGCTAGAATGTTCAAACTTGGTGTATGTGTTTATTAGGTCAATGCCTTGATGGAGTTCAAAGATGAGCATTTTCCGCTTAGGGTAAGCAGAGATAAGCAATTTGATTGGTTGATGCTTTGGGACACGATAGCTTTAGTTCTAATTAACTGAGAGTGATGAAACTTGGTGTGTAGTTTCATTACAGTAATACCTTGACTAAGTTCGATAATGAGCATTTTCTGCTCAGGGTAAGCAGAGCGATACGCAATTTGATTGGTCGAGACTTTGTAACACAATAACTCTACTTCTAATTGAGTTAAAATGTTCAAACTTGGTGTATATGCTTATTAGGTCAATGCCTTGATGGAGTTCAAAGATAAGCATTTTCCGCTTAGGGTAAGCAGAGATAAGCAATTTGATTGGTTGATGCTTTGGGACACGATGACTTTAGTTCTAATTAAGTGAGAGTGATGAAACTGGGTGTATAGTTTCATTACAGTAATACCTTGACTAAGTTCGATAATGAGCATTTTCTGCTCAGGGTAAGCAGAGCGATAAGCAATTTGATTTGCCGAGACTTTGGAACACAATAACTCTGCTTCGAATTGAGTTAAAATGTTCAAAATTGGTGTGTATGCTTATTAGGTCAATTCCTTGATGGAGTTCGAAGAAGAGCATTTTCTTCTTAGGGTAGGCAGAGATAAGCAGTTTGATTGGTTGATACTTTGGGACAAGATAACTTAGGTTCATCTTGATTGATGATTTTTATGCCAATACAATGACTGCATTCTCATTCAGTAATGGATTCGACAGTAACAGTGTATAGAAACGATTGACTCGGACCATTTCCCTTGGCCAGAGGAGCCCTTTTGTCAAGCGTGGGGGCCGTTTTGTCTGCCCCTAACTAGGGTACATTTTCATTTTTCTCGTCGGTTTTAGCATTTTTCTTTATAAAATACTTTTGGATGACACTTCGTGTACAGTTTGATTGCTCGATACGTTTGAAAAAAATAAATGTGCGATTAATTAATATGTGTCATCTATTTATTTTGGGATTTCGGCGGGGGACATCAGCCTCACTGTTGGCTTGTTTTTTTAGTTCTTTTGTGTGTTCCACTTGTAAAAGTATTCAGATAAAGTGCAGCTATGACGGATGTGGCGCCAGACAGGGTAAGCTTACTCTTCCGGACACCTGTTACCACTGTTTGTCGTGAATTTTGTACACGGGGAGCAGTCCATTTTCTGATTACACTATTTTGCCTTTTACGTTTTTCTAGGACTTCGAATTCTGTCTTATGGTTTGGATTGTTCGTACTTGGTTTTATTTTATTTGATCGAATTGAGTTTTTCTGGAACCAGGTGGTAGCCTACGTGGCGACTGTACGGGACCTACAAATGGTACTCTATCACAAAAAGGTTTGCAACCATTGTTTTATGCGGATCGGCAATTCGGCGAGAGAGAATATTTAGTGACACCCGTACGGACGAGGAGTTAGTGTCATGTAATGAAATGAAATGGGGTTTAACGTCCTACTCTTCTGTGCCTGACTTGGAACTTGGCAAATGTATTCCGTATATTTTAAGGACAACTGTTGTTTCTGGAGCAGAGCAAGCCCAAATTTGGGGTCTATAATACAGGCCGCAATTCTGATTGTATCATCTTGAAACTTGGCATATGTATTCCTTATAGCCTAAGGGTGGCAATTATTTAATTTGGTGCATGTCCCGAACCCAGGCTAGGAGTCACTCCCAGTTTTTGTGTATAACGCCTGAAGGCCACAATTCTGAATGGATTAATTTGGAACTTTTTATGCCTTTTCATTATACCCCAAGGTCGGCAACTATTGATTTGGTGCATGATCCATCCCCACTATACCCCCCTTTTGTAAATATTTTGTCTGTAAATAATCTACAGGTTGCAATTATTAACAGATTTGGATCCAATTGGGCATGATCCATAATAGGGTTGTACCTTTTTATATTGGCCCATGTGTACCCCCCAGGGGCAGAGCCACGCCAATTGTTGGAGATTTTTGTCTACCATACCTTGTTTCTACAGGTTGCAATAAATGAACAGTCTTTGTTCAAATTCAGCATATCAATAATTTCAATAACAGGCTTGTACCTATTACCATTTCTGGACCAATAGGAGAATTTAAGTTCTCAACAACTGAATATATCATATATGATTCCCACTCCGCTAAAAAGGTGCAAAGGCATATAGGAGATGAAATTTAATTGCCTCATTATTTTGATGGAATGTCTTGTGATCTGTGAGATTCTCATTCCGCTAAAACGGTGCAAAGGCATAGGAGATGAAATTTAATTGCCTCATTATTTTGATGGAATGTCTTGTGATCTGTGATATTCAGTATAATCAATTCCAGATGCCCCATTTTATGGTAGGGTGGAGGGTCAGATAAGACAGATATATTCTCTAAAAGAATGTGTCAATTTTTGCATGATCATAAGCATCATTTTCAATATTTATTTTTGAGGTTATTTTTGAAAACCTTATAATAGAGATTTTACAAGCTATATCAAACAGAAAATTAACGATTATCTTAACAAATCAATCAATGTACGGCAATTCTGGCCACCATTTTGAATTTTCGCCATTTTGGATTATTAAATAAGACTGAAGACCCTTTCAATTGGATATTATATGTCATATCAAACAGTGAAAAGACTATTATCTGAAAAATTGGCCATTTTAGCAAATTTTGGCATCCATTTTAAATTTCCGCCATCTCAGATTTGGGGCACTCTGGCTTATATGGGTTTGAACAAGGTTTGTTAGTAAACTTACAAACAGACCACTTGAATAAAAAATCGTAAATGTTGCTTTTTTCAGATTAATATTTTGTCTTAAAACCGATAGTATTGATTAAACAACAGCAGATGTAGAATTGTGTTATGAACATTTTGAGCAATGTTACATTTCCATAGGTGAACCTCTTAAGGAGCTATGAAGATTTCCCTGACGCGCTCAATTTCCAAGAAATAACGGTGGCAATTTTTTTTATAAAAAGTTAATCCAAGACAAAGATTGACGATTGTCCCGTTTTGTTCTTAAATAATCGTGTAGGATATTCCAAATTGATTCTTGACATAATATTTCAGAAGCGTGATCCGAAAACCTGACAAAGGACATATTACAAGCCATACAAAACAGAAAAATAACGATTATCTGAAAAATTGTTCATTTTAGGGAAGTCTTGTAGCCATCTTGGATTTTAGCCATCTTGGATTTTGGAAACTATTATTTGAGAGGTAGTATTTAAGTTCAGTGACATCACAAACCCTTCAAATGGCATATTACAATGCATATCAAACAGTAAAATGACGATTATCTGAGGCATCGACCGTTTTAGGCAAACTTTGACTGCCATTTTGAATTTCCGCCATCTTGGATTTGGGAGAACTAATTTTAGAGATCAATTTTAAGTTTTATGACTACGAAAATCCAATCTATGATATATCACAAGTCTTTTCTTGTGTGATACTCACCCATTCCAACAACGAATTCATTTTTCGTCAAATTTTGGCGGCCATTTTGGATTTCGGATAGATTCCAACCGAAAATGACGTCACAGAAGTGATATAATCTCAAAATTGTCTTCAGTAATAAATTTTGCCTCAGAAACAACACGTCCCCAACTATCGTTCCGATTGTGAGTCCCCTAGTTAAACGCTCACTAAGCTGGTACCCTGTCCCGCCGCCGTTCAACATTTTAAAATTGACAGTCTACGCAAGACTTTTGTTGAGTTTGCGACCACAAAACCTGTACAGAGGTGGCCACTGAGCGTATATATTTATGCCAAATGAATAACTGAAGAAGACTACACACATAATTTGGCTAAAATCACTCTAAACATGATATGGTAGTAAACTTATAAAATAAATCTGGAAAAAAAATGCCAAAATGTTGCTTTTTTCGGAATAACCTGTTGATTTAGAAAATATATGATTCATTCAACTCCATGTATCATATATCAGCAGATGTAGAATGTCATTGTGAAGATTTTGAGCCATATTCCATATCAATAGGTCAATCGGTTGAGGAGTTATGAAGGATTTCCTGGTGCGCTCAATTTCAGTGTAAAAATGGCGGCCATTTTTAAAGATGGCCGCCAAAATGGCATTTCGCAAAGTGACCCGGATGTCCATCAACTAAATTTGAATACTTCAGGCACCAGGCTAACCGAAAATCATGGTTGAATTTATTCATCAATTTGGTAATGAAAATCTGTCTGTCACATGGACTATAATGGAAGACGGGCATATGCCATACAGTGTGCTATGAGGGAAATTTTGCCCGGGCAGCGGCGCTACGGCCTACTCTTATATCGAATTCCAACTGCCAAGGGATCTTTTACGTGTACGCCAATGTGTACACGGGGCCTCGGTTTTTCGTCCCACCCGAACGACTAGACCGCTGTCCTTGTCAGGCCCTCATTCCGCATCACTGACAAGGGGAAACCACGCCGGAAAATCGAGATGAACTTTCTCGGCCAATGCAGGGATCGAACACCCGACCTCCAGGCTAGCAAGCCAGCGCCTTGCCCACTTAGCCACCGTGATTCCCTAGTTTCACGTAACAAACTTGATTGGACCAGTAGGCAGTAATTGTTCACTGTATTAATGATGATATCAAAACCGCAACTTGCCGATCGAAATCCTACTGTACAATTTCAAATCCTGATTGCATTACAGTAGGCCTACTATGCCACACCTAGCTTCCAAAAACTCATCCACATGATCACGGGGTTGGTGTACCATCAGTGTCTTAATTTATCGTGTTTCACGAGCAATAACAACCCGTGTTAACGATTAATTATCAATAAATTTCCCCTAAAGAGTGGGCCTACGCCTATCGGGGCAAAGACGGACACAAATATTCTCCCAAGCTCAGTCTTTCGATTACCTAGTCAGACTGCAGCTCAGTTTTCCTTTCAGAATTCCACAATTCTACGCCCTCAATCGAAACACCGAGAGCTGTTCCAATTTTGTTTTCGATTTTAATTTTCATGCTTTCTATTTCGGCTTTTGACAGACTGACAGACGACGTATGCTACTGTGTCTCACGCGCTATGACGTAGCAAAGAAAAACAAGTAAACAAAAGGCATGAAAATAGCTTTTTATTCATAAATACACAGCTACGCTTAGCGTATATATATCATTTCATCATGTTTCAAATGGTTAGGATAAAACCCAACATAACGGTTATAATGCCGAATTTGTCAACATTATGACTGGGGGAATGTTTACAGAAGTTTGAATGAAATGACGTGGCGTATCTACGTAAAAAGATACGAGTAAAAGTTAAGAAAAAACTTACGCCGACCTTTGTGAAACCCGCGTAAATAATTCGTATCTTTTTCGTAATTTTTTTTTTAACGTAACGTTTTTTCTTAAATTTACGAACTTTTTTAAAACTGCCCTCAGGAACTTCGTTGGGAGAGAATATTCAGTGATAGATTAAACCCTCCCGACATCCATACAGACGAGAAGTTAGTTTCGCGGTACAGACTTGATCGGACCAATATAGTACATGTTATTAACTGTATTAATCATGATATCGAAACCGCAACTCATCGATCGAAATCCTTGTCATCTGTAGTGTACAAACTACAGTACAAGTGATTGCATTACGATAGGGGTGATCACGTGGCTAAGGCGCTGGCTCGCTAGCCTGCAGGTCGGGTTCGATCCCTGCATTGGTTGAGAAAGTGATGCAGAACAGGGGGGGGCTGACAAGGACAGCTGTCTAGTCGTTCGGATGGGACGTAAAACCGAATTCCCGTGTACACATTGGCGTGCACGTAAAAGATCGCTTGGCAGTTGGAATTCGTTGTAAAAGAGTAGTCCCCGTCTTCCATTAGCCCAGGTTAGGTGCAGAAGAGTGGCACGTTAAACCCCATTTCATGTCATACATTACGATAGGCTACTATGCCACAGGTAGCTTCCAAAAACTCATTGCTGATGGCACAAGGGGT
Source organism: Patella depressa (assembly GCA_948474765.1). Classification (NCBI taxonomy): domain Eukaryota; kingdom Metazoa; phylum Mollusca; class Gastropoda; family Patellidae; genus Patella; species Patella depressa. The sequence goes on from OX419719.1 coordinate 74,250,817, forward strand.
TAGCGTACCATCAGTGACTAGACTAATCGCCTTTTAAGTTTTGTGGTCAGGATCGGGTATACCTGCTATAGTACCGGAAAGGTAGGCTATGCATATATATATATATAGACTTGGCAGACTCAGGCTTAAAACTAGGGTCTCGTGGGCCTTCGATTGAAGGCAAGCATTTACACTACAAGTAGGCCTACAGCATAGTATTTAATTTGATTTATCACAAACAGGAACCTAGGAAAAATAATATCAGTAGGCTAGTTTTCATTTAACAAGATTATGGCCAACGCTCGGTATTACTATTATTATGCCTAGTATTGCTACTACTAGACCCTGTAGGCCTACATGTATAACTAACTATAGGGCCTTAAGAGTAAGCTTACAAATATTCTCTGACTTTCGATGACTTGGTCAGGCTGCTGCTCAACTGCCTCAATCAAAAAGCGGAGAGCTGCAGGGGTCCAATTTTAGACCCCATTTCGCCTTTGGGAAGACTGACAGACGAAGCGCATGCTACTGTGACACGCGCTATGACGTAGCAAACAAAAACAAGTAAACAAAAGGCTTGAACATGTCAGTTTATTAATAAATACACTGCTAAATCTTAGCTTATATATAAAGAATATATCATTTCGTCGTTTATGTTTCAAAAGGTAATGATCAAATCAAACATAGCGGCTATAATGCCGACATTGTCAACATTTAGACCGTGGGAATGTTTGCAGAAGTTTGAATAAAGTGGCGCAACATGACGTCATGAATGGTCACGACGTATTTACGAAAAAGATACGTGAAAAAGTTACGCCGGCCTTTGTGAAACCGACGTAAATAATTCGTATCTTTTTCGTAAGCTTTTCTTTACGCAGTTTTTTTTCTTAAAGTTACGAACTTTTGTGAAACTGCCCCCAGGCCCGTAGCAAGGGGGGGGGGGGGGCAATGCCCCCCTGAAAAAAATGTTACACCCCCCTCCCCCCAAAGAAAATTTGCCAACCATAACTCTAAAATACCTATTGTAGACTGTAACGGGTGTCCCCCTCCTAAAAACTACACTGCCCCCCCCCCCCCGCCCCCCATCCCGTTAAATAAAAGTAAATTTCCGAGTCTAACGTTATTGGCAAGTTGTTGCGCGAGTGAGTTTAAAAGATAGAAAAGGGGCGAAACTACATGAATTGACCCTGAACATGCTCAAAACACTCGATAAGCACATGGTTGAAGTGAGCAAAACACGCAATAAGCACTGGCTTGAAATGAGCAAAGCACTGGCTTGAAGTGAGCAAAACACGCGATAAACACTGGCTTGAAGTGAACACTTCGTGGAAGCCTAATTTGCATATTTGGTATGGCTTCTTCCTCACTTCAATATCATTTCTGCCTTTTTTATTTCATTGAAAATTTGAAGTGTTGTTAGGGGAGTGCGGAGGAAATGAACACTTCGGATATCAAACTTTTCACTTCGAGCACGTCTCGGTTAAGTGTCATTCACGCTTCTTATGGGTGGCGTCATTACTTCATTACTTCATGACTCCAAATACTCAGACTCTTGATTGATGCAAGTGCTCTGAGATTAACGAGTCATATATTATTATGTGCATTGTATTATAATAGCAGAGATATATGAAGAATAAGATTCGTGGATGTCCGGAACAATTTATTATTATTATTATTAAACGTATAGGTCTGTAGTCGCGAAAATGCCTATTAGTTGTGTGTTATCAAATTGGTTCTATCAGCTTGGTAATGGCAACGGTCATTTCGCCAGCAATGTTTGTCAAGGTCAATTTCAGACCCGTTTTGGCCGCGCCATTTTGTATTTTCGGCTCTCCTTTAGTTAGCCAGTAGATTTCAGAGGTAGCAAACTACAAATATCTTCACTAAATTCCCGTCTACAAGAAACATCGTCAAACCTTGTTCCCCAAGAAATGTTCACGGATCTGGGGGCTGACCCGATTACTGATTAGTTTGTTTATTCAATCAAGGGAACACTGGGTAAATATATAGGACTTTGCAACAGCTGGAACGACGACAATGAAATTTTCACGGTAAATGAAATTGGTTCCGGTGGACGAACCCAGTGTCACGGTAATGAAGCCATATATGAACCCGTGTGGGAACGGGACCCCATTCGCCGTATCATGGAAGAAGTGCAGGCGCGGATCCAGAGGGGGGCGCACCCGGCGCACGCCCCCTCTATTTTTTGAGGTCGCGAACAATTTTTAGCTCCATATATTCTCGCGAGAAAGGAGAACAAAAATAGTTTAGGTTGGAAATCGTAATTTACAGTAATAGTATGAAATTAGTCCTTGTGGGCATTTTTTACACTCAAAAATCACGGTTCCGGGCTTTACACTCCCAAGTTGGTGCAGCACGCCCCCTCTTTCTGAAAATCCTGGATCCGCCCCTGAAGTGTCAACCGAGATGGAAACCGTCTTCAAATCCGTATGTCTGATGCCGATAAAACGGAAAAGTACGGACAGTTGTTTGAAAGATTTCAAACGATGCAAAAGAAACTCGAGACCTCCTAGCCACCGCAACTGCCACCACCACCACCACCATCACCGCAACCAGCACCGCAATCTGATGTCTCGCAATCGATCCTGGAATCGGTTCCTATCAAGTATCGCCTTAAAGCCAAACTGTTGTTAAAGGGTCAATCCCAATAACTTTTTGTGGAATAAAACTGCTTAATTTTGTGTTAAAATCCCTTATACACCATTACCTAAGGCCGACCAACTAACCCGATATTTGTGATATGCTTGTAAATAACTTAAACCTGACAGTCTTTATCTGGAAATGGAGACCGTTGTATTATACAGTATCTGGATAAAACCAGACTTTTTTCTATAAAAATGATATGTAGGTGAAATTTACCTTTTGCTATCAAGTACAGTACATAGGTCATTCACTGTATAGACCTCTCAAGAAACGGGAATCGATTATTAGGTCACCCAATCAAAAAATTGACTCAAAATCTTAAAACGGTTACGTGTCCGGATAAGCAGTGTTGACGTTAACGTCAAAAGGACTCAATATTTTGAGCTGAAACTTTGAGCCAAGGTAAATACACCATGTCTCTATATTTTGGTTCATAAATTTCGTAAATGCTCGGACTTTAATATTTGAGACTCTGTTCTTATCGGGATTGTCCCTTTAAAACACATCAAAGAAAAATCACCCTTGGAATGGAACGAAAATTCTGAATTGGTACGTGATGGTCAAGTGATTAAAGGAACGAATGCTTACGATATCGTCAACGATTTAATGCGAAGTTTTGGAACGATGTTGTGTCCACGTTATAGAAGACACATGCTTCGCGAGAATGGGTAGAGAATGCAGACCGATGGAAGACACCCACTCGAAGGCCACAGGTTAAAGTACGAAAGACGGCCCAACCACCCCACAGACCCTACGTACACCCCTGGAGGTACACTGGACAAGACCTCGAGAACGAAAAACAAAACGTCTTCTAACTAGCCGAAGAGCAACGCCTCGTTCGATACCCTTCAGAGACTTGTAAAATTAATAATAAAGTGTTTGTAAAATTAATAATAAAGACTTGTAAAACGTGAAAAAAACAGTTTAATAAAACTTTGTAAATAGTATAAATACTGTGAAACAGTGCAAATACTTTTAAAATGGACAAGGCGCCGGCTCGCGTGTACTACGACCCCGAACCCGAACATCCTGGCCGGTGTTGATCATCAGTGGCAGGCCGATTTATCTGATCTTTCGTCTTTGGCGTTCTTTTTCGATGGGTACAAATTCTTACTGTGCATCATTGACGTGTTTTCCAAATATGCCTGGGTGGTGCCAGTCAAGAATAAAACGGTTTCCACGTTATTGAAGGCTTTACAGAGTGCCTTAGTACAAAAACATATTCCGCTACGGTTGCAAACAAACCGAATTTCTCAATTGACATGTTCAAGCTTTCCTGAAGAAGAAAAAGATTCATTTTTTTTTTGTCACGCACAATGTCGAAACCAAAGCTAGTGTAGTGGAACGATTTCAGCTCACGCTCAAACAACGCATGTGGCGTCGCGTATGGCGTTATTTTATGTATCGGAACACACAACGTTATATCGTTGTACTGACCGGGCTACAACGGGGCCCAACATTGTACTATTGGCATGGCACCCGAGGACATGACCCTGGACAAAGAATGGCAAATCACCTCCAAGAAAACCAAGGTAGTTCCAATCCGATTGTCTCCACGTACGTCCGTCCGCTTGGCCTTACCCAAGCGGACGGACAAAGGCTACTGGCCCATTCGAGTGGATCGACGTACAAATTATTGGATGAACGTGGCGCGCCTATTGCAGGAACATTTTATCCCCAAGAATTACAAAGTGTGAGAACGGATCCGAACGAAGAGTTCCCCATTGAACGGGTGCTGGATCGTCACCACGGCGAAATTGTTGGGATACCCCGCCAGCTTCAATTCCTGGATACCCAAAAGCGCCGCTGTCTATAGATAGGCTCGATGTGTCCCAGCGAATGTCCCTCTCCGAACATCGACGTCACTGGTCTTGTTTTGGCAGTCGCATCCCTCAAGCGCAAATTTTCTCTTTTTGTCAAGTGATTTTAGTGTACGTGGTGACAGGTGTCGCTTTAGCCCAGTTAGCCTCACGACCAGACGGTCCCCAAACCACCCTGTGGACGGCCCTTCCTGTCCAGTAGTATTGGTTATCTGCTTCCCGCGCCAGCCGTCAATCCCACCCCTAAAAATGGAAAATCCCCGCCAGTTTTATCCCACATTGCCTAGTGACAGTTCCATGAATGTGTATCCAGACAACACGCCCAGCTATCTTTCGTTGCTGAATTCTCCCATCGATTTGGACCACCGAGACTGGGAAGTGGGACTGGCCTCCGTTTCGTGTCCCACGACGTGGAACAATCTCCCGGAAGGAAGTAGTGAGTTTAGTCTAATGATGGTGATGGTCCCAGATTATAATCCAGATGCACACAGACCAGCCAACATACCGAAGAATGAAAAGTGGGTGGTGCTTGATGAGTCTGCCAAGGTTGGGATAAAAAAAATAGCCTATTCCTGGAGGAACGTACAATAGTGCCCAACACTTGCTGGCTGAGATAAATTCGCTTATACGAGCTCTGTTTAAAGATCACGTGACGTTCGAAACACTGCATGCCAAACCCAAACGAAAACACCCGGACAATCCCGAACTGACGGATTGGACCATTTAACGTCTTTCAAACACCCGGACACCTTTGACATCAATGTGAGACACACCATGTATCTGTATGCGGATCTCTTTGAACCTCAACGTGTGGGGAATATGGTGGCGCCTTTATTGGATGTCTTTCCAAGTTCTCACGGTTATCATCGACCGACGGTCATCCATTATCAACCATTTAAATACGACAGCATCACTACCATTGGCCTCTATGTAAGTGTCATTCACCAAAGGAAAAGTCATCGTCAAACTACATTTCCGACGAAAAGCGTCATTTGCAGTTTTATCGCGGTGTGCTACATCAAAATGGCGCCAGCATGAAGACCCAAACGCTCATCAACGTCTACCGGGGCGGTGTTTTGCGGCAAAAGGGCACGGGACGTTTACATGGGCTACTGAACATGGCGAAACCCTTTCTGGTAGCCGGAAAGAACGCCTTAAAAGCCAATTTCTTGAAAAAAGAGACTTTTGTAGAATTGGGAAAAGCAGCCCTCGGTGTAGTGTCGGGAAACAAAGTGTGGGCCAGAGTTTGAAGAATGTGTTCCAGCGCACCATAAAACCGCGCCTCCGACAAACACTAGCCGATGTCATGTCCTCCAGATCACACAAAACCCAACGCCGACCAACGTCTGAAAACACCAGACCACCCAAAACAAAAATTCTATAAAAAGGAAAGGAAAATCCACTAGCGTCATTTCATGAGCCAAACGTCCTCCGCCAGACATCTTCGATTATGGCTTCCGCAATGCGGCTGGATTTAATGAATCGTGTGGGTGTTCTAAGCACCCGAGAAGATCTAGATCTCAGTTTTCAAGATTATATCAAGGGTCACACACTCTTTTGTTTTGATTTGACCAACAATCGAGGAGCCGACGTGGCCTATTCACACCCCAGAACCACTGGTAACTACGCTTGTCGGCAGCCCCTGCCAACGCTCTCAATCTTATGATGTTTGCCGAATACGACAATGTCTTGGAAATCGATCGTAAACGACAAGTCATCCTGGATTGGTACCCCCGTAACCACGTTACAATTGGAAGAGGCTCTGCGGTATCATTCTGACGTCTTTGGCAGTGTTTGGTCACGGAATAGCCTGTTGCAACCTTGTCTAGCCTACATCGTCCTTTACCAACGCCGAACAAGACCCTGGCACCCACTGGACCGTGTTTACGTGTTAAGGACCTGGACACTTGTATTTTTTCGATTCTTACGGATACTCACCAGAGACCTACGGACAATCCTTTGCCGATTTCAGTCAACGTCACGGACCCACTACCCATCAACCCCAATGGTTACAGAGTTTAACAAGTTTTGTAAGTGGATATTACTGTTTATTTTTTATCTGCCATTCTAAACGGTGCCTGCCATTGTTTTGCACCGATACCCGGCAAAATGATGTGCTGGTGAACCAATGGGCTCAAAATCATTTTCCATTCTGAAATCATTTGGGTGGACAAACGTGTTGTTCTTTTTCAAAAATGTAAATACGATATAAGATTGTTCAATTGTTGATTTGTGTTGTTCTTTTTCAAAAATGTAAATACGATATAAGATTGTTCAATTGTTGATTTGTTCCACTGTTCTGTTGGTACTATTATTAAAAAATGTTATTAAAATTGTTATTAACTCTGTGACAGCATCGTGGGGCACTCCCGAGAAAGGGCATCCCCCTCCCCCACGAGAGCAATCCCAAGAAAAGGGCGAGGGAACCCCCCAAAAATGCAAAACAAAACAAAAAAAAAACCCAGCAAAGGGAGGAAATCCCCGAGACAGGACGAGCAGAAAATGCGAAAAGGTAAGGGAGTCCCCCGAGAAAAGGGTGATGGGACCTCCAGAAAGGAACCCCGGCAAAAGGAAGGGCGAGACAGAAATCCTAAGAAAAAAAGAAACCCCTGACGAAATCCCTATGACGTCACGTATGACGTCACTAGAAAAGGGAAATCCTATGACTCCACGTCACCACGACTCAATGTTCTCTTTGTACTGAAATTACAAAAAAAATATATATTACATCGTATAGAAATAGAATTCGACTGAAGGTTTGATAACATCTCTGCATATTGGTGTTTAATGTGTCTACGCCAACCGGAATAATAAAAGGGGAAAGTGTTGCCGAACAACACCACATATAACGAAATGAAATGAAATGGGGTTTAACGTCCTACTCTTCTGCACATAACCTGGCCTAATAGAAGACGGGGATACGCCATACAGGCATACACCATACAGTGTGTCATGAGGGAAATTTTGCCATGGCAGCGGCTCTACAGCCTAATCTTATATCGAATTCCAACTGCCAAGGGATCTTTTACGTGCACGCCAATGTGTACACGGAACCTCGGTAATTCGTCCATCCGAACAACTAGACAGTTCTCCTTGTCAGACCCTCCGGAAAATCGGAATGAACTTTCTCGACCAATGTAGGGATCGAACACCCGACTTTCAGGTTAGCGAGCCAGCGCCTTACCCACTAAGCCATGTGATCCTCCACCACTTATAACACACAAGGGCAGTTGGATGGAAGAATGATAAGGTCTGGGATTGAGTCAACTGGCGCGGTTTCGATTCCCCGGTCGTAAGTGACAAGGAATAAGGTCACCTGCTATACCTGTTCGGTTTTCTCCATGTCTCCCAGTTTCCGCCCAGTGCTAAAGACTCCTACGCGCAAGTGAATTATTGAAATGATATTGAACCATGTGTTAGTCCAAAAATCACCAATTTTTTTGTCGAGTTGAGGTTATTGCTCTCTCCACCCTTCTCTCTATAACATACAAACTGGGAAATAAAGCAGCAGATAAAACATAAAAACACGAGGAACCTTGCAAGTAATAGAAGTCAAAAGTCTATTAATTAGAATTCAAATATGAAATGCAACGACATTAGGTTAAACGCTTCACTGTTCTGCTCAGACGAAGCTAACGAAGACGGTCATACGCCATACCAAACTGATACCGCAGTGAATATTCGTTTGGCCGCTACAATCACTGATAAGCATGACATCGACGAGGCTTAATGAGTACGGCATATTAACTTTTTTACTCCGACAAATTAAATTCTCAAACATTTTTTTGAGGTAAAAGAAAAATAAATAAAGACGTTTGAAGTATTTGTAGTTAAAAAATATTTCCTATTTAGTGTAAATGGGTATCAAAATGAGTAAAATGCATCATTTTGCCCGAAGCAGTTAGGTGTTAAGTAAACATTGCACGAGCCGTTGAGCCAATGACTAACGGCGCGTGCAGTCAATGCACCTGTTGTGGACAGTCGTCTGTTACAGAGATAATTCGTAAGTAATTCTCTGTGAAACAGATTGACGCCGTACCTTGTATTAAGTCAACATTACTAATTTTTCCTAAAAATCCCCTTCCCACCCTGTAATAAAGCAAATGTAAAATCTTTTGAAATCCCTTCTAAACTATTGCTCCAGTTATCTATTAATACTAGTGGGTGTCGTACACGAGGCAATGAATGCTTACTTGTTCGATACCTTCCGGCACCACTTTTTATTCAAGGAATTAACTTAGTCAACTCACTTTGGTCCTGTTATTGTAATTCTAGAATTTTAAATATAATACAAAATATAACTCATTTGTGGACACAAAATGTTTCATTATATTAATCAACGTTTTCCTATTATCTTATCTTTTTTTTAATATGTTCATCTAATCTGCTACTTATATATGATGTAATGAGTACAGTTGTATTTTTGTGACTTGTAGAAAGAGTCTAGGACAATAAGTCGACATCTCGACGTTACGATAAAAATAACACGATGATACGACAGAATAAAGTGTCGTATGATTACGTCAATCCTGTCGTGATGTCGTGATGTCATGCTGTCGCGCTATGAAAAGGGTGAGATTTAACATGGCCACTGTCAGCCACCATAGAGTTCTCTAATAGAGTGAGAGAAATGGTTTTTAACGTCCACTCGATACAAACTAGGTCATTTCGGGACTAACATATGGTTTAATTTTATTTCAATAATTAGCTTGCGCGTAGGGGTCTTTAGCAGTGGGGAAAACCGGAGTGCCCTGAGCAAACCAACGAGGTTGAGAAGGCGAGATCTTTAATAACTCAGTTTACAAGGTCATAAAACATTAAAACAAACAATAGAAAAATATTTGTGTTCTTACAGGCATCTCGGTTGGTCGTCACAAGCTGGATCTGAAAATTAGAGAGAAATGGTATCTAAGATTGAAAATACCCCATCATTAATGAGTTCAACTCAAGAAGAAAATGACTGATGGAAATTTGAGTTGGATAGCCGAATGTTATATCATACGGAGTGTCATTGAGTCAACTGATGAGGTTTCAATCCCCCGGATGTACGCGACAAGGAGTAGGGTCGCTTGTTCAACTTGTTCAGCGAATTATTGAGAAAAAAAAAATGACCTATATGTTAGTCCCGAAATGACCTGGTTTCTGTTGAGTGGACGTTATAAACTCCTGCGATATTTACTCGATTAGGATCCGACAAGCCGATCAACTTTCATTCACTGGATAATCGAGACTATCTTGTTTTTTTTTTATCGTACCGGCTTTAGTAATGATGACCGAGGCTAGGCCGCAAATTCAATCGATAAAATGTCGGTTCAGGGTGGATCAATTTCACTGGAAGTTTCAGCAGAGAGAGAGAGAGAGAGAGAGAAGAGAGAGAGAGAAGAGAGAGAGAGAGAAAGACAGAGAGAGAGAGAGAGAGAAATGGGGTTTAACGTCCACTTGATACAAACTACGTCATTTCGGGACCAACAAATGGTTTAATTTTATTTCAATAATTTGCTTGTGGGTATGGGTCTTTAGCAGTGGGAGGAAACCGGAGGACCCAGAGAAAACCCACGAGGTTGGACAGGCGTCCCTACTCCTTGTCACGTACAACCGGGGATTCGAAACAAAACCAGTTGACGGGTTTTATGATACAGCACGCACGGGCTAACCATTCGGCCGTCCACTTCCACCCCCTCCCCCCGAATATAAACAGTGTACACTTACGAACGCATTCACCCTTAATGCATGGACTATCATAACAATCTGCCGGTGTATCACAGGAAGCTGAAAATATTAAAAAACAATTTTATAATGTAATGAAATGAAATGAGGTTTAACGTGCTTCTGTTCTGTCACGATCTGGGCTAGGATTTGTCCTTTTATCAAAGACTTATGATACAGACACATAAAGGAATAAATAAATTTACAGCCTTTTGTTTTAGTCACCGAAAACAAAAGAAAAACAGTCCTGCATAATGGAATAACAGTCAATTTTGAAATTTTGGGTCAATCTCCAGGCATTTTAGTTCGTGGAGCGAGAGGATAAGAAGAAACGGGAAAGTATATTATAATATTGTTGTTATTTTGATGATGCTAAAGAAACCCATTGAACTTCTGTAGTCATCATTTATTTTATAACTTGGTGCCACTCATCTGTAATAAAATACAAATTGGAATATTTACTTTTACACACTCCTGCTATTTTGTCACAGGTACCATCAACATCAGCCGAAGTACACGTATTAGTCCAGCTACACCTACCTTTAAAACAAAACATATAAACACATGAAATCAAAAGACAATTAGGAAAAAGTGTAATCATTTTGAATTTGATTTGAAAAATAGGGAAATGAAAAATACACATTTACTGGCTTAAAAATAAACACAACACTCCGTAGTTTTGAGAATTCGTCTCTTATTTCCCAGATTAACCCATTTCTGGATTGACTGGCTCAGAATTAAAATTCTACTATAAAGTTGTTTTTAGTTTCGTCTGTTAAGTTTGAAAGTAATCAACATTCACCAAAAGTGTCACCATTTTAAAAACGTGTTCATTTTTACAAAATCTATACAGTCGAATAAATAAGTCTTTCACCAAAATCGGGTTGTAAAAAAAAGAATATTGTGCACAGCAGCCTTAATGTCGATTGCCATTTGAATGAAAGAGGCGATAAGACGTTTTGACTGTGAGGATTATTGTGTCCTAACGCAGCAAGAAGGCTATTGTTTACAATGTAACATTTTGTCTTGTAATGTTGATAACAGGAAGGTTACGACAACTAATTTACAGGCGCCATTTTGGGTTCCAACTATTACGCCATGGCGTCATATAGCTTTACTTAACAAAACTTTTTATTTTTGTCTTGGTATAACGTTTTACGGGATACAATTTATCCTAAACAAATTGCAAAAGAAAAGTCCGGTTAGTTCGGATAGAGTTTCTAAACAATCATGTACCCTGTAGTTCGGATAGTCTCTAAACTATGATGTGCCCTTTAGTTAGATGTATCATGTAGTCTCCAATCCGTAATCTCTAAACCATGTTTACACTCATATTCCTGAAGCAATGGCGCGAGAAATCCCTCTCTTACCATTGCTGGATAGAAGTCATATTCTTGAAATTGGGCGGGGCGTGTCTCTTTTTAACGTCCAATCAAATCCCTCCTCTCTTCTCGCATTCGGCATAATTTTCAAAATGGCCGACGAAGAAAACATGTTGGCACTGGATAATCGAGCATAATTTCGCGGGTTATGGCGTAAACAAGTCGCGATTGTCACTAGATACATTGCGGTAACATATTTTGAGGTCTGGTTAACCCCGATATCGTTTGTTACAATGTAGGTCATTGGTTGGTAATGGCACTACTGACCAATAATAATTTAGCACAACAATGTTCACTCAAGATAGCAGTGTGAAGTGGATTAGTTCTAATCAAACGAAACACTGCGCAGGAGTATGGTTTACACTGTAGTTGGGATAAACCATAGTTTAGTCGATAGGAGGAGGTCCATATGTTAATCCAGAAATGACAATAATCTACGTTGCAAATACATGTATGTACCTTTCGGTTGAATCATAAAATATCTTATTTCATAAAGTCTTAAGTATTTGTCGACATTAAGATGTACTTGTTCCTTTTAGCCTTTTGTATTTTCTTGTTTCACATTTAGTAGGGATGTATGCTTTTATAGATGGAACAAAAAGCCGATAAATGTTGATTTGTGTGAAACATACTTGAGAAAATTTGAAACAAATCTCAACTGATGATATATCTTTGATACTGATTCAGCATCAGAACAACATCATTCTTTTCATTGGAAATGGGGCGCTAATATCCAAAGGAGTCGGACAAAGTCAAAACTAACTGGACCCTTCAATATCGACCTACCTGTGGAATAACATGTGTTTGTATGTTAAATTTGTGTCGTTTACATATTAGACAAATTAATATTATTATTTACACATAGGCGGGGAGTGATAACGTCTTACCCCAAACAAATTGCAAAAGAAACCAGAATGGTATGCCCGAAACGCACGTAGAACATTGTGGCGCTAGTCACCTTTTATTTAAATAACACTGGATTTTAAGTTACACTAATTTTAAATGTTTTATCAATCAGTAAATTTAAAGTAATTTTGACTTACGAAAAATTGATGATACAATTAATAATCGATGAACGAAAACTGACACACAATCCGGAATGAAAACATATTACAAAATCGTGTAATTTCAGGCGGTTATTTTGCCCGCTACACGTCTGCTCGAAAAATCTGATTTTTAATGCAAATTAAATATATATAATAGCGCCTTTATCTGGCATATCTTTTACTTCATTTTCTTATGAATTAGGCTATATAACAATAATGTATTCTTTATGTTGTATAATAATTAATAATGATAGTATGTTCAGCGATACTTTTCGTTTTAAAAATGTATGTTTTATCGCATATAGACTCCCTTTCGGTCAACTTCGACACAGAAATATAATTTGGCAAAAAATTAGTGAATAGGCAATTACTTGGGACCCAAAATGGCACCTTTTTACACTTGACGTCATATTTTCATGATGTCATAAGAAATTCCTGGCTTCACAGCTTTGATCATGGCACTAATAAAGACGCACAAAACAACCCCTTTCCCAGTTTATACATTGACACATATGAACTTTAACAAATACTGTTGATTTGTTTAAACAAAACACTGTTCATATTCGTTGTAAATTTTACTGACCTCTACAGAAGCCTCTCACACACTTTGCCAGGTTTTTTATACAATATACCGACCCACATAATTCACCTGTAATATATAAAAAACGTGATAATAACCAGAAGAATCTTGCCACGAACAATAATAATATAAATCATAATAATAACTAGGACTAACCAGCTTCCACCCCATAAGGGGACCGCGGTGGCTTAGTGGTTAAGACGCTAGTCTGCAGGTCGGGTGTTCTATTGATCCCTGCATTGGCCGAGAAAGTTTATCACATTTTCCGCCGTGGTTTCTCCTTGTTAGTGATGCAGGACGGAGGACGTGACAGGGACAATTGTCTAGTCGTTCAGATGGGCCGAAAAACCGAGTCACCGTGTACAAATTGGCGTGCACGTAAAAGATTCCTTCGCAATTGGAATTCGATATAAGAGTAGGCTGGGAAAAATTTCCCTCATAGCACACTGTATGGCGTATGTCCGTCTTCCATTAGCCCAGTTCAGAAGTAGAACAGTAGGACGTTAAACCCCATTTCATTTCAATTCCACACTATTAGACTTTACCATATACAAGTAAAGATGAGTTGATGCATAGATGTAAACTTCTATTTGATAGGATAATTATGTAGATTGTCTCCCTTTGTAAGTGATCAAAAACATGCATCTACTATTGCGTATTTTCTTCCAAGTAAACATAAAATGCAAACAAAGATACGGCCACTTTACCTGACAACGAAATTTGAACTAAGATTGATTTTAGTTCTTGGCCAATCAAAACGGAGGTATCTAGTAAAACTTGGGAGTTTATCTTTAGTTAAAGATACATTATGGGAGATTAGACAACGAGTTGGTAGTTCTCACAACAATAGGTAAAAACAACATAATGTAAAGGCAATTTGCTGAAAAATTCAGCCAAATTGATCCACTGTGAACCGAGCATTAAGTGAACGAAACTTCCGCTAGCCTCGATCATCATTACTAAGGTCGGTTCAACAAAAATCATAGTCACGATTATCCACGGGGCTAAATAAAGACCTACAAGAGGTAGATTTAGCTCTTGCATAATGTATGTTTAATATTTCGAGACAAGGCCCAGGGTAACAAACATGCAACCCGATTGAGATACAAGTGAAATGTATAGCATTGAGTATTCGTTATTAAAGCCCCAATAACACTCTTGTTGTAACTGAATAATATGTCCCAATCTTAATTCTGGTCAACAAATTGTATCATTTTACAATATACCAATTAATTGATGATATAAATTTCATCTTAACACACCTAATTCCAAAAATTGGAAAAATTCAACTAATTGATTTGAAAAGTCTAACATAAACCTTTTCAAATGTGACTTGGATTTAAAATATTTTCGAACCCTCTGGACAAGTAAAATAGGTTGTAATGGATAATTTACACAACAGGTAGGACACTTAAACATCTAGTACTTAGAATAAGGCTATTATTTATAAGGTGTTATTGTCCCTTTAATCAATGTCTCGCTAACAAAGATTCAATCAGTAAATGATGGCTGAATTATAGCCGAGTTATGAGCAAGACAAAGTATTCGCACCTAACATACATTGTATTTACAGGCCTTGCAATAATGGTTTTTGATGTACCGGACAAAATATCAGGCACTAATGAAATAGTACTTGACATTTTCACCTTAGTGCAAGTCATGTAATAATAATATCAATACAAAAGACAAACCAGTACCGGAGAAAATGACATGCACCAGAGGTTTTGTGCCTGACAAAGCCTGAATCTCTGACATTGTCAGTTACAGGTGCCTGATTTCCAGACTTGAATGTATTGATCAATACCGGCATACAGTGTAGCATCAACATTAGTTGTTCAGTTTAAATAATAGCCGAATTATCAGCAATTCTAAACCTATAACGGCAAATCTCTTTGATCTTAGAGTTATATCTATGTCCGGAATAACTTGCGGCCCGAAAGTACATGGGTATTTGGAGTTATTCTTCTGAAAGCTTCCAAGTAATGAGTATTTCGAAATGAATCCAGCGTGATATGACACGTGTAGTGGGCTAGTCACATTAAAGTATTTTTTTTTATTTTTTTTTATTTTAATCCTTTGCATTACGTGAGCAAATATTCTAAACGTACATAAAGAAGATAAAGAATAAACACTTCTATGTTTACGCTAGATAAACATAAAATAGGTTGCCAGGCAACGAAACATACACCCACCAGCAGCTAAATCGTCCAGGCAGTCAACAAGAGTTGTCGCATATTAAGTAATTAAATTAACAAAAATCATTAGAATTTGTTTGTTTTTTTTTATAAAGTTCTGCCCCATGCTAATGTTTAGTATACGAAACATTTAATATTATAGATTTAGCTGCACAATTATCAAAATTCATTTAAAATCAATATACTTTTTGGTCTCAAGGCCTTAAAATCTGTTTCAAGTTTCATCAAAATCAAATTAAACAGATCCACAACCTTGATATACAATATTGTTACACTATTCGCGTACAAGCGGCGGCCATTTGGTCCGGCAATTCGGGTCCGATTTTCACGAAATTCAAACTCAACCTTCATTACGGTGTAACGGTGATATAATCAAATGGTTTTTTTTAAATCAGATAATAATTGCGACCTCCAGGTTGGACCACAAGCCATACAAGGCGATATTTCGGACAATCAGGGGCCACAATTCAGGAAGTTACAATCCGATATGCGCAAACATGGAAAGGAACCAAGACCTTCATGTAAAATTAAATTAAGGGTCCACAACTTTGATATAACATATTTTTACACCATTCGCGTACAAATGACGGCAATTTTGTCCGTCAATTTTGGCCTGATTTTCAAATAAATTCGAACTCAACCTTCATTACCAAGTAACGGTGATATAATCAAACGTTTTTTTTTTAAATCGGATTATAATTTTGATCTTCAGAAGGACCACAATCTAAAAAGGGTGATTTTTCGGACAAACAGGGGTCATAATTCAGGAGGTTACGATCCGATGGGCGCAAATATCGAAATGACCTAAGATCTTTTGGTTATAAACATACATGTCAAGTTTCATCAAAATCGGTTCAAAATTGTGACCTCTATAATGTCCACAAGCTCAAAAGCGGGACTTTTCGTACAATCAGGGGCCATAATCCAGGATATTACGATCCGATATGCGCAAATATCGAAAGGAACCAAGATCTTTGAGTTATAGACATGCATTTCAAGTTTAATCAAATTCGGTTCAAAATTGTGACCTCAACAGTGTTCACAACCTTGACATACCATACTTTTACACTTTTCGCGTACAAGCGGCGGCCATTTTGTCCATCAATTTTGGTCCGATTTTCACGAAATTCGAACACAACCTTCTTTACGGTGTAACGGTGATATAATCAGACGTTGATTTTTTTGAAATCGGATAATAAGTTTTGCCTCAAGTTGGACCACAAGCTAAAAAAGGCGATTTTTGGTACAATCAGGGGCCACAATTCAGGAAGTTACGATCCGATATGCACAAATATCGACAGGAACCAAGATATGCACAAATATCGACTGGAACCAAGATCTTTGAGTTATAAACATGCATTTCATCAAAATCGGTTCAATATTGTGACCTCTACAGTGTTCACAAGCTAAAAACGTGATTTTTGGTACAATCAGGGGACATAATCCATGAAGTTACAGTCAAATACATGACAATATCGAAAGAAACCGAGATCCCGGGGTGATAAACCTATATTCCAAGTTTCATTGAAATTGGATAAAAATTGTGACCTGTAGACTGTTCACAAACAATTGTGGACGGACGGACATCCGGGCGGACAGGGGCGACGACAATATACGCCCACATGAAAATGTGGGCGTATAAAAATTGGGGTGGGAGTGTTGAATGGTCGAATGGTTAAGACTGCGCGCGCTGTATCATACGGCCAGCCATTGAGTCAACTAGCATGGTTTCAAATCATGCCCAACCACGTGGGTTTTCTCTGGGTACTCCGATTTCCTCCCACTGATAAAGAGCCCTACGCGCAAGCGAATTATTGAAATAAAACTAAACCATACGTTAGCCCCGAAATGACCTAGTTTGTGTCGAGTGGACGTTAAACCCCATTTCTCTCTCTCACATATAAAATTAAAAATACGCCCGGTTTGTTGTTGTAACTTATGGTAAACAAATCTCACATACCTCGTTCATCAGGGACACAAGTAACACCACTGTTACAGGGTTCAGAATTAAAAATATCAGCTGTAAAAGTAAACATAGTTATTTGTCAGTAAACTAAAAATTCACACACAAGCAGCTGTGTCGTCGTGGTCGCAGGGAAAATGCGAAAATTATTAATATTTTGATGATCGTGTCACCTATACGTTGACTGTCTTCATCAGGCCAGTTGGAGCAGACGAGCAGGACGTTAATTCCTATAGTGTGAACTGCCATAGTTCAAGGAATGCAGCTAGCTATTAAAGTCAACATTACACACTTAGATCAAACTTTCACCCTGGATATATTTTCCTACAATAATCGGCAGAAAATCGTCCAAACTGATTAAAACACAGATCCTATTTCGATTCGTTTTACTTGTCGTCACACACTAGCATCTGGAAGAGTTGTTATCATTGACGAGTTCTGGCTGGAGTGAGGGATGTAAGAGAGTTTTTATACGAGGACGATACAAATTTTATGCACCTGGATAATATCACTATACATTCATTACTCTTTGCAGACGATACTGCCCTCTTTGCTACGAAACCGGAAACCTTACAACTACTTTTAAATAAATTTATCCACTATTGTGAAATTTGGAATTTAGAAATAAATGCTAAGAAAACCAAAATAGTTATATTTCACCGTGGTAGGCTACCAATAAACTTAAAATTTGATATACGGGAAACACAACTTGAAATTGTCAATCAATACATATATCTGGGTCTTTTATTATGTGATAATGGCAAAATCTCTAAAACAGAAAACGTGTGGTGGGCGTCACAGGATAGAAAAGCAATGGGAGCACTTCTAGCTTCAACAACAAACTTTTATTTTAATCCAATTATTTATTGCCAATTATTTAACACTATGGTTTCTTCTGTTTTTAACTATGCCTGTGAAGTTTGGGGTTTTCATAATGCTAAGTCAATTGATAGGGTACAAAATGATTTTATCTGATATATTCTAAAAATGGGTAAAAACTGTCCTGTAGCTGCTATGCTAGGTGAATTAGGAATGTTTCCAGCAGTGCTGAATTAACCATAAGGCAAATAAGGCACGTGCCTTAGGGCCAGCCAAAAATCCAGGCCACAAAATAATAAAAGAAAAAAATGACCTGTAGTGTCATATTGGGACGAATTTGCAGTCACAAAAGCACGCAAAGTCGTAATCTAGCTAGGCAGTGAATGGTTATTACCAATACTGGTTAAAAGTTTTTATCTTTAGTTTTAATATATATGAATGAGTTGGAATAATAGACCGAGAACTGGGGAAATCGATAGCTCATCATCTTATTGTCTCAATGCTTCACATCGAATTTCCAGAACTTTTTATATATACTTTAATATATATATATATATATTTATTAAATTCTTTTGGGTCCCTATTGAATTCATAAGGTTTTGGGCAAAGGTGTACAATGGAACAGAAGGACGTGGATCGCCGAATATCAAAAGGTGCGTTATTGCATGAATCAAAAGCTTCACACGAAATTTCAAAAGATCTGTTAAAAATTGTAGCCTCTATCGCGTTCACAAAGTTTTCGGCTAAGGGGTCCTGGCTCTGGAACGTGATGTCGCAGAACTCTGATTATTGATAATAATTGTCATTTCTTGACCGGGAGTTGGATTGCTGAATGAATAACACGTGCGCACTGAATCATAAGGTCTGGCATTGAGTTAACTGCCGTAGTTTTGATTCCTCGGTTGTAATCGTGAAGGAGTAGGATCGTCTGTCTTAAATAAACTTACCTACTTTTAATTGCAGCCCCGTATTATATAGATGCTGATTATTAGACAGAAGTCGTCATTATATTAATAGGGACCTTTTGCATCGGTACGAATACGAAAACGAAAACGAACACGTCATCGATTCGTGTGTACTTTGACGTCAATCGTGCAAAACAAAAACTTTACGCGTTTGGAGTTGGATTCACGTAGGTATGCAAACGAAAATGTTTTTTTTTTCTCATTTGATGAATTTTCCACAATTGTTTGAGGCCTTGTGTATATTGTTGATTGTGTAGAGTTTGTAGAATGTGCTGAAATTCAATATTCTGCTTGATTTGATGTACATCTACCAAAATATCGATTGAAAACTTTGCCTGGGCAGAGAAGTTCATGGAGTGGAAGTTAACGCCATCTAGCTATTATCGTACGGTGGATTGCGAAACCGGAAACCGTTAGTTAGAGGATACGAATACGAAAACGAACGCGAAAGGTCCCTAATATTAATAAATATCAACAGTCGTCGATAAGGTAGTAAAAAGCCACGTTGGCAAAATGGCAGACATTTCACACATACTTTCTCGATACCATATGATAAACTATATAATATCATATAATATTATTCAACACAATTTCATGTTGAAAATAATATTTTTAGTAAATACTTCGAGTCTACTTTATTGTGAGATGTGAAGAACAATAAGAATATTATAGACAGCAGAGTAAAAGTTTTCATTTACCGTTTGAAGAGCAAACATAAACCATACAAACTTTTTCCATTCCGTATGTCTGACATCGTGTTTTATTGCATACCGAATCTGTAAAATATTATTACATAAATATCATAATATTTGAATATTATAGTAAATGAATTTTATAGCTTATTCTTAATGAAACATTTATTCATTTACTATAATATGATATAATAAATTATTATAATTATCTATTTATAAAGCGCTGAATATCCAACAAATCAGTTGCTCTATAGCGCTAGAATATGAATATTGATAAACTATAAAATCATGAATATTGATAAACTATAATATTATATGAATATTGATAAACTACAATATCATATGACTGTTCATAAATTATAATATCATATGAATATTCATAAACTATAATATCATATGAATATTTATATATTATAATAGCATATTCATATACCAGAATATAAAATATTAATAAACTATAATATTGTACGAATATTAATTGATAGACTTGTGCTTAATTTAAATATCACACTAAGAATATGTCCGGTTATAAAGACAAAAATGAAAGCCTACAATTATTTTAATAGTTAAAATGAAATGAAATAAGGTTTAACGTCCTACTGTTCTGCTCCAACTGGGCTAATGAAGACGAGCATACGCCATAGAGTGTGCAATGAGGGAAATATTACCATGACAGCGGCACTGTGGACTACACTAATAACTACTTTTTTTTATTGGTGCTAGGAATATGTGTGCTAACTTTATCTCGAACCCAGGCGCTGGAATACGGTGAGAGAATATGTATGCTAACTGAATCTCGAATCCGGTTGCTGGAATACGGGTGAGGGATTCATCTCGGTTAATTTTTCTAGCTGTTTAAATTATAGAAGTTATCTTTATTGTTATTATATCTCGAGCTTAATTTCTGTTTGATGCAACTAATGACTGCAAACACAACAGGGGCCCACTTCCACCCGTGGAAAAGTCTACTTTTGATTTCTAATCTATAGTCTGTATCAAAGTTGTACACATACGCTAACGCCTTCTAATGCAATCTGTTTCACAGAGAATTACTTACGAATTATCTCTGTAACGGATGCCTGTCCAAAACACGTTGACTGCATGCCTCGTATTCATTGGCTCAACGGCTCGTGCAATGTTTACTTAACAAATAACTGCTTCCGGCAAAATGATGCATTTTACTCATTTTAATACCCATTTACACTAAATAGGAAATATTTTTTAACTACAGATACTTCAAACGTCTTTATTTATTTTTCTTTTACCTCAAAAAAATGTTTGAGAATTTAATTTGTCGGAGTAAAAAAGTTAATATGCCGTACTCATTAAGCCCCATGCTTATCAGTGATTGTAGCGGCCAAGCGAATATTCACTGCGGGATCAGTTTGCTTCTAATGTAATAATGTTGATAATTCATTATATTTTTTTCTGCCGTAGGCTGCCCCACCATAAATAAATATCTCCAAATAGCTCAACAATTACACCACAATATTTATATATATATATATATACCAAGCCTTAAATCAGTTTCACACATTTATAGTCACTAAATAAACGGTCATGCTGTACTTAATAAGCTATGGCCATTTAACCATCATCAATAATACACTGAAAACTGGTTCTGAGTGTCGTCCATAACATCCAGACACTTTCGAGTGAAAAATAGGTCACGTGCCCCTTGTTTTGAAAATAGTCTCAATTCACCAGTATGCCGACCATTCTCCGTCTGATTGACAGGCCGGGATAATCCAGACTACTTTTTTACGAAACATGGAAGAATGCTGGAACAAGAAATCGAATCTAGAAATGACGCACGGTGGGCGACTCAACAATTGTTTTACGAACCTTGTAAAAGTAAAATGAAGCTACTGCTGGTTAGGGGTGACTTTTGTTGGTAATATTCACTATTGCGATAGTATTGCTATTGGGTAAACAGCTATTGCAATACTATTACTATTGGGGATTAAATATTGCGATACTATTGGACTATTTCGACAGTTTGATCTGTTTATTAGTTTAGGTTTAAAACACACTGTCATGTATACATTTATTATAACATTTAATCAAACTAAAAATTTTGAAACACTAGAAAGTTCCAGGTAATGTTAGATAATATAATACAAGTAGACTCCCAATAATATAACGGACAATCGCTTATACGGACACAAAAGTTTGGTCCCGATTTTTGTAATAAAAATTTCTTGTTTTCAAAGTCTTTTATAACGGACACTTGATGTAAGAGTCCATTTTTATTACGGACATGTAAGAGTCCATTTTTATTACGGACTCTCGAATAAGCAGAACAAAATAATGATGTTACTGATTATATTATCGGTGACCGGAATACTTTTCCCAGAAAATAACCATACTGATTTTTAGTGTTGTCACAATTACAAAATTCTTGAATCGGGTAATCGCCTCGCCAAAAATCGTATCGGTTGGGCTGTGGAAGGCATTCCCGCATTCTGACTTACCCCTACTGCTTTAACTGCTAATTATTAAATTAAAAATCCAGTACTTGCAATAGATTGCAATTCACTAGTTGATCAACATCTCCAGCTCGTAAATCAGTACGTAATATTTTAACACGGATATCGATAGTCATATCGACAAATAAACCGACAGAATTAAGCGACACACGACGGTGCAGATAAAAACAACATGTGTCTTCTAAAGGTGCGGCAAAAGGGGAGGGGGGCGAATAGAAGAGCTTCCTAAGCTGGTATCTCAGGTACACGGTAACGTCGCATTCTGATTGTGAATTAAATAATAAAGTAGATTGGGTTTTTTTTCTTTATATTATATAAAATTGTATATTATTAATATTACATTGGTAGTTTAGTAACTTGTAAAAAAGGCATAGCCAACTTTCCTGTCATATGCGGCATGCTTTCAGCATGTCTGTTATTGGCGTACGTGACCATTTTCATCTTTTTCGCGCCAAAATCAACCATTTTACACATTTCTTAGTACGCCATGCCTAATATGGTAGACGAAGATTTCCATGTGACATTGAGATCGTGTAACGCTATTTTAGTGATAACGGAGCTTTTTGTTATAAATACAGAGTAATTATTCGACAAATACGAGTGAATTTGAGCCATGTTACTTTCGCTATTACAAACTATCGAAACTATCAATAGTTTGCCTGACTATCGCAATTTTTATCGATAGTTTCTTTTTACTATCGATACATACTATCGACAGTCATTCCGATATGCACAAAGAACCAAGATATTTTGGATATAAATATATATTTTAAGTTTCATCAAAATCGGATAAAACATGTTAACTCTGGAGGGAACTCTGGCGGGTCCACAATCTTGGTTTTTACATACTTTCAAAAAGGATTGGGAATTATTTAAAATTACGGCAACCTAAAAACAAATTTTAGTGTTTAACGATTTCTAAAAGTTAATGTGTTCAGCAGATTTCGAAAGATTTTACCTAAGAACAAATTCCTAAAAGTCATTTAAAAATGAATATTATAACCCTATTATTGTCGATATTTTAAACCCATGACGATTACACATATAGACAGTCGCTGAATTTAACCAACATACCTGGTAATGTTTTTGGTGTCGTCGAGGTTGTGTCTTGGGATGTAGGTTCTATCATTGTAGTTGTTTCTGGGGATGTAGCTTCTGGCATCGCAGTTGTTGCTGGGGTTGTAGCTTCTGTTGAGGTGGTTTCTGGGGTTGTGGCGTCTGTCATTGTGGTTGTTTCTGGGCTTGTAGCTTCTGTCATTGTAGTAGTTTCTGTGGTTGTAGCTTCGGTCATTGTAGTAGTTTCTGTGGTTGTAGCTTCTGACATCACAGTTGTTGCTGGGGTTGTAGTTTCTGTCATCGCAGTTGTTGCTGGGATTGTAGCTTCTGTCGTGGTGGTTGTTGCTTGGGCTGTAGTTTCTGTCATCGCAGTTGTTGCTAGGGATGTCGCTCTTGTCGTGGTAGTTGATTCTTGAGTTGTGGCTTCTGAAGTTGTGGTCGTTGTAGCTATTTGATTAGCTCTTGCGTCTCTTGCGCTTTGGCAGTCACCATTAAACATGCCGTCGAAGAAACGACATGCAAATAATGTGAGATCTTCTGGATGACATTCTGCTGAAACATATCCACTTGATAAAATTGAAATCCATAGACATATTCTAAGACTCACCGACATATTCAGTTTATAAGTTTATCAAACGAATACGGACTACAGCAGAAATATATTTATATCTGTTCGATTTTCTTAATTCATTCGTTAGATAATCAAACCTCGAGCCAACACTGGTTAAGTGTTTCTGAAACTGGATTGCCCCCTATCAAATACATCTAACGTATTCCACGCCTTATTTAACACGTATAACACATACTTAACGTCACATATTTTGACGCTAAAATTGATATTATTTTATACAAAGCCGATGTAAATAGGCGCTTGTTAATCAAGAGGTGCATTAAATGCAAGGGTGGCACAAATAGTCCTTGATAGGTCTTAACATTGATGATGACAAAGTTTAAAGGGCTAATCCCGATAATATTTTGAAGAATATAACTGCTTAATGTTGTGTTAAAATCACCTTCCAAAGGACCGAGCAACTAACTCAGTATTTGTGATAGGTTTTCAAACAACTTAAGCACGTCAGTCTTCTTCTGGAAATTAAAACCCGTGTCCCGAGCTGTATTATGCGGCGTGTACGTAAAACCAGGCTTTCTTTAAAATAAAAAAAAAATAGATGAAATTTTCCTTTCGCTTTCAAGTACAGCACATGGGCCATTCACTATATAGACCTCTCAAGGAACGGGAATCGATTATCAGGTCACCAATGAAAAAATTGACCCAGAATCTTAAAAGGGTTACGTGTCCGGATAAGCAGTTTTGACGTTCACGTCCAAACGACTCAATATTTTGAGCTGAAAGTTTGTGGCAAGGTCAATACACCAGGCCATTCTCTATATTTTGCCGTTTAAATTTCATATGTACTCGAACTTTTATTTTTTAGACTCTGTTCAAATCGGGACTTCAACGATGCGCAGTAAATAATTAGTGGCTCAAAATGAACCATGGTATACTGTTGAATCACAGTAAAACTCCATGTGGAAATCACAGTACGGATTATGATATTTTCACTGACTTGTTCTTCGATAAATGTAAATAATCACAGAATAAACCCCATAACAGAACTCGATTTCAAGAGTTTCGCTGTTCCTAAATAAATGAAAGGGTCATCAGCAAAAATCAAGGTCCCGTGTACACATTGTCGTAAACATAAAAGACCCCATGACAGTTGAAATTCGATTGATGAGTAGGTCGTAGTGACGCTGTCGGACCAAATTTCTATATTCTATACTAGATAATAGACAGGCAAACATGAATGTGTTTAGAGGTTTAATGGTCCAGTGGTTGAACGCGTGCCAGTGTGCCCCCCCCCACACACACACTGTTAAAGACCCCTACGCGAAATTGAATTAATTCTTTGATAATATGTTAGTTCCGAAATTACATGGTTTGTGTTGAATGAGTGTTACCACACCCGTCTCTGCTTTTGGGTGTTTTTGAGTCTTATTCACTTTAATATCTCCTAATGTTAAATTGCATTTGACCAGTGAAGCAGTCAACTACCAAACTATGCAACTATCATTAACCTGTACAGAAGAATATGCATGTATATATCTATGTTTATTATATATACATACAAGGCCATCCATCCATTACTTACTTCAATTGGATACCTTTATTATACCTATTCTGAAATAATTACCTGTTACCCGCTCACTATAGACAGAATAGCTTCTAAATAAAAACACAGTAAAATATCTCCAAAACAGCTTTATTTATACAACAAATAAAAGAAAGAAATATAATTTGGTTGTTGGGATAGCTGAGCAGCACCGGGTAATCAGATATGGCAGGTTCGGGACGCTTTGTGGGCGTCGCTAACAATATTCAAATAATTAAATTAATAAAAGAAAATTTAACGTACAAGAATTAAGCTCCTTTATAATTCTAGACACAAGTAAAAAGTCTATTAAAACTCTTAACAAAATATCTTATATATATACTGTTTCAATAACAGGGATTGACATATTAATCAGATCATATCAAATCGCTTGGCTAATTGCGCAGGCAAATTATATCAACTATATCTTTAAACAATAAATGACTGGTAAGTTAAGACAAGGAAACAGTTTAAAATCATACAAGGACCCTCGCCTCAACTACGAAAACCTAATACAAAATTGGTAATATACATTTTCTTCATTTTGACACTAAAAATCTACAAACATATTAAAGGAGATAATTAATATTTCAGGAAAACTGTATTTGAACAATAATTAATGAAAATAGAGTTATGTCCCTTACATTCACGGAAAATAAGACATAAAATTATTTAAACATGAATAAAATTCGGCATGTCATCGGCACATCAAAAATAATGATAGGCACGCGTTCAGGATACTATTTTGCATTAATAAAACACAAAAACATGACTCATATATATTCGATCAAAGCCTGCCGATATTCAGCTCTCACTACTATGATTGTGCATAATATTATGTATAAAGACATGATTAAAGGGGCGGTACGGCAAACACATTAAACAAATATTGGCAAATTAGATAATAAAATCTACATTATATAAATATAGAAAACAAATAACAAGAAAATGTTGATAAAGGGGATCGACCTCGAATCATAGGCAGTGTTAGATATAGGGCCAGAAAATAATGGAAACCCTACTCCGGCTACATACCTACAAACATTTTACTTACAAGGATTCCCGTTTCTTGATAGGTCTATACAGTGAATGACCCATGTACTGTACTTGGTAACAAAGGGTAAATTCCACCTACATATTTTTTTTATAGAAAAAAGTCTGGTTTTATCCAGATACTCTATAATACAACGGTCTCCATTTCCAGATGAAGACTGTCAGGTTTAAGTTATTTACAAGCGTATCACAACTATCATGTTAGTTGGTCGGCCTTAGGTAATGGGTTTTAAGGGATTTTAACACAAAATTAAGCAGTTTTATTCCCCAAAAAGTTATCGGGATTGGCCCTTTAAAGTTGCCTTACTGTAGCTGCGGCAATTGATGCCCTTCTTGTTAAACTCTACTGTAACAAATGACAGGGTAAGGCTGACTATAGACATCAAGAACCAAACGATATTTTCTCTGTGGATGCCAATCAGGCTGCATTAGGCTACAGATAGTTGTATTTGTTACAAGTGAAAGCTTTCTAGTATGGATTTGTGAAAATTGTTCGAATATGAAAGTGACAGTCAAATGATATTGATGAAATTACGTGATTTTTTATGAATAGGCCTACACCTGTATACATACATATGTATTTTTGTAAGCGGTTTGGACATTGGTGTGCATATAAAAAGACCCCTTGGCAGTTGGAATTCGATATAAGAGTAGGCCATAGTGCTGTGCCCAGGCAAAATTTCCCTCATAATAAACTGTATAGCGCACGCCCGTCTTGCTTAACCCAGTACATGTATATAGGAGCTACAGATAGATGTATTTTTTAGAAGTGAGAGTTTTCTAGTATGGATTTGTGAAAATTGTTCGAATATGAAAGTGGCAGCCAAATCATATTGATGAAATTATGTGATTTTTATGGGTAGGCCTAAACCTGTATACATATGTATTTTTGTAAGTGGTTTTTAAATCACATATTTTAAAGATGTTTTAAACATGTGCTGTACATGTCGATAAATGCTCATATCATATTTAGCTATTTTAAGTTGACATATATGTTTTTATTTTCCTTTTTTATTCCAATTCAATTCAGACGTGGTTTCTCCTTGTCAGTGGTGCAGACAGAGGGGCTGACAAGGTACCAGGACTGCTGTCCAGTCGTTCAAATGTGACGAAAAACCGAATTCCTGTGTAACATTGGTGTGCACGTAAAAAGATCCCTTGGCAGTTGGAATTCGATATAAGAGTAGGCCATAGTGCTGTGCCCAGGCAAAATTTTCCTCATAGTACACTGTATAGCGTATGCCCGTCTTCATTAATCCAGTACATGTATAAGTGCAGAACAGTAGGACGGCGTTTAACTCCATTTCATTTCTTATTCATTTTACTGGAACCATTTTATTTAGTTAACTGTTTGTTTTTTTCTTATATGTACTTTTCTTTCTGCTATACTGTATATCTTTTAATTTTGTACAGTGTATATGGACACAAGACCTGATCTGTGTGTAAATACATGTATTCTGTGCGGCTTAGCCCCCCCCCCCCCCAAAAAAAAAAAAAATTGATGATTTCTTAGGAGTATTCATAGCCGGCCACGTCCTCGGCCCCTCCAAAGAATTCTGTACCCCCCCCCCCCCACAATTTTATGAGCTGGCGACGGGCCCGATTCTGTGGATATAAAAATCTGAAAAGCAGATTAGAAACCATTCTCCAGTATTAATACACTATATAAATGATGTTATTATTATATACATTTTTTCATTAAAGATACATTATATAAGATTTAGATAAAGAACTAGCCATTCTTGCTATAATAGTTCAAAAGTAGATAATGTAAAATGAATAATTTGAAAATTTCATTCAAATTACTCTATTGCAAGCAAAGATATTAGCCTTTGAAGGTTTGACAGACGTGTTCAACAATTTCAACCACTGTATTATTTGATCAAAGCTAAGTCTTGGTCCTCCATCTTTGATTAAAACAAATCATTTTAATCTATTTAATATCGGAGAAATCTCATGCCATCGAGTGTTGTTGTTGAATACTGTATGAGGAAGTATATAAAATTGCATTCATTTCTTATTTTTTAGTACTGTATTTCTTTCTTATTAAATAAATGTACACTTATTTGACATCTCTTATAATATGTCTTTATTGGTTTCTTATTTTTTAGTACTGTATTTCTTTCTTTAAATAAATGTATACTTATTTGACATCTCTTATAATATGTCTTTATTGGGTTTTTTTTTAAAAACAAGTATAATTGGTGCATGTTCAAGGTTGTTAGGTGAATCATTATTAATATTCTGTTGTATCAGTGGACTCAGATAGCATTATTTTTTTTGTTTTTTTCTCAACATTATATATAATTATTATACCAAACCAGTATTTCAATCATGCCAAAAACATTTTCATCTGTATACTATATTTATATTTCTTTTGGATATTGTATTGAAATAAAATCGAAAAAATACTGTTTCCAGGAAATATCACATCCATTGATACAATTTCGCTTTTGACCATATTTTTGCCACAAATCAGTGGCTAGCCGTGTTCACGGTGTCAGCACAACATTTATCTGATGTTATTGTCCCGTAATTCAGGCATATTTGCAGAAAAATTCTCTCGTACAAATGTGAACAAGTCAACGTGTTCCGTCTCGTAAAAGGTATTCCCTGGTCTATTTATGGCTATTGACCCCTGAGCTAATGATGTTGATTGCTTTTATGGTTTCTGATTGGCTTAGAATATGATTTCTTCACCACATTATGGCTACACTTGACAAATATAGTCCGAGGCGTAATTCGAGTGTTGGTCTGATTGTGCAAAACATCGCAATAGAAATGTGTACTACAGTGACGTCTTACTTGTGCAGCAAAGCGTCAGATTTTTACCTGGAATTTGCTGAGACAAAATGAAACGATTTTCGTTGCTAAATCACAGCCTAAGGTGACTTGCTGTCACTACGCCATAATGTAATTATGTTCAGTAAAATTACATCTATAACAAAGAGTTGTATTTAATTATTTTGCACGTCAAGTCCTTAAAGTAAAAAAGAAAACCGAGGCTTTATGTAAAAACCTTATTTAAACATGAAAGGAATTGTATGATCTAGAGCAGTGATCTAGTACACCTTTTAACACGTGATGAAATAGCAGCACACCTGGCTAATTATATATTTGATTTTTTCTAAATAAAACATGGTAAGTCATTCAACCGTAGACACAGACTAATCATAGACACATTGAATGACTCAAACTAACTAAAGAAAAGCAGCTATGAACTCATCAGTAGACACCAATTAATACCCAATTGGGGTCACGTGGTCTTTCACATTTTCTTAGTGTGCTGTTCAAAATTTCGCGGCACACTGGTTGTGAATCACTGGTCTAGAGAAACACATTTAACACAGTATACTAAATGTATGGAAGCTCAAATACCAGCTATTTCTTGTTCTTGAATTCTGTAAATGCATTTTGAATTTTGAAAATATTATTTGTAAATTCATTTTGAATATTTTGTAAATATATTGCGTAAATGCATATTTAATATTTTGTAAATACATTTTGAATTTTGTAAAAAAAATTTTGAATTTTGTAAAGAAATTTGAATTTTGTAAAGAAATATTTTGAATTTTGTAGCTTCATTTTAAGTTTTTGTAAAGAATTTTGTAAATAAATTGTGAATTTTGTAAATTAATTGTGAATTGTGTTAATAAATTTTTAATTTTGTAAATATATGTCGAATTTTGTAGATGCATTTTGATTTCGAAATTTTCTAAATGCATTTTGATTTTTCTAAATGCGCTTTGAATTGTTGTAAATGAATTTTGAATTCTGATCGATTGCTTGGGTATGGCGTTCCCCATTCTTGAAACTTACGGGTATAAAGGGCATCCGCCCTGGGTTGAAGTCACTCGGCAAACCTCGGAAGATTTCGGGCAATCTAAACTAGGCTGTATGACGAATTCCGCCATATTGGAAATACTTTAAAGGTCCCGGATGAAACATGGCTGCGCCCATACCGAACACAATTTGACGACCTATTTGGCTAGCGACCTATTCGACCGATCCAGCTGAAAGATAATGACGAAATTACACTTCTATTCTGAGCTAAAGGAATGGATAAAAATTAATATATTCTACTTTCATGTGATAGACATAACGTTGGATTTTATTGGTTGATAAATAGATGAGTTAAGGCGACTGTTGTCTTTATTCTAAATAGGTTTCCAACGAACAGGTTGCAGCTCGATCGGTCGAATATGCCGCTAGCCGAATAGGTTCCCAATTTGTGTAATAGCGTCAGGTTTTCCTGTTAAATTAAACCGGTAGCCGCATCGCAAATGTATGGGCGTAGGTACATATCACTTACTGTCATACAGCCGAGGCTAGATGTTGTTTACGGAATCTGCCGAGATTTTACGAGTGGGGTTGAAGTATCAGTTTCCAATTCATAAAAGGGTAGAGTACTATACAAAGTTTAACATGTAATAATAATGGAAAACTAATCAATTCACATTAAAATAAAAGTGAAAATCTATGATATAGATTCTACGTGGGAATGAGAAACTGGTCCGGTGACTATTTTAATGGTTCATATTTCATTTTTTGTGATAAAAGTAATATACAGAGTTTTATGGATGTTTAGAACATAGCGAAATTAATGGTGGGATTTTGACCCTCGTTTAGATCGTGACCAAAACAGTTTAAATTTGATATCTGTGTTCTGCAACCTAAACACTAAAACAGCAGGCCAAGTAAATTATGATAATTTGATGGATTGTATTTCCGCCCAAGGTCTGCTAATGGGCACGCTGGGCAGCTGCCAGGGGGCGTACCGAGCACAGGTGCCCCCGCCCCCGAGATAAGAAAGTTCATCTTTCAACCCTCCGTGTTTCAAGGTTACAAAACCCCTCTTATTAAATCGAAGCGATAATAGATTGCTTTATCGGACATAAAGCCGGGCTCCTCGTGTAAAATAGCCAATCAAAGTACTAATCAGGGGCCTATTTCACGAAATTTTAACTACGATGAGATCCCAATTTTAGTAATTTGATTGGATAATATTAGACTGATTTTAGTGCTTAGCCAATCAAAATTGAAGTATCTACTAAAATTAGATTTTATCTTAAGTTAAAATTTCGTAAAACAGGGCCCTGGTCCGAATTGCGCAGGAGTAATAGACCGTAATTATTAATGTCCATATCAATTTGGGGTGTTGAGATGGCCTAGTGGTCTAGAGTGCCGCGCTTCGATCTCTACCTGGCCGGTCACCTCTGGCTTGCGGCTGTGGTTTCGATCCCCGGTGTGAGCGTATGTGGAGATAGGGGCGCCTTCTCAACCTTGTGGGTTTCCTCCGGGCACCCCGGTTTCCTCCCACTGCTAAAGACCCTTACGCGCAAGCGAAGCTATTGAAATAAAATTGAAAAGAAATGTTAGTCCCGAAATCACCTAGTTTGTGTCGAGTGGACGTTAAACCCCATTTCCTTCCATATCAATTTTGATTTACTTTCTGGTCAGTCTGACAAATGAAAGTTGTTTCAGTAGATTGGCTGTGTCTGTCTTTGTAAGTTCTAATAGTATAAAATTAACTTAATAATGTTACATGCATTAATAAAGACATTAAGTTTGGCAGGTGAAACTAAAGTCACTAAATTGTAGCTAAAAACAAGCACATGTATATCCATCCTGCATCACTGGCGAGGGGGAACCATGCCGGAAATTATGGATGAACTTTCTCGGCCAATGCAGGGATCGAACACCCGACCTCCAGGCTAACCAGCTTAGCTACCGTGACACCCTCTCGTAGCTAACACACTATACTATACCAATAATAAATATATATTGAGTTTTATTGGAAATTTACATTTTTATTCACATAATATCCAAATTGGTTTTAAAGCGATTCGTAAATTCCCCCTCATAATTTTTCAAAATATAAAATGAATTCCACAATGCCATTAATTGCATATTATATTCGGTAAACAGACAAATAACTTAGTCGCTAAAAGAATCAATAAATAAATGAAGTCGATAAACGGATTAATAATTGAATATATTCGCTAAAACGGATTGATGATTGAATTTTTCGCTAATTTGTACTCAAAAGCCATATCACTGCGCATGTGTAATAGACATATATATCCGGCCAAGCAGGGACCACTAGTCAGTTGTCTGAAAGAACCCTCCCACAACAATCCACTACAATAATTGGACCTCAGACTGCAGCATAGTCAACCAGTCACATAATTCTGACACGAGTTTATCTCATTGCGACGACGCAATTAAGAAATGGCGGCAACAAGATG
The DNA here is from genome assembly GCA_948474765.1 of Patella depressa. Lineage (NCBI taxonomy): Eukaryota > Metazoa > Mollusca > Gastropoda > Patellidae > Patella > Patella depressa. Next base: position 74,283,627 of record OX419719.1, read on the forward strand.
GTATTAGGTTCCCATTCTTTAGAATCCAAGGGAGGCAATTCATTTCCCCCTGCTGAAAAAGTAAACCTCTGTAGTAATGACGTCACATACAGGAACAAACGAGACCTGGCGAATGATTCTCCGACACAATTTCTTCGTCCAACTCCAAATGGTATCAGCCTGCAAAGAAAACACAAAACTGATTAGCCAGACAGACGATAACGTCTACCCAAATTAACCTATGTTATTTTGGGACGAACATGGTCAAAGCACAGTTTAACCGGCGCGACGAAAAGATTGTTTCATATTCTCTTGAGTGGCACGCAATTAAAGGGTCTGTAATACAAGACTACTTACATAATGTGTGATCACTTACGAAAACTATCCACTTCCGAGTGGCATACAATACACGAAAAGGGCATAAAAGGTCGGGGAAGCCTAGACCGATCACCGAGTGTAATTTTACAGATAAGGTTTGGGGATAGCCCAGTCTCCGCCCAAGCGCCGCTAAATCGATTATCGTGAAACTTTCGTCTGGAATTTGAATTTTTTCCATGAACCGCGGGGCACTGCAATACAAGTCAAAAGGCGCCAAGATTACCTGACGTTGAAGTTCTATCGGAAGTCAGCCAAGGAGTTTAGAGTCCACCTTTTACCCAACAGAACATTGTAAGAATTCTTATGTCGGAATTTGTCTTTGAATTCATTGCTTACTGCTTCACACCACCAAAGTACACTAGACCAAAATGGAGTACCGAGAGGAGCCATGGTGTAAGGTTGCACTGGTTAGACCACTGGACCCAACGGACTAACTTGCAAAGGGGTATGTTCTACCGATAGAGGATGTGGATTTATATACCGGAAAACACCATGTTATACTGAATACCGATCATGGCCTCTGATTTTACTATAACAACGTGTCCACAAGCTGAAAACGTGATTGTTCGAACAATCGGGGGCCATAATCCACGAAGTTTCGATCCGATACATGCCAATTCCAAAAGTAATCCGATAAGAACTGTTCACAAACAAAAACTTTGTCCGGACAGGACAGGGCGACGACAAGCACACGTTTCTGAACCTGCAAATATAGATAAAGTGTAGGATAAAGCACGAGACTGAGGTTATGCTGGGGAAAGAAAGACTGAAGAAAACAACCCGAGAAAAAGAAAAACCGAGGCCGATAGGCCGAGGTTTTTCTTTTGAGGGTTTTTTCTGAAGTCTTTCTTCCCCGCATAACCGAAGTCGAGCACTTTATCTTGCTTATAAACCGTTTATGTTTACATGTAAAATGAAAATATAAGTAAAATACGAGTATAATGTGGAAAATGAAAATACATATGTTCGGTTATACCAATATTTTATTGGTGTAAATATGTTGGCGGTATAAATATATTTTTTGTTTTGTTTAAGCCTGGCGCACACTACGCGACGACATAGGCGATTTTGGTCGCCGACGATGAAAAATCAAAAAATCGCCTAGTGTGCGCACTCAATCGATCTCTGTAGGTCTACCTTTCAATGTACATAACTCCATTCATACTTATTACCGTTCCCACCCCATCCCCTAAATGAGGATCTCACTCTTCCAGACACCTGTTACCACTGTTTGTCGTGTATTTTGTACACGATGAACAGTCCATTTTATAGGACTTCGAATTTTGAGTAATAGTTTGGATTGTTCGTACTTGGTTTTATTTTATTGATCACATTCACTCTGCCTCCAATCATCCCGGTAGGCTTATCTACAAGGTATCATATCATAGTCTAACTTATCATAGTCTAGGCGTCAGATAATCTGCGGTTAATTAATCGAGTATGGCCTAGATTGAATCTCACGAAGGTTAGCTGCCCGGAGTTTTCTCCCAATGAAGTTATAGTTTACTCTATTATCCCACTCTGATCAAAATGTAGCCAAGTAGGCTAGTTTGAATTATAATATCATTCGCGGGTGCCTAGTGTACCTACTAGTACTACCCTCGTTAATTTTATAGCGTAAAAGCCAAGCTGTCGTGTATTTCTGTCACAAAATGGTATTTACATTTGAAGATAAACCTTTTCTGTGTCAAAATTAAATCTTTATTATAGATAGAATTCTAATTAATTTCCAGTTTTTGAAATACAAAGGCGCATGAAATCTCTTCGTACACATCATCATGTACCAAATTAACATTAATTGAAGTTTTTGACATGCTGACGACGTAAATACTGCCATTCTGTGGTGTCACATGACGAATCACGTGATCTGTTATAGTTTGCGGGATCGCCGAAGTCGTCGTGTAGTGTGCTCACTCCACTTAAATTACGGCGATTTTTGTCGCCAAACTCGTCGCTTCAGTTGTCGCGTAGTCTGCGCCAGGCTTTATGAAATGTAATAAACATTTTGTTAAGCGTAGAAGGGCAATAATATATAACACCAATAATAAATCTAAATAGAATATTCCCTGTGTCATATCGTCTGCAGTGACTGATGTTGAATATAGATCAAGAAACAAGTTGTTGGTTGGTTCAAAGTTGCTCGTGCAAATCACGGTCGACCTTTTCATTAGTTTGGCCGGCGTGCCGCGTAGACACTGTTCACGAGACTTTACCAAGTTGGCAAGTAGGAGTAGACAAACAGCAGATATGACATGATATGTGAACAAACAGTAAATTATTTTTAATTTATCTATATACGTGTGTATAAAATATTGACTAGTAATATAAACATTAATTTATGTGAGCACAACCTGTATCATATCACATGAAAGATAATCCAGTCGGGTCTACTCAGGGGCTGTGGTGACTTCAATCATAAGTTAGATTGTTGCCTATCGTGCTGGAGGACCCGGGCTCGAATTCAGGAGATCGTAGTATCGAAATCGTACTCTTCACAGCGCCCGCCCCCCCTGTTAATAGCTTTATTCTTATTTTGAAAGTATGTGTAATAGAATATTCAAATACTCATATAATATACATGTAAATGTTTTTTTTCCATTTTTATAGGTCATAAAAGTGAAGCCATTCGTATTTACAAATGAACCTCAAATATACAGATCAGATGTTTCTAATTATTTGTATGGGAAAGTAAAGGAACTAGCCGACCAACCGTTATCGGCCAAAATAGTCGACTTGTCGGCCTAAATAAACGACCAACCACAAAGATGCATATTCGAAGACTCGCCGCAGAACGCCTCACTCGACGACCGACTTCAAGTAAAACTTGTCCAACCCCTGGAAGTCTAAAATGCAAGAAATACTATAACCTTCAATATAAATATGAAATAAAGCATATAATTTGTGTTGTTTATTTCCCCTTGTTGCAACTGGATTGTTTCGATTCCCCAGATGTACGCGACAGGACTTGGGATCGCCTGTCAAATCTCGTGGGTTTTCTCCGGATTCCTCCAACGTCCTAAGACCCTACGCGCAAGGGAATTATTGAGATAAAATTGAACGACGTGTAAGTCCCGAAATGACCTGGTTTGTGTCGATTGAGCGTTAAACCCTATCTCCCTACAAACAGCGCTAGTAAGAAGTTAAACTCCCGTTTAATTTCTAATTGAAAGTAATAAACTATAACACATACTTATGGAATAACAGTTACTGATTTATTTAGGCGACGTTTCGAAGAGTATTCTCTCAACGTTTTCAAGCAAGTACAGTAACAAATGTGTAGGGCAATTATATATAGGGAAGCAATAACAACAATTCAGAAGCCATGCATGACAACAACAAGATCAAAGGCATAATAACAACATATCAAAGGCAAGGTGCATAGGCATGATTAGTGAGACCACTCACTGATTAATTAATTAACATTAGCTGTATTATTAAAGTTCCAATAGCATTTTTTTAAGTTATATTTTTAGAATTTATTAAAATAAAGCCCCAAAATAGATTGAACCTATAAACAGTCCTACCTCGTTAAAGAATAATCCTATTAATCCTATAATTCACTATTGCCAGTTGAGAAATTGGCAAAAATATCATTTTCAACTTCAAATTCAAACGTTTGAAGATGGCCGTCCACGGAGAAGAATAGGAAAACAAGGGAGGTAATTGAGTAACTATATCCTCAATCAACCAGTGTCACCCTTTCTAACCCCCCCAAAATTTTGTCCATGATCGTATAATAGTGAGTTGACAACCTTTTGAGCAAAAAACATAGAAATAATTATAGTTTGACTTTCTTAGAAAAAGTGAAATTGGAACTTTAAGTAATTATAGGGGTAAACAACCAATCATGGCAAATCAGAAACCTTACATCAAAGGAATAGTAGCAGATTGATAACAGTTAATAACAACAACATAAAGAACAAATAAATGAGAAGCCATACATAAAACTAAACACATGAGAAGTAGTAACTCCAGATCAAATATATCGGACATAATGAAGTTTATGGTAAATTATGAAAAATAAAATTGCACACAAAGCAGCATAACCACATGCCCTAAGTAATTAAAGTTCTTAACTAGTCCCATACTCCTCCTTCCGATTGGCGCACATACATTTATTAAGTTGAATACAAGAAAACAGTAAACTGGTTACTAAAGGATAATTCAAATGCAGAACCAAAATTAAATGGGTATAATGATAAATATTAGAGAGTCACACCTCAGTCATATTCACAGGCTTCTAAATAATTACATGTATAGTCCTATACATTCCATTGAATTTAGATCAACAATTAGGTAACAAGTATTTCCACAAGCAATACACACTGTTCGCGAAAAAATAAACTTAAGCACGTTGGAGAGTCTAGGCATGTACACTTCAGTTTAGGATTATTTCATCATATGCTCTTGGGAGGAATATTCCTGTGTCGCGATTGAGGTCTGAATTGGATCTTCTGATATGTATTGCTTCCATGATTTTCCGCGTCTTTTCGTTGTGTTGGTTCAGCGCTAGGGGCTTAGACGATTGGATTTTGTGGCCTGGATTGGACTGAAGGTGTTGGGCAACTGCAGATTCTGCTGTGGAGGACCTTGAGTTATGCTGGGCGATTCTTTTAGGTAAGGGCTGTCGAGTTTCTCCTATGTAGACGCTGTCACACGTACACACAACTTCATACACACATCCTTTGGGCGGCAGTGGAATAGTTGGTTGGAGTTTACCATTAGCTTTCAGGTGGTCTTTGAGTGTGCGTCCTGTTGAAAAAATGACTTGGATACCTGTTGTTGTGAGAAGCCTTCTAATGTGGTAGGATAACTTTCATTGGAACGGGATAGTTATTCGTATAGGCGGTTTATCTGGCTTGGGCTGTTCGGTATTGGTTTTCTTTTTAGTTTCTTCTATAGTGCTCTTAACTAACTGGGGCGGATAGTCATTTAGATTGGTTAGTATACTTTCTATGTGGTTGAGTTCACTGGGGAGGGAATTGTCGTCACATATATTGATAGCTCGACGGGCGAGGGTGGATGTGGTTGACTTTTTGACACTATGTGGGTGGTTCGAATGATAATTGATGTACTGGTCGGTATGGGTCGGTTTTCTGTACACACTAGTAGTGAGTCCTGTATCTGTTTTAGTAACTAGGACATCTAAAAAGGGTAAGCACTGATTATTTCTTTTTCTATAGTGAACTTGATTCTATTATTCTGGTTATTTAAATGCTGTAGAAGGGTGTCTGGATCATCACTTTTATCAAGGATAACGAAAGTATCATCAACCTTTCGGAACCAAGCTATCGGTTGGATAGGTGATCTTGACAGGGCCATCTCTTCAAAGTTTGTCAAATAAATTTCTGTAAGCACTGGGGATAGGGGACTTCCCATTGGTAAACCATGTGTTTGTTCATAAAAATCATCTCTCCATGAGAAGTACGTGGATTCGATGCACGCTTTGACTAGGTCTATGATGTCATCGATTGTAAGACTTGTTTCTAATGGAGTTTCTAGGTTGTTTAGTCTCTGACGGAGTGCTGTTATGGCATCTTCACGGGGGATATTTGTAAATAAATCAACGACATCATAAGATAAAATCTGTACATTATGGGGTTGGTTTTGTAATTTGTTGCAAAAATCTTTGGAGTCTTTAATGAAGGATTCTGCTTCTTTGCCTAGTGAACTCAACCACATAGAAAGTATACTAACCAATCTAAATGACTATCCGCCCCAGTTAGTTAAGAGCACTATAGAAGAAACTAAAAAGAAAACCAATACCGAACAGCCCAAGCCAGATAAACCGCCTATACGAATAACTATCCCGTTCCAAGGAAAGTTATCCTACCACATTAGAAGGCTTCTCACAACAACAGGTATCCAAGTCATTTTTTCAACAGGACGCACACTCAAAGACCACCTGAAAGCTAATGGTAAACTCCAACCAACTATTCCACTGCCGCCCAAAGGATGTGTGTATGAAGTTGTGTGTACGTGTGACAGCGTCTATATTGGAGAAACTCGACAGCCCTTGCCTAAAAGAATCGCCCAGCATAACTCAAGGTCCTCCACAGCAGAATCTGCAGTTGCCCAACACCTTCAGTCCAATCCAGGCCACAAAATCCAATCGTCTAAGCCCCTATCGCTGAACCAACACAACGAAAAGACGCGGAAAATCATGGAAGCAATACATATCAGAAGATCCAAACCAGACCTCAATCGCGACACAGGAATATTCCTCCCAAGAGCATATGATGAAATAATCCTAAACTGAAGTGTACATGCCTAGACTCTCCAACGTGCTTAAGTTTATTTTTTCGCGAACAGTGTGTATTGCTTGTGGAAATACTTGTTACCTAATTGTTGATCTCAATTCAATGGAATGTATAGGACTATAATTATTTAGAAGCCTGTGAATATGACTGAGGTGTGACTCTCTAATATTTATCATTATACCCATTTAATTTTGGTTCTGCATTTGAATTATCCTTTAGTAACCAGTTTACTGTTTTCTTGTATTCAACTTAATAAATGTATGTGCGCCAATCGGAAGGAGGAGTATGGGACTAGTTAAGAACTTTAATTACTTAGGGCATGTGGTTATGCTGCTTTGTGTGCAATTTTATTTTTCATAATTTACCATAAACTTCATTATGTCCGATATATTTGATCTGGAGTTACTACTTCTCATGTGTTTAGTTTTATGTATGGCTTCTCATTTATTTGTTCTTTATGTTGTTGTTATTAACTGTTATCAATCTGCTACTATTCCTTTGATGTAAGGTTTCTGATTTGCCATGATTGGTTGTTTACCCCTATAATTACTTAATAATACAGCTAATGTTAATTAATTAATCAGTGAGTGGTCTCACTAATCATGCCTATGCACCTTGCCTTTGATATGTTGTTATTATGCCTTTGATCTTGTTGTTGTCATGCATGGCTTCTGAATTGTTGTTATTGCTTCCCTATATATAATTGCCCTACACATTTGTTACTGTACTTGCTTGAAAACGTTGAGAGAATACTCTTCGAAACGTCGCCTAAATAAATCAGTAACTGTTATTCCATAAGTATGTGTTATAGTTTATTGCTCTTTACAGTTACTAAATGCCTCTTAAAGATTAATTGAAAGTAGGTTACACGGAAGTGTTTTTTTCGCGAGCACGTCAACAGATTGTTAAAAACTCAAATTTTACCCGCTATATTGATCATGAGTATATCCCAGAATTCCCACAAGAAAAACCCTATTCCCTGTTTTCTTATGGGGAAATAAAAACCTGCAGTGAAAGAATAACCCGGTACGGGTTAAAAGAAAAACCTCAGAAGAATAACCCCAAATTCCCCTATATATATTCAAAGCCGCCCCCGACTTTAAGATCGCAAGTTATTCCGAGCATAGAATTTACCCCAAAGATCAAAGAGATTTACCGTTACAGGATTATAATCTTTGATCATAGCGTACTATCATCCACAAACGTGAAAAAAGTGGGGCGTTTTAATAGCTTATGTAACCCGTCAATAGATCCAAGATAGACCCCATTTTAATAGTCACCTGCTTTCTTCGAAAGCCGGAGGACAAAAAATAAGTTTTCTCTGAAACTGTGAAAGAAAGATGGCACAGTGTTATTAAGATAATGAAAATATCACTGGTATGTATATCATCGAAAGAAAGACCAATGAATGTGCATTAGAACAACATTAGAAAATGGTGAGCCGTAAATTTGATCCAAGTAGACTCCCAACATGACCGCCGCATATTAGTGAGCGCTTATGGAATACCAACTCAAACTTATATTAAAATACACAACTTGGGTCAAACTTAACCTTTCTAAAAACAGTTAGGGCTAGTATTTGCCAGACTTACGGCCATGTTGGTCTCAATTTACCATCAAGCCTACTATAGTAGTACTATTTCTAGCTCTGGGGCCGGTTGCTCAAAACTAAGTTATTTTAACGATCCGTTAAACTAACGGATCGTTATCTTTCATGTGTCGTTTGGTTAAATTTCTGTTGCTGGACAGTCAATTTCATTATCCGTTAAAGTTAACAGGGCTTCCAGCAACAACCTTTCTCTCCGTTAAAGTTAACGATCCGTTTACTCCATGTTAACGGATCGTTAAAAGTTAACAGAGCTTTGAGCAACCGGCCCCTGGTCAATAGGCCTTGGTCGCGAGGATGGCATTACTTAGTACATTAATTGGTATAAGTATAGGCTTGCCATAGAGGCCTATGCTTTATTATTTATTTATTTATTTGCTGGTTGGCTGCGATCTAAGATTGTAAATGTGTTAAGCTAATGGGTTGGGTCTAAATTGTAAATGCGTTATTGCAGCGAAATAGGATGACTTGTTGTCATGTCATTCGTCACAATTTTACTAATTAGTTTTGGAATATTAAAATCATGCGATTTTTGATGATTATTTAACCAATAGTTCGATTTCATTGTTAAGTTGTAAATTAATAAAAGGCAAGCCACCAATCCATGAAATATTTCACATATAGACCACCATTTCACCAACAGTTCAATTACATTTTAGGAAACTAAATTACTTTCTTGATAAAATGTTAAATTAAAGAAATGGAAATTAAATCGGCTCCATACCCTAGAAAGGTTCGAGTTAGTCGCCACGAACGTTAACTTTCCACTTAGATGTACTTCTAATGTTATGACGTAATCGAATTCAAATGACGATTTGTCTTTAAAACGTCATCAGAGCCAACGATTGATAACGATATATTAGGAAAATTAGATATCATGTCTGTATTTCTTCGAGTTGAAAAGAGCACACAGAATTAAAATTAGTGAAATCTGTTCTGACCTTCAAAATTTAACAACAAATATCCTGGAGATGGAAACCGATACTTTACGAAAGAGGTGGTGGGGGTGGGGTGGTAAGAGAAAATAGTTCCTGACCAAAGGAATCAAGTCTATGACGTGCTCAACTTACTATAAACGGCTCCAACTACGCGCCCGTCCAATAACAGAAAGCTCAATTTCAACCCACGACAGGTAAGTTCCGATCCCGCTCTTGTACAGAGTGACCAAAACTTGCAAAGAGAGGGAGAGAGAGAAAAAAAACGCGAAAAAGATGACAAATTAATACAAAAATAGGTTGCCAGGCAACGAAACATACGCCCACACAGCAGCCAAATCGTCCGGGCAGTCAACAAGAGTTGTCGCATATTAAGAAATTATCAGAAAATCATTAGAATTTGTTTGGTTTTTATAATCAAACGTTTTTTTTTTAAATCAGATAATAATTGTGACCTCCAGAGGCACAACAAGCTAAAAAGGGTGATTTTTCGTACAATCAGGGGACATAATTCAGGAAGTAATGACCCGATGGGCGCAAATATCGAAAGGAACCAAGATCTTTGGGTTATAAACATACATGTCAAGTTTCATCAATATCAGTTCAAAATTGTGACCTCTATAAGGTCCACATCCTTTATATAACATATTTTCACACTATTCGCGTACAAACGGCGGCCATTTTGTCCGTCAATTGTGGTCCGATTTTCACAAAATTCATACTCCACCTTCATAACCATGAAATGGTGATATAATCAAACGGTTTTTTAAATCGGATAACAATTTTGACCTCCAGAGGGACCGCAAGCTAAAAAGGGCGATTTTTTTGGACAATCAGGGGCCATAATTCAGGAAGTTACGATCCGATGGGCGCAAATATCGAAAGGAACCAAGATCTTTGGGTTATAAACATACATGTCAAGTTTCATCAAAATTGGTTCAAAATTGTGACCTCTATAAGGTCCACAACCTTGATATAACATATTTTCACACTATTCGCGTACAAACGGCGGCCATTTTGTCCGTCAATTTTGGTCCGATTTTCACGAAATTCAAATTCAACCTTCATAACCATGGAACGGTGATATAATCAAACGTTTTTTTTAAATCGGATAACAATTTTGACCTCCAGAGGGACCACAAGCTAAAAAGGGCGATTTTTTGGACAATCAGGGGCCATAATTCAGGAAGTTACAATCCGATGGGCGCAAATATCGAAAGGAACCAAGATCTTTGGGTTATAAACATACATGTCAAGTTTCATCAAAATTGGTTCAAAATTGTGACCTCTATAAGGTCCACAACCTTGATATAACATATTTTCACACTATTCGCGTACAAATGGCAGCCATTTTGTCCCGTCAATTTTGGTCCGATTTTCACAAAATTCGAACTCAACCTTCATAACCATGGAACTGTGATATAATCAAACGTTGTTTTAAATCGGATAACAATTTTGACCTCCAGAGGGACCACAAGCTAAAAAGGGCGATTTTTCGGACAATCAGGGGCCATAATTCAGGAAGTTACGATCCGATTGGCGCAAATATCGAAAGGAACCAAGATCTTTGGGTTATAAACATGCTTTTCAAGTTTCATCCAAATCGGTTCAAAATTGTGACCTCTACACTGTTCACAACCTTGATATAACATATTTTCACACTATTCGCGTACAAATGGCGGCCATTTTGTCCGTCAATTTTGGTCCGATTTTCACGAAATTCGAACTCAACCTTCATAACCATGGAACGGTGATATAATCAAACGGTTTTTTAAATCGGATAACAATTTTGACATCCAGAGGGACCACAAGCTAAAAAGGGCGATTTTTCGGACAATCAGGGGCCATAATTCAGGAAGTTACGATCCAATTGGCGCAAATATCGAAAGGAACCAAGATCTTTGGTTTATAAACATGCATTTCAAGTTTCATCCAAATCGGTTCAAAATTGTGACCTCTACACTGTTCACAAGCTAAAAAACGTGATTTTTCGTACAATCAGGGGCCATAACCCATGAAGTTACGGTCCGATACATGCCAATATCGAAAGGAACCGAGATCTTAGGGTGATAAACCTATATTTTAAGTTTCATTGAAATCGGATAAAAATTGTGACCTGTAGACTGTTCACAAACAATTGTGGACGGACGAACAGGGGCGACGACAATATACGTCCACATGAAAATGTGGGCGTATAAAAAAAACCCTTCTTGTGTTCCGGCATCTATGGAAATCGCAAGATGAAGGTCGAATATTTCGTAAAATAATGCAGCTTGCACAAATCTCCAGCGAACAATCGATATCATATCCAGTGTCCGTGTTACCCATATTCACGTTAATAAATGTTTGGTGGGAAAGGTCGCCGAAGAAGACCGATATCCTTGGGAAATACCAATTCTTTGCAAAACTCGAGAGAGAGAATTAAAATTGGGACGAGTTACCAATAAATTTAGCTATGAGAATAAAAAAATGGCTCTTCTTGTTAGAGAAATTAAGTACTACACTGAAGTTTAAAATGTAATGGCACCTCACGATCTTTTCAAATTGTCGAAACCGGGCAACAGATTAGAACATAGAAATAATCTTGGGCAAATTCTAACACCGAAAAAAAGCTACCAGAGATACACAACAAAAAGTCAAGGAAGTGATTAATCAAAAACTTGAGCAACCCGTCGATAGTAATAATCGTAAAGGAAAATCACATGTCGATATTTGTCCAACACCAGCCAGAAATCAGATACTGACGATGAAACAATTTCTTAACAATTATCACATGTAATTGGAAAACGTCTACATCGTCGTAGCATATGAATATAGTTGGTGCCCAGGTTTGGTAGTAACATATTTTTTACACCCAAAATATCCGTCATTGCGAAAGAATGCTCAAGGTACAGGCCAATCTTGGCTAATACAGGATATTGAGAATATTGAACATTGGTTTCCGGGATCATAGCAGGAAAGTCATGGTTTGCCCGGAGCCATATGGATTTCACTATCAGATATTAGACACAACAGGCCAATTTAGTTTGACATACGAGAAAGCTTAAAATTATAGACTGACCCAGATCATGGCTAGCCAATGAATTCAATTGGATTCACACTTTAAGAACAATCGCACCGCACCGGATGTCATTAACGATAAAACGTAGTCCTGAAAGGTCCTCCACTTCAGTGTTTACTCTTTTTCCCCTTTTGTACTATTTTCTTTTGGAAATCGTAATATCGATTCCGTTCAAAATACCTGGCATATTGCCATAATTAGACTTAGTGATCTCCTGTGAAGTCACAGTAAAGTCGTTCACTGTTATTCCTACTTTCGAAAATGAAACACATTTGTGGAATTTGCAGGGAGATTTACACGCGTTCATACAGCTTGAAACGGCATATTTAGCGAAGCTTCCATACCCTGCTAAAGTTCTGGTGCAAATCGTGCAACCGACATTACAATAGGTTTGTCAGTCACCAGAAACCTAAACACAAAGCCAAGTCGTTATCTTGAACACCACTGTGAAACACGGCGTTCTTCGTCTTTCAGTGTGAGGAAAGTTGTTCAAATAATAGTATCAAAAACCACATGCCATTATTACAGACACCGTCTCCGAAACAACGGTAGGAAAATATGACCCATCGCCTTGTCCTATACTATTTCCAACAATGAGTAACTGGGATGCTTGTTGTGAAGTTGTTGATCCTTGCCTCAAATAAAATAAGAGGCCGGACCAGTTTTTCGCACATTGAATCGCTCTAATTTGCAGAATCAAACCTCAGCAAAGAAGACTGGTTATCTTTTTTACAATGGTTCTATGATGAAACACCAAAACAACTTCGTGAGCACCTTGTAGCTAGAAATTAAGAAAGATTTTCCTAATAGAGCCACTTTTCAAAGTATGCGAAAAAGTAGCATAATTCTAAGCCTAACTCCGGGCAGAGAATGAAAATCGGGGCGACTTCCCAATTTTTTTAGCTGCGGTACTGGTAGATGTATGCAGGCCAGCAACGAACTTAGTATACTGTACCATGAATTTTCATCAACATGCAATCATCTTCAAAACTGCCATGGCATCAATTAGGAAGACTTTTTAAGACACTTTTTTGAAGAACGATTGTAATTAAAGCATATTTTTTTGTGTGTTTAACCTGCGATGTCGGCATTTTCGACAATACTGACAAATTTGGTTTCTGACATTTGTGGTTGCAAAATACCTTTCACTTAATATTAAGATAGCACATGTTGCGCTACGCAGGCCTATTCTATTCTCAGGTACTCAGACTTTAGCAATATGTAACGGTTTATAGTTAGCTGAACTGAAGACGGGAAACCAGGCCGGAACACACAACAAATATCAGATCCCCCTACGAAAATTGATCAATGTGAACACTAACTTCCAATCAAACTGCAAAATTAAAACCCTTAGCGAGGATTAAAAGATAGGAACGGTAGAAATAATACGACCGGTCTTTGCGCTGATCGTCTGCTGAATGGCGTGTGTGTCGGTGGGCTGACGTCACGTTCGAGAACATCAAAAAAAAAAAAAAAAAAATTAACAATAATAAGGGCGATAATGCAGATAAATATTTTAATACCTGAAGTGCAGTGAGTGAGCAGGAGCAAGGTACAAACCCCGACCGGTCAGTAGGAAGGGATAACACTTTAATAGATATATAATTACTCCTAATTATTTATTTACCTTAATCTATCGGCTACATACCGCCAATTCTACCCACATTATAGCCCTTATTGTCTGCGTTTTTGACGTTCTAATCAGCTTACTAACACGTTCTTTACGTCATTTAGCAGACGACAGCCGTGAAACCTGGTCGCATCATTTTTACCTGAAATAAATCTGTCCCTGATTATTAAGCGGTACTTGTATCGACCTTGCGACTGATAGAGAGGTATCCCTAGGCGCTTCTTGGTTTGTAGATAAAGCCATTTATGGAGCTTTCGGGAAAGGCAGAACTTGATGGTCGTTCACTCAGAAGATAAGTTGCTAAATGGATTACACATTTTTTCATTGACAATGCCATATTTGAGGTTGGGGATAAGATAATACAGCAAACTATTGGTTTACCCCGCTCCATTATTTATATCAATATAATATAATTATAAATAAAATACTACTTTCAACACCATAAAAGACAAAACGATTGCAAAGTAGCTAAAAGGTCTAAACTATACCTTCCTATATATTGACACAACACCCATCAATGATGACGGAAATTTCAATAAATATTAAAGTGAAATATATATCCCCCTGCACTAATATTAAATTAAGAAAATTTAGGCATCTGTCCTTGACATCAACATTTTTAAGAATAAATTTAATGTCAGCATTTCCTACAGAGTTCCCTTGCGCAAGTTCTTTAGTCAAATGACAACAAAAAAGTTTATTGGCCGACAGCTCCCTCAATTTACACATAAACTAACCCAAAACTGTACTGCACATACCTTAACATATAATAAATCCATTTCCATTGAAATAAAGGTGAAGCCTTACCGCTACGCGAAATTGCAACTGGTCGGTGTCACGGCGGCAAGTGTAAGCCTCCCCAAGCACCCTGTCAATGCCGGTTGGTTTACGGGATTCTTCATTTTGTCAGGCCGATATAATAAAATCGTATCACATTCAAATCTCGTTGTTTTCCCTCCCATTACAATTCAGCTCCAACCTCTGTGTTCCCCAGGGAGCCACACTCCTCGTATGAACATATTACAACAATACAAGTTTGTAGGTTTCTGCTCCAGTAATGGAATGGCTTTTCATTAAGCTGAATTCATTAAAATATCATCAATACAACAACGCAGTTTAAAATAATTGAAAATCTATAAAATTAGTGAAATGACGTCCGGCGTGGTGGGAGATAACGACTACACAAAGTTCCTAAGTGTCCTCCATACTATTATACTAACTAGCGTAACGCTCAGTGACAAACAAACGGTACCCAGTGTAAAATATAAGAAAGCCCAAGCTCGCCATACATTACAGGTGTATGAAATTACTATTTCGTATTTATATATATCATAATTAACTTGTTGAGAACCTGCTATCTCCCCTCCAGGTTTATAATAAATCGCTATTTCAACTGTGGAATACCGAAAGGACTGTAAAAGTTGGTCCCGACTGCTTAAGGTGACAAGTCTTTCATGTAAGACGCCTAGACGTTATCTGCCATACTGCCGCCAAGGGGTTCTATTTATAACCTTCGTTAGGGTGTTACGTGAACGTCCTGACCAATTGCTTGCCCCTTTTTAAGTCCCGTTCGGCGCAATATTTTAAATCGTACATAGAACATTATTCCCCCACTATTAACTTGCCCTTTTACATTATTAACTATTATGTACATTTTGCGACCATGCATATGAAATTCGTACAAATCAAAACATCAACAAAAATGCAAAACAACGCGTCATGCGGAACAGTCGCTAAGTGACGTGGTGCAATATAGTCCCTATGCCAATCCGTATCTCTAGTTATATAAAATTACGTGTTACCAAAACTACAATGTACAATGATTCATCAAGTTATCCCTAACACAACAATTTTTAAAATAAGCATCTTAATTCTTAACCACCAACATATGGTTCATGAATACGATTTTGTTTAAATTTCTACGAGTACGACGGCTGGTGACGAGGAGTCATGAGTTAGATAAGTTACTTCGTTTAACCCGTGTTCTACTAATAATATCGACATACAATATACATTTTACGACTTTAACTGTTACAATGACTAATGGATTTATGCTAATTCATAAATAGGAATGGACATCATAACAAACAAAGTAAGTAATAACTATTTCTATTCCCGTTACGCGTGTTAATGTGACATGGACATCACGCTGTACATCGTTGCTAGGTTATCGTCGTACCATAGTTCCAATACACTGCCTTACTAGAGAAGGTCAGTAACATCATCCCGTTAACCTTTGCCAAAAGGCTGACAATATTACAACATCCACCGATTTAGAAAATACGCTACAATGCTTAAACACAGACCTCGAATAAAGGCCCATAATAATGACATTCAACATAAACATCGCTATGAAAATTAGAACTGTTCGGTAACTATTTTAATGGTCCAGTCCTCACTATTTGTGATAGTGATAGATACTTATTCCAATACAAACTGTAATGATATGTGTTGACAATTATGCGTTTGAACATATTTGAACTTGCATAATGGTTCTAAGCCCAAGCTGTAACTGGCAGCCAGCAGCCACTGGCTGTTAGAAGTAAGTTATAGCTGGCAGCCAGGAATAAATAGAGTTCAAAATATTCACCTCTTTGCACAATGGATTGATCTGCGTTAATCACGTGATCAATTCTGTCCACTGGTCGCCGTCGATACTGTTCTATAGTAAAAAAACAACGAAACATAACAAAACGAAACGAAATACAATATTAATAGTAGTTTGAACCTTACAATTCATCCAGAATTTAGTAGTGTACCAGCATAATGTTTATATTTCATGAAAGATAATATATTGTTCTTTCAAATGGTATATGATAATATACTTGGAATTTGATTTTTCATATTACATTCCTCTGCGACAAGACAGCATCCTATATCAATATGGCCTCGAAGTCTGCTACCCCACTCCTCTTATACTTTACAATTCACCCTGTAGATATTAATGTGCCAGAAAAATGTTTATATTTTCGGAACGATAATCAATTTCTCTTTTAAATGGTATATGATATTAAACTTGGAATTTGAGTTTTCACATAGCATTTCGTTGCCGCAAATGACAGCAACCCGTATAAATACCGTCTCAAGGTTTGCTACCCCATTCTAGATATATTTATTAATTGACACGTTTACTATTACTATCTCCCTAATTATGTCTACTACATCGTTAACACAGTTCATCACGCGCATTTTGCATACCGATAGTTCATTGGCCAAACATGCTATTTTATTGAGATTTCGTCCAATAGTTTGGATGCAGCTATTGCGGGTGGGGCGCCAGGCAGGGTAAGCTTACTCTTCCGGACACCCGTTACCACTGTTTGTCGTGTATTTTCTACACGGGGAGCAGTCCATTTGCTGATTACACTATTTTGCCTAATAACGTTTTTAGGACTTCGAATTCTGTCTAATGGTTTGGATTGTTCGTACTTGGTTTTATTTTATTTTATTACAATTCGCCCTGTAGATATTAATGTGCCAGGAAAATGATTAAATTTTCTAAAAAGATAATACATTCCTCTATTAAACGATATGTGACAATATACTTGGAATTTGATTTTTCGTACAGAATTTCGCAGATGCAAATGACAGCATCTTGTATTAATAAAAAGATAATACTTTCCTCTATTAAACGATATGTGACAATATACTTGGAATTTGATTTTTCGTACAGAATTTCGCAGATGCAAATGACAGCATCATGTATTAATATAGCCTCAGTGTCGGCTACCCCCACCCCTCTTATACCTTGCGAGTCGGAAAGAAGATATCAATGTACCAGAAAAATGTTTATTTTTTATGAACGATAATAAATTTATCTCTTAAATGGTATATGACATTATACTTGGAATTTGATTTTTCATATAGCTTTTCGCTGTCGCAAATGACAGCATCATATATTAATATAGCCTCAATATATCGCCCATCCCCCCTTATCCATGCAAAAAATTCTGTCGATCCGAATCGTTGACGTGCTTAAACAGTTAGGCCCTACAATGAGCTTTTCTTTTTAAATGTTTGTGCCACACAAGGATTACCCGTGATATTCAGCAAAGGCACCTCCAATTCTTCACAAATACACTGTATAAAAGCAGTTTCAGTTTGGGTTTTCATTTAATAACAAATCAGTAGAAACGATATTTGTCGGGAAAATTATTTATCTAAATTTTGCAACAAAGCAACGGAAACAATATTCATGGGGGAAAACAATTACCGGACTATCTACATTTTATAAAAAAAAGAAATATAAACACTATCTGTGGCAAAAATTGATTAATCTTACTTTGATAACAAAGTAATATAAACACTATTTGTGGAAAAAATGATTAGGCCCTAAACTAACTTAAAACAAAGTAATGGAAACAATATTTGTGGAAAATGTTCACTGGGTAATCTAAAGTTTGTAACTTTTTTTTACAAATTTATAATAAAAATTTAAATTATTTGTGGGGAAAATGATTAGTCTAAATTTTATAACAAAGTAATAGACATAGCATGTAGGTTATCTAAGGTGTCAAAAGTGAAACGCTAAGCAGCATACTTAAGAATATGTTGAATTAACGTCCAAAATCTTTAATATTAATCTGCAAAATAAAAGTAGTCATATCAAAAAAAAAAAATGTTCTTTGAGAATTGTTTGGAAAACTTATTTTTCAAACAAAATTTCAGTGGAATAATTGTTTAGAAATAAATATGTTCAAAATCAAAATCTACACAAAACACTTTTCTTTAAAAACGCATTCTATTGAACCGAGATCTTAGGGTGATAAACCTATATTTTAAATTTCATTGAAATCGGATAAAAAATATGACCTGTGGACTGTTCACAAACAATTGTGGACGGACGGACGAACAGGGGCGACGACAATATACGTCCACATGAAAATGAAAGCGTATAAAAATATTGTGTATTTTAACAGAGTTTATGTAATAATATCTCATAAATGTTGTAGAATTACATATTATGTAATTTGCCAAGGTAACATTATTCAAAGGAATGTGTTTGTCTCCGCTTGGCTAATTAGTCCAAGATTCCATCCTTGCAAACACAGATAGTTTAGCGGAACTTTCAGCCGAGCATGTAAAAAAACATTCAATAATGTAAAGAAAATAAGTGAAATAGGTTTATGTGCTACTTTTAAAGGGACAATCCCGATAAGAACAGAGTCTTAAAAATTAAAGTCCGAGTATTTATGAAATTTATCGACCAAAATATAGTGGCATGGTGTATTTACCTTGTCTCAAAATTTCAGCTCAAAATATTCAGTCGTTTGGGCGTGAACGTCAACACTGCTTATCCAGACACGTAACCCTTTTAAGATTTCGGGTCAATTTTTTCATTGGGTGACCTGATAATCGATTAACGTTTCTTGAGAGGTCTATAAAGTGAATGACCCATGCACTGTACTTGATAACAAAAGGTAAATTTCACCTACATATTATTTTTATAGAAAAAAGTCTGGTTTTATTCAGATATTGTAAAATACAACGGTCTCCATTTCCAGATGAAGACTGTCAGGTTTAAGTTATTTACAAGCGTATCACAAATATCGGGTTAGTAGGTGGGCCTTAGGTTATGGATTTTAAAGGATTTTAACACAAATTTAAGCAGTTTTACTCCCCAAAAAGTTATCGGGATTGGCCCTTTAAGCTCCCTATAATGGAAAGAGTTGGTGACATGACAAAGTCCAGGCAAAATGTCGCACCCAACTCAATGTATGGCGTGTGCTTGTATTTATTAGACAGTTCGGTACATCCAGATTTTGAATAACCTATTTTTCATGGACTAAACTGACTGACTGAACAGTAAATATTTTGTATAATATTCGATATGTGGTCAAAGGGGGAATAACTAGTGCGGGAGCTAGCTGGCCGTTATTTCTAAAATCGCGGACAAAATTGGCACCATGCACCATGATGGCCGATGATGAGAATGTGAATTCTTAAGTTGCACATCCCCTGGATTTACGGGCCGTACGCCTCAAAATTCGTGGAAAAAGTCGATTTAATTCAAATGTTTGCGGACAATGTTAATCTTTGCTACATATGTTCACGTTGCTAAAGCAAACTTGAAAAGTGCTTTTCAGAACAAAAATTCCCCCGGCTTCTGGTTTCAGAACGGCCCCTAGTGACCCGGGTACGTAGGGTTATTTCAAATATGGCGGACAACTTTGATTCATGTTTCAGGTGTTAGGGTGCGGTCCCAAAGTAAATAAAATACAACTTCAGAACAAAGAATCTACTGGGTTCCTACTCTAGAACCGGTTCCAAGCTGAACATATACGATAGACTAATTTGTTTCAAGTATGGCGGACAAAATTCTTCTTTCGTGAGAATGGTGTCACAATGTACCTGTAAGTAAAAAGTGTCCTTCAGAAGAGAATATCACCTGTTTCTGTACATCAGACGCTCCCTACTGACTCTGATAGACATGTTTATTTCAAACATGGCGGACAACTTTGATTCCTGTTTCAACTGATGGGGTATGGTCCCGAAGTAATTAAACAATCCCTTGGGTTCCTACTCCAGAACGGGTTCCAAACTGAAAATATACGATATCCCGGTAGAAGACTGATTTGTTTCAAGTATGGCGGACACAATTCTCCTTTCGTGAGAATGGTACCACAATTGACCTATAAATAAAAAAAGTGCATGTCAGAAGAGAATAGCATTTGGTTTCCGTACTCCAGAACGTCCCCTACTGCTACGGCCCTTGATTGTAGGAAAATCACTTTTTTTTTTTATCTTGTTCTCTGTCCATCTCTCGAAAATGTGGGTGTATCTTGCCTGCCAGCCGCTGGTAGTCACAGGAATGTCAGTATCTCATAACTCAAAAGATTTTGGTTCCTTTTGATATTTGCGCATATTGAATTGTAACTTCATGAATCATGGGCCTTGATTGTAGGAAAAATCACTTCCTTTTTTTTTTTATCTTATTCTCTGTCCATCTCTCGAAAATGTGGGTGCATCTTGCCTGCCAGCCGCTGGTAGCCACAGGAATCTCAGTATCTCTGTATGTTGCTGATACGTATACTTGACCCACCTGACTAATTGCATTTTTTTCTTCTCTATATCAGAAGTAAATCAAGATGTTCCCAAAGGTGATGATTCTAGGCCATTCCTACATCACCCGCTTGGAGCGCTATGCAGATAACATAAACAGAAATTTCACAAACATGGGGTTAGACGGAACCCAAATTCAAACCTTTTTAGGGGGAGTTGGTGGGTGCACCTTGTCAAGAGGTAGAAATTGCATATACCGTTACTTAAGGCATATGCCCCTGTCTTCGTATGATTGTGTTTTTCTCCAAATAGGAGAAAACGATATAAGGCCAGGAAGAAACAATGATAATATCGTTTTCCAACTATTGGAACTTATGCATTTCCTAGTAAACGTAAAAGGAGTAAAACACGTTATTATGGACCAATTACAGAAACGGAGGTCAGACCTTTTTAATGAATCCGTGTATCACCTGAACACACTGTTAAAGGCCAGGGCCTCCACCTGCCCTCTTTTCACATTTTGGGGACACAGAGGGATGGGGCGGAACCGCCATAATCTGTTAAAAAATGATGGCATACACCTTAATAACATAGGAATGGAAAAGTTTGCGCAAAACGTGAGATCTGCCATCGGCATTTGCCATAGGCGTGGCTGATTTTAAGGTGAATAGTTTGATTTAAAAGTGTCAGTATTGCCTGACTTTCTTGAACTGCTGATTCTCAACCAAGTGCCAGCATTGCCTGACTGTACTCTACAATTATCTCAATAAAAATATTGCACATTACAATGCCTTGAATGTTATAATAATTGATTCGGGAAATGCATTGTAATATCGATTTGTTGCAAGGTTATGGCAATACTATATACCGGAAAATACCATATTATACTGAATACTGAGAGAGAGAAATGGGGTTTAAAGTCCACTCAAAACAACTAGGTCATTTCGGGACTACCATATGGTTTTAATTTTATTTCAATAATTCGCTTGCGCGTAGGGGTCTTTAGCAGTGGGAGGAAACCGGAGGAAACCCACGAGATTGAGAAGGCCCCTATCTCCATGTCACATACGCTCACACCAGGGCTAGAAACCACACCGCAAGCCAGAGGTGACTGGCCAGCTAGAGGTCGAAGCGCGGCGCTCTAGACCACTAGGCCATCCCAACCCCCCTTACTGAATACTGGAAAATACCCTTAAGGTTAAGTCATTAAAAGTGGCTTTTTTCATTTGAATTTTGATAAATAGCTGACCATTCAAATGTAGATAATGCAAAAGGAACATATTGAGTCGAGACAGATAAAAGAACCCTAAGTCATTAAAAGTGGCTTTTTGTCGTCTCCCCCGTCCGTCGGTCTGGCGTCCACAATTGCTTGTGGACTCTCTAGAGGCTAAAGTTAATTGACTTTAAATTTATACACAGTGTTTAAGGGCATGAGACGAAGAAGACTATTGTTTTTCAGCGATTTCCGATAAAAGCTACCAGAGTTAATGACCCTTGATCACTTCAAAAAATCCTGTGGACGCTCTAGAGGCCAACGTTAATATCCGATTGCCTTTAAATTAAAGTCACGAGACGAAGAAGCCTTTTGATTTTCAGCGATTTCAAATAAATACTGCCCGAGTTATATCCCTTTATAACTTCAAAAAATGTTGTGACGCTATAGAGGCCAAGATTGATACACAGAGTTTAAGGTGCTGAAACGAACTAGTATTTTGATTTTCAATGAATTTTGATAACTGAATAGCTAAATCCATGATATTAAATGTTTCGTATACTAATTGTTAGCGTGGGGTAAAACTTTATAAAAAGCAAACAAATTCTAATGATTTTCTGATAATTACATAATGAGTTGTTACTCTTAATCAGATTTTAGTGTATTACAAATGTTTCATTACCGGTAAAAATATGCGATAACCCTTGTTGACACATGGTTGAATTTAATTTCACTAATGGGCTGGCATGTAGTGGGTTTTAGCAGGGGGAGGAAACCGGGGGACCCGGAGAAAACCCACGATGTTGGACAGGAAACCCTATTCCTTGTCACTTACGAGCGCGGAATCGAAACCGACAGTTGACTCAATGACAGACCGTATGATACCGCGGGCACGAGTCGAGCAAAAGAATTTCAGATAACAACACATAGACAGGCCCTTAGCAAGAAGATAATTGTTGGGTGGGTGGGGGGGGGGACCAAAACCCACCCTGCTCAGCTGCATAAAAAAAATCGAATGTCTTGCATCGATGAAATTAAATCACAATGTGATCCTACATCAATACAAAATTGATTACTCTCTTTAAAAATCTCAATTTGTATGTATGCCTATATGTAATTTAGAGACGATGATGACAGATTTCCTTTACAGGAACCTGGCATAAACCCCTCCTGCAAAAATTCCTGGATCCCCCCCCCCCCATGGGGGCGGGGGGCGATGTACCTACAATTGACGGTCTACCTCGAACGGTACCGTGGACACACAACCCTTCTGAGAAGGATCTAAGGGGGCTATGCCCCAAGGGTTTCAGTTGAAAATGACGGAAAATTTCAATTTTGATGCTAAATTGAAATACTGGTGTATCATGATATGAACATATGAAGGAAGGAATATGACTTTAACCTACGTTTAATAATTTATGAGAAAAACAAAAAGTTCGGAATAGGTTAAGCGTGCGACTTGCTTGAAGATTATCACGCCGTTTTGGGTGAATAATTCATCCCACTTTGCATTGTTGGCGCTCCACCAATTATATCATGCTCTCGGCGTGAGCAACCCACTAATCTCGGCATTATTGAGTCACAGCCTAGTCAAGGGTGAGTTACGTGTGAGTCCTTTCGGTGACACGTATTATGACGACAGTTTGACGAAGCCTGGACTAAAATAACATCTATAGCTTCTGCAAATAACAACAATGGAAAAAGTGAATCATATGTATTTTTCTAACAAAACTTGTGGGATAATTCCCAGTTAATAAATAATTAGCGATGAAGTTTTGGTAAGTGAGTGACAGCCTAGCCAGTGGACGTTATATGGACGAAGCATGGACGCTTGTTTGATTAAAAGAAAATCGAAGTCATCTACCGATATCTGCCGCAAAAAGGGTAAATTATTGGTGTTTTTGTTAAGGATACAGCCTTATTCAATATTATGTTTACTATATTACACAGATTAGGTAGCATATATTATGTGAAATATACCACTGATTTTGTTTTTGATTAAAAATTCAGATTCAAATTTATGAAATCGACGTGTGTAGACCTTGATGGGTCCCCTTTTGCATTGGGTTAGGAAACCGTTATGTTCCAGTTAGTGCTTTATATTGAAATCTTAAGCTGATATTCAACATAATATGAATAGAATTGAAAATTTCACCATATAGATAGGCCTGAGTGGAGTATTGCATTGGCGGGGGCTATTCGGATAATTATACGTATGAGTCAAAACGGAGTCGCCAATTGGTTCATAGATGAGTCATATATATATCTCCACAGAAGCGTATGAAAATGAGTCAAGACTTTGGTCAATATTCTCGTTTTACGTATATGTAAACATAGACGGTTTATAAATGAAATGAAATGGGGTTTAAAGTCCTACTCTTCTGCACCTAACCTGGGCTAATGGAAGACGGGCATACGTCATACAGTGTGCTATGAGGGAAATTTTGCCGGCAGTGGCGCTACGGCCTACTCTTACATCGAATTCCAACTGCCAAGGGTTCTTTTACGTACACGCAATGTGTACACGGGACCTCGGTTTTCGTCAAATCCGAACGACTAAACAGCCGTCCTTGTCAGGCCCTCCGCCCTGCACCACTGACAAGGGGAAAACCACGAGGGAATATCTGGATGAACTTTCTCGGCAAATGCAGGGATCGAACACCCGTCTTTCAGGCTAGCGAGCCAGCGTCTTACCAAAATTATATATATATTATAGTCCTGGCTTATATCTTTTGCAGGTTTCAATGTCTGTTCTGTTATGTCTGGTGAAGCGGAAGGTTTGCTTAAATATGAATTATAATGGCCCAGTAAGTATGACACTGTACCACTACATCGGCAGGACATTGATTGAGGCATTGATGCTATCTGGTTAAGCCAAATATTATTCCTTAAGCAAGTCACAGCACATATCCCGCCGTATTTCAAAACTGTTACTGTTCCTAGAATTTCTTATACTTATACTAAACCCATTGCATCCAAAATATTTAATTACAGAAACGCATTATCTGACATTAATGCAAAAGACTTATATGACAACCCTCTACCATGTTCTTGATATACGTCGTCCTTCCTTAACCAACAAACTGGACATGTGGTCACTGGTGATTTGAACATAGTCCAGAATAATAAGCTACGTGAAATTTTGTCCAAAGGACCCAAATACCGGGAACCATAACCATTTTCATGGGATCAGAATTTAAACTTATCACGGATGCCGTCGAGGACTACGCTAGATCATGGGCCAAGAGGGAAGATGTTATTTCTGATACTCTTTCTGATTGGACTAAGTCTATAAGAATATACATGCAACGTTTGTTAGTTGACACTAAGCCTAAGTTGATTTTCAATGATGTTAGCATTGTTGAAAATCTCAACAATTGTTCCGGCTGACAAAGCATCAAATAACATAGTTTTTATATGTAAACGATATTATTATGACTGTTCAACCAACTTAATTTCGGGAAACCAATTGACAGTGCTACTTCTAAACGTTCTACTCTTATTAAGGATGAAATTATATCCAATCACAGATCTGTACTCACTTCATTTGGTACTCCGTGTGGAGATACCTATACAGATTTGCCCTTGTTATATTGGATACCTAAAATACATAAAAATCTCTACAAGCAACGTTTTATAGCAGGTTCATCCCGTTGTTCCACAAAATCACTTTCTAAAGTATTGACATCTAAACTTACGGCTGTTAAAGAGGGTATTCAAAAATACTGTGACAAAATATACTCTCGTAGTGGTATAAATCAAATGTGGATATTAAAAAATTCCGAAGAATTACTTGATGGTTTGCAATCTAGATCTTTTGCTTCAGTCTCATCTATTCAAACGTTTGACTTTTCTACTTTGTACACTAAAATTCCCCGTAGTAAATTAAAATCCCGGTTGAAAGACATTATTGACAATGTTTTTCGTCTAAATCGGGAACTGCTAGATATCAATATTTAGTTGTTAATTACAAATCCACATATTTCGTTAAGAATCACAGTGATTCCAAAAACAAATTCACCGCCATCAAAATAATTCAGATGTTGAATTTTTTAATTGATAACATCTTTGTTGAATTTGGAGGTTACATACAAGCGCTCGTAAAAACAAATAAACGATTGGTCAGACATTTTAATTTCATTTATCGATATATCGATGACGTTTTATCACTGAATAATCCTAAATTTAGTGATTATGTAGAATTCATATATCCTGATGAGCTCGAAATTAAAAACACCACTGACAGTGACAATTACGCTTCCTATTTGGATCTGTGTCTCGATTTTGACAATTGCATGCCATAAACTGAGTGTTAAATTGTATGATAAACGTGATGACTTTGACTTTCCGATTGTCAACTTTCCATTTATTAGTAGTAACATTCCAATATCACCACCTTCTAGAGCTTGTTCCTTTTATTCTGATTTTTTAATTTGATCGAGGCATTTGTTGTCTAAACTTCAACTACAGGGATACGTGCGCACTAAACTTTTATTGCCGTCACATTGACTTGATTGGTAAATATAATTTGCCTCTCTCAGCTATTATTCTAGATATATTTAATTGACACGTTTACTATCTTCTTAATTATGTCTACTACATCGTTAACACAGTTCATCATGTGCACTTTGCATACCGATAGTTCATTGGCCAAACATGCTATTTTATTGAGATTTCGTCCAATAGTTTGGATGCAGGTGTGGCGCCAGGCAAGGAAAGCTTACTCTTCCGGACACCTGTTACCACTGTTTGCCGTGTATGTTGTACACGGTGAACAGTCCATATACCGATTACACTATTTTGCCTGATTACACTATTTTACCTATACCGTTTTTTTAGGAATGCTACCAGTGTAGACTGTCATTGACGCTATTTTTCCAAGATAGTTTGGATGCAGCTATGGCAGGTGTTGGCGCCAGGCAGGGTAAGCTTACTCTTCCGGACACCTGTTACCACTGTTTGTTGTGTATTTTCTACACGGGGAGCAGTCCATTTGCTGATTACACTATTTTGCCTAATAACGTTTTAAGGACTTCGAATTCTGTCTACTCTAATGGTTTGGATTGTTCGTACTTAGTTTTATTTTATTGATTGATATCAGTGAGGGGCGCGAAGAAAGATACCCGAAACTTGCCAAATACGGTTGCCCCATTGTCATTGATGCAGGTCAGAGTGTCTGACAGGGAAAGGTAGTTCCGTGTGCAATTTAGAGCACATGTTAAAGACCCTGTAACTGTGGAAAATCCAAATATGAAGTGCACACGAACACAATTTTCCTGGTGAGTGGCTGCCTCGAATACTGAAAATTAGTGTAATAGGCTTTTATGGGCTGTCAGGAATTTACAACTTTTGAAGGTATTTTAACTGAACACAAGGTAATTGTGTTCACTAAATCGTACTTTAATCGCCTTCCGAAATTCTCTTATAATATGATTGCTTTTACAGGGCGAGCTGGATATTCTGCAATTACAGTCCTTCCTATTCTCCTTAAAGAGGACCTAAAAGATAATGCTGTGTCCAACAGATGTGGCAAGCAAAAAAATATTTTAAGTTTTACAGAGTTGGGGGATTGGGTTGTCATTTTAACACCTGCTACAACTTAAAACTTCGATTAAAACAATAACATATTCCAGAAATGAAATACAATGGCGTTTAAAACCCTACCTTTCCGCACCGCCTAGGGTAATGAAGACGGGCATAAGCCACGATTTTGCGATGAAAACGATCCACTTATTTCAAATTTCAACTACCAAGTTTTCTTTTACATTTTACGTGTACACGATATCTATAGGGTATTAGTCCCATGATTCCGTGTCTTACCATGGTTCCCCTAAAAAAAAATTTTTTAAGTCTTGGATGTTTGTTTTTCTATCATTTCAGAGACCAGAGAGAATAACAACTCCCATTATCCTTCATCAATGGGGCATCATGGATGATGAAACGACATATGAAAGTCTAATGGATGACATCGTTCTGGCTCGTCCAGTAGAATTTCTAACGGCAATCGAAGTGTTATTCGCTGTGTACTATATATTCAATATCGAATATTGTTCAACGGTTTTAAACACATTAACGTTTATCCAAAAAATCATTATTGGAATCGAAGACAAAATTAATTTACCAAGAAATGTCATGTCATTATTACCTAAGTTGAAATAGTTATTTTATACGGCTGGCCCCCGGATCCATTCACTTGATTTGATCTTTTCCGCAGGTCAATCTTATAGGTTTTTCGTGTAGTGCGGCCCCCCCCCCGCACTTATTGTTAGTTTGTGTACCCCATATCGGTCACAATTTCCATCCGATTTTGTTGTAACTTAAAATGTAACTTTATAGGCCAAAGATCTCGGGATGAGTTCGAATTATACACATATATATCATATTCCTGAAGCAATGGCCCGAGAAATATGGCGGTATATTAGTGCCAAAATTCTAACATGCTATCGTCTAATTTCTAACCTCCATTCATGTAACTTCTAACCTCCATTCATGTAACTTCTAACTTCCATTCATGTAATTTCTAATTTAAGACAATGTATAATTCAACTTCTTTATTTGTTCAGTGTAAATATCAATTCTATTTCATCTTATTTCTATTATTGAGGCGAAAAATGTCTACTTCATTGTGGTATTACATGTTAAGCATGAACGGCAAACAAATTTAGAATTTTGATACTTCTACCTAGCAACCATCATTATGACATCGTTTGGTGTCGCCACTGTGTGCTCAATTGGATGATTGCGCACCTGATCGGGACCATAATTGGTATAAATGACCCATTCTTCGTTTGGTTGAAGGTTGGAAGGAGTGCTGAGAGAGAGAGAGAGGGGTCACTTAGTATTAACCTCAGTATCTGTGTAGGCCTATCCATAACATTTATACCGTGTTAATATAGACCAACTGCATATAGATATTAATTATTGGCTCAACCGTAAAAAAAAATCAAATAAAAATCTCCAAATCCCGTTTAGCTTATATTTGAAATAGAAAATGAAATGAAATGAAAGAGGGTTTAACGCCCTACTGTTTTGTTCCGAACCGGGCTAATGGAGACGGACATACGCCATACAGTGTGCTTTAGGGAAATATTGCCCGGAGAGCGGATCTACGACGTGGACTTATATCGAAGTCTAACGGTCACGGGATCTTTTACGTGCACGCCAACATGTACATGGAACCTCGGGTTTTCATCCCATCGGAACGACAAGACACTATTAAGGGGGAACCACGCCAGAAAATCTGGATGAACTTCTTTCGACCGATGCAGGGATCGAACTCTCGACCCACAGTCTAGCGAGCCTGCGTCTTACCCACTTAGCCACGGTATTCGAAATAATATTTGCAAACCATACATTTATATCACGTTCAATGTTGTTTAGAGGGTAGGATGGCCGAATGGTTAGCACGTGCACGCTGTAACATAAGGTCTGTCATTGAATAAACTGGCGTGGTTTTGATTTCCCGTTTTTACGTGACATGGAGCAGAGCCGCCTTTCCAACCTCGTGGGTTTTCTCCGGGTCCTCCGGTTTCCTCCCACTGCTAAACACTCCTACGCGCAAGCGAATTATTGAAATACAATTGAACGGTGTTAATACCGAAATGACCTGGTTGGTGTCGAGTTGATGTTAAACCCCATGTCCCCATCTCTCTCTCCCGATGTTGTTTTCAATTTTAACACTCAGGCAAGCCACTCAATCTGACGAAGAGGGAGTCGTTTGTATCAATAGAATGGTCCCGATCAGGTGCTCAATTCCCAAAGTGAGCACACGGTGGCGACACCAAACGATGTCATAATGATGGTTGCTAGGTAGATGTATCAAAATTCTAAATTTGTTTGCCGTTCATGCTTAACATGTAACACCACAATGAAGTAGACATTTTTCGCCCCAATATTAGAAATAAGATGAAATAGAATTGATATTTACACTGAACAAATAAAGAAGTTGAATTATACATTGTCTTAATTTAGAAATTACATGAATAGAAGTTAGAAGTTACATGAATAGAAGTAAGAAATTAGACGAAAGCATGTTAGAATTTTGGCACTAATATACCGCCATAGAGAAATCCCTCTCTGACCATTGCTGGAATAGCGTCTGTTTCTTGAACTTATGCGGGAGTGTGTCTATTCTTTCCGTTCAATGAAAGCTATCACTTAAGTACAGCAACATGACAGTCCTTCGTTTCATCTGGGCCTTCCCTAAAACTTTGGACAGTGATATAAGGTATTAAAACGGTGAAAGGATGTTCGTTTCCAAACAGTATTGTTTACATTTCATTCGACTTGATAGCCTCGTTTGTCACGCAATTAGTTTTACTGCAGTATTCTGCTATGCACGGGTTAATTAGGCATAATAAAATCGTGAGTCATGACGTATACGTTATGTAAACATATTTGGTCCAGTATTGGCAGCTCGTGATTGGTTGGTAGACGGACTACTGATCAATCAAAATTTAACGCAACAATATCCACTCATAATAGCAGTGTGTAGTTGGATTACCTCTAATCAGACGCAACACTGCGCGGAGTATGCATATATATCGGCCTTTAAGTTCCTGAATGACTAAACCTTTTTAAGTTTGTGGATTATATATGGGGCACGGTGATTACTTGATATTAAGTAACGTTCAAATATAATCACTCTGCACAACAATCGCGCTTGAATTTGAATTGCGCGAAAATCAGACTGACACTTATCAACAAATTGTCTATACCACCTTTACGGAAATAGTGGCCTGCAACTTTGTTGTTTATGTCCCATGCCTTTTACGCAAACTTTTGACACACAATAGATAACCTATATTTTCTGCCCGATTTAGATCCAACATAAAATATATGATATGAAAAAAATGAGTTTGGGTTTGGTGTGCATCAGTTACGGAGTTATGCTCTTTTTGCCAAAAACCCCGTGAACGCGAAAGGGGCTCTTCCTTTATCTATATTATGGTTATAAAAATTGGTTGAAACAACGGGTCGCGATAGAGGCTAGAACATGTCTTTCATATTTGGTGAGTAGCATTCGGATCACGAGGTAAGAACCATATCGATATTTAGTGTTACGTTCTGGAGTATCTCCCTTGGTTGTTACAGTGAATTTCATAAGCGCTTTCTTATTTTCATTGTTCTCCACCCGCCAATTGTGTCCATATATTGCATGACAACCACTTTTAGTTTTAGACAATAGAATAAAATATGTATAACTTATATGGAGTGCTTAATTTTTAAATTAAACATACGTTATATATGCAAGAGCTTAAACTGCCTGTTGCAGAAGATCATTAGGCCTGAAATGTTATCTAATGTATTAATTGGACATTAATGGACTTATCACTAGCCTGTGACATTTACTGGATAAGCAACCGATTTTTTGCTCAACTTTAGTAATGATAATCAAGGCTATGCCGAAATTTCAGGCGCTATAATCTCGGTTCAAAGTTGATCAATTATTATTATTCCACACAGATGTATGTAACAGAATTCCACTTAATTTCTTGAATGGACAAGGGGGGATAACTCGGAAAATTTACAGTATTCATTCTATTCTTACTTCATTGTTTGAAATGAAACAAGCCAACAGTGAGGCTGATGTCACCCGCCGAAATAGATGACACATATTAAGTAATCGCACATTTATTTTTTTCAAACGTATCAAGCAATCAAACTGTACACGAAGTGTCATCCAAAAGTGTTTTATAAAGAAAAATGAAAATATACCCTAGTTAGGAGGACCCTAAGGCAGACCAAAGGGCCCCCGCGCTTGACAAAAGGGCTCCTCTGGCCAAGGGAAAGGGCCCTCGTGTCTGAGTCAATCGTTTCTATACACTGTTACTGTCGAATGCAGTCATTATATTGGCATAAAATCATCAATCAAGATGAACCGAAGTTATCTTGTCCTAAAGTATCAACCAATGAAATCGCTTATCTCTGCCTACCCTAAGCAGAAGATGCTCTTCGAACTCAATCAAGGCATTGACCTAATAAGCATATACACCAAGTTTGGACATTTTAACTCACTTAGAAGGAGAGTTATTGTGTTCCAAAGTCTCGACCAATCAAATTGCGTATCACTCTGTTTACCCTGAGCAGAAAATGCTCATTATCGAACTTAGTCAAGGTATTACTGTAATGAAACTATACACCAAGTTTCATCACTCTCACTTAATTAGAACTAAAGTTATCGTGCCCCAAAGCATCAACCAATCAAATTGCTTACCCTAAGCGGAAAATGCTCATCTCCTAACTCCATCAAGACATTGACCTAATAAGCATATACACCAAGTTTGAACATTTTAACTCAATTAGAAGGAGAATTATTGTGTTCCAGTTCCAAAGTCTCGACCAACCAAATTGCGTATCACTCTGAGCAGAAAATGCTCATCATCGAACTTAGTCAAGGTATTACTGTAATGAAACTATACACCAAGTTTCATCATTTCACTTAATAAAAACTAAAGATATCGTGTCCCAAAGCATCAACCAATCAAATTGCTTATCTCTGCTTACCCTAAGCGGAAAATGCTCATCTTCGAACTCCATCAAGGCATTGACCTAATAAACACATACACCAAGTTTGAACATTCTAGCTCAATTAGGAAGAGAGTTATTGTGTCCCAAAAAGTGTGACGGACAGACGGACGAATCCATTTTAATAGTCCCCCAACTTTCTTCGAAAGGCGGGGGACAAAAAAACATTGCATTGTTACAGATGTTCTGTCAAGCCGAGAACTTTACATCAACTATATACAAACATTACCATGAAAAGTAAAGGAACGATAAGAGAGATATTGTGCCAGACCGCAGTGAAATGCGGTTTGATGTCACATGCTATTTAACAGAGGAATGTAATGTATTATCTTTCAGAAAATATAATCATTTTCCTGGCACATTAATATCTACAGGGTGAATTGTAAGGTGTAAGAGGAGTGGGGTAGCAGGCCATGAGGCGGTATTTATACATGATGCGGTCATTTGCGGCAACGAATTGCTATGTGAAAAATCAAATTCCCAAAATAATGTACCGTACCATTTAATAGGCTTTTTTGATTTGAATTTATATAAATAGCTGGCCATTCAAATGTAGATAATACAAAATGAATATATTGAGTCGAGAACCCTTCTTAGTTAGAATTCAGTGACCAAACGCCACTGTCCTTAGAAAATGTCCCTTCTACACAACTATCTGGCATAAGTGGGTGGAGTAGCAGATCTGGAGACGGTATTTTTATCGGCTGCTGTCATTTGCGGCAGCAAAATTCAACATGAAAAGTCAAATTCCAAATATAATGTTACATGCCATCTAATACAGGACTGAATTATCTTTCATAAAATATAATCATTTTCCTGGTCCATATTGATTTCAGATGCTGTCACGTACGGCAGCGAAATACAACACGAAAAATCAAATTCCAAGTATAATCTCACATACCATTTAATAGAATAATGTATTATCTTTCAGAAAACTATTTCGGATATAGTCGATTATTTGCATTATCATCATTATTAAGTGTTAAAGGGACAATAACATTCTTGCTGGCTTGGTAGCTCCAGAAAATATATAATACCCTTATTCTAAGTACTAGATGTTTAAGTGTCCTACCCGTTGTGTAAGTTATCCATTACATGCTATTTTACTTGTCCAGAGGGTTCGAAAATATTTTAAAATCCAAGTCACATTTGATAAGGTTTACGTTAGACTTTTTAAATCAATTGGTTGAATTTTTCCAATTTTTAAAATAGGTGTGCTAAGATGAAATTTATATCACCATTTAATTGGAATATTCTAAAATAATACGATTTGTTGACCAGAATAGAGATTGGGACATATTATTCAGTTACAACAAGAGTGTTATTGGGGCTTTAAGTTAAACATCTAAAACAAATTATTATTAAAACATTTATCTTGTCCTCAGTAACACTTTCGTTTTTCATCCCAGGGATTGGGCTAACCTGCCGTGCTGAGAAAACAAGAAACGTGACAATACAATTACTGACACTATACGGTCAAATTGCCGTTTGCATACATCGTTAGGTTATGGAATGAAGCAGTCGCTAGAAACCTCAGGCAAATGAGAACCTGCACCATGGGTGGGAACCACTGCAAAAACTTCGCTTTGTAATGGATTTTATGTTTACTCTCATCTTCTGTTCTATGAAAAGGATACACCCTAGGCGAAATAGAAAAAGCTTTAAAAGTTCGTCATATTCCCACCGGTTCAAAGAGTCATTTGTTTCACAGAAGACACGAGGCCTTGGAAGTTTTCGTCGCCTGAAAACTAAAGCTTTCAAATATGGGTGTATAGAAATCCTAACCCGAATAATAGATATCGGTGGACTAACGCACTTTAGCCCTTGCCCCAATCCATCCCCTAATAATAGATATCGGTGGTTAATGAACCCACGCACTAATACTTTGTCCAAATCGTTCACACTATAATGGAAAGAGAGACGTGCATGAAAATGCTAACAGAAATATGGCTGACCACGAAAAATAAAATAAAGACATGTACATAATCTGATTTTGCATTCGTATTTATTATTATTATTATTATTAATTGAATTTATTAAATGGGACGGTATAAATTTTAATGTCTCAGTTCTGAAATGAGAACATATCAAGTCTGTTAATAGATTAATTAGGATTTTACATTTAAGATGTGTGTCCCATGCTTTTGCGTTCAAGTTTTCTGTCTGTTTCTTATTTTATCAATGGGAACGGGGTTAGTTTCAGAATAATCATGACCAATGAGGAAATGCTAACCATTTTTTTTTTCTATTTAACAAAAAAAAAAAAAAAAATCATCCTGTAATCCTGTATAATTGATGATACTATTTGGTTCTACGACCCCTCACCCCAACCAAAAAAGGTTTTTAAAAAAATCCCCTTTTTCCGCAGCTTCGGTCGTAGGGACTAGGTTTATCCTAACGGTGGCTTATTATCTTTTCTTTAGTCCTGTCTTTAATGGGAAGGGAGGGGTGAATGTATCGGGGACATATTTTACGTCTCTAACCCCCTCCCCCAAACATTTTTTTATTAAAATCGGCATTTTCTGCTGACCTAAATAGCCTTTCTGTGACGTTATCTGACATGAGTAATCAATTTCTGCGATATTCTAAACGAACAGGGAAAAAGGACCTCAGATGTTGATTGCCACATATTATTCTGAAATCAGGGGGGATGCTCATTAGTCCGCGGGTTCATTAGTCCACCGATATCAATTTTTCGGGTTGGTTTAGGGGTTATTCATTGATACCCACATTTATAGTATTGCAAGTTTGATATGTTCAGCCGAATGATATTCGCTTCGCCGAAGCATTCGGCCGAATGTAGAATCCATTAACCAATCAACACTCATATCGAGAAGTCACGTGACTTCATGTTTTGATCATGTGACGTAATCGACTGGTGTGTCCAGCCATTCGGCCGAATAAAATTCGGCGCCGGTTGATTCGGCTAATGTGCCCACTGCTTTATAGCGGCGGACTACCTTGAAAGTAATTTATTAAGTTACTTTTAGTTTCTGTATTGAGAAGACGGGTGGGAAGTGACTCGGAATAATTGTAAAAAAATCAGAGTCACGCCCTTTCTCATAGCTTCACACCACCTGCGCATAACTCATTTTAATCTTGTTTCTAAAGGGGGCTTATTTCGACCATTCAACTGAAAACAACTGGCGTTTTGGCAACTGAAAAAAGACGACTTGAGCGCCTCTTACAACTGGTTGCAGTCAGTTGCACATGTTCAACTAGCTGCAACTCGTTTCCATGGAAATAACATGAAGTGAGAAAAGACATTTGTCATGTGCCTTTATAAATAGGCATATGGAAGCGAACGAAGACACTCACTTTTCAAACGTTGATGATTTCGACAATGATATACTAATAGAATTGTAGTAAGACCGACCATGCCATGGCGTTACTTCTTTTAAATTATTCGTCATTTTGTTGATCACGTGATGAATAAATTAACAGTCAAGTGTGGTCGCTATCAGTTCCGAGTCGACATAAGCACTCCGAATTCAGTTGCTCCCAGTTGTTGATATCATCGACAAACGCACTCTTGCAACTGACTGCAACTAGTTGCCTTGGAATGCAACGTCGACATAAGCCCCGCTTAATGGTAAGATTAAAAACTTTACGAATGAATTTTCTCTTGAAATTCATTTAATGCTTGAAATTTACACAGAGAAGAATTGACATTTTGGAAAATGGCGCAATTTTTAATTTGGTCGGCTTTGTCTTGACCTAATATTGGAGAGAAAAAAAACTTGTCTCTGATTATGAACATGGTCTTGTATAGTACTACCCTTCATAATTTGTAATTCTTTAGGGTGATAATAGTTTCCTCCACGTGGCATATTAGCAAGAAGAATCTGCATGTGTAAGATGTGGGCCATCGCAGTACCATTATTGTAGATAGCAAAGGCCTTAATAATAATAATAGGCCTATCTCTTTCAACTTTTAAAAAAATGATTTCAGGAAAACGCAGACATGCTCAAATATTGATGCCCTTCTGTTCCTTATTTAGGATTTTGTTGCAGAGGGCAGTACTAAATTAAAAAGTGATAATGAGAAATCGTGTACAGACTCTTACTGCCGGTGGTTAGAACCTAAAAGTAGGCCTACACACAATGACCCTAACTGTGGTATAGATATTAATATATATGTATATAAAAGAAAAGTAAAGCCTGAACCCTCTAATTATTCTTAAAATGTTGCACCAGAATGATCTAAAGAAGTAAAAACTATCAACGCGTTTTAAAATTAATGCACGGAGTCAGAATTTGTAGTAATGTTTCACCATCTATGGAACAGGTTTAGAATACTCCATACTCCATGTGCATTTCCTAAATCTAATCCTGTTGACCACGGGTCAGTTGCTCTAAACTAAGTTATTTTAACGATCCGTTAAACTCTAACGGATCGTTATCTTTGTAATGTGTCGTTTGTTAACGGTCCGTTAAATTTCTGTTGCTGAAAAGTCAATTTCATTATCCGTTAGCTAACGGATTCATTAAAGTTAATCCAAGAGAAGACTGTTTGTTCATTGGCTGAATTTAAAATTTTTAATTTCAATGTACATGTATAACAACTTCATAGAAGTTACTATTAACAAGAAACTGAAGACAGTGAGACAACTGTGCAGTCTGTTCACAAAACTAGATTAAAGACAAAAAGATGACCGTAGAATTTACAACAGAAAAAACTGTAGAATACTTTTATTTTTTCCTTTAGAAATTTTAGTGTATATTTGTAGGAAAAATTATGGGATTTGCACTACAGAATTATGGGGCCATTATTTCCAATAGTCCACCAAAATTCTGTAGAATAGTATAGAATTTCATCCTATAGAAAATGGAATAGGCCCGCATCGCCCAACCTTCAAGAATGTTCTATAGAAAACTACATTGGTAATATGTGACTTTTTGCTACAGCCAACTAATGCCATCATTAAACAGATAACGAAGCCCCAAACCTCCGTTAAATACAACGCCAAGTTAACAGGGCTTCCAGCAACAGTCCTTCTCACTGTTAAAGTTAACGATCAGTTGACATGGAGTTAACGGATCGTTAAAAGATGACGGAACTTTTAGCAACCGGCCCCTGGTCAGATTGTTGATTTTGAGTTAACCAACATGATTAAAACACAGATCCTATTTCGTTTCGTATTGTTCAAAATTTTGTTGTCTCCCGCCTTTCGAAGTTCGAATAGCATTTTTTTAAGTTATATTTTTAAA
The DNA here is from genome assembly GCA_948474765.1 of Patella depressa. Lineage (NCBI taxonomy): Eukaryota > Metazoa > Mollusca > Gastropoda > Patellidae > Patella > Patella depressa. The sequence continues at coordinate 74,321,429 of OX419719.1, forward strand.
ATTTATTAAAATAAAGCCCCATAATAGATTGAACCTATAAACAGTCCTACCTTGGTAAAGAATAATCCTATAATTCACTATTGCCAGTTGAGAAATTGGCAAAAATATCATTTTCAACTTCAAATTCAAACGTTTGAAGATGGCCGTTCATGGAGAAGAATAGGAAAACAAGGGAGGTAATTGAGTAACTATTTCCTCAATCAACCAGTGTCACCCTTTCTACCCCACCCCCCCCCCCCAAAAAAAAAATTTTGTCCATGATCGTATAATAGTGAGTTGACAACCTTTTGAGCAAAAAACATAGAAATAATTATTTTTTGACTTTAGAAAAAGTGAAATTGGAACTTTAAAATGGGTTCGTCACCCTGTCTGTCACACTTTTTGGGACACAATAACTCTCTTCCTAATTGAGCTAGAATGTTCAAACTTGGTGCATGTGTTTATTAAGTCAGTGCCTTGATGTAGTTCGAAGATGAGCATTTTCCGCTTAGAGTAAGCAATTTGATTGGTTGATGCTTTGGGACACGATAACTTTAGTTCTAATTAAGTCAGAGTGATGAAACTTGGTGTAAAATGTGTGTATATAACTTATTTGATTTATATGATTTTCGCCATTATTTTATAATATGTACATAGCAGCCCTTTATATTATATTTTGAAAGGGGATATATAGGTTATAGGTTATATTTTATTTGATTGACACTTAGTAATTGAACATATTAACACATGGAGTTTAATACTAAGCGACGTTTGGGCGAGGACACTCTCCTCTTTATCAAGCAAATGATATAGCACAGGCACTTGAAGGGATTAAAATAAATTAAAATAAAACTTCTTACCACTGCTTAATAAATACAAGAAGGTAAGTCACTACGCCATCTTTGTTTTGACTGAGATACCATGAATCGTCTGAATTCATCTCACAATACTCACTAGTTCTAACACTTCATGTCATTTTTATTGCTAACGAGACTTTATTTGATTATTATTCACCTTCCGATGTAATTAAATTGGTCATTTAACACTGTTATTGATAACAAATCAAACTTGAACCGCTATCATTTATCCACAATCAACTTGCCGAGACCGGAAGTAATCCGAAAATAGGTCAAAAGAAGTCTGTATCACATAGTTCCTTTATAGACCTATCATTACTCTATATGTGCATAGGAACTGGGTGATCGAGTCTCGCCTAACAGCGGCCTCGCTTCGTAGGCTTTATCACGTGATAGAACTTACGAAGCCAGGCCGCTGTTGAGTGAGACTTGATCACCCAGTTCCTATGCACATATCGAGTAATGATAGGTTTATAAAGGGACTGAGTGATACAGACTTCTTTTGACCTTATTTCGGGTTTCTTCCGGGCTCGGCAAGTTGAATATCGGTAAATGATAGCATTTTTAAGTTTGATTTGTTATTAATAACGCTGTAAAAGGACAAATTTAATTACATCGGAAGGTGAATAATGATCAAATAAAGTCTCGTTGGCAATAAAAATGACATGAAGTGTCAGAACTAGTGAGTATTGTGAGATGACACCAGACAATATATCATAAAAAAAGTCAGAACAAAGATGGCGTCTGCCATCCTTTTATCATATTGTAACAGGACGGGTCGTTTTCGATTTGCACTTGAGCGTCGGGCGTGACCGGCTCGTGCAAACCGGAAGTCCAGGTTCGTCCACAGGATGTCAGGTTTCCCACGTGAACTGAAGTCAAAGAAAACACTTTTTATTAAGTTTCAAATTCTTTATTTCATTAATTACAAAGATTTTATTGACCGATACGCGCGTCCGAGTGGTTGGTCTTCTTCTCCCCAATTGGTAACCAGCTGAAATAGAAATTCCTACGCCAAATCCTTCTACCTTGTCCCTTCACAAAACCAAAACGGAACGTCCAGTATTGTCAAATCTTGTAACTTCTGAACGAAATTCTAGGGATGAACTAATTAGAACTCAGCGACCTTATAAACAATATTAATGCCTGCCTCAGCCCGAACTTAAAGTATTCGCACAAAGGGAAACAATAAATCTTACATCACCCAATCGGAACCCTAAATAACTAGAAACTAATAACTACGCAAATAAACATGAACCTGTCTGCCTGGTGCCCGAACTTCAGTATTCGCACAAAGGGAAACAATAAATCTTACATCACCCGAGCGGAACCCTAAAAATAACTAGAAACTTATTACTCCACGAATATGTCTGCCTTCTGCCCGAACTTCAATATTCGCACAAAGGGAAACAATAAATCTTACATCACCCAATCGGAACCCTTAAAAATAACTAGAAACTAATAACTTAAACCATCTACTACAAGACTAAACTCTACTCCGGAGACCGTGCTTGTCCTGAGCGAAATGAGTGATCATTCCAGCGGAACTCGCTAATCACCAGAAACAGAGTCTCCCTCCCCTTAAAGTTTGGAACGCCCGTCTTAGTTCGCACTTATCCTAAGCGGCATGAGTGGTCACGCCAGTAGGACTCGCACGCTACTAAACTCTACTCCGGAGAACTGGCTTGCCCCGAGCGAAATGAGTGATCATTCCAGCGGAACTCGCTAGCCACCAGAGACAGAGTCTCCCTTGGGAATGCTTACCGCAGAGCGAAATATGTGAATATTCCAGCTGAGGTCCGCACCCCCCGACCAAGACTGGCTATTAGTGGCCTTATATACCCGTTGTATACGCGCTGCATTGCGGCATGCACGTGCATGAACCTTGACCTGGCTTTCGAGCGGATTTGAAACCCGCGCTCCCATTGGCCGATTTTTACCCACGTTATCCAATAGGAACTGTCAAATTACTAACCCCAATCCAATTTACAAAATGGCGGGTTTCTATCGAATTTCCGCATGGGATGACCGGCAATTCCAGTTTAACGCAATACGTTGCAAATAATATAGGCCATTTCTATCTACAGCAATTATAAGGTAAGTCAGAGCTATTCTAACGATCTATAAAATACGAAACTCCCACATTCCCCCCTCGTTAAAACCGAACGCCTGACCACAACAAGGCGTGAGAACAGAGAGACCCCACCGGAATGACAAAGCGACAACCATGTGTTTCCATTTAACATTCAATATTAACATAATTACAAATTTACAACTATTAATTCACCACTCGATAGCGTCAACTTCGTTTTCCGGCGGTGGTACAGGTCTCCCCGACTCATCCTGCAATACCATATTACCATTCATCTCAACCATCCTTAGACGACTATCCCTTGGTATCGAATTCCTTCCCAGAGCCAACGACGGATGTGGAACTACCCTGCCCCGTGCCCGAGACGCCTCGGCCCTTCAATTCCTGTTGGGTGGCAACACATCACCAGGGGAAATATAGTTTTTATTCACCACTTCCCTTTCCTGAAGAGAAGCCTTCCCATTATGATGTAGACGGATATGACGTTTACCCCGAGCTGCACTTCCTACCGTAATGTGGCATACCGAACACCTTAAACCAACAGTTTTTGTCATATGCACATTCTTCCAATGTTGTCTATATTTTTTTAAAGTTAAATAAAGAGTTCTGTCACAATCAGACACAGGGCATGTCATCCCACCCTCTGGGAAAGGTTCCCTAATTTTTTCTTGAAATTGCAGAAGCTCCCTTTGGTCGACAAACATTTCCATAGTAAATTAACTGAAATGATATAATACGACCTATGTTAAATCGAGGGGATACCGAACACCACCCTACTATCAAGATACCGTAAGAAAGAATCTACCTTATTTAACCAAATAAAGAAACTAAAAAAACATAATTCAAAACATCTAACGCTCCCTATTCTTTATTATTATGGCAATAACCTAATATTCTTATTCTCTTGTAGGTGAATACGGCACTTTGGGTTTTACCACCCGACCGGTCCGAGTCCGAACCAGGGGAAGTATTTCTTCCACCACCGAATCACCCTGTTCCACTTCAGACATATCAGATTCAATACTTTCTACTATGGATTCCACCTCATCCGGTGCGCCTACTAACCCACTTTCAGGGGCATTCACTCCTGCATAACTTTTTAATTGATTTACATGTACTGAAAACTTGGGCTTTGTCTCTGACTTCTGTATAACATAGGTAAGTTCCGTAAGTTTGTCTACTATTAGATAGGGACCTGTCCATCCTAACGAGATTTTCATCCCGGCGACTGGAGGATACCATCTCCAGACCCAAGTTCCTATCTCAAAACTCTTACATCTTAAATCTTTATCATAATTTTTCTTTTGTCTTACAGCAGCATTACCCAAAGACTGATAAGCGAATGCAGACCTCATCGCCGCTTGGAGCCACTCCGCATATTCAATGTGACAAACATTAGCTTCCCCAGGAGGAGTGCCAAACATTAAATCAATTGGACATGCAATTTCCCTGCCCAACATAAGCAAATTAGGACTGCACTGAGTGGATGCCTGAATACTACTACGATATGCCATCATTAAATATGGAAGAAAGTTATCCCAATCATCCTTATGCTCATTACAGAAAACCCCTAACATTTGCTTCAAGGTCCGATTAAACCTCTCAACGAATCCATCAGATTGGGGATGATATGGAGTAGTTCTCGTTTTATGAATATCTAACAGATTACAAATTGCAGCAAAAAGTTGAGACTCAAATTCCCTTCCTTGGTCAGTATGAATCTGTGTTGGACAGCCAAATCTACAGATCACCTCCGTGACCAATTTATCGGCAACCACCAAAGCAGTGTGGTTGGGAATAGCAAATGATTCTACCCACTTAGTGAAATAGACACCCACTACCATAATATATTCGTTACCATCCAGAGTCACAGGAAGAGGACCAAAAATATCTATTGCTATACATTGCATGGGACCACTATACCTTAACTGCCTAAGAGGAGCCTTACCCAATCCTGGCCCAGGTTTACACCTGGCACATAAATCACACGTCTCGCACCAGCGTCGTATTGATTTAGTCATGCCAGGCCAATAGAATCGTCTTTTAATACTGTCTATGGTACGGTCCCTACCCAAATGTCCGGCTATTCTCTGCATGTGGCACTGTGTGAATAGCTCATCCCTGATTTCCTGTGGAGCCACAAGTTGTAGGTTAGTATTACCCTGTTTCTGACAATTTTTACGATACATGAGATTTTGTTGCATTACCAAATTATCCCATTGTGCCCAAAGAATCCTGGAATCATTATCTAACGATTTAATATATGCTCGTGCTGGTCGTTCCAGCTGTTCTATCCTGAGTTCATAAATAGGTCCTATACTTGGGTCCCCCCGCTGCATTTCTTGAAGTTCCACAGCAGTGTAAGTGGGTAACCAATTAGGATCGGTGGTACCTGGTAATTCTCCCCGTTCACCTAAGCTATAAATCGTTTCATCATAACCCCGTTTATTTTCAGATTTAGAGGAGCAGTCCCTACATGCATCGTTAACGCTTATTTACGAGTGGGAACTCGGGATAAAGCATCCGCATTACCATGCAGCTTCCCTTGACGAAGTTCCACAGAAAAATCGTAGGTTTGCAACAAGGTCAACCACCTCGCCAACATACCTTCGGGTTGCTTAAAATTCTGCAGCCACTTCAATGACGCATGATCCGTGCGTAAAACAAAATGCCGGCCATACAAGTAATTATGCTTAAAGCCCCAATAACACTCTTGTTGTAACTGAAAAATATGTCCCAATCTTCATTCTGGTCAACAAATCGTATTATTTTAGAATATTCCAATTAAATGATGATATAAATTTCATCTTAACACACCTAATTTAAAAAATTGGAAATATTCAACCAATTGATTTGAAAAGTCTAACGTAAACCTTTTCAAATGTGACTTGAATTTTAAAATATTTTCGAACCCTCTGGACAAATAAAATAGGTTGTAATGGAAAATTTACACAACAGGTAGGACATTTAAACATCTAGTACTTAGAATAAGGGTATTATTTATTTTATGGAGCTACCAAGCCAGCAAGAATGTTATTGTCCCTTTAATAAAAACTACCCCTGCTAGCAATTCCCGTTTCGTCACACAGTAATTAGCCTGTGTCTGACTGAGCGTATGGCTAGCATAAGCAATGACCCCTTCCTGACCTCCTTGTTTCTGAGACAACACAGCGCCTAAAGCTACACCACTCGCATCCGTATCCAAAAGAAACTCATCAGTTTCATTGGGAAAAGTAAGTAAAGGCGGAGTTACTAATTTCTCTTTTAAATTAATAAATGCCTGTCTACATTCGTCATCCCACTAAAATTTAACATGTTTCCTAGTCAAACGGGTTATAGCATATGCGACAGAAGCAAAGTTCTCAATAAATTTCCGATAATAACCTACTAAGCCCAGAAATTGCTTTACTTCCTTGCTATTTTCTGGCCCGGGCCATTTAGACAAAATTGCAGTTTTCTTGGGATCGCATTCAATGCCCATGGCGGATACCTTGTGTCCAAGAAAAGTGACCTGATTCCGGAAAAGAGCGCATTTGGAGGGTTTCAACTTAAGATTTGCATCACGTAACCGAGCAAATACCATTTTTAGATTTTCCAGGGCAATCTGAAAAGTAGGTCCAAAAATAATTATATCATCAATATAACACAAACATTGCTTCCATTGCAACCCTTTTAATACCAATTCCATCAATCTTTGGAATGTTGAAGGGACATTAGTCAATCCAAATGGCATCACATTAAATTCGTACAACCCACAATGAGTGGAAAAAGCCGTTTTAGCCTGATCCGACTCAGCCAACTTGACTTGCCAATAACCACTAGCTAAATCTAATGTGCTAAAAAATTTAGAACCACCAATGCTTTCCAGAGTCTGACTAATTTGAGGTAATGGATACGAGTCCTTCCTAGTGACATCGTTTATTTTCCGGAAATCCACAAGGAACCGGTAAGTTCCATCCTTTTTCTTCACTAGACAAATGGGACTTGACCAAGGCCCATCGCTTTGCTTAATAATATTATTTTCCAACATTTTTGCTACCTCTTCCTCAATAACTTTCCTAACGGAACAAGGAACCCTCCTAGGAGGCAATTTAATTGGAGGTGTCCCCCCGGTGTCTATCGTGTGCTCGGTCAGATTTGTTTGACCCAATTTACCGTCTGGACCCATGAAGACATCCTGGAAATCAATCAGTACTTGTTCCAATTGTTCCACCTCAGCGGGAATTAAATTCTTTGAAGCCCCATTGATCAATACCTTTAAATGTTCGGGCAATGTTTGTGCACCCCCTAACTCCTTAGCCACGGGTTTCACCTCGACCACCTCTTCTACTTGACCTAACAAACATCCCCCCCACCAAATCAATGGGTTTGTTATTCATGTTAAGTACGCAGACGGGAATACTTTTATCGGAATCAATGGCTACTGACTTGGCCACCAACAACTTCTTGTTTGATACATCAGAATTGGGCTCTAACAACATAGTCCCTCCACCTAAACTAGTTTTAGTGAGTCCTTGAACAATTTTCTCCGATTTTGCAGGAATGGTCACCGTTTCAGCAAGTATCACCTGAGCACAATTAAGGGTCTTCGCATTGTCATGCAAATTAATGATACCTTGCTCAGTGGTGAGCTTCATCTGTTCAAAATCAATACAACCTTTATGCTTCAAGATAAAATCCATGCCTATGATACCATCCATGTCCAATTCAACAACTAGAAACGGGTGCATAAACTTCCGACCATCAATTCCAACCTCCAAATCTATCACCCCTTTTGCTTGCAAGGGATGCCCATCCGCCGTTTTTAACACCACAGCGGTTTCCCGTAAAACAGGTGAATGCACACCCATTCCATTATATCCTGCTACGGACATCAACGAAAACGCTGATCCAGTATCAAGCAAAAATTTTTGGAGCCGAACGCCCGGAACACTCATCAAAACAAATGCACAAAACGTAGTAGTTTCCGCAAATAGCTCAGCGTTACTTTCCCTACTATTAGACCGAGTGTCTTTACGACTTTCCTTAATTTTGTTTTCTATTGCCAAATCACTTCTAACGTTAAATTTATTTTCACTTTCAGGCTGCCTAACAGAACTACGGACTGATGGTGCAGCGGAATCATCAGTCCTTATTGGTTTAAAGGAGGAGCTTTCCCCGAAGTTTGCGGAGTTGTCAACTTTGGACATTCTGACCTATAATGACCGGGTTCCTGACAGTGAAAACAGCGTGGCCGTCTATCAAATGGCATGTTATTCCTGACATCCTGAGACGGAAAATTCCTACCCCGATTCCAACCATCTCTCGGAATATAACTCCCGGCCGCAGGCCTATCACTTCCTACATTATCCCCTCGGTGCTCACTACGCGGCCGAAATGTGTTAGCCCTATTCTCCCTAAACTTTCTATCAATCATGTCGGCAATTTGTACTCGGAAATCCTCGAACTCACCATTCCTAGACCTCACCTCCTCACAATTTGGCTTCCGTATACGATCTATAGGCCCTTCAACCGCCTCAAATTCTACCGCTACGGCAATGGCTTGCTCAATTGTTTGGGGGTGACAAAACTGAACATGTTTTTTAATCTCATGATTTCCTAGCCCATGAACGTATTGATCGATTACTAAGGATTCTAAATTTAATGCCGAAAACTCAGGAAAAGCTTTCCTAGCCAAGTTTTTCAAACTATAGCCGTAATCTATTACCGATTCATCCCTATTTCTTCGCCTATTTCTATATTCAACCCTGTGGGTAGCAAGTCGCTCCGCTGGACAAAACCTACGGGAAAGGACAACCTTTAACTCCTCGTATTGTTTTAACCGATAGGGTACAAGCGTACTTAAAAGTTTAAGGGCTTTCCCACGCAAACACATCACGAGTTGCCGTGCCTTCTCTTGGGACGACCACCCGTTCCATTCCGCTACATGTTCGAACTGGATGAGAAAGTCTGGCCAATCGTCGCTATCCCCATTAAACTTATCAGGTTCTTTTTCTCTACGTGTAACTTGACGAGCGGAATTTTGTCCCTGGGGCACATAATCTGGGTCACAAGGTCCCATTCCCCGATAACTATTCTGAGCTGACCCATAAGGGTGTGGGGAACCGGTATATCTAGGAGCGGGAGAAGTGCAAGTCTCCGTTGACATATATTGCATGGGCGCTGGGGGATTCTCCTTTATACTCGACCTAGCGGAGTAACCTTCCCTACTAGCATACCCTGTATCCACCCCATGCCTATTAGGGATATCCCTTTCAGAAACCAGACCGGCAAGCCCCATTCCGGACCTAAGCGCAGGTTCAGAGACATAACTATCAAAATTGTCCTCCCGTAAATAACTTGCGTCAGTATATCCATTATTCCTAACACTGTTGAGGAGAGATTCAGGGTTCCGCCACGTGCCCGTAGTAGGACCTCCACTATATTGAGTAGTCGGTGGAACAAATGAATAACTATTCTGACCAGAACAACTACTTCCTATACCAGCCGTATTACTATCGAACACCATAGCAGAAGTCGATAATGGATTAGAAAAAGACACTCGATCCCTACGATAACCTCTACCTACCATTTCATCAAGAATATGCCAATATGTGTCCATCTTAAATACTACTGTTATTTTTATCTTTAAGCAACTACACACTGTGTTTATCTTTAAGTGACTATAGAACAAACTCCTATATTTTATCCTTTAAATAAACTATGCAACTGATTCCTATATTTAATCCTGTAACTATATTGTAACCTATGACTTATAATTTATCAATAAAAAGTGTTCCTTCAACCTCAATTCACGGAAAAATTATCTGACATCCTGGCAAGCTCGCCAAAAATATGTAACAGGACGGGTCGTTTTCGATTTGCACTTGAGCGTCGGGCGTGACCGGCTCGTGCAAACCGGAAGTCCAGGTTCGTCCACAGGATGTCAGGTTTCCCACGTGAACTGAAGTCAAAGAAAACACTTTTTATTAAGTTTCAAATTCTTTATTCCATTAATTACAAAGATTTTATTGACCGATACGCGCGTCCGAGTGGTTGGTCTTCTTCTCCCCAATTGGTAACCAGCTGAAATAAAAATTCCTACGCCAAATCCTTCTACCTTGTCCCTTCACAAAACCAAAACGGAACGTCCAGTATTGTCAAATCTTGTAACTTCTGAACGAAATTCTAGGGATGAACTAATTAGAACTCAGCGACCTTATAAACAATATTAATGCCTGCCTCAGCCCGAACTTAAAGTATTCGCACAAAGGGAAACAATAAATCTTACATCACCCAATCGGAACCCTAAATAACTAGAAACTAATAACTACGCAAATAAACATGAACCTGTCTGCCTGGTGCCCGAACTTCAGTATTCGCACAAAGGGAAACAATAAATCTTACATCACCCGAGCGGAACCCTAAAAATAACTAGAAACTTATTACTCCACGAATATGTCTGCCTTCTGCCCGAACTTCAATATTCGCACAAAGGGAAACAATAAATCTTACATCACCCAATCGGAACCCTTAAAAATAACTAGAAACTAATAACTTAAACCATCTACTACAAGACTAAACTCTACTCCGGAGACCGTGCTTGTCCCGAGCGAAATGAGTGATCATTCCAGCGGAACTCGCTAATCACCAGAAACAGAGTCTCCCTCCCCTTAAAGTTTGGAACGCCCGTCTTAGTTCGCACTTATCCTAAGCGGCATGAGTGGTCACGCCAGTAGGACTCGCACGCTAATAAACTCTACTCCGGAGAACTGGCTTGCCCCGAGCGAAATGAGTGATCATTCCAGCGGAACTCGGTAGCCACCAGAGACAGTCTCCCTTGGGAATGCTTACCGCAGAGCGAAATATGTGAATATTCCAGCTGAGGTCCGCACCCCCCGACCGTTCGACTAAGACTGGCTATTAGTGGCCTTATATACCCGTTGTATACGCGCTGCATTGCGGCATGCACGTGCATGAACCTTGACCTGGTTTTCGAGCGGATTTGAAACCCGCGCTCCCATTGGCCGATTTTTACCCACGTTATCCAATAGGAACTGTCAAATTACTAACCCCAAGCCAATTTACAAAATGGCGGGTTTCTATCGAATTTCCGCATGGGATGACCGGCAATTCCAGTTTAACGCAATACGTTGCAAATAATATAGGCCATTTCTATCTACAGCAATTATAAGGTAAGTCAGAGCTATTCTAACGATCTATAAAATACGAAACTCCCACAATATAGTTATAGTCAAGCAGTAGTAAGAAGTTTTATTTTAATCCCTTCAAGTCCCTGTGTGATATAGGTATGCGAATAGTAGGCAAATGTATACAGAATATGCAAAAAGAAAATTATAAAAGTCAATTACAATTAAACCTTTAAAGTAGTTGAGTATCTAATTCAATATCATCGACATTGAAAACACAAATTATTTATCAATTTAAATGGTCATAATTAAACCTTCTATCCCTGCGTTGTCCGAGTAAGTTCATCCAGATTTTCCGGCGTGGTTTCTCCTTGTCAAATATCCCTTGGCAACGCTGTCCGGGCAAAATTTCCCTCATAGCACAGCACAATATATGGCGTATGCCCGTCTTCATTAGCCCAGCTTAGGAACAGAACAGTAGGACGTTAAACCCCATTTCATTTCATAATTTCAGCAATTAAAACATCTGTTCATAAACAATGTGGGTCACAGTTGATGACAATAAAAATCCATTCTTATCGAAAGGGTTATTTATTGTCAGGTTAAAACCCACAAAAACAAAAATGGTCTCTTGTACATTCACTTACAATAAAATAAATGAAAGTTAATGCTTTGAACTGATTGTTCCACTTATTTTAGAATCAAAGAGTTCTAATGGATCCACGCCATTAGTTACCATTCTTTAAGTTCATTCTGTTTGTGTATCGATAACGATTTCTGTAAGGCTCCAGGCGTTCTACAACGATCCTTGCCACATATTTATCCACGACAGACATTAATTGGATAATTATTGTTGGAGAGTGGGGTGTGGTCTCTTGGCGAGGTTAAAGAAGATTGGATAATAAAAGTTTAAGCATCGAATGAAATAACGCATGCTTGATCATCGCGTCTATCACCACATTATTTAAAGCGATATCACCCAAGATTGAAGTGGACGTTAAACCCTAGGAACTTACTAACTACTAGAGAAAGTGGAAGCGGACGTTAAAACACCAGGTAGTAGTACGACATCACCCAAGATTGAACTGGACGCTAAACCCCAGGAACAAAATAAAACCAAGTACGAACAATCCTAACCATTAGTTAAAATTCGAAGTCCCATAAAAACGGTCGAGGCAAAATAGCGCAATCAGCACATGGACTGTTCATCGTGTACAAAATACACGACAAACAGTGGTAACAGGTGTCCGGAAGAGTAAGCTCCCCCTGCAACTATCTTCTAGCGAAAGTCGTGTACAAGCGTATAAGAAACAAAACCTTTAAATATGAAATGAATGGGATTTAACGCCCCTACACTTCTGCACCGACTGGGCTAATAAAGAAGTGCAGGGGAATTTCACCAAGACACAGATGCACATCGGCCTACTCAAATTCCAACGGTCATGGATTCGTTTACGTGCACGTCAATATGTACGCGAGGTCTTGGTTTTTGGTCCGAAAGTACTGAACGTTGTCCTTTGTCAGGCCCTCTGTACGGCATCACTGACAAGGGGGAACCACACCTGAAAACCCGATGAACTTTCTCGGTCAGCAAAGCCACTTTGGTTCCCGAAAAACACAAGGGCGCAATCGCTTTGTTTTTTTTGGAATAATACGATGCTTGGAAAATATTCATGGATTATCTCCGTTGTGTGTTTGCTGTCATTTAAGGGTACAGTCTGCAACAGGCCAGTGCGATTTCAAGACCCCCTCCCTCCCTCCATTCACTTAATAGTTTGTTATTTCTGGTAAAAATGTTTATTCATCAAATATATAAATCATCCATTCACTTAATAGTTTGTTTTTTCTTGTAAAAATGTTTATTCATCAAATATATAAATACAATTATACACACATTTATAATCATGGAACGGCACAAAATATTCGCAGTTAAATAAAAGCAATTTTTTTTTCATATGTACATGTTTTTTTACGGTTACTAAATTAGATTATCTGTACTGTATATTATTATAATAAACGAATATATTTAATAACGCATGTACATATTATGTATTTCTTTGTAATTACTTTGTGTTGGAATTGTGAAATGGAATGGTAACTTCTTTTAATACATATTTTATTTAACATCATATAAACGTATTTATGAATTAAATTATTTATCTATTGATTTATTATACCACTATTTTGTTAATCCATCAATGGTCCTGTTTGTTAATTCATTAATCCATTTAAAGTTTTCTGGATTTTTAATTAAAACTAAAAACCCCAAACCATTCACTTAATAGTTAGCTTGTAACTTGCTTATTGCGTTCTTGTTTTGTGTGATTTATCTTGTATGATTGTGTGTAGTGAAGTTCGCGTTCAATTACTGTTGGATTCAAGGCTGCAGTGTGTGTTGTGTGATTTACCTTGGGAGATTCACTTTTGTTTTTTATATGTGTATTTTTGATGCGGCCCTCCAACAGTTACTGTAATACACACAATTCACACTCTGAAGTCACTACAGAGCAGAACAGTAAATGAATTAATTAACAGTAAGAAATAAATACCATGTGCGACTATCAATACATTTATAATTTTAATCACCCGGGAAGAAACTGGGCGCTTGTTGCAGATGTGTAATTATATCTTTATATCGCAATTACAACAATAGTCTATTGAAACTATTTTTTCCTCTTTGAATACATCCAAGGTATTGATTAGATATGGAAGATAATGAATGTCGCATTAATGATTAACATAAGGAAGCTTATGAATACATTTCTATGTCGTAGAGAAAGTGCGAGGGTTTGTATGTGATTAACAAGCTATATCTCATGTTAGGTTTATAACTAATTGTATTCATATCGATGTAATAGCTCACAGCTTATAATAATGGCTGTTTTTTTTTATCCATTTGAACAGAAGTTTTATCAATACATTGATTACTCGAAGCTATACTTAATATTTACACTCTGTCTACCGGGAATTTATGTTTCTTTTCGGACACAATTTTTGAGCTCTGCTGAAGTATAATGAATTACGTCTTTTGTTTCATTTTGTCAACTCCAGGTAAGTTTCAATCTGTCTAGTTCCATGTCCACTTGAACAAATTTAACAGTGACGGAAGCAAGGTCATAGGTTGTGCGGGAATTGGGTAAGATTCTCTCACAGTTCTCGCTATAAAATTTTTAAAAAATGGGTGATGACTACAGAATATGCAGAAAATTTCAGTCAAATTGCTTCACTCTGATCCGAGATATTAATGATTTAATTTTGGCTATCCTCGATCCTCACTACCAACGTTGGTACTATAATGAACTATAAGTCTCGGTTATCCATTGTAATGTTAACTTATCACAAAATGTATTCAAATCTACTAAAGATCGCAGGCTAGCGATGCCAACGAACGTTGATTATAGTTATGATAAGTTAATTAATGTCTAATTAATAATTTAGATAACGTTTCGTTCCTAAAGAAACACCCACATTAGGCAGATTTAGCTCTTGTATAATGCATGTTTAAGGGGCTAACATTTGCCAAGACCCGACAACGGAGAGGGGTAATATAGGCTTTGCCAATTCCCTGGTCCTTTTTTTTTATAAATTTGAAATAAAAATATTGTTTATAAAAAACAAAACAAAAAAATAACAATAAAAATCATCAACAAAATGTTCAAATTTACACGTTCCGTATACACATAATATGTTAATATGTATATATCATTTATCGAATGGGGGAGGGGGGGGGGCTCTGCATGTTTTAGAACAAATACTATTTTCTACTCCACGAAACAGTACAGAATCTTTGACTCAGTTAGAGGTTAACGGAATCTGTGACTTGGTACTAAACACTTGATTTAGTAACTGGTCTGTTTAACGTCAACAGGGATCACGGTGGCTGAGGGGATAAGGCTCTGGTTCGCTAGCCATGGTGTCGGGTGTTCGATCCCTGCATTGGCCGATAAAGTTCATCTCGATTTTCCGGCGTGATTTCCTCTTGTCAGTGATGCAGGAGGAGGGCCTGACAACAACAGCTGCCTAGTCGTTCGGATGGGACGAAAAACCGAGGTTCCGTTTTCACATTGGAGTGCACGTAAAATATCCCCTGGCAGGTGGAATTCGATATAAGAGTAGGCCGTAGCGCCGCTGCCCGGGCAAAATTTCTCTGATAGCACACTGTATGGCGTATGCCCGTCTTCTAAAAGCCCAGGTTAGGTGCAAAAGAGTGGGGCGTTAAACCCCATTTCATTTCATTTTAACGTCAACAAGTAAACTGTAAGGTATTTCCGAGATTCAGCACGCAACTGAACAACTGAAATGAATTGAAATACGAGGTGAGGGTGTATAGCACGTCACCCAGTGCTTCAGATCTGGCGGCTCTCCATTTTGCTCTCGTGCCATTACATCCCCTTGTTTTCGTCAGTCACATCAAAGTTCCTTGACCCCCACCCCTATGCATAGCAATTTTTTATTTGACTTCGTGGCGAAGAGATAATGATTCGTATTTAGTTAATATTTTGAGGTGGAAGGGTAAATTGCTAGCAAGCTATTTTCAGTTTGCGTGTCATATACTACTCAAAAGAAGGGTCAACCAATTATTTTTGTTTGACATTTTATTAGACACAGGGAAAATGTAAATCAAAACTTTTAAGCACACTTTTGGTCAGTATGAGTTCAATATGTCGCAATATTGAGTCTGTTATGCAAATCATATGCACTATTCTGAGGATCTGATGAAAATTCGCGATTTTGAGCATAATGAGGTCCAACAAAACTATCATATTCGATAACTTTGTTAATAACAAGTGAAACCAACGTGCTCGTAAGCAGTCGACACAACGATGAGGCATGCTGCCGATCAGACATCGAAAAAAACATATGGGAATGTCCTGCCACACTGCCTGAAGGAATTGCACCAGTTCTTGAAGATTATTAGGTTGCCTATGATTGTTTCTCACACGTCTGTCCAACCCATCACATGCATGCTCAATCGGTGCCAATTCAGGAGAGTATGCAGGTCAATCCATTCGTTCAATACCATTTTGGGTGAGAAAATCATTAACAACCCGTGCTCTATGCGGTCTAGCATTGTCATCTTGAACAGAACCTGCTCCAATTTGACGAAGACTTGGGATGACAAAAGGCTGTAAAATGTCTCTGTACCTGATACCCTTCACATTTCCTTGAACGACGAAAAGAGGAATCCTGTGATGTACCGAAATTCCAACCCGCACCATTACCGCACCACCTCCAAAGCGATGGCGTTGTCTGACGTTAACATCAGCAAATCTTTTTCCTTGCCGCCTATAGACGCGAAGTCTGCCATCATTGAACTGTAATGCAAATCGGGACTCATCAGTGAAGAGTACCCGTCTCCATTGTCGCCGTCTCCAGTCTCTATGACGTGTGCATCAGTCACGACGTGCTGCCCTATGACGTTGAAGAAGAGGTGGTCGAACCGCTTGTCGTCGAGATCGAATGTTGTGAGCTCGCAGACGATTTCTTATGGTCTGGTCCGATACCTGAACCCCACTTACATTTAGCAGTTCATCTCTCAGACATCTCGCTGTAACAACGCGCTGATGTAAGGCCATTTGAATGACATGCCGGTCTTGATGTTGCGACGTTGAACTTGGCCTAATAGACCGTGGGCGATTCTGAATTGAATTGGTTGCCTGGAAACGCTGCCATAGTCCCCCAATTACACTCTGGCTACGACCGATTCTCTGTGCCACATTCCTCTATGTAAAACACTGTTGAAGCCATGCAATGGCTCCTCCTCTGTCAATTCACTCAGCTGACGACTGACCATGTTGAAATTTCAACCGAGAGCAGCACGGTCATGGAAGGTTTTTTATGCCAAAACTGTTCATGGAAAATGCATAGTGCACGTGCAAAGTCGTACCCTACTGAGTTTTGTGGAGCCTTGTTTTGAGCTTCAGTTTATGGTTTCTAAGGAGACTGTCAAAAGTCTTGTACGCAGGTTTTGTCATAAGGATATCGTGAACCAATTTTGACACGATGTCCGCCAATAATTATATATACATATCTGATATGTGCATAGACAATTACCTGGTCGAAAAAGAGGTTTGATCCTTAACGTCTTTTGAGTAGTATACGTTGTCTAGAATTTACATCAATGTCATGGGAGAATCCATGGCGAGCTGGGGCCATAACAGGCTATATTTCCTTTCACCGAATTGTTTTCACTACATAGTTTTAGGTTATGTGGTTTATGTGCACGAACCAACGTTAACCCGTCAAAATGCCAGTCAGTGTTGTCAGTTCCATGGAATGAATTTAGTTCAGATAGACAGTCTAACCAAAAATGATTTTATTGGGAATATGGTTCATCAGATAAGTGGGCAGTAAGTAGAATAACTATTTATTATCTTTTTGGTTTCATAAACTTTCAATATGTATAACATAGTTTGGGTTAACAGAAATCACAGATGATCTAAATTCAACATTTTATTCCCAACATACACAATGGCATACTAAATATATGAGAAACTCTTATCTGTGAGCTGCCAAAGCGCGTCTGATTTACATCCAGTGTATACCAAAAATGGTACATGCATTAATGATACTGAACAAAAGAACTTAGGATTATCTTACGATAATTACATAGCATGTTACAGAACAGTTGGTGTGTGACAACTGACCACATTGTAGTAAACCCAACCAGCTTGACCACTATAGATTTGCCAGCCGCTGGGTCTTTATTAAATTAAACAATAGTATGGTCAATTAAAGGACATCGGCGATTGTAGAACACAAGCTGTTATATGATGATAGGATTTGTGTTTTAATCAAATTGAGAAAAGCTATTAGGGTTCTTTTTTCGATTATTATGTTTTCTTGGCACCTTCTTTCCACTGTAGGCTAATTAGAGCATGGATAGGTCTTTACAGACCAGGAAGTACTGGGACTTTTCAGTGGGACAATGGTGAAATTGTAGACTTTCAAGGATGGGGAATTGGGGAGCCAAATATTGGAGAATCTTGCGTGTCTGGGCTTTCTAATGGAAATGGCTTCAGATGGACGGGAGTTCATTGCGATACAATGTATCCATATGTTTGTGAATATACAGGTGAGCTTCTCCACATTCTGCTTCCTCTGTAGACAACTCTTCCTTGTCCGCTCCCCACCCTCCTCAACAAATGTACACTACTCATTATCCGATGGCACATATTACTTTGCCTGCCCCCAATCTACCCACTCACGCACTGGTAGACATTTGTTGACCACTACGTATCCCCCAACCCCTCACACTCCCCTTCGTATCAGACATTTCTTAACCGCTTTCTACCTTCCTACTTCCCTTTGTAGACATACATTTTTTTGTCTGCCCCCGATCTACCCACTGGTAGACATTTGTTGACCGCTCTCTACCTTCCCTTGTATGCAACGCATAAAATGTAATA
Source organism: Patella depressa (assembly GCA_948474765.1). Lineage (NCBI taxonomy): Eukaryota > Metazoa > Mollusca > Gastropoda > Patellidae > Patella > Patella depressa. The sequence goes on from OX419719.1 coordinate 74,339,895, forward strand.
ATGATTACACATATTTTCTTTTGAACAGAAAGCGCACAATTACCACAGATAACAACGTTGCCTTTTAACTGCCCCAACACTCTCATGTACATGAAACGCACAGACTTCATCGAATCGAGCCAGGGTATGTATATATTCATGTCTAGGACTTCAAATTGAGAAAAGATACAATATGAATATGAAGTCATCCCTGGGTTTGTATCAGCGAGCAATTAAATATCAGAGCCTACTTTGAATTTTTTCAGAAACAGAGTAAGGATAAATGAGTTTAGGTCCCTATTTTTCGGCATCAACGGGGCAAATGCAGTGGGAGGAAACCGGATGCCCCCCACCCCCAAGTAAAGATAGGCACATGAACGAAGTTTTGCCAGGGCAGTACCGTTTCCACCAACATGAGATCTCCTGGATACACCAATCTGATTTAAACACAGGGATTGCACACCCGACCTTCTGGCTGGCGAGACATTTTAAGTTAACATCTAACCCACTGTGGCCCCTCACATATAAATACATTATTCATAAAATTCAGTAAGAGAATTATCTTTTATTCTTTAGTAAGAAACGATTTTGTTTTAATTTTACAGGTCGTGAAGCTTCGTTTGAGAAAAAGGGAAATAATCAGAATTCAACTGGACATATTCAGACTGTTGACGCCACATCTTCCATGGATTGTTTGATCATTTGTATTCAAACGACTGGCTGTAGTTACGTCACTCTAATTTCTAACTTATGTACTATCTTTTAGCACCGTGGTGGGTGGTATGGGTGCTGACTGGGGCACCAATGTTTACGGAAACCTCCAAAACTGTTAACCTGTCAGCGATGGTATTAGACACAATAAAAGATTTAAAATCAGGACTCGACGTTTTGTACTCTTTTATCATTCCGAGCGACCATTCGACTCAAACTAGGTCATTTCGGGACTAATATATGGTTTAATTTTATTTCGATAATTCGCTTGCGCGTAGGGTCTAACATGAAATGAAATGGGGTTTAACGTCCTACTCTTCTACATCTAACCTGGGATAATGGATGGCGGGGGAACTAACATATATGGTTCAGTTGTATACGCGTAGGTGTCTTTAGCATGGGGTAAAATGAGAGGACCCGGAGAAAACCCACGAGATTAGACGGGCGATCTTACTCTTTGTCGTGTAAAAATGGCGAATCCCGAGCTGTACTCAGTATGGTGTTGGACATGCGGGGGGGGGGGGGCATCGAGGGTGAAATACTCGTACCTCTTCATCGAAATCCGATACTATGTCTTTAACCCGCTATAGACATCGTTGAAACGATGACACTCTACACCAATGATCTCAAACTCAGCTCGATAAACTTGGAGATCTTGTGTTTTATCCTGGTGTTGGACGAGATATTCCGTCCGGTCGGGGTGTCCTCGTCAATGGCGATGAACAGAATACTTTGCAACTGACAGCGTAAAGCCGTTCTGGTGGGACCAAAACCCGAAGTCCCGTGTTCACGTTGGCGTCGATGCCAAGGTAGGTCTTAGTGTCGCTTGTGCCATTATTCTTGTTGCCACAGAAACGTAGAACCATTTCTTTTCATTTCCGTTTTCATACATACTAAAACGTACTTGACCTGAGAGTGTTACCCAAATTTCTTCTAAAGCTCTCAGCATAATAGCACGAAAGTACACTGATCCCGCACCCCCTCGTTCCCCATTGATCCTATGCTAAAGCTCATATGTGTTTATAAACTAAAAATACAAAGGAAAAGCCAGGAGAAATATAACTGTATAAATATATAACCCACCTCATCCACAAACTCTCCCCCCACCAAAAAGCCAGGAGAAATATAACTGTATACCTCACCTCATCCACAAACTCACTTACCCCCCCCCCCAACCAAAAAAAACCCCAAACAAATAGATCGTACGTTTTCTTAATATATAATGTCTTATAGTAAATAAATATTATTAGATAACAATACTAATATATATATATTGTTTTATATTACAATAAATATCATTACAATAAATATTATATAATGTCTTATAACACAATTAATAAATAGGTTTAATTCTAAAAGTATTTTCGCTACAACATGAGATATATATTATAATATACCATATAATGTCTTATATTACAATAAATACTACATAACAATATTAATATATATAACAATTAATAAATAATTTAAATACGAAAAGTATTTTCGTTACAACATGAGAACCATTCGGTGTCCAAAATCTTATGAAGACAATTGGGTTGACCATAAACAGGGCATACACCGGTTTCAAATTAGTGTAACCCTAGCAACAAATATAAAATAATACTATTTGACCTGAAGCTTCAACTTTCCAAGCTGTCTTTATTTGTCCACTTTGATCATTTCTTTTCATGTCAAATTTCCTTAATGTGCAGACAAAATTTTCCCATTTATAGAACAGTGTGACTTTATAGCAAAGTTTTTTTTTTCTTAAAAAAAAAGTTTGCTTTTAATAAAATAACATTAATAGAAAACTTTGACTATTTTAACATGTATACAAAAAGTATGGATGTATTAAAAATTTGTGGCTTAACTCTGAAAATCGAATTAAGATATGATTTGAAGGGGAGACAACTACTATACTAGATGGAGACTAGAATGACAATACAGTTAAATGACATAAATAAACGATAAATAATATCACACGACTCACAATTTTAACTTTTCTTCTAATAATTTAATCTTTTCGTATGACTCAGGTACAGACGGAAACTTACAACAATCTACAGGTGTCCGATTCGATATGTTTTTACTTTTTACATCTAAACCAAGTTCAATTAAATACTGTACCGTATCTAGACAACCAAACTTACAAGCTAGGTGTAACACATTGTTATTGTCTTTATCTATATCTTCTATATTACCACCGTTATCTAGTATCAGTTTAATTTTAGGCACGGGTTCAATTTCTGATGAACAACACAGCAGTATTGGTGTTCTACCTTTAAAACCACTACTATGAACGTCTAAACCCTGTGTTACTAAAAACTGTACAGTTTCTAGACTACCAAACCTACAAGCTAGGTGTAACACATTGTCATTGCCTTTATCTATATCTTCTATATTACCACCTTTATCTAGAATCAGTTTAATTTTAGGCACGGGTTCAAATTCTGATTGACAACACAGCAGTATTGGTGTTCTACCATTAAAACCCCTACTATGAACATCTACACCCTGTGTTAGTAAAAACTGTACTGTTTCTAGACTACCAAACGTACAAGCTTGGTGTAACACATTGTCATTGTCTTTATTTCGATCATCTATATTACCACTTTTACCTAATATCATTTTAATTTTAGGCACGGGTTCAATGTGTGACCCGCTGCAATATAATATTGGTGTCATGCCTAGTATGCCCTTCTTATTGATATCATGACCAGATTCAATTAAATCCTTTAGATTATTTAAATCCCCCTTTAGACACGCATCATTTAATGTAAGAAAGTTCGTCTTTGTCTTGGCTATGGTATCCTGTTCTTCGTCAACATTACAGCCTAGAATTACTTCATCCGTAGAACCCAGATCAGGGACAGTGCTAATGACTGGATGAATTTGTTGTTGGCCGTTTCCATGGTAACATACATCTAAACAGAGATCATAATGTCATGATATTTGGCTAAAAATAATTCTATGGTAAACAACCGGGAAATGTATGAAATAAAATAGAGTTTTATGGTACCTCAGCTCCAGCCGGTAACCATGGCGACAAACATGGTGATTTTAACGAGACAAATATATATTTATAAACAACTATCGCATGGTGTTTAACGTCCTATTGTTCTGATTTGACAGCGTCAATATGGCCTACTCTTATATCGAATTCCAATTGTAAAACATTTTTTGAGAAAAAATTGGCCCACAAAGCTGCGCTATGGCCTAGCTGCCAGTTATTTTCATTTCAACTTTCCTTATAAATGGACATATGTCATATTAGGGTCTGTAAAGGATCATTTTAAGTGCATGCCAGTGTGTACACGACAAAATATCCTCTAACAGAACTTGACTGGCAATAAGATAAACACGAAGGCGACATAAAACACACACCCCCTCCTGTTTGTTCTGTAGAAGGTGACTATGCGGGTAAGACGCCGAGAAAAGCCATCGGGATTTTACGACGTCATTTCCCCTTGTCAGTGGCGCAGGGGGAAAAGCTATCAAGTCGTTCGGCTTGGACGAAAAATCGAGATTCCATGTATACATTGGTATGTCCGTAAAAGATCCCTTGGCAGTTGGAATTCGATATAAGAGTAGGCCATAGCGCTGCTGCCCGTGCACAATTTCCCTCTTAGCACACTGTATGGCGTATGTTCGTCTTCATTAGCCCAGGTTAGGAGCAAAACTAGTCATATATTGTGTAATCTCTGAAACAACACCAATTTCAAACTGATGTTATTAAATCACGAGGTATTGAATGATAGCTATTAACTCCTAACATCCCATAGAGAGAGAGAGAGAGAGAGAGAGAGAGATGGGATATAATGTCCACCCGACCCAAAATAGGTCATTTCGGGACTAAAATATGGTTTACTTTTATTTCAATAATTCGCTTGGGGTACGGGGAAGAAATCGGAGGACCCGGAGAAAACCCACGAAGTTTGAGAGTGGTACTATAAAACCATTTCATGTATATACTACTGTAGAAACAAATAACAAAACAAGGAGTCCAATTTGTTTTGAGAAGACTAAATTAAAAAAAAAAACAAGCAAAAACTTACCGTCTTCTGTCGTCGCAGTTTTTTGCAGTAACGTGAAAAGATTTGTAACATCAGACTGTAGCTTAGGCAATTCTTTCTCTCTACTGATTGTTGCTGCTTTTAAATCTTCCTCACGTGACTCCAAATTCTGTATCTGGTTGAGGATTCTTCGTTGGTTTTCTCTTATTTCTTCGTGGTTCTTTAGAAGTTCATCTTCCCTCGCTCTTAGACGACTAATTTCTTGTAACTGCTCATTTTTCTCAATCTGTTTTTCATCCTCCATCTTGGCCATCTTGTTTCTTAGTTCATCAAGCTCCTTGTTGATACTTTCATTTTTTCCCTGTAACATCTGGAGATCGTGCTCTTTTTCTTTTACTACTTCCCCGAGACGTTTTGCCTTTTCGTTCACCCATTCCATTAGTGATTCCCGTTCTTCTATTAATCTTACTTGCTCGCTTTGTGGATTGTTTGATTCCCCTGAAACACACACCCAGGGTAGATTTCGTTAACAATTGAAAGTGTAATTGCTTTTGTTAAATTTATTTAATTTGTTTCATTAAAATATTCTACGAGTATAATAAGATTCAGTCTTGATGCCTTATTTGCCTATATCTGAGAGCCGAATGAAATTAATTTGCCGTGCAGTGTGCAGTGTTTCAAGTGTACACTGATCATAATAATAATAATAATACATTTAAAACCATAAATGGTCGTGTAGAGCTAACATAGGGTCTTGGACATGGCGTCGCTGTATAATCAGTATAGGCCTACATCGGTCTTCAACTATGACCTATATTTAGATAAATTTGGGGTCCATCTGGGCAATCCCCAACATGTATATAAACTCTACAGACCAACTACCATCATCATCTGATGATATAAAACAGAAAATGAATCATACCCGAGAGAAGGAGAGACGTGGGGTTTTAACGACACAAACTAGGTCATTTTGGGAGTAACGGGGGGGGGGGAGGAAAAAACCCACCAGGTTGGACAGGCAACCCTACGCCTTGTCAAGTATAACCGAGGAATCGAAACCACGACAGTGTTGAATGAGAGACCTTAAGATACAGCGCAAACGGTCTACCCCCCTCCCCACACACACACATTCTTATACTAAGATAATCTCAAAGGGAAACCCAGTTAAAACACTATCGTGATATGATTAGCTTACCTTGAGTTTGCTGAAGCTTTTCAATAACTTTTCGATATCCCACTTCGGCTAAACACTCTAAAAACGGTTGGTAGGCATTTTCTCCAGAATAAAGTAAAAAGAAAAGAAGTTTTTCTGTTGCATCCCGGGGGCTTTCATTCTGTAGACATCTCCTTATTTTTCCGACATCATCACCATTAAAAACCCCACGTGAAAACAACGATTGCCACAGATGTGTAGGATCTTGTATATTATCAATTAGGAACATGAAATTGGTCCGTATGTTGTTGAAGTCCTTTTCGAGCATTTTCCCGCATTGTTTTTCTGATAAGGAAAGAAAGGTCACATTATTAGTTTTACAACTTGATTAATGCAGTCTCATTCTGGATGTGCTAGATATCATCGAACTGACATACGTCCATGTAATCAAAAGATCGGACCAATTGCTGTAAGAGGGATATAAAATACCATGACGAACAAAACACGTAGTTTTGAATACGTCCATGTAATTAAAAAAAACATGACAAACAAAACAGGCAAATCCATTTACACCTAGCGCTTCCATTTAAGGATTCGTTCACTAAGGTGTGGTAGGTAAAGTAAGGTTTGACTGTCAATCGGGCCCTAGGGTCCGTCGCATTTCCGACCTAGGTTCAGGGATGCAATTAAGCACCCGATAACCCTATTCACGGACGCCCGATTACCAATAACCGTCAGGATGATCACTTCTGGATCCCGTCCGTTGTGTCTTGGGGTGAAACCCCAATTCTTTAAAGAGTGGTTTCAGGATCCGAGTGCTGTTGCTATATATACAGCTAGAAATTCTGTATTAGTCAAGACGGGAAGGTTTCCGTTATACACAATGTTTTGAATCGTTTGTTCGTAATAACCGCGGACCGTTTAGTTTAAAGGGCTTAACTCTTAAGTATCGTGTAGAAAAGTAGAGGGTTTTTTAACCAGTATCAAAAAGAGTCCGTTCTATATAAGACAAAATTAGTTGATTCAAAGAAAATAATTGAAAAATGATATTGGTTGGGCGTTATTGCTCTGGCACTTGAACAATAACCTTTGTAAGAGAAATGTTTATGGACATTTATGTGGCGGGTTTTAAACAGATCACATGTAAAACGTATTATCAGGCCTCGAGTTCACGAAGCATTCTCAAACTTAAGTTAAGGATTTACTCAATATTGTTCGCATTATTTTAAATAAAATATAACCCTGTATCAAATACATGAAAAGTTTCGTGTTTCTAGATGAAAGATATTTCTTATAAACAGTAATTGAAAGTTGAGTAAATTCTTTACTTAAGTTTGAAAATGCTGTATGAAACAAGGTCTGATTCTTAATTATTATAGTGTAGTTCATTATCAACTTGGGTCCTGATGATTGATATTTTATTACCTGGTATTTTGTCAGATGCAGGACATTCGATCTGTTTCCCTCGATTACTAGCTGCCTCCAACTTCATAACTCTTTGGTCAATGTCTTTAAGCCAGCGATCTTTAAGTGTTACCATTTCACGATTCAGTTCATCTCGCAATGGTTGGATCATAAGTAAAACGTCTTGGTGCCAAGAGTCATTTTCTGTTTAGAGAGAATTAAAGCTTTTGCTTAATCTTTTAAAAACATATTTGCACCACCAGAACGGAATCTTGAACCCGCAAACCGATAGTCATATTAAACAACAGCGTATATAATGCAGTATGTTGTCTGTCATTTATATAACCCACATTAGTTGTGACTATCTTATAGAATCGGGTCTGGAATTTCCCTGCGTAATTGGCCCTTAGGATAGCGTATTGTGTTTATACTTCAAAATTGAAGGAGAAATCAACTGGACACCTAATCCTGGTTCCATACTACATGTAGGTCACAATTTACTAATAGGATATAGGTTTTGGTGTTAATGGGTATTTGTGGCCCACTTAAAGTAATTTGTTGTACAACGTGCAGTGTATAATCCTGTTTTAAGTGCACACTGGGGATTTCATCTACAATGAGTATTTGACTCGGCGTATGGCCCGATGTACAAACGGTATAGGCCCACGTTGGTCTTCGACTGGTGGACCAACTGATGAGTTTGATCTAAGTACCACAAGAATTATAACCTGATTATATGCACATACCGTTTATTACGTCACTTCCTTCATCTCTTGAGCTATTCACATTGATGTTATCTGTTTCGGTATCTACAGTCTGGTTTTCCGATTCAGATTCATCCTGACGACGGGCTGAGTTTCTTGTATATAGATATAAATACCACGTCAGAAACAATGTGAACAGAAGCAGGAATATAGAATCAACAGCTCTTAATATCCAGTACATAATCCATGAAGACATTTTGTCTCACTGATGGTTGTCAAGGATCAAGTTAGTACCATGCAAACTCCACTAGGATCTGACAAATAAAATTATGCTTTAGAATATTATTATTATTTGTTTAAACGTAATTATTGTTGACAGATTTAGTACACGAGGAAGAGTATGATTACCCACTCGCCATATATGCCTTGTCAAATAGAATATTTACCTACATGTATTTAATTTAGAAGATACAGCACACTTATTGTCCCGTGCTAAAAACAAACAGATCAGTATATCTCAACGTTTTTAGCCACCTCGTTGCTAATATAAGATGTGCCACAAGCTAAAAGAAACGTAAACAGACGGAATAATTGTGAGAGCGCCCGTGTATGTGTTGTTTACCAATTGGTAAATGAATAAAATGTTGGGTTTTACTTTTTTTGGGGGGGGGGCTTACTCTTTGTCTTTTTAAGCAATATATAAACTATTTTCCCATAAATCTTATATATCTCAGAATCTAACATTAGGATCTTTATGGAACTTTGACCTACCTCCCCCCATCCCAAACAATGGGTGGTGACTGTGGATTAAAACCATTTCCAAAACGTTTTACGAATTCGAAAACACCGAATGTTACGAACGAAAAAAACTTACAATGTATAATCGTAACTTTGTGGGTTTTTTTTACCTATTTCACTATTTATTTTTTTCTGCAGTTATCGAGAATTGGTCCCTGTGATTTTGTTCCGGACGCTAATTTGACAACTTCTTTAATAGACGCACGATTTGCATGAAATTTCGAAGGTAAGTAGATCATACCGATGCCATTAGAAACCCTCTAACTTATCTCCCCTTGGGGATATTAAGGATCAAAGTTTTCCAAAAAAAATATCAACGAACAATAGGTCGGATCAACTCGGTTTTTTCTTTTCTGTACTAGCTACGAACTACTGATTTGTACACAAATAAAAGGAGTTTGTAGCTCAATCCGGAAGTACCACCATCTTGAAATGTGAAATATCCATATTCGAAGATTATGTCATCATCATCTCTTTCCGGAAGTAAAACGAACATGACAACTTCTTGAATATTGGTAAAATTTTCATGAAATTAGGAATTAAGTAGATCTGGTTGATCCAGCTTCAACGATGTCATTAGAAATTTTCAAAGTTATCCCCACCCCACCCTCACCCCCCTTCGAAAAAATAAGAATCAAATTTTCAAAGAGAATTTGTTTTCCTGTACCAGTTCGTACATTACTAATGCGTACACAAAATATGAATTCTATCGTTCAACCGGAAGTGCAACAATCTTGAGATGTTAAAAATCACTCAGGCTGTTGCGATATTTCATTTACAGACATGGGAGTTACATTGTCTGAATCCTTTATGGAATGCCTGAGAAACGTTCAGAGCAGAATTTTGATTTCGGTCAAATGATGGTCTCCATTTTGAATTGAATATGAAAAACGGTGAAAAATCCACTTAAACGGACGTGAAAATCAACAAAATAGGCTTTAATATGTTCTATGCGTCTCCAATTACTGAAATTAATACATTTCAGGATATCCGGGATCAAGGTCAAATTTGTATGTGCCGACAATGTTGTTTATAGGACAATTTATGTCTTTAATTTTCGAAATTTTCAATTTTATTCTAAATATTCGAACACCTGTGGCCAATCTGATTCAAAGGTTATCTCATTAAATTTTCGATATTTTCCTGCCTTTTTAAAAGTTCTTTCCCGCCATTTTGATTTCATTTTCTCTTCCGTTCCGTTTTTAAACGGCTTGATCCATTTTCTTAAACTTTTGGAAGTCATTCCGATTAACAGCAATACAAGTTTCAGTTATTTCCCTTCAGTTCGCAGATTAATTTTTGGTCCGGTGCAATATTTGTCACTATATTCAGACTTGTAACGTTCCGAGGTTTTGACCCATTTTGATAATTATTTTTTTCTTGTTCTATTTTTAAAATACTTGATATAATCTATGACACGTGACAGGGAATATGAAAGCTTTCATATCTGCATGGGACAGAAGCAGATCTAGTTTTATTTCGATTTGTTTCTGAATAGGTATTGGAGAACAGGCAAAGCCTATTTTAAACCCCTCCCCTGCCAGGTATGAATACATGTATTTACATTTGAGAAATAATTAATCAATGTACAGGTGGGATAATGATTACAATGATTTTAGAAATGGTTTCAGAGTAGCAAGCGAAAATTTCTAATATAGCATTCTTCTCGCGAATATTTCTTTAAAGGATTTTCTCTGTCTTTTAATTGTCTCTTTGGCATCAGAAGATGTAGGAAATGCCGTTGAATATCTCTACGGCCATCCATCGTGTTTGAAGAAGAAACAAACTTACGGTTGGTAAGTACGCCGTGTACCTCGCATGGGAAATGTACTTCGAATGACAAGTTTTAACATTTATGCATAAGTATTTTCTTGGAACACACAAGAACGTGCCTGTACTTACCCTGTGGTCTACATTACAATAAAAACAGGCATGTTCTTAAATAGAATTTTCTGGTGGCACAAAATAAGATAAGTTTACCTAAATGCAAATACTATCTTAAATCTAAGCACAAGAATGTGCTAAAGAACTTAAGAATTTTCTAGAAATCGAGACCTGGTAGAGCAAAACCAACACATTTCCATCAACACCGCCTGAGCAATTAGAAGAAGCTAAAATGGCCGTATCTGGACTTGTCTTCACATGGCATTTGAAATACATCATTGGAACGGTTTAGGAAAGGAAGTTCCTCTTATCGTGAGCTTAATCTCAAAAAGTACTAATTAATCAAAAACCATACAGGTACCGAGTTCTGTTTAGTTGAAGTGGTACAATAATTGTGTAACAGTGCATCTGGGGCCCCCAATGACGTCATGTACGGATCCACGAATCTTTATAGGGCACATATCTACTCCATTCTTGGATCCGCACTGGCACCAATTTTATCTTGAACGTCAGCAAATTTTAAATTTCATCCGACATGTTTAAAAGAGAGATTGTGGCACTCGCCTTAATTCCTTGCTCTAGAATTCCGAGCTCCAGCCCCCACCCCCTCTTTAGTCCGTGTCCCAGTGCTCGCCGTTTAGAATTGGTTATTAATAAATGGTACAAATGAACTGAAGATTTAAATATGAATCAATTCAGAATTTCTTTCCTGTGTAATAGATGGAATTAAAATTACTAATAGACTTGGGAGGAATTAAAATAATTAATGGTCTATTTTACTGTCTAAATTTGTTGAGAGTCCCTTCTGTACCAAACCAGTCTGTCCGATTCCAGTTCTGGTTCTATTACAGTCTGTCCGGTTCCAGTTCATTAGAAATAATTAAATGAGGGGAAATTCTTACCTTTCCAATAAGTTGAAGTCTGGCTTTTACAACACGATCAAACAAGCATAACCAGCCTACTTGTGTGTCGTGTCTTCAGTCCTCTGGTTGCGTAACAGTTAGGGGGGTTGGGATGACCTAGTGGTCTAGAGTGCCGCGCTTCGACCTCTAGCTGGCCGATCACCTCTGGCTTGCGGCTGTGGTGTCGAACCCTGGTATGAGCATGTGGCATGGAGATAGGGGCGCCTTCTCAACCTCGTGGGTTTCCTTCGGGCACTCCGGTTTCCTCCTACTGCTAAAGACCCCTACGCGCAAGCGAATTATTGAAATAAAATTAAACCATATGTAAGTCCCGAAATAACATAGTTTGTGTTGAGTGGACGTTAAACACCATATCCCTCTCTCTCTCTCTCTCGCGTAAGAGTTAAGTGTAAGACTTTATACATTTCAAACATTTCAAATCAGTCCAACTAAAATCATGAAAGGATAACCTTTCCACCCCCATAGTCAAAAAGTATTTGTTAGAATATGCAAGCGCCAATACACAATATCTGTATAACCCATAAATAGCCATTAAAATTTATTCTTTACAAACTCGTTCAATTCAAAATTATGAATTAAAGTTGTATTTTATACGCACAGCTTTCATTACATTATTGTGACAATGTGTTTGGGGAAGAAAGACAGGTTCGAGCAAGTGAATACCAAATATAAATTCGGGGGGTGGGTGTATGTTAGACTCGAAATAAAATGATTACTAACTGTATAGGCATCATAACGCGAGCAGATTATAGAGAATATTTGAATGAGTTAAACCAATAAGACGTTATTTTCAATGCGTATTGATTCTCGTATATTGCGCAGAAGTGCGCGTTTTCTGTGGGTCCTGCTAATCATTCTCAAGAACGGACAAGATCGCCTTTTTGTCAGTACCCTTCAAAATAAATTACAATCATTTAGGGAAACGTTTAAAGGGGTCAAACCTCTAATTCAATATTACCCATGATATTGGAAATTAAAAACACGAATTACATTTCAATAGTGGTCTATTTCAATCAATATGGATATTAATATCTTAATGTGAATATATGGGACCCTAGTATACAATATTTCAGACAGAGTGGACATTTTAAAATAAGTACGCGAGTGATGTACTGTATGGACACAATGGTCTGGAAAGCCATTTGAGATGACCAAAGAAAGGCGTATCCCAGAAGACAATTCGAAATTGATAAGAAATGGCTGATGATTCACACCAGAAAATAACGTGTAGAATAGATTAAGCAGCCGAAAATGACTGCCGTCCAAACTGGACTGTTAGCGTATTTCACCAAACATAATTATTGTTTAGGAATTACTATTAACAAATTAATCTATTTACATTCATAATATGTGTGTTTGTAGACCTTTTGTTGTTTAGTTAAAGATTTCAAGAGGTATAGAATTAAGCGCTCTTTAACATTTAGATATAATAGCAATATCAAGAGGTATAGAATTAAACGCTCTTTAACATTTAGATCTACAGATGTAATAGCAATACAGATATTTGCCTTTTTGAGATAATTCGGACGCCCTTAAGAAAACTTTCCCGGTACAATCTGGGTGATTTAGTGATATATTTGGACTACGCACCTATTCGAACTAATTAATCTATCAAAACATTGCTTCAATGCCCTCTCAAAACTATGTATTCGTGGGGAGATACCTAACAAAAACTGTTGCTAGAAGTCAGTCATGTCTGTCACCTCATTTCATCGAGGGAGGATTCATTATTCAAATTGCAGTTTTCATTACTTACTGTTCATTTATCATACAAATTGAAGCCTAAACAAATTCTTAATTATTTTCGTTTGTATGTTGACACACCTCAATGTTCCCCAAACCGCCAAACCATTGGATCAAGAAATAACAACCATTCCCTCGGTCAAGCTAGCACAGCACACAATAAGCTGGCATACAACAGCCGGGTTGCCACTTAGTGATACCCTACCATTTGTGCCCAGTGCTTGTCCTATGGGTGTTTTTCTAGTAAGATTGGGTTTTTATACTTTCCATATACACCAAATTTGTGCCAAACTTTTATTGCAAAAAAAAACCCCAACACCCGGGCCCGATTCCTAGAAAATTCTTAAAAGTAAGCACAAAGTTATGCTTCACTTTTGCTTACGTAAGAAACTTTATGAAATACCGTCTCTAGAAACTTTTTTAAGACCGTTCTTACGTAAGAACAAGCCAAGTACGAGTCTAAGCACATTGTGACTGGTAAATTGAGACTAAGATGCTCTCTAACGTCATAAAAACAATTTTGGTATGCAAATTACAGCGTTAATTCGTCTGCATCACATAGTTATAAATAGATCAATGACATTAACTTCAAATAGTCGATTTAGATGTATTTGACAAATGACATGAAATGAAATAGGGTTTAACGTCCTACTGTTTTGCTCCTAAACTGGGATAATGAAGACGGGCATACACCATAAAGTGTGCTATGAGGGAAATTTTGACCGGGCAGCGGCGCTACGGCCTACTCTTATATCGAATTACAACAGCCAAGTGATCTTTGACGTGCACGCCAATTTTTACACGGGACCTTATTTTTTCGTCCCATCCAAACGACTAGACAACTGTCCTTGTTAGGTCCTCAGCCTGCATCACTGACAAGCGTATGAACCTTCTCGGCCAATGCAGGGATCGAACACCTAACCGCGGCCCGATTCTTAAAAAATTCTTAAGCACGTTCTTGCGCTTACACGTAGATATTGTAGACTTTGCAAATAAGTAAACTTGTCCTATTTTGTGTTAACAAAAAATTCTTAAGAACGTTCTTGTGCTTAGATTTTAAGTAGACTTCAGTGTAAGCACAAGCACGTTATTTGTGTTCCAAGAAAAAACTTAAGCACAATTTCGTTCTTAAAATTGTCAATCTACGCACAAGGCCCAAGCAAGGTATAGGGCTTGCTTACCAACCTTTAAGCCTGTTTCTGCCTCAAACAATATGGCTGACCGTGGATTTATTCGACGGCATTTGCTACATCTTTTGATACCTAAAAGTCAATTGAAAGACAGTAAATCCTTTAGAAACATATTCTCGAGAAGAATGCTATAGAAAATTTCGCGTCTACCCTAAACACAATTTATTTATTTCCAAATTGGTAAACAACACACACGCAGGCTACTTAAAGATCAGGCGCTCTCACAATTATTCGGTCTGTTTGCATGTACTTGCGTTTTGGGTTTGTTTTTATACGCCCACTTTTTTATGTGGACGTATATTGTCGCCCCTGTCCGTCCGTCCGTCCACAATTGTTTGTGAACAGTCTACAGGTCACAATTTTTATCCGATTTCAATGAAACTTAAAATATAGGTTTATCACCGTAAGATCTCGGTTCCTTTCGATATTGGCATGTATCGGACTGTAACTTCATAGGTTATGGCCCCTGATTGTACGAAAAATCACGTTTTTAGCTTGTGAACAGTGTAGAGGTCACAATTTTGATCCAATTTCGATGAAACTTGAAATGCATGTTTATAACCAACAGATCTTGGTTCCTTTCGATATTTGCGCATATCGGATCGTAACTTCCTGAATTATGGCCCCTGATTGTCCGAAAAATCACCCTTTTTAGCTTGTGTTCCCTGTGGAGGTCAAAATTGTAATCCGATTCAAAAACACCTTTGATTATATCACCGTTACATAGTTATGGGGGTTGAGTTCGAATTTCGTGAAAATCGGACCAAAATTGACACAAAATGGCCGCCGTTTGTACGCGAATAGTGTGAAAATATGTTATATTAAGGTTGTGGACCCTACAGAGGTCACAATTTTGAACCGATTTTCATGAAACTTGAAATGCATGTTTATAACCGAAAGATCTTGGTTCCTTTCGATATTTGCGCATATCGGATTGTAACTTCCTGAATTATGGCCCCTGATTGTCCGAAAAATCACACTTTTTAGCTTGTGTTCCCTGTGGAGGTCAAAATTGCTATCCGATTCAAAAAAAAAAACGTGTGATTATATCACCGTTACATAGTTATGGGGGTTGAGTTCGAATTTCGTGAAAATCGGACCAAAATTGACAGACAAAATGGCCGCCGTTTGTACGCGAATAGTGTGAAAAAATGTTATATCAAGGTTGTGGACCCTATAGAGGTCACAATTTTGAACTGATTTTGATGAAACTTGAAATATATGTTTATAACATAAAGATCTTGGTTCCTTTCGATATTTGGACATATCTGATCGTAACTTCCTGAATTATGGCCCCTGATTGTACGAAAAGTCACACTTTTTAGCTTGTGTTCCCTGTGGAGGTCAAAATTGTTATCCGATTCAAAAGACCGTTTGATTATATCACCGTTACATAGTTTTGGGGGTTGAGTTCGAATTTCGTGAAAATCGGACCAAAATTGACAGACAAAATGGCCGCCGTTTGTACGCGAATAGTGTGAAAAAATGTTATATCAAGGTTGTGGACCCTATAGAGGTCACAATTTTGAACCGATTTTCATGAAACTTGACATGTATGTTTATAACCCAAAGGTCGTGGTTTCTTTCAATATTTGCGCCCATCGGATCGTAACTTCCTGAATTATGGCCCCTGATTGTCAAAAATATCACCCTTTTTAGCTTGTGGTCCCTCTGGAGGTCAAAATTGTTATCCGATTTAAAAAAAACGTTTGATTATACCACCGTTACATGGTAATGGAGGTTGGGATCGAATTTCGTGAAAATCGGACCAAAATTGACAGATAAAATGTCCGCCGTCTGTACGCGAATAGTGTGAAAAAATGTTATGTCAAGCTATAGAGGTCACAATTTTGAACCGATTTTGATGAAACTTTACATGTATGTTTATAACCCAAAGATCTTGGGTCCTTTCCATATTTGCGCCCATCTGATCGTAACTTCCTGAAATATGTCCAGTGATTGACCGGAAAATTGCCTTTTTTAGCTTGTGGCCCCTCTGTAGGTCAAAATTATTATCCGATTTAAAAATCGTTTGATTATATCACCGTTACATTGTTATAAAAGATGATGTGGAATTTCGTGAAAATTGGACCAAAATTGACGGACAAAATGGCCGCTGTTTGTACACGAATAGTGTGAAAATATGTTATATCAAGGTTGTGGACCCTATAGAGGTCACAATTTTGAACTGATTTTGATGAAACTTGAAATACATGTTTATAACATAAAGATCTTGGTTCCTTTCGTTATTTGGACATATCTGATCGTAACTTCCTGAATTATGGCCCCTGATTGTACGAAAAGTCGCTATAATATTAAATGTTTCGTATCCAGTGGAGGTGACAGCTTATTCCATAATATTAAATGATTCGTATACTTTACATTAGCATGGAGCAGAACTTTATAAAAACCAAACAAATTCTAATGATTTTCTTGTTGACTGCCCGGACGATTTAGCTGCTGTGTGGGCGTATGTTTCGTTGCCTGGCAACCTATTTTTTTTTAGCTTGTGGTACATTTTATATGTGTAGGCCTATGGGGGGCAAGTCAAAGGCATCAGGGGATCACGTGGCTAAGTGGGTAAGACGCTGGCTCGCTAGCCTTGAGGTCGGGTGTTCGATCCCTGCATTGGCCGGGAAGGTTCATTCAAATTTTCCGAGGTGGTTTCTCCTTGTCAGTGAATGCAGGACGGAGGACAACTGTCTTGTTATTCGGATGGGACCAAAAACGAGGTCCCGTGTACAAAAAGATCCCTTGATTGAATTCGATAGAGTAGGCCGTAGCGCGGCTGTCCGGGCAAAATTTCCCTCATAGCACACAGTATGACGAATGTCCGTCTTCATAAGCCCAGTTTAGGAGCAAAACAGTAGGACGTTAAACCGTATTTCATTTCATTTCATTTATCAAATACATCTAAATCGACTATTTGCCGGAAAGTTAACGTCATTGGTCTATTTATAATTCTATGCGGACCATAGAGCTATATATAGAAACTCTGCGGTGCAGACGAATTTATAGTGTAATTCGCATACCAAAAATGTTTTTATGACGTTAGAGAGCATGGTACTCTCAATTTACCAGTCACAATTTGCTTAGACTCGTACTTAACTTGTGCTTACGTAAGAACGGTCTTGAGAATTTTCTAGAGACGGTATTTTATAAAGTTTCTTACGTAAGCAAAAGTGAAGCAATAACTTTGTGCTTACTTTATAGAATTTTCTAGGAATCGGCTCTGGCTAGCGTCTTACCCCCTTAACCACGTGATCCCTGATGCCTTTGACATGTCCGCCATAGGTCTATAAGCTACCCCCCCCCCCCCCAAAAAAAAACAAAAAAAAAAAAACAAAACGCAAGCACATGCAAACTGACGGAATGATTGAGAGAGAGCCTGATTTTAAAGTAGCTAAGTTTCTAACTCAATATCATCCCAAATATTCGACATTGAAAAGACGAATTTTTTGTCAGTTTAAATAAAAATTGATGATGTGATCTTAACGGGAAAAGATGGCCTACTGATATGCAATATTTAAGACAAGACAAATATTTTACCATTGGTACACGAATCGTGTACCATAATGCGTTTCAGCCCAGTTCTAGCAAGAGACTTTGGGAACGAGGCTAGAAATATTGCACCAAATCAAATGGTGCATGCAGACTGGAATAACTAGACGCTAAAAATTTGCATTCGATTGAAACTGTTGGCTTATTTCGCCGCCCATAACTGATTTGAAATTGGAGTAAAAACGGAAACGATTTAATGTAAATCAGTTTATATACATTCATTTTAGAGTATTATATGCGTTACGACCCACTTGTGTCAATATCAAGGTCCCAAATGTCTTTTCTTGGAACACATAATAAAGTGCTGGTGCTTACACTAAAGTCTATTTAAAATCTAAGCACAAGAACGTTCTTAAGAATTTTCTGGGAACACAAAATAAGATAAGTTTACTTAATTGCAAAGTCTACTTAAAATCTAAGTATAAGAACGTGCTTAAGAATTTTCTAGGAATCGGGCCCCGATAAACACTTTCCGGAAAATGTATCTTTAACAGCAAGAAAGAACTGTCGATGCCTTTATTTTTTAGAGTCGTGTTCTTGTGCAAATAGCAAGCAATAAGTCAGTAAACTGCTGCTGGTACCGGTAACGGCGGAAGAAGTGGTATTTGATGGTTAATAGGTTATAACATATTCTCGACTAACCATAAAATTTAAACGAATTGTTTCAGTTTTTATTGTCTGTATTCAATTGGCATACTTTAGTATATTGTAGTACCATTTGGTAGGTGGTGCCTGGAGGGAAAATTAGAAGGATCATTGCCAGTTGTGAAGACCTTGAACTATTACAGATATGACAACACATATAGTGTAAATTGTGAGAGATAATAGAGTACAATAATTGTTTTGAAATACATTGCCCGGACTGGGGAAACTGTGATATGTATTGTATCTAATGTACGAATAATGTTAAATCCAAGAATGGCCGATAATTAGTTTAGAGTCGTATGAAAATCAGTTCGCATATAACACAGAAAATGTCCACCAGTATTTTTAAACACAGTGCAAGAGCTGAACAAGCCCTGACGTTCTATGTAAACGACTAATATGAGTGGTAGACAGATTTTAAAGCCTGGTATCTATATTTGTGACTGTAGCCTGTCTGTCTGTCGTCTGTCGGTCTGTCTGTCTGTTCGGGGTTGGCGGCTATACTAGGGCTGTCACAAGTCTGGAATCTGGTGTAAAGGGGTATCCCGGAAGAGGAGTAATATAGGTCCGTATGCGGTGGTCAACCACTAGTTTTTAGCATCTATCTGACGTCGTTCCACAAACCTTGGCTAAATTTGGTTTTAAAAACATAATTCAGTGTTTATCTCGCGTAGAATTAATTTGGACTTCACGTTAATTTATGTTTGAGTATTATTACTCTAGTTAGAGAGAACATTAAATTACATGGATTATCTATCTGGATGTCAGATTCGTCCTCATATCGTGTAATAGTCTTTGTGACAAACTATTGACAATATACACAAGTACTGTATTCAACGTGCAATTCGTCACGTATAGCTAAAGCAAGGTTAAGATTATGAGCTCCTCTATTGGTGAAATAATACAACAAAAGATTATTGTATTAAACGAAATATAGAAATTTTCTGTTGAATTTATTGACCGTGTGATTAATAGAAATAGTTTTTGAATAGGGAAACGTTAAATAAGACTTCTTTCTTTGTTGTTGTGTTTATGTGTTTAGACTACGAGCCCACGTGTTGTTCAACTGAACAAAGAATAACTTTGGTATCCAACACACTTTTAATAATAACACAACAAATGAGCATTTCACGCGGGGGGGGGGGGGGCGTAGGGACGGGCCCGATCCACGGCGAGCTGGGGCCATAACAAACTAGATTTCCTTTCACAGAATTAACTCTGGAAGTTAATTTCGGGAGGACAGAGCTAGAGAGAGGGGGAAATGGGGTTTAACGTCCACTCGACCCAAACTAGGTCATTTCAGGACTAACATGGTTTAATTTTATTTCAATAACTCGCTTGCGCGTAGGGGTCTTTAGCAGTAAGATGAAACCGGAGTAGCCGGAGAAAACCCACGAGGTTGGACAGGCTACCCATAATTTTTCACTAACATTTATGATTCAGTGTTATTTGGAAAATTCACTTGCGCGTAGGTGTCTAGCATGGGGTGAAATAAGAGGTATTTGTGGTAGGAAATTCCCACTCAACTTTGAGGTAAAATCTAGAGTCAATGGGAGAATCCTTTGTGAGCTGCGGCCATAACAGGCTATATTTCCTTTCACCGAATTGTTTTCACTACATAGTTTTAAGTTATGTGGTTTATGTGCACGAACCAACGTTAACCCGTCAAAATGCCAGTCAGTTCCATGGAATGAATTTAGTTCAGATAGACAGTCTAACCAAAAATGATTTTATTGGGGATATGGTTCATCAGATAAGTGGGCAGTAAGTAGAATAACTATTTATTATCTTTTTGGTTTCATAAACTTTCAATATATGTGTAACATAGTTTGGGTTAACAGAAATCAAAGATGATCTAAATTCAACATTTTATTCTAACATACACAATGCTCCCGTAATCTGGAAAAACCTAGCAAGTCAAATTTTGGTCAAAATTGAGTTAGACCCATATTTGAACTCAGTACACATGTATATAATTATAGGTTTTTTTCTCCATCACCGAAAGGACTTATAATTATCTTCATCTAAAAAGACAAAATAAAATTGGTTATATATTCAGTAGCTTAACAAAACAGTTTTCCTTGGTTTACTCAAAGGTACATTAAACAGTGTTACTAGGTTTTTCCAGATTACGAGAGAATGGTATACTAAATATATGAGTATCCCTTCTCTGTGAGCTACCAAAGCTCGTCTGATTTTCATCCAAGACAATGTATACTAAAATGGTACATTCATTAATGATACTGAACAAAAGAACTCAATATTGTCTTACGATAATTACATAGAATGTTACAGAACAGTTTATGTGTGACAACTGAACATACAGTAGTAAACGCAACCAGCGTATTATCAAACTTGACCACTATAGATTTGCCAGCCGCTGGGCCTTTATTGAATTAAACAATAGTATGGTCAATTAAATGACATCGGCGATTGTATTACACAAGCTGTCATATGATGATATGATCTGTGTTTTAATCAAATTGAAAAAAGCTATTAGGGTTCTTTTTTCGATTATTATGTTTTCTTGGCACCTTCTTTCCACTGTAGGCTAACTGGAGCGTGGATAGGTCTTTACAGATCAAGAAGAACTGGGACTTTTCAGTGGGACAATGGTGAAATTGTAGACTTTCAAGGATGGAGAATTGGGGAGCCAAATATTGGAGAATCTTGCGTGTCTGGGCTTTCTAATGGAAATGGCTTCAGATGGACGGGAGTTCATTGCGATACAATGTATCCATATGTTTGTGAATATACAGGTGAGCTTCTCCACATTCTGCTTCCTCTGTAGACAGTTCTTCCTTGTCCGCTCCCCACCCTCCTCAACAAATGTACACTACTCATTATCCGATGGCACATATTATTTTGCCTGCCCCCAATCTACCCACTCACGCACTGGTAGACATTTGTTGACCACTACCTATCCCCCAACCCCCACACTCCCCTTCGTATTAGACATTTCTTAACCGCTTTCTACCTTGCTCCATCCTACTCCCCTCTGTAGACATACATTTTTTTGTCTGCCCCCGATCTACCCACTGGTAGACATTTGTTCGCCGCTCTCTACCTTCCCTTGTATGCAATGTAATAATGATTACACATATTTTCTTTTGAACAGAAAGCTCACAAGTACCACAGATAACAGCGTTGCCCTTTAACTGCCCTAGCTCCCTCATGTACATGACACGCACAGACTTCATCGAATCTAGCCAGGGTATGTATATATTCATGTCTAGGACTTACAACTAAGAAGGGATACAATATGAAGTCATCCCTGGGTTTGTATTAGCAAGCAATTAAATATCAGAGCCTAATTTGAATTTTACAGAAACAGAGTAAGGATAAATGAGTTTAGGTCCCTATTTTTCGGCATCAACGGGGCAAATGAAGATTGGAGAGAGAGAGAGAGAGAAAGAAATGGGGTTTAACGTCCACTCGACACAAACCTTGCGCGTAGTAGTCTTTTGCAGTGGGAGGAAACCGGATGGACCCCCCCCCCCCCAAAGTAAAGATAGGCACATGCACGAAGTACCGTTTCCACCAACATGAGATCTCCTGGATACATCAATCTGATTTAAACACAGGGATTGCACACCCGACCTTCTGGCTGGCGAGACATTTTAGGTTAACATCTAACCCACTGTGGTCCCTCACATATATAATCATATGATTCATAAAATTCAGTAAGAGAATTATCTTTTATTCTTTAGTAAGAAACGATTTTATTTTAATTTTACAGGTCGTGAAGCTTCGTTTGAGAAAAAGGGAGATAATCAGAATTCAACTGGGCATATTCAGACTGTTGACGTCACATCTTACATGGATTGTTTGATCGTTTGTATTCAAACGACTGGTTGTAGTTACGTCACTCTAATTTCTAACTTATGTACTATTTATTAGCAACACGGTAGATGGTATGGGTGCTGACTGGGGCACCAATATTTATCGAAACCTCCAAAACTTTGTTCGTTCAACAACTGTTAACCTGTCTACGATGGGCATAGTAGACACAATAAGAAATGTAAAACCAGGACTCGACGTTTTGTACTCTTTTATCATTCCGAGCGACCATTCGACTCAAACTAGGTCATTTCGGGACTGATATATGGTTTAATTTTATTTCGATAATTCGCTTGCGCGTAGGGTCTAACATGAAATGAAATGGGGTTTAACGTCCTACTCTTCTACATCTAACCTGGGATAATGGAAGGCGGGGGAACTAACATATATGGTTCAGTTGTATACGCGTAGGTGTCTTTAGCATGGGGTAAAATGAGAGGACCCGGAGAAAACCCACGTGATTAGACGGGCGATCTTACTCTTTGTCGTGTAAAAATGGCGAATCCCGAGCTGTACTCAGTATGGTGTTGGACATGCGGGGGGGGGGCATCGAGGGTGAAATACTCGTACCTCTTCATCGAAATCCGATACTATGTCTTTAACCCGCTATAGACAGCGTTGAAACGATGACAACTCTAATCCAATGATCTCAAACTCGGCTCGATAAACTTGGAGATCTTGTGCTTTATCCTGGTGTTGGTCGAGATATTCCGTCCGGTCGGGGTGTCCTCGTCAATGGTGCTGGCCGACATATTCCGCCAATGGTGATGGAGAAAAGACTTGGCAACGGACAACGTATAGCGGCTCAGATAGGACCAAAAACTCCAAATCCTGTGTTTACGTTGGCGTCGATGCCAAGGTAGGTCTTAGTGTACTTATTTTAAATAACGGATGTCAGAGATAGAATCTCTGTCCGTTATTGGGCGTCCTTAGAGAGAACTAGTATGAAAATAAGGCTTCTCCCGGATTTTACCCCATCTCCGTTCTATAACTATTTTGGAATCCTTACCGTCTATTTTTCATCGTGATTCATCTTTGGTCTCCAAAAGGAATCATTTCTTGCCACATCCGACACAAATTTATAAAAATCCAACACTTTTTTCATGTAGAATTGTGCGATACAAATACATAAACAACTTTCATTTGAATGAGGCCGCCATTGTCAAACTTACGCTCAGCCACTATTCCAAATGTAGGAATAGAATTTTACCGTAAACGAAAATTCGTCCTGTACACGGCCGCTCAAGTTTTTTTTTATTCAACATAAATGAATAATTATTACATAAAATCTATAAAATATAACAACACATTATAGAATATTTTAAATCGTCTATGTGTTATTCTCATGCACAGCAAGATTTTTCCTTTACAGTAAAATTCCATTCCTAAATTTTGAATAGTGACTGAGCGTTAGTTTGAAAATGGCGGCTCCATTCAAATGAAAGTTGTTTATGTATTTGTATCGCACAATTCTTCATGAAAATAGTGTTGGATTTTTATAAATTTGTGTCGGGTGTGGCAAGAAATGATTCCTTTTGGTGGCCAAATATGAATCACGGCGAAAAATAGACGGTAAGAATCCCAAAATAGTCTTAGAACGGAGATGGGGTAAAATCCGGGAGAAGCCTTATTTTCATACTAGTTCTCTCTCTCTAAGGACGCCCAATAACGGACAGAGATTCTATCTCTGACATCCGTTATTTAAAATAACTAGTCTTAGTGTCGCTTGCGCCATTATTCTTGTTGCCACAGAAAAGTAGAACCATTTCTTTTCATTTCCATCTTCATACAAACTAAAACGTACTTGACCTGGGACCCAAACTTCTAAAGCTCTCAGCATAATAGCACGAAAGTACACTGATCCCCACCCCCTCGTTCCCCATTCATCCTATGCTAAAGCTCATATGTGTTTCTAAACTAAAAATACAAAGCAAAATTGTATTTTATAATTGGGGTTAGCTCTAAAGCCAGGAGAAATATAACTGTATAAATATATAACCCACCTCATCCACAAACTCACTTACTCCCCCCCCCCAACCCAAAAACAAACAAATAGATCGGTTTTCTTTTCTAATAAATCAGTTTACCGAGTATATTCTATGCAAATAACAATGTATATATATAATGTCTTATAGTACAATAAATAAATAACAATGTTAATATATAATGTCTTATATTACAATAAATATTATTAGATAACAATACTAATATATATTTATTTTCTTTACAACATGAAAACCATTCGGTGTCCAAAATCTTATGAAGACAATTGGGTTGACCATAAACAGGGCATACACTGGTTTCGAATTAGTGTAACCCTAGCAACAAATATAAAATAATACTATTTGACCTGAAGCTTCAACTTTCCAAGCTGTCTTTATTTGTCCACGTCGATCATTTCTTTTCATGTCAAATTTCCTTAATGTGCTGACAAAATTTTTCCATTTATAGAACATTGTGACTTTATAGCAAAGTTTGTTTTTCTTAAACAAAAGTTTGATTTTAATAAAATAACATTAATAGAAAACTTTGACTATTTTATCATGTATACAAAAAGTATGGATGTATTAAAATTTGTGGCTTAACTCTGAAAATCGAATTAAGATATGATATGAAGGGGAGACAACTACTATACTAGATGGCAAATAGAATGACAATACAGTTAAATGACATAAATAAAGGATAAATAATATCACACGACTCACAATTTTAACTTTTCTTCTAATAATTTAATCTTTTCGTATGACTCAGGCACAGACGGAAACTTACAATAATCTACAAGTGTCTGGTTCGATCTGTTTTTACTTTTTACATCTAAACCAAGTTCAATTAAATACTGTACCGTATCTAGACAACCAAACCTACAAGCTAGGTGTAACACATTGTCATTGTCTTTATCTCGATCATCTATATTACCACCTTTATCTAGTATCAGTTTAATTTTAGGCACGGGTTCGGTTTGTGACTCACAACACTGCAGTATTGGTGTTCGACCATTAAAACCACTACTATGAACGTCTAAACCCCGTGTTACTAAAAACTGTACAGTTTCTAGACTACCAAACCTACAAGCTAGGTGTAACACATTGTTATTGTCTTTATCTATATCTTCTATACTACCACCTTTATCTAATATCAGTTTAATTTTAGGCACGGGTTCAATTTGTGATTGACAACACTGCAGTATTGGTGTTCTACCATTAAGACCACTACTATGAACGTCTAAACCCTGTGTTAGTAAAAACTGTACAGTTTCTAGCCTACCAAACCTACAAGCTAGGTGTAACATATTGTTATTGTCTTTAACTATATCTTCTATATTACCACCTTTATCTAATATCAGTTTAATTTTAGGCACGGGTTCGGTTTGTGACTCACAACACTGCAGTATTGGTGTTCGACCATTAAAACCCCTAATATGAACGTCTAAACCCTGTGTTACTAAAAACTGTATAGTTTCTAGACTACCATACTTACAAGCTAGGTGTAACACATTGTTATTGTCTTTATCTATATCTTCTATATTACCACCTTTATCTAATATCAGTTTAATTTTAGGCACGGGTTCGGTTTGTGACTCACAACACTGCAGCATTGGTGTTCGACCATTAAAACCCCTACTATGAACATCTATACCCTGTGTTAGTAAAAACTGTACAGTTTCTAGACTACCAAACCTACAAGCTAGGTGTAACATATTGTTATTGTCTTTATCTATATCTTCTATATTACCACCTTTATCTAATATCAGTTTAATTTTAGGCACGGGTTCAATTTGTGATTGACAACACTGCAGTATTGGTGTTCGACCATTAAAACCACTACTATGAACGTCTAAACCCCGTGTTACTAAAAACTGTACAGTTTCTAGACTACCAAACCTACAAGCTAGGTGTAACACATTGTTATTGTCTTTATCTATATCTTCTATATTACCACCTTTATCTAGTATCAGTTTAATTTTAGGCACGGGTTCAATTTGTGATTGACAACCCTGCAGTATTGGTGTTCTACCATTAAGACCACTACTATGAACGTCTAAACCCTGTGTTAGTAAAAACTGTACAGTTTCTAGCCTACCAAACCTACAAGCTAGGTGTAACATATTGTTATTGTCTTTATCTATATCTTCTATATTACCACCTTTATCTAATATCAGTTTAATTTTAGGCACGGGTTCGGTTTGTGACTCACAACACTGCAGTATTGGTGTTCGACCATTAAAACCCCTAATATGAACGTCTAAACCCTGTGTTACTAAAAACTGTATAGTTTCTAGACTACCATACTTACAAGCTAGGTGTAACACATTGTTATTGTCTTTATCTATATCTTCTATATTACCACCTTTATCTAATATCAGTTTAATTTTAGGCACGGGTTCGGTTTGTGACTCACGACACTGCAGTATTGGTGTTCGACCATTAAAACCCCTACTATGAACATCTATACCCTGTGTTAGTAAAAACTGTACAGTTTCTAGACTACCAAACCTACAAGCTAGGTGTAACACATTGTTATTGTCTTTATCTATATCTTCTATATTACCACCTTTATCTAGTATCAGTTTAATTTTAGGCACGGGTTCAATTTGTGATTGACAACACTGCAGTATTGGTGTTCTACCATTAAGACCACTACTATGAACGTCTAAACCCTGTGTTAGTAAAAACTGTACAGTTTCTAGACTACCAAACCTACAAGCTAGGTGTAACATATTGTTATTGTCTTTATCTATATCTTCTATATTACCACCTTTATCTAATATCAGTTTAATTTTAGGCACGGGTTCGGTTTGTGACTCACAACACTGCAGTATTGGTGTTCTACCATTAAGACCACTACTATGAACGTCTAAACCCTGTGTTAGTAAAAACTGTACAGTTTCTAGACTACCAAACGCACAAGCTAGGTGTAAGATACTGTTCTTGTCTATATCTCTATCATGTATATTACCCCATTTATCTAGAATCAGTTTAATTTTAGGCACGGGTTCAATTTGTGATTGACAACACTGCAGTATTGGTGTTCTACATTTAAAACCACTACTATGAACGTCTAAACCCTGTGTTACTAAAAACTGTACAGTTTCTAGACTACCATACTTACAAGCTAGGTGTAACACATTGTTATTGTCTTTATCTATATCTTCTATATTACCACCTTTATCTAATATCAGTTTAATTTTAGACACGGGTTCGGTTTGTGACTCACGACACTGCAGTATTGGTGTTCGACCATTAAAACCCCTACTATGAACATCTATACCCTGTGTTAGTAAAAACTGTACAGTTTCTAGACTACCAAACATACAAGCTTGGTGTAACACATTGTCATTGTCTTTATCTCGATCATCTATTTTACCACCTTTATCTAATATCAGTTTAATTTTAGACACGGGTTCAATGTGTGACCTGCTGCAATATAATATTGGTGTCATGCCTACTATGCCCTTCTTATTGATATCATGACCAGATTCAATTAAATCCTTTAGATTATTTAAATCCCCCTTTAGACACGCATCATCTAATGTAAGAAAGCTCGTCCTTGTCTTGGCTATGGTATCCTGTTCTTCGTCAACATTACAGCCTAGAATTACTTCACCCGTAGTACCCAGATCAGGAACAGTGCTAATAACTGGATAAATTTGTTGTTGGCCGTTTCCATGGTAACATACATCTAAACAGAGATCATAATGTCATGTTATTTAGCTAAAAATAATTCTATGGTAAACAACCGGGAAATGTATGAAATAAAATAGAGTTTTATGGTACCTCAGCTCCAGCCGGTAACCATGGCGACAAACATGGTGATTTTAACGAGACAAATATATATTTATATACATAAACAACTATCGCATGGTGTTTAACGTCCTATTGTTCTGATTTGACAGCGTCAATATGGCCTACTCTTATATCGAATTCCAATTGTTAAACATTTTTTGAGAAAATATTGGCCCACAAAGCTGCGCTATGGCCTAGCTGCCAGTTATTTTCATTTCAACTTTCCTTATAAATGGACATATGTCATATTAGGGTCTGTAAAGGATCATTTTAAGTGCATGCCAGTGTGTACACGACAAAATATGATCTAAAAGAACTTGACTGGCAATACGATAAACACGAAGGTGACATAAAACAAATCTCCCCTCCTCCTGTTGGTTCTGTAGGAGGTGGCTATGTGGGTAAGACGCCGAGAAAAGCCATCGAGATTTTACGACGTCATTTCCCCTTGTCAGTGGCGCAGGGAGAAAAATTGGACAAAAAATCGAGATTCCATGTATACATTGGTATGTCCGTAAAAGATCCCTTGGCAATCAATTGGGATTCGACATACGAGTAGGCCATAGCGCTGTTGTCTGGTTAAGATTTCTCTCTTAGCACACTGTATAGCATGTGTCTGTCTTCATAAGCCCAGTCGGGCGTTACACCCCATTTGATTTCATTTCTCTCAACATCCCAAGATCATTGTCAGTGGTGATATTCTGTGAATGCATTGACTAACCAAACAACCAACCATTTAATAGATTGGTGCATCTTGAATATATTGGAATGATGTTCATGAAACATGTTCCAGAAAGGCAATTAATGTCCACTTGACATTCATAATCTCCTGTTTCACAATCAGCACAAAGCTTCGGACAAGTTTGTTTGTGATATTCAACTTACCAAACGTTTCCAAATTTTCATCTTCCATATTTTCACTGTTTCCCAGGTTGGAGCTTTCTATAAGATATTTGAAAATAAATATACTAGGGCATGTCTGCTTCTGAGGAATTGCCGAGCACAAGAAATTTAGCAGCATCCAAAATTAAGAATGCAAAGAGTTGGGTCTTAAACAATCGGGAGATCACGTGGCTGAGTGGGTAAGACGCTGGATTGCTAGCCTGGAGGTCGGGTGTTCGATCCCTGCATTGGCCCAGGAAGTGATACAGGACGGAGGGCCTGACAAGCACAGCTGTCTAGTCATTCGAAAAAAAACAAGGTCCCGTGTACACATTGGCGTTGGAATTCGATATAAGAGTAGGCCGTAGCGCTGCTGCCCGTGCACAATTTCCCTCTTAGCACACTGTATGGCGTATGTTCGTCTTCATTAGCCCAGGTTAGGAGCAGAACTAGTCATATATTGTGTAATCTCTGAAACAACACCAATTTCAAACTGATGTTATTAAATCACGAGGTATTGAATGATAGCTATTGACTCCTAACATCCCATAGTTCGGGTGATAAAGAGAGAGAGAGAGAGAGATGGGATATAATGTCCACCTGACCCAAAATAGGTCATTTCGGGACTAAAATATGATTTACTTTTATTTCAATAATTCGCTTGGGGTAGGGGGAAGAAATCGGAGGACCCGGAGAAAACCCACGAAGTTTGAGAGTGGTACTATAAAACCATTTCATGTATATACTACTGTAGAAACAAATAACAAAACAAGAAGTCCAATTTGTTTTGAGAAGACTAAATTAAAAAAAAAAAACAAGCAAAAACTTACCGTCTTCTGTCGTCGCAGTTTTTTGCAGTAACGTGAAAAGATTTGTAACATCAGACTGTAGCTTAGGCAATTCATTCTCTCTACTGATTGTTGCTGCTTTTAAATCTTCCACACGTGACTCCAAATTATGTATCTGGTTGAGGATTCTTCGTTGGTTTTCTCTTATTTCTTCGTGGTTCTTTAGAAGTTCATCTTCCCTCGCTCTTAGACGACTAATTTCTTGTAACCGCTCATCTTTCTCCGTCTGTTTTTCATCCTCCATCTTGGCCATCTTTTTTCTTAGTTCATCAAGCTCCTTGTTAATACGTTCATTTTTTCCCTGTAACATCTGGAGGTCGTGCTCTTTTTCTTTTACTACTTCCCCGAGACCTTTTTCCTTTTCGTTCACCCATTCCATTAGTGCTTCCCGTTCTTCTATTAATCTTACTTGCTCGCTTTGTGGATTGTCTGATTCCCCTGAAACACACACCCAGGGTAGATTTCGTTAACAATTGAAAGTTTAATTGCTTTTGTTAAATTTGTTAAGCTTGTTTCATTAAAATACTCTACGAGTATAATAAGATTCAGTCTCTATGCCTTTTTTGCCTATATCTGAGAGCCGACTGAAATTAATTTGCCGTGCCGTGTGCAGTGCTTCAAGTGTACACTGATCATTTCATTATATAATACATTTAAAACCATAAATGGTCGTGTAGAATTAGCATAGGGTCTTGAACATGAGGTCGCTGTATAATCAGTATAGGCCTACATCGGTTTTCAATTATGGCCTATATTTCGATAAATTTGGGATCCATCTGCTGAGTTTGGTCAAGGCCCAACAAGTGTATAAACTCGGCCCTACAGACCAACTACCATCATCAGCTGATGATATAAAACATAAAATGAATCATACCAGAGAGAGGGAGAGACTTGGGGTTTTAACGACACAAACTAGGTGATTTTGGGACTAACAGAGGAAGGAAAAAACCCACCAGGTTGGACAGGCAACCCTACTCCTTGTCAAGTACAACCGGGGAATCAAAACCACGTCAGTTGAATGAGAGACCTTAAGATACAGCGCAAACGCTCTACCCCCCCCCCCACCCATACACACACACTTTTATACTGAGATCATCTCAAAGGGAATGCCCAGATTAAAACACTTTGGTGATATGATTAGCTTACCTTGAGTTTCCTGAAGCCTTTGAATAACTTTATTATATCCCACTTCGGCTAAACACTCTAAAAACGGTTGGTAAGCATTTCTTCCAGAATCAAGTAAAACGAAAAGAAGTTTATCTGTTGCATCTCGGGGGCTTTCATTTTGTAGACATCTCCTTATTTTTCCGACATCATCTCTATCAAAAACCCCACGTGAAAACAACGAGAGACACAGACGTGTAGGATCTTGTATATTATCAATTAGGAACATGAAATTGGTCTGTATGTTGTCGTAGTCCTTTTCGAGCATTTTCCCGTATTGTTTTCCTGATAAGGAAAGAAAGGTCACATCATTAGTTTTACAACTTGATTTACGCAGTCTCATTCTGGATGTGCTAGATACGTCGAACTGACATACGTCCATGTAATCAAAAGATCGGACCAATTTCTGTAAGAGGGATATAAAATACCATGACGAACAAAACACGAAGTTTTGAATACGTCCATGTAATTAAAAAAACATGTCAAACAAAACACGCAAATCCATTTAGACCTAGCGCTTCCGTTTAAGGATCCGTTCACTAAGATGTGGTACGTAAATTAAGGTTTGACTAGGGTCCGCCGCATTTCCGACCTAGGTTCAGGGATGCAATTAAGCACCCGATAACCCTATTCACGGACGCCCGATTACCAATAACCGTCAGGATGATCACTTATGGATCCCGTTCGTTGTGTCTTGGGGTGAAACCCCAATTCTTTAAAGAGTGGTTTAAGAATCCGAGTGCTGTTGCTATATACAGCTAGAAATTCTGTATAAGTCCAGACGGGAAGGTTTCCGTTATACACAATGTTTGGAATCGTTTGTTCGTAATCACAGCGGATCGTATAGTTTAAAGGGCTTAACTCTAAGTATCGTGTAGAAAAGTAGAGGGGCTTTCCCCTTTAAGCCCAATCGTTAGTTTCGTCTAATATATATAAATAGTTTAAATGTTGGAACAAGTCTGGAAATAAACATCGTTCGAACAAACAATCCGATCTCTTTAATACTTGTCTTACCTTGTTTTTTAATAGACGTAGAATCTTTGGTCTGTTTCCCTGAACTACCTGATGTCTCCAACTTTATAATTCTTCTGTCCATATCTTTAATGTGGTCTTGGAGTTTCTCGATTGTATCCGTTGATTCACATTGTCTCTCGGTTTTCGTGATTTCTCTTAGTTGTTTCAGTTTAGCAATTTCGTTATCCCTTTCATCTTTGAATTGTTGAATCATGCTTTCACGTTCTTGGTGCCATCTTCCATCTTTTTGAGAAGAGAAGTCCTTTTCTGGAAGTATAAAACAAACTGCATTTGATATTGATTGTTCTGGGAAAATAACAACTTGATTAACCAGTATCAAAAAGAGTCCGTTCTATATAAGTTAAAATTAGTTGATTCAAAGAAAATAATTGAAAAATGATATTGGTTGGGCAATTGAACAATAACTTTTGCAAGGGAAAGGTTTATGAACATTTATGTGGCTTTGTCAAACAGGGTCTGATTCTAAGTTATTATAGTGTAGTTCATTTTCAACTCGGGGCCTGGTGATTGATATTTTATTATCTGGTATTTTGTCAGATGCAGGACATTCGATCTGTTTCCCTCGATTACTCGCTGCCTCCAACTTCATAACTCTTTGGTCAATGTCTTTATGCCAGCGATCTTTAAGTGTTACCATTTCACGATTCAGTTCATCTCGCAATGGTTGGATCATAAGTAAAACGTCTTGGTGCCAAGAGTCATTTTCTGTTTAGAGAGAATTAAAGCTTTTGCTTATTATTTTAAAAACATATTTGCACTACCAGAACGTAATCTTGAACCCGCAAACCGATACTCATATTATCTAAATTAAACAAGAGCGTTTATAATGCAGAATGTTGTCTGTCATTTATATAACCCACATTAGTTGTGACTGTCTTATAGAATCGGGTCTGGAATTTCCCTGCGTAATTGGCCCTTAGAATAGCGTATTGTGTTTATACTTCAAAATTGAAGGAGAAATAAACTGGACACCTAATCCTGGTTCCATACTACATGTAGGTCACAATTTACTAATAGGATATAGGTTTGGGTGTTAATGGGTATTTGTGGACCACTTAAAGAAATTTGTTTACAGCGTGCATGTATAACCCTGTTTTAAGTGCACACTGGGGAATTTCATCTAAAAAATATATTTAAAAACGATAAGTTCCTGTACAATGAGTATATGACTCGGCGTATGGCCCGATGTGCAAACAGTATAGGCCGACTGTGGTCTTCGACTGGTGGACCAACTGATGAGTTTGGTCTAAGTACCACAAGAAGGATAACCTGATTATATGCACTTACCGTTTATTACGCCACTTCCTTCATCTCTTGAGCTATTCAGATTGATGTTATATGTTTCGGTGTCTACAGCCTGGTTTTCTGATTCTGATCCATCCTGGCGGCGAATTGTGTTTCTTGTGCATAGATATAAATGCCACGCCAGAAACATGGTTAGTACCATGCAATCTCCACTTGGATCTGACAAATGAAATTATGCTTTAGTTTATTATTATTATTTGTTTAAATTGAAACGTAATTATAACTGACAAGTGTAGTACACGAGGAAGAGTATGATTACCCAATCGCCATTTATGCCTGGTCAAAAAGAATATTTACCTATTTAATTTAGAAGATACAGCACACTTATTGTCCCGTGCTAAAAACAAACAGATCAGTATATCTCAACGTCTTTAGCTACGTTGTCGTTGCTAATATAAGATGTGCCACAAGCTAAAAGAAACGTAAACAGACGGAATAATTGTGAGAGCGCCCGTGTATGTGTTGTTTACCAATTGGTAATTTTTTTTTTGGGGGGGGGGCTTACTTTTTGTCTTTTTAAGCAATATTTAAATCTTATACATGTATATCTCAGAATCTAACAATGGGATCTTTATGGAACTTTGACTTACCCCCCCCCCCCCCCTCCCAAAGAATGGGTGGTGACTGTGGATTAAAACCATTTCCGAAACGTTTTATCAATTCGAAATCACCGAATGTTACGAACGAAAACAACTTACAATGTATAATCGTAACATTGTGGTTTTTTGACCGATTTCACTATTTATTTTTTTCTGCAGTTTCAGATTTTCGAGAATTCGTCGCTGTGATTTTGTTCCGGAAGCTAATTGCACAACTTATTTAATAGATGCACGATTTGCATGAAATTTCGAAGGTATAAGTAGATCATACCGATACGACTTGACAGATGCCATTAGAAACCTTCTAACTTATCTCCCCTTGGGGATATTAAGGATCAAAGTTTTCCAAAAAAAATATCGACGAACAATATGTCGGATCAATTCGGTTTTTTCTTTTCTGTACTAGCTACGAACTACTGATTTGTACACAAAAAAATGGAGTTTGTAGCTCAATCCGGAAGTACCACCATCTTGAAATGTGAAATATCCATATTCGAATATTATGTCGTCATCATCTCTTCCCGGAAGTAAAACGAACATGACAACTTCTTGAATATTGGTAATATTTTCATGAAATTAGGAATTAAGTAGATCTGGTTGATCCAACTTCAACGATTTCATTAGAAATTTTCTAAGTTATCATCCCTTGGAAAAAATAAGGATCGGACATTACTGATGCGTACACAAAATATGATTTCTATCGTTCAACCGGGAGTGCATCAATCTTGAAATGTTAAAAATCACTCAGGCTGTTGCGATATTTCACTTACAGCCACGGGAGTTACATTGTCTGAATCCTTTAAGGAATGTCTGAAAAACGTTCGAAGCAGAATTTGGATTTCGGTCACATGATGGTCTCAATTTTGAATTGAATATGAAAAACGGTGAAAAATCCACTTAAAAGGACGTGAAAATCAACAAAATAGGCTGTAATATGTTCTATGCGTCTCCAATTACTGAAATTAATACATTTCAGGATATCCGGGATCAAGGTCAAATTTTTATGCGCTGACAATGTTGTTTAAAGGACAATTTATATCTTTTATTTTTGAAATTTTCAATTTTATTCTTAATATTCGAACATCTGTGGCCAATCTGATTCAAATATTATCTCATTTAATTTTCGATATTTTCCTGCCTTTTTTTTAAAGTTCTTTCCCGCCATTTTGATTTCATTTTCTCTTCCGTTCCGTTTTTAAACGGCTCGATCCATTTTCTTAAACTTTTGGAAGTCATTCCGATTAACAACAATACAAGTTTCAGTTATTTCCCTTCAGTTCGCAGATTAATTTTTGGTCCGGTGCAATATTTGAAACTATATTCAGACTTGTAACTTTCCGAGGTTTTGACCCATTTTGATAATTATTTTTTTCTTATTCTATTTTTAAAATACTTGATATAATCAATGACACGTGACAGGGAATATGAAAGCTTTCATATCTGCATGGGACAGAAGCAGATCTAGTTTTATTTCGATTTGTTTCTGAATAGGTATTGGAGAACAGGCATAGCCTATTTTAAACCCCTCCCCCTGCCAGATATGAATACATGTATTTACATTTGAGAAATCATTAATCAATGTACAGGTGAAATCATGATTACAGTGATTTTAGAAATGGTTTCAGGGTAGTAAGCGAAAATTTCTAATATAGCATTCTTCTCGCGAATATTTGTTTAAGGGATTTTCTCTGTCTTTTAATTGTCTCTTTGGCATCAGATGTAGGAAATGCCGTTGAATATCTCTACGGCCATCCATCGTGTTTGAAGAAGAAACAAACTTACGGTGTGTAAGTAAGCCGTGTACCTTGCATGAGAAATGTACTTCGAATGACAAGTTTTAACATTTATGCATAAGTATTTTCTTGGAACACACAAGAACGTGCCTGTACTTACCCTGTGGTCTACATTACAATAAAAACAGGCATGTTCTTAAATAGAATTTTCTGGGGACACAAAATAAGATAAGTTTACCTAAATGCAAATACTATCTTAAATCTAAGCACAAGAATGTGCTAAAGAACTTAAGAATTTTCTAGAAATCGAGACCTGGTAGAGCAAAACCAACACATTTCCATCAACACCGCCTGAGCAATTAGAAGAAGCTAAAATGGTCGTATATGGACTTGTCTTCACGTGGCATTTTTGAAATACATCCCTGGAACGGTTTAAGAAAGGAAGTTCCTCTTATCGTGAGCATAAATCTCAAAAAGTACTAATTAATCAAAAACCATACAGGTACCAAGCTCTGTTTAGTTGAAGTGGTACAATAATTGTGTAACAATGCATCTGGGGTCGCCATTGACGTCATGTGCGGATCCACGAATCTTTATGCGGCACATATCTACTCCATTCTTGGATCTGCACTGGCACCAATTTGTTCTTGAACGTAAGCAAATTTAAAATTGTATCCGATATGTTTATAAGAGAGATTGTGGCAATCGCCTTAATTCCTTGCTCTAGAATTCCGAGCGTACTCCAGCCCCCACCCCGCTTTAGTCCGTGTCCCAGTGCCCGCCGTTTAGAATTGGTTATCAATAAATGATTCCAATGAACTGAAGATTTAAATATGAATCATTTCAGAATTTCTTTCCTGTGTAATAGATGGAATTAAAATTACTAATAGACTTGGGAGGAATTAAAATAATTAATGGTCTATTTTACTGTCTAAATTTGTTTGGAGTCCCTTCTGTTACAAAACCAGTCTGTCCGATTCCAGTTCTGGTTCTATTACAGTCTGTCCGGTTCCATTTCATTAGAAATAATTAAATGAAGGGAAATTCTTACCTTTCCAATAAGTTGAAGTCTGGCTTTTACAACACGATCAAACAAGCATAACCAGCCCACTTGTGTGTCGTGTCTTCAGTCCTCTGGTTGCGTAACAGTTAAGTGCAAGACTTTATACATTTCAAATCAGCCAACTAAAATCGTTAAAGGATAACCTTTCAACCCCCATAGTCAAAATGTATTTGTTAGAATATACAAGCTACAATAAACAATATCTGTATAACCCATAAATAGCCCTTAAAATTTATTCTTTTCAAACTGTTCAATTCAAAATTATGAATTAAAGTTATATTTTATACACGCAGCATTCATTACATTATTGTGACATTGTGTTTTGGGAAGAAAGACAAGTTCGAGCAAATGAATACCAAATATAATTTCGGGGGGTGGGGGGGGGTGGTGCATGTTAGACTCGAAATAAACTGGTTACTAACTGTATAGGATTCATCACGAGAGCAGATTATTGAGAATATCTCATTGAGTTAAACCATTAAGACGTTATTTTCAATGCGTATTGATTCTCGTAGGTTGCGCAGAAGTGCGCGTTTTCTGTGGGCCCTGCTAATCACCCACAAGAACGGACAAGATAGCCTTTTTGTCAGTACAGTCATTTAGGGAAACGTTTAAAGAGGTCAAACCTCTAACTCAATTATACCCATGATATTGGAAATTAAAAACACGAATTAAATTTCAATAGTGGTCTATTTCAATCAATATGGATGTTAATATCTTAATGTGAATATATGGGACCCTAGTATACAATATTTAAGACACAGTGGACATTTTAAAATCAGCACACGAGTCATGTACTGTATGGACATAATGGTCTCGAAAGCCATTTGAGATGACCAAAGAAAATCGTATCCCAGAAGACAATTCGAAATTGATAAGAAATGGCTGGTGATTCACACCAGAAAATAACGTGTAGAATAGATTAAGCAGCCGAAAATGACCGCCGTCCAAACTGGACTGTTAGCGTATTTCACCAAACATAATTATTGTTTAGGAATTACTATTAACAAATTAATCTATTTACATTCATAATATGTGTGTTTGTAGACCTTTTGTTGTTTAGTTAAAGATTTCAAGAGGTATAGAATTAAGCGCTCTTTAACATTTAGATATACAGATGTAATAGCAATACAGATATTCTCTTTTCAGTGCCTTTTTGAGATAATTCGGACGCCCTTAAGAAAACTTTCCCGGTACAATCTGGGTGATTTAGTGATATATTTGGACTAAGCACCTATTCGAACTAATTAATCTATCAAAACATTGCTTCAATGCCCTCTCAAAACTATGTATTCGTGGGGAGATACCTAACAAAAACTGTTGCTAGAAGTCAGTCATGTCTGTCACCTCATTTCATCGAGGGAGGATTCATTATTCAAATTGCAGTTTTCATTACTTACTGTTCATTTATCATACAAATTGAAGCCTAAACAAATTCTTAATTATTTTCGTTTGTATGTTGACACACCTCAATGTTCCCCAAACCGCCAAACCATTGGATCAAGAAATAACAAGCGTTCCCTCAGTCAAGCTAGCACAGCACACAATAAGCTGGCATACAACAGCCGGGTTGCCACTTAGTGATACCCTACCATTTGTGCCCAGTGCTTGTCCTATGGGTGTTTTTCTAGTAAGATTGGGTTTTTATACTTTCCATATACACCAAATTTGTGCCATACTTTTATTGCAAAAATAAAAACAACACCCGGGCCCGATTCCTAGAAAATTCTTAAAAATAAGCACAAAGTTATGCTTCACTTTTGCTTACGTAAGAAACTTTATGAAATACCGTCTCTAGAAATTTTTTTAAAGACCGTTCTTACGTAAAAACAAGCCAAGTACGAGTCTAAGCACATTGTGACTGATAAATTGAGAGTACCATGCTCTCTAACGTCATAAAAGCATTTTTGGTATGCGAATTACACTGTAAATTCGTCTGCACCACAGAGTTTCTATATATAGCTCTATGGTCCGCATAGAATTATAAATAGACCAATGACGTTAACTTTCCGGCAAATAGTCGATTTAGATGTATTTGATAAATGAAATGAAATGAAATACGGTTTAACGTCCTACTGTTTTGCTCCTAAACTGGGCTAATGAAGACGGACATTCGTCATACAGTGTGCTATGAGGGAAATTTCGCCCGGACAGCGGTGCTACGGCCTACTCTATCGAATTCAATCAAGGGATCTTTTACGCGCACGTCAGTTTGTACACGGGACCTCGTTTTTTGGTTCCATCCGAATGACAAGACAGTTGTCCTCCGTCCTGCATTCACTGAGCTTACGTAAGAACGGTCTTGAGAATTTTCTAGCGTCTTACCCACTTAACCACGTGATCCCCTGATGCCTTTGACATGTCCGCCATAAGTCTATAAGCTACCCCCCCCCCCCAAAAAAAAAAAACAAAAAAAAAAAAACGCAAGCACATGCAAACTGACGGAATGATTGAGAGAGCGCCTGATTTTAAAGTAGCTAAGTCTCTAACTCAATATCATCCAAAATCTTCCACATTGAAAACACGAATGATTTGTCAGTTTAAATAAAAATTGATGATGTGATCTTAACGGGAAAAGATGGCCTTCTGATATGCAATATTTAAGACAAGACAAATATTTTACCATTGGTACACGAATCGTGTACCATAATGCGTTTCAGCCCAGTTCTAGCAAGAGACTCTGGGAACGAGGCTAGAAATATTGCACCAAATCAAATGGTGTATGCAGACTGGAATAACTAGACGCTAAAAATTTGCATTCGATTGAAACTGTTGGCTTATTTCGCCGACCATAACTGATTTGAAATTGGAGTAAAAACGGAAACGATTTAATGTAAATCAGTTTATATACATTCATTTTAGAGTATCATATGCGTTACGACCCACTTTCAAGGTCCCAAATGTTAGCGATTTAGCTCCTTTAAAGTGGCCCGCATTTGTGTTGTTTACAAGTTGTAAATAAATCAAATTGTTTAGTGTAGAAGCGAAATATTCTATAGCATTCTTGTCGAGAATATATTGCTTGAGGATTTTCTGTCTTCCAAATGTCTCTTAGATATCAAAAAATGTGGTCAGCCGTATTGTTTGAAGCAGAAACAGGCTTAAGGTTGGTAAGCAAGCCCTATACCTTGCTTGATAATTGTAAGAACGAAGTTGTGCTTAAGTTTTTTCTTGGTACACATAACAAAGTGCTGGTGCTTACACGGAAGTCTATTTAAAATCTAAGCACAAGAACGTTCTTAAGAATTTTCTGGGAACACAAAATAAGATAAGTTTACTTAATTGCAAAGTCTACTTAAAATCTAAGTATAAGAACGTGCTTAAGAATTTTCTAGGAATCGGGCCCCGATAAACACTTTCCGGAAAATGTATCTTTAACAGCAAGAAAGAACTGTCGATGCCTTTATTTTTTAGAGCCATGTTCTTGTGCAAATAGCAAGCAATAAGTCAGTAAACTGCTGCTGGTACCGGTAACGGCGGAAGTAGTGGTATTTGATGGTTAATAGATTATAACATATTCTCGACTAACCATAAAATTTAAACGAATTGTTTCAGTTTTTATTGTCTGTATTCAATTGGCATACTTTAGTCTATTGTAGTACCATTTGGTAGGTGGTGCCTTGAGGGAAAATTAGAAGGATCATTGCCAGTTTTGAAGACCTTGAACTATTACAGATATGACAACACATATAGTGTAAATTGTGAGAGATAATAGAGTACAATAATTGTTTTGAAATATATTGCCAGGACTGGGGAAACTGTGATATGTATTGTATCTAATGTACGAATAATGTTAAATCCAAGAATGGCCGATAATTAGTTTAGAGTCGTATAAAAATCAGTTCGCATATAACACAGAAAATATCCACCAG
Source organism: Patella depressa (assembly GCA_948474765.1). Classification (NCBI taxonomy): domain Eukaryota; kingdom Metazoa; phylum Mollusca; class Gastropoda; family Patellidae; genus Patella; species Patella depressa. The sequence goes on from OX419719.1 coordinate 74,380,709, forward strand.
TATTTTTAAATACAGTGCAAGAGCTGAACAAGCCCTGACGTTCTGTATAAACGACGAATATGAGTGATAGGCAGATTTTAAAGCCTGTTATCTATATTTGTGACTGTCGTCTATCTGTCTGTCGTTTGTCTGTCTGTCTGTTCGGGGTTGGCGGCTATACTAGGGCTGTCACGAGGCTGGAATCTGGTGTAAAGGGGTAGCCCGGAAGAGGAGTAATATAGGTCCGAAAGCGGTGGTCTACCACTTGCGGTGTTACTTTGGGTCAACCACTAGTTTTTAGCATCTATCTGACGTCGTTCCACAAACTTTGGCTAAATTTGTTTTTAAAAACATAATTCAGTGTTTATCTCGCGTAGAATTAATTTGGACTTCACGTTAATTTATGTTTGAGTATTATTACTCTAGTTAGAGAGAACATTAAATTGCATGGATTATCTATCTGGATGTCAGATTCGTCCTCATATTGTGTAATAGTCTTTGTGACAAACTGTTGACAATATACACAAGTACTGTCATGTATTCAACGTGCAATTCGTCACGTATAGCCAAAGCAAGGTTAAGATTATGAGCTCCTTTATTAGTGAAATACTACCATAAAAGATTATTGTATTAAACCAAATATAGAAATATTCTGTTGAATTTATTGACCGTGTGATTAATAGAAATAGTTCAGAGTTTTTGAATAGGGAAACGTTAAATAAGAATTCTTTCTTTGTTGTGTTTATGCGTTTAGACTACTATCCCTATAAGCCCACGTGTTGTTCAACTGAACAAAGAATGACTTTGGTATCCAACACACTTTTAATAATAACACAGCAAATGTTTTTAATTCGACGCTGTTTATTGTAAAAATATTAGAGACTTTTGGTAAGAAGAATTTGTCCAACCCGATACTGATACGTTGCGTCAATGTAGTTTCAAAATTTGGGCTGATTTCGCATCGTGTACATATGAGTTACGATTTTCACCATTGGGGCGATGTTTTTCAATGATATAAACTGTTTGATGGGTGCTACCGTGTCCGTATGCCCCGTCACGTATGCCAACTACACAAAAATTGATGACGTCATAGGAACCCCAAAATGAACTTCAGCTTATGAAAATCTAACCATTGTTGTTAGAGATAGCAATGGCCCGGATTTCAAAAAGGCCCCTCCCAGAAGCGTAGTTTTTTTTAGGTTAATATAAGGAACTGTGTGTATACTTTAATGATTGTTAGCAATTTCTGAGCGGGTGGGGGGGGGGGGGCATTTCACGCCGGGGGGGGGGCGTAGACTAGATCTAGTCTGCTATGGCCCCAGCTCGCCATGGATCGGGCCCGTATCTACCCCCCCCCCCCCCGCGTGAAATGCTCGCCGCGCCCCCCTTTAGATACGGGCCCGATCCATGGCGAGCTGGGGCCATAACAGACTAGATTTCTTTCACAGAATTAACTCTGGAATGATGAATAAAGTAGTATGCTACTACCAGTTTGTGCATCAGAAGTTGCCATGGTAAACGTTAGACGTCCACTCGACACAAATTAGGTCATTTCGGGGGGACAGCGCTAGAGAGAGGGGGAAATGGGGTTTAACGTCCACTCGACCCAAACTAGGTCATTTCAGGACTAACATGGTTTAATTTTATTTCAATAACTCGCTTGCGCGTAGGGGTCTTTAGCAGGAGGATGAAACCGGAGTAGCCGGAGAAAACCCACGAGGTTGGACAGGCTACCCATAATTTTTCACTAACATTTATGATTCAGTGTTATTTGGAAAATTCACTTGCGCGTAGGTGTCTAGCGTCTAGCATAGGGTGAAATAAGAGGTATTTGTGGTAGGAAATTCCCACTCAACTTTGAGGTAAAATCTAGAGTCAACGGAAGAATCCATGGCGAGCTGGGGCCATAACAGGCTATATTTCCTTTCACACAATTGTTTTCACTACATAGTTTTAAGTTATGTGGTTTATGTGCACGAACCAACGTTAACCCGTCAAAATGCCAGTCAGTGTTGTCAGTTCCATGGAATGAATTTAGTTCAGATAGACAGTCTAACCAAAAATGATTTTATTGGGAATATGGTTCATCAGATAAGTGGGCAGTAAGTAGAATAACAAGTTATTATCTTTTTAGTTTCATAAACTTTTATTACCCATGAAACAGATTTTTGTCTGCGAACCTCCGGGACGCGTTTTCCGTGGATAGTCGTAGGACGTGTTGTACCGAACTGCCAATACTCCAAACCCCACAAATGCACCTTAGACGCAAACTCACTTGTCTTCATAACCTTTCAATATATTTATAACATACTTTGGGTTACCAGAAATCAAAGATGATCTAAATTCAACATTTTATTCTAACATACACAATGCTCCCGTAATCTGGAAAAAAACTAGCAAGTCAAATTTTGGTGAAAACTGAGTGAGACCCATATTTGGACTGAGTACACATGTATATAATTATAGGGTTTTTTCTCCTTCACTGAAAGTGCTTCTAATTATCTTCATCTAAAAAGACAAAATCAAATTGGTTATATATTCAGTAGCTTAACAAAACAGTTTTCCTTTGTTTACTCAAAACTACATTAAACAGAGTTATTTGGTTTTTCCAGATTACGAGAGAATGGTATACTAAATGTATGAGTAACCCTTCTCTGTGAGCTACCAAAGCTCGTCTGATTTACATCCAAAACCCTAAGACAATGTATACTAAAATGGTACATTCATTAATGATACTGAACAAAAGAACTCAATATTGTCTTACGATAATTACATAGAATGTTACAGAACAGTTGATGTGTGACAACTGAAAATACAGCAGTAAACGCAACCAGCGTATTATCAAACTTTACCACTATATATTTGCCAGCCGCTGGGCCTTTATTAAATTAAACAATAGTATGGTCAATTAAAGGACATCGGAGATTGTATTACACAAGCTGTTATATTATGATGATAGGATCTGGGTTATAATCAGATTGAGGCAAGCTATTAGGGTTATATTTTCGATATTTATGTTTTCTTGGCACCTTCTTTCCATTGTAGGCTAACTGGAGCATGGATAGGTCTTTACAGATCAGGATGTACTGGGACTTTTCAGTGGGACAATGGTGAAATTGTAGACTTTCAAGGATGGGGAATTGGGGAGCCAAATATTGGAGAATCTTGCGTGTTTGGTCTTTTCCAATGGAAATGGCTTCACATGGACGGGAGTACATTGCGATACAACGTATCCATATGTTTGTGAATATATAGGTGAGCTTCTTCACATTCTGCTTCCTCTGTAGACAGTTCTTCCTTGTCCGCTCCCCACCCTCCTCAACATTTGTGCACTACTCATTATCCGATCCCACTTCCCTCTGTAGGCACATATTATTTTGCCTGCCCCCAATCTACCCACTCACGCACTGGTAGACATTTGTTGACCACTACCTACCCCCCAACCCCTCACACTCCCCTTCGTATTAGACATTTCTTAACCGCTTTCTACCTTGCTCCATCCTACTCCCCTATGTAGACATACATTTTTTTATGTCTGGCCCCGATCTACCCACTGGTAGACATTTGTTCGCTGCTCTCTACCTTCCCGTGTATGTAATGTAATAATGATTACACATATTTTCTTTTGAACAGAAAGCTCACAGGTACCACAGATAACAGCTTTGCCCTTTAACTGCCCTAGCCCCCTCATGTACATGAAACGCACAGACTTCATCGAATCTAGCCAGGGTATGTATATATTCATGTCTAGGACTTACAACTAAGACGGGATACAATATGAAGTCATCCCTGGGTTTGTATTAGCAAACAATTAAATATCAGAGCCTAATTTGAATTTTACAGAAACAGAGTAAGGATAAAGATAAATGAGTTTAGGCCCCTATTTTTCGGCATCAACGGGGCAAATGAAGATTGGAGAGAGAGAAAGAAATGGGGTTTAACGTCCACTCGAACAAACCTTGTGCGTAGGGGGTCTTTTGCAGTGGGAGGAAACCGGATGGACCCCCACCCCTCCCCAAAGTAAAGATAGGCACATGAACGAAGTTTTGCCCATGCAGTACCATTTCCACCAACATGAGATCTCCTGGATCCACCAATCTCATTTGAACTCTTTCTCTGCAAATGCAGGGATCGCACACCCGACCTTCTGACTCGCGAGACATTTTAGGTTAACGTCTAACCCACTGTGGCCCCTCACATATAAATACATGATTCATAAAATTCAGTAAGAGAATTATCTTTTATCGTTTAGTAAGAAACGATTTTATTTTAATTTTAAAGGTCGTGAAGCTTCGTTTGAGAAAAAGGGAGATAATCCGAATTCAACTGGACATATTCAGACTGTTGACGTCACATCTTACATGGATTGTTTGATCGTTTGTATTCAAACGACTGGTTGTAGTTACGTCACTCTAATTTCTAACTTATGTAATATCTATTAGCACCGTGGTGGGTGGTATGGGTACTGACTGGGGCACCAATATTTAGGGAAACCTCCAAAACATTGTTCGTTCAACAACTGTTAACCTGTCTACGATGGGCATAGTAGACACAATAAGAAATGTAAAACCAGGACTCGACGTTTTGTACTCTATTATGGTTTCGAGCGACTACTCGACACAAACTAGGTTATTTCGGATTTAACATATTATTGTATGTTTCAGTTTTATGGGCGTAGGTGTCTGTAGCATGGGATGAAATGAGAGGACCCTAAGGAAACCCACCAGATTAGACGGGCGATCTTACTCTTTGTCGGGTAAAACGGTCGAATCCCGAGCTGTACTCAATTATGGTGTTGGACATGGGGGGGGGGGGGCATTGAGGGTGCAATACTCGTACCTCTTCATCGAAATCCGATACTATGTCTTTAACCCGCTATAGACAGCGTTGAAACGATGACAACTCTAATCCAATGATCTCAAACTCGGCTCGATAAACTTGGAGATCTTGTGCTTTATCCTGGTGTTGGTCGAGATATTCCGTCCGGTCGGGGTGTCCTCGTCAATGGTGCTGGCCGACATATTCCGCCAATGGTGATGGAGAAAAGACTTTGCAACGGACAACGCAGGGGTCAAAATTCACGACGGCACCCACGGCAATTGCCGTGGTATTTAGCGAAATTGCCGTAGAAAATGAATAATATATGACTATTATGACGACGGCAATTTGCCGTAGTCGTCACTGAAATTGCCGTTGTACAAATGCGTAATCCACGGCATAACAGAAAATAATATTTTATTGTTTTGTTTCTTTCCTGGGTTTTTCTATCGAATTAGATCTCGAACCACACAGCTGTCATAGCTACTAAAAATAGATCGAACGGCGTGGAATTGGCTATTTACCTGACGTCACATTAGCGGGCGCACGTACGCAGATACCGATAATACAAGTCGTTCATGCAGATGCCCATGAAACGGATAGCCTATACGGTACACGATCTACGCATATTTTCGTCTGTTTGCCACTAGTTTATAGCATTATGAAGTACATGTATTTATATCAAAATAAATAAAACACTTACCCCCCCCCCCCCCTCCCAGTCATCTGACCTACTTCTACTGGAATGGAAATGGACACGGCTCGTTGTCTGGTGTATTTAATCATTTAACAAGTACAGATCAATTTACAGAAATAAAGGCTATGAAGAATTTACAGGAAAAATATGACCAAATCAAATATAATTTTTAGCGTAAAGCCGTAAATATAGACGGAATGTAAGAAAGGCATTCCAAGGGGCGTTACATGTCCACCGCATGATGTTCGTGTAATGATGTCATGCACGTATGGAAGCCTATTGCGGCCATTTCAGAATCTCGTCCCCTCGCCGCGAGAAGTCGAGAAGACGAGAAGTCGAGGGCGAGAACACGAGAAGTCGAGGGAGCGAGAAGTCGAGGGCGAGAGAGCGAGAACGCGAGGAAACAGGGCGAGAATACGAGGATCTCGCCCCGAGAACACGAGATTACTTTCACCTCGACTTCTCGTCCCTCGACTTCTCGCTCCCTCGTGTTCTCGCCTTTGAAAAACCTCGTGTTCTCGCTCCCTCGCCCTCGACTTCTCGCTCCCTCGACTTCTTGCCCTCGACTTCTCGCCCTCGACTTCTCGCTCCCTCGTGTTCTCGCCTATGAAAAACCTCGATTTCTCGCTCTCTCGCCTTTGAGTCAATCTCGTCTTCTCGTGTTCTCGCTCCCTCGCTTCGTCACAATCTCGTCTTCTCGTGTTCTCGCTCCCTCGCCTCGGAAGTGCAGTTATTACGCATGTCCACTGACTGCCGTATCGGCATTGGTATTTTGACATGGATTATAATAAACGAAAATGTTTGAAGTTCTAGAAAATGTAATAGTCCTAAACAAGCTTAATTTCTTCTTGCACAGATAATATTGTATTCTGTAATTGATTTTAAGTCTTCAGTCAAATCTTTCTTTGCTCTCTAAAAATATTCATCGGGTGTTTTCACTTGATGCGTGGTTTTGTCAGTGCTGCAGGATGGAGAGCCTGACAAGGGACAATGTATAGTTGTTCGAATGGGATTTTAAAAAACGATGTCCTGTGTCTGGAATCGCAAGGAAGTTGGTTCTACGGTGGCTCACTGGGTAGGACGTTTGCTCTGTAACTTCTTCAAAGTTCCTCGTGATTTTTGGCGATGTTCACTATTGTCAGTGGTGTAGGACGGAGAACCTAGCAAGAGACAAAGTATAATAGTTCGGATGGCATAAAAATAACCGAAGTCCTGTAGAACGGAGAGCTTAGCAAGAGACAAAGTATAATCGTTCGGAATGAATAAAAATAACCGAGGCCTCGTGTCCGGAATCTAATTGAAGTGGGAACTACGGTGGGTCAGTGAGTGGGACGTTTGCTCTCTTACTTCAGTGGTGTAGGAGGAAAGAATTGACAGGGGACCACGTATAGTCGTCGGGTGGCATAGAAAAACAATGTCCCGTGTTCGGAATCAAAATGAAGTGGGAGCTACGGTGGCTCAGTGAGTAGGACGTTAATGTTTGGAGCCACGGCTGCTAAGTGGGTAAGACGCTGGCTCACTAAACTGAAGGTCACGTGTTCGATCCTTGCATTGGACAAGAAAGTTTATCGGGTTTTCCGACGTGGTTTCCCCATGTCATTGCATTGGTGCAGGACGGAGGGTTTGGCAAGGACAGTTGTCTATTTGTTCGGATGGGATGAAAATCCTAGGCTGTAAATTGACGTACACATAAAAGATCCCTTGGCAGCCTGGATCCGATATAAGAGGAGACCTAGGTGCCGCTTTCCGAGCACAATTTCCCTTATAGTACAGTCGGAGCAGTAGGACGTTAAACCATATTTCATTTCATTTCATCAAAGTTCATCGGAAATATTCTAGCGGGTTTTTTCCATATCAGTGGAGAAGGAAGGGTTGGGTTAAATGAGCGAGGTCATGTGTCCGGATTCGAAATAAGTTGGAGCTGCGGTGGCTCAATGCGTAGTCTAGCCTTTCTTGCGAGGTACCCTCTTATCAGTGTAGGTCGGAAGGCCTAGGGACAGCATGTCGTTCGGATGACATGGAACAGCGAGGTCTCGTAGGCTACACATAGGCGTGGGTGGGTGTTTGGGGGGGGGGGGGCTCGGTTTCGATACCCGCTTCTTTCTATGATGCTAATATTATCAAATATTATCAAATAAACTACTCGTAGTTTACCCGCCTATGCACGGGCCCAAATTCGCCCGGGGTCCAAGTTCGCCCATGGCCCAAATTTGCTAGGGGCCCATATTCGCCCAGTGCTCAAATTCCCACGGGACCTAAATTCGCCCGAGGTTTTATTCGTTCGTGGCCCAAATTTACCGGTAGGACAGATTCGATGGCCTAAAATACATGTACGTGGTCGTTCTTTTCAATTTGATACGAGATATGTGGGGGTTAATCGCGGCGACGAAGCGTAATTCGCCTTGGGCCCGAATTCACTGACCTAAAACATTCCTGTTGTGATGCTGGTTAATTTAATAACACATAATAATGTGTAGGTGGAGAAAACAAACATACATAAACACACCCATACACACTTAGATTTTATTTATAATATATATATATTAAAGTAGATAAAGTACAAGTACTTCTTTGTTTACGGTAGACAATGCATACAAAATAGAAAAAATACGTCCAGGCAACAAATTCTCCACTTTAGGCCTACATATATAGCCTATATATATATGCCGTTGTGTGAAATTTCTAGCTTGCCTGCTTCTGTTTTCCGTCCTAGCAAGTTTCGGGTAAAAAAGGTACATCATCTAATTCTTCTAGTATCACTTCATTGTCACGCGACTTTTCTGTTATCCATTCTTTGACGTTTGACAGAAGCCGTAAAATAAATACAGGCTTACTTAATGTGCGATGGTATTTGAATTTCGCGGTGATTTGGTTTCAACCGTTCATTGCGACAAGCTGGGAACAATTTTAGGTACTGGCTTACCATTGGATCGAATTAGATGGAAATGGCAGGTTTGTGCCGGAGACAAATGCTGATTTGTAAGACAAAGAACTCCAGGAATGTGCAGACAAAGTTCTCAAAGACTCAATCATTGGGGTATACTAATAATACAGAGTTCTCACATTTCAACTTAAAAAAAAAAAACCAACTGTGTATGAAACATTATCACGATTCCAAACTTGTTGACGAAAGTTAGAAAGTGATGTTAGAAGCAATAAAATCGAATAAAATTTTTCAAGTCTGAGCAGGGGGGGGGGGGTCCGGACCCCCTAGACTCCCCCTCTGAATCCGCGCCTGGTATGAGGAAATTTATATTATTGCATTTGTTTATTTTTGCCAAAATCGTTTTCATGTGTATTTAGTATGTATTTCTCTTGGATATTGTTTTACTGAAATAGTTTTTTATAAAAAATACTTGTTTCCAGTAAATAACAGATTCTTTCAATCATTGGTGCTATTTCTCTACTGTTGACCATATTTATTCCACAGACCTGGGATAAGTTGTTTTCGTCGTGTCACTGCAACATTTAATATGTGGTATTATACAGTAATCCCGGCATATTTTCCACAGGTACATTGGGACAGGAACGCCCTTATTAGACTATGGCTCACCTGATCTATACATCAGAAGGTATTTTTTTTAAAATATGAATTACATGTTTGATAGTAAATATTATATTATTTAGCATCAAATATGGATAAAATAAGATCAAAAATTTGAAATATGTTCAGAAAAAAACAAAAACTTTGAAAAATCACATAGACTCTATTAGTATTATTATATTATAGGTCTGGTGTGCCTTTGTCTAATAAGGGCGTTCCTGTCCCCATGTACCTGTGATATTTTCAGAAAAATTCTCTTTAACAAATGGAAACAAACCAACGTGTTCCGTCTCGTAAAAGGTATTCCGTGGTCTAATTATGGCTATTGACCCGTGACCCTATGACGTTGATTTTTGGTTTCTGATATTGTCTTAGAATTTGATTTTTTTCACTCCAGCAGTATGGCTACACTTGACAAATATAGTTCGAGGCGTAATTCTAGTGCTGACGTATTGTGCAATGCATCGGAAAAGAAATGTATGCGACAGTGGGAGAAACTGGAAAAACCCCACACGGCGAATCGAAACCGAACGATTACACGTTATCCCTTGCCAGGCCCTCCGTCCTCCATCCTACACAACTGACATGGGAGGACATCTCCAGAAATTTAGCCCGATGCGCTTCGATGAAGCGAGAGAGCCATTGTAGCCACCACTTCATTACGATTTTGGACAAAGAACCTCGTATTTTATATATATACCGTTCAAACGACTATACGTTGTCCCTTGCCAGGTCTTCAGTCCTATAGGCTACCACTGACAAGCAGGAACCCGACCGAAAAATCCTGAAAATCTTTGATAAAGTAAAAGAGCGAACGTCGATCCTATTCACTGAGCCATCGTAGCTCCATTTGTATTCCGGCCACGGGATCTCGGTTATTTGTATTCCATCCGAACAACTATTCTTTGTCCCTTCTCAGGCCCCCCGTCCTACACCACTTACACCACTTGGTATTCGATCCCTGCATTGGAAGAGAAAGTTCATCCAGATTTTATTTCGGGCGTGATTTCTCCTTGTCAGTGATGCAAAACGTAGGGCCTATCAAGGACACCTATTGGCGTGCACATAAAAGATCACTTGGAAGTTTAAATTCGATATAAGAGTAGGCCTTAGCGCCACTGCCCGGGCAAAATTTCCTTGATAGCACACTGTATTATTGTATCGTATGCCCGTCTTCATTAGCCCAATTTAGGAACAGAACAGTAGGACGTTAGACCCCATTTTATTTCATTTCATTTCATTTAGATTCCGGACCCGTCACCTCGGTTATTTTTATTTCATCCGAACGATTATACGTTGTCTCTTGCTAGGCTCTCTGTTTTACACCAGTGACAAGGGTGGACATAGGCAGAAAAATCACAATGAACTTCGATTAAGTTAGAGAGAAAACCTCCTACGCAGTGAGCCACCGTACAACCAACTTCATTTCGATTCCGGGCACGGGACCTGGTTTTTAAAAATCCCATTCGAACAACTATACATTTTCCCTTGTCAGGCTCCCCATCCTGCAGCACTGACAAAACCACGCATCAAGTGAAAACACCCGATGAATATTTTTAGAGAGCAAAGAAAGATTTGACTGAAGACTTAAATTCAATTACAGAATACAATACTATCTGTACAAGAAGAGATTAAACTTGTTTAGGACTATTACATTTTCTAGAACTTCAAACATTTTCGTTTATTATAATCCATGTCAAAATACCAATGCCGATACGGCAGTCAGTGGACATGCGTAATAACTGCACTTCCGAGGCGAGGGAGCGAGAACACGAGAAGACGAGATTGTGACGAAGCGAGGGAGCGAGAACACGAGAAGACGAGATTGACTCAAAGGCGAGGGAGCGAGAAGTCGAGGTTTTTCAAAGACGAGAACACAAGGGAGCGAGAAGTCGAGGGCGAGAAGTCGAGGGAGCGAGAAGTCGAGGGCGAGGGAGCGAGAACACGAGGTTTTTCAAAGGCGAGAACACGAGGGAGCGAGAAGTCGAGGGACGAGAAGACGAGAAGTCGAGGTGAAAGTAATCTCGTGTTCTCGGGGCGAGATCCTCGTATTCTCGCCCTGTTTCCTAGCGTTCTCGCTCCCTCGCCCTCGACTTCTCGCTCCCTCGACTTCTCGTCTTCTCGTGTTCTCGCCCTCGACTTCTCGCGGCGAGGGGACGAGATTCTGAAATGGCCGCAATAGGCTTCCATATGCACGGGTGTGAAGTTGTCTTTCGATAATCAAATTATGGTACTACGATACGGATATTTTATAATCGGAATTCCACACCTCAACGGCGAAGTATTCATTTAAAACGCAAGTTACGTGCCATGATACTTTACTTATATTTGGTGAAATTCACGTAGATACGGATTATATAGAATTGCACGAATCTTCGTGTCGCTGAGCCAAAGCAGATTCGCGGGCTTGCAATAATTTTATACCTCCTAATTTCGGAGAAATAAAACGGATTTATTACGATATTTATATGGACTGCGGTTGACGTAAAGTTCTAAACATTTTTAGGGTGTTTGTGGTGACCTACTGTTATAATAATATACTAAACACACATTACAAATGAAAACATATATACTTATAGTTTATTTATTATTTATAATCTTTATTAATCAAATTTATCGGTTTAAAAAAATGACGTAGTGATGAAAGTCAAATGAAAGTTTTGCCGTAGTGTACACAAAAACTGCCATAGTGAAGAAGGGATTACTGTGGCATTTTTTGAAAAAACTGCCTCAGTTCCAATATCATGAATTTTGACCCCTGCAACGTATAGCGGCTCAGTTAGGACCAAAAACCCCAAATCCCGTGTTTACGTTGGCGTCGATGCCAAAGTAGGTCTTAGTGTCGCTTGCGCCATTATTCTTGTTGCCACAGAAACGTAGAACCATTTCTTTTCATTTCCATCTTCATACATACTAAAACGTACTTAACCTGGGACCCAAACTTCTAGAGTGTTACCCAAACTTCTTCTAAAGCTCTCAGCATAATAGCACGAAAGTACACTGATCCCGCACCCCCTCGTTCCCCATTCATCCTATGCTAAAGCTCATATGTGTTTCTAAACTAAAAATACAAAGCAAAATTGTATTTTAGAATTGGGGTTAGCTCTAAAGCCAGGAGAAATATAACTGTATAAATACATAACCCACCTCATCCACAAACTCACTTACTCCCAAACTTCTTCTGAAGCTCTCAGCATAATAGCACGAAAGTACACTGATCCCGCACCTCCTCGTCCCCCATTGATCCTATGCTAAAGCTCATATGTTTATAAACTAAAAATACAAAGGAAAATTGTATTTTACAATCGGGGTTAGCTCCAAAGCCAGGAGAAATAAATATATAACCCACCTCATCCACAAACTCACTTACCCCCCCCCCCCCTAGCAAAAAAACCAACAAATAGATCGGTTTTCTTTTCTAATAAATCAGTTTACCGTGTATATTCTATGCAAATAACAATGTTAATATATGATGTCTTATAGTACAATGAATAAATATTATATAAAAATGTTAATATATAATGTCTTATATTACAATAAATATTGTTAGATAACAATACTAATATATATATATTGTTTTATATTACAATAAATATTATTACATAACAATATTATATAATGTCTTATAACACAATTAATAAATAGGTTTAATTCTAAAAGTATTTTCGTTACAACATGAGATATATATTATAATATAACATATAATGTCTTATATTACAATACATATTATTACATAACAATATTAATATATTACAATTAATAACTAAGTTAAATACTAAAAGTATTTTCTTTACAACATGAGAACCATTCGGTGTCCAAAATCTTATGAAGACAATTGGGTTGACCATAAACAGGGCATACACCGGTTTCAAATTAGTGTAACCCTAGCAACAAATATAAAATAATACTATTTGACCTGAAGCTTCAACTTTCCAAGCTGTCTTTGTTTGTCCACTTCGATCATTTCTTTTCATGTCAAATTTCCTTAATGTGCAGACAAAATTGTCCCATTTATAGAACAGTGTGACTTTATAGCAAAGTTTTTTTTTCTTAAAAAAAAAGTTTGCTTTTAATAAAATAACATTAATAGAAAACTTTGACTATTTTAACATGTATACAAAAAGTATGGATGTATTAAAATTTGTGGTTCAACTCTGAAAATCGAATTAAGATATGATTTGAAGGGGAGACAACTACTATACTAGATGGAGACTAGAATGACAATAGAGTTAAATGACATAAATAAACGATAAATAATATCACACGATTAATTTTTCTTCTAATAATTTAATCTTTTCGTATGACTCAGGTACAGACGGAAACTTACAATAATCTACAGGTGTCTGATTCGATCTGTTTTTACTTTTTACATCTAAACCAAGTTCAATTAAATACTGTACCGTATCTAGATAACCAAACCTACAAGCTAGGTGTAACGCATTGTCATTGTCCTTATCTCGATCATCTATATTACCACCTTTATCTAGTATCAGTTTAATTTTAGGCACGGGTTCGGTTTGTGAATCACAACACTGCAGTATTGGTGTTCTACCATTAAGACCACTACTATGAACGTCTAAACCCCGTGTTACTAAAAACTGTACAGTTTCTAGACTACCAAACCTACAAGCTAGGTGTAACACATTGTTATTGTCTTTATCTATATCTTCTATACTACCACCTTTATCTAATATCAGTTTAATTTTAGGCACGGGTTCGGTTTGTGACTCACAACACTGCAGTATTGGTGTTCGACCATTAAAACCCCTACTATGAACATCTACACCCTGTGTTAGTAAAAACTGTACTGTTTCTAGACTACCTAAGCTACAAGCTAGGTGTAACACATTGTAATTGTCTTTATCTATATCTTCTATATTTCCACCTTTATCTAGTATCAGTCTAATTTTAGGCATGGGTTCGGTTTGTGACTCACAACATAGCAGTATTGGTGTTCGACCATTAAAACCACTACTATGAACGTCTAAACCCTGTGTTACTAAAAACTGTACAGTTTCTAGACGACCATATTTACAAGCTAGGTGTAAGATATTGTTATTGTCTTTATCTATATCTTCTATATTTCCACCTTTATCTAGTATCAGTTTAATTTTAGGCACGGGTTCGGTTTGTGACTCACAACACAGCAGTATTGGTGATCGACCATTAAATCCCCTACTATGAATGTCTAAACACTGTGTTAATAAAAACTGTACAGTTTCTAGACTACCAAACCTACAAGCTAGGTGTAACACATTGTTATTGTCTTTAACTATATCTTCTATATTACCACCTTTATCTAATATCAGTTTAATTTTAGGCACGGGTTCGGTGTGTGACTCACAACACTGCAGTATTGGTGATCGACCATTAAATCCCCTACTATGAATGTCTAAACACTGTGTTAATATAAACTGTACAGTTTCTAGACTACCAAACCTACAAGCTAGGTGTAACACATTGTCATTGTCTTTATCTATATCTTCTATATTACCACCTTTATCTAGTATCAGTTTAATTTTAGACACGGGTTCAAATTCTGATTGACAACACCGCAGTATTGGTGTTCTACCATTAAGACCACTACTATGAACGTCTAAACCCCGTGTTACTAAAAACTGTACAGTTTCTAGACTACCAAACCTACAAGCTAGGTGTAACACATTGTTATTGTCTTTATCTATATCTTCTATACTACCACCTTTATCTAATATCAGTTTAATTTTAGGCACGGGTTCGGTTTGTGACTCACAACACTGCAGTATTGGTGTTCGACCATTAAAACCCCTACTATGAACATCTACACCCTGTGTTAGTAAAAACTGTACTGTTTCTAGACTACCTAAGCTACAAGCTAGGTGTAACACATTGTAATTGTCTTTATCTATATCTTCTATATTACCACCTTTATCTAGTATCAGTTTAATTTTAGACACGGGTTCAAATTCTGATTGACAACACTGCAGTATTGGTGTTCTACCATGAAAACCACTACTATGAACGTCTAAACCCTGTGTTACTAAAAACTGTACAGTTTCTAGACTACCAAACCTACAAGCTTGGTGTAACACATTGTCATTGTCTTTATTTCGATCATCTATATTACCACCTTTATCTAATATCATTTTAATTTTAGACACGGGTTCAATGGGTGACCTGCTGCAATATAATATTGGTGTCATGCCTACTATGCCCTTCTCATTGATATCATGACCAGATTCAATTAAATCCTTTAAATTATTTAAATCCCCCTTTAGACACGCATCATCTAATGTAAGAAAGCTCGCCCTTGTCTTGGCTATGGTATCCTGCTCTTCGTCAACATTACAGCCTAGAATTACTTCACCCGTAGAACCCAGATCAGGGACAGTGCTAATAACTGGATGAATTTGTTGTTGGCCGTTTCCATGGCAACATACATCTAAAAAGAGATCATAATGTCATGTTACTTGGCTAAAAATAATTCTATGGTAAACAACCGGGAAATGTATGAAATAAAATAGAGTTTTATGGTACCTCAGCTCCAGTCGATAACCATGGCGACAAACATGGTGATTTTAACGAGACAAATATATATTTATATACATAAACAACTATCGCATGGTGTTTAACGTCCTACTGTTCTGATTTGACAGCGTCAATATGGCCTACTCTTATATCGAATTCCAATTGTAAAACATGTTTTGAGAAAAAATTGGCCCACAAAGCTGCGCTTTGGCCTAGCTGCCAGTTATTTTCATTTCAACTTTCCCTATAAATGGACATATGTCATATTAGGGTCTGTAAAGGATCATTTTAAGTGCATGCCAGTGTGTACACGACAAAATATCCTCTAAAAGAACTTGTCTGGCAATAAGATAAATACGAGGGCGACATTAAACACCCCCAACCCTACTCCTGCTGGTTCTGTAGGAGGTGGCTATGTGGGTAAGACGCGGAGAAAAGCCATCGAGATTTTACGACGTCATTTCCCCTTGTCAGTGGCGCAGGGAGAAAAGCTGTCAAGTCGTTCGGCTTGGACGAAAAATCGAGTTTCCATGTATACATTGGTATGTCCGTAAAAGATCCCTTGGCAATGAATTGGAATTCGACATACGAGTAGGCCATAGCGCTGTTGTCTGGTCAAGATTTCCCTCTTAGCACACTGTATAGCATGTGTCCGTCTACATTAGCCCAGTCGGACGTTACACCCCATTTCATTTCATTTCTCTCAACATCCCAAGACCATTGTCACTGGTGATATCCTGTGAATGCAATCGAGTAACCACACAACCCATCATTTAGTAGATTGATGCATCTTGAATATATTGGAATGATGTTCATGAAACATGTTCCAGAAAGGCAATTAATGTCCACTTGACATTCATAATCTCCTGTTTTACAATCAGCCCAAAGCTTCGGACAAGTTTGTTTGTGATATTCAACTTACCAAACGTTTCCAAATTTTCATCTTCCATATTTTCACTGTTTCCCAGGTTGGAGCTTTCTATAAGATATTTGAAAATAAATATACTAAGGCATGTCTGCTTCTGAGGAATTGCCGAGCACAAGAAATTTGGCAGCATCCAAAATTAAGAATGCAAAGAGTTATTGGGTCTTAAACAATCGGGAGATCACGTGGCTGAGTGGGTAAGACGCTGGATTGCTAGCCTGGAGGTCGGGTGTTCGATCCCTGCATTGGCCCAGGAAGTGATACAGGACGGAGGGTCTGACAAGCACAGCTGTCTAGTCATTCGAAAAAAACAAGGTCCCGTGTACACATTGGCGTGCACGTAAAAGATCCCTTGGCAGTTGGAATTCGATAAAAGAGTAGGCCGTTGCGCTGCTGCCCGTGCACAATTTCCCTCTTAGCACACTGTATGGCGTATGTTCGTCTTCATTATCCCAGGTTAGGAGCAGAACTAGTCATATATTGTGTAATCTCTGAAACAACACCAATTTCAAACTGATGTTATTAAATCACGAGGTATTGAATGATAGCTATTAACTCCTAACATCCCATAGTTCGGGTGATAAAGAGAGAGAGAGAGAGAGAGATGGGATATAATGTCCACCCGACCCAAAATAGGTCATTTCGGGACTAAAATATGGTTTACTTTTATTTCAATAATTCGCTTGGGGTACGGGGAAGAAATCGGAGGACCCGGAGAAAACCCACGAAGTTTGAGAGTGGTACTATAAAACCATTTCATGTATATACTACTGTAGAAACAAATAACAAAACAAGGAGTCCAATTTGTTTTGAGAAGACTAAATTAAAAAAAAAAAAACAAGCAAAAACTTACCGTCTTCTGTCGTCGCAGTTTTTTGCAGTAACGTGAAAAGATTTGTAACATCAGACTGTAGCTTAGGCAATTCATTCTCTCTACTGATTGTTGCTGCTTTTAAATCTTCCACACGTGACTCCAAATTCTGTATCTGGTTGAGGATTCTTCGCTGGTTATCTCTTATTTCTTCGTGGTTCTTTAGAAGTTCATCTTCCCTCGCTCTTAGACGACTAATTTCTTGTAACCGCTCATCTTTCTCCGTCTGTTTTTCATCCTCCATCTTGGCCATCTTTTTTCTTAGTTCATCAAGCTCCTTGTTGATACGTTCATTTTTTCCCTGTAACATCTGGAGGTCGTGCTCCTTTTCTTTTACTACTTCCCGGAGACCCTTTCCCTTTTCGTTCACCCATTCCATTAGTGCTTCCCGTTCTTCTATTAATCTTACTTGCTTGCTTTGTGGATTGTCTGATTCCCCTGAAACACACACCCAGGGTAGATTTCGTTAACAATTGAAAGTTTAATTACTTTTGTTAAATTTGTTAAGCTTGTTTCATTAAAATATTCTACGAGTATAATAAGATTCAGTCTCTGTGCCTTTTTTGCCTATATCTGAGAGCCGACTGAAATTAATTTGCCGTGCCGTGTGCAGTGCTCCAAGTGTACACTGATCATTTCATTATATAATACATTTAAAACCATAAATGATCGTGTAGAATTAGCATAGGGTCTTGAACATGAGGTCGCTGTATAATCAGTATAGGCCTACATCGGTTTTCAATTATGACCTATATTTCGATAAATTTGGGATCCATCTGCTGAGTTTGGTCAAGGCCCTACAAGTATTTAAACTCGGCCCTACAGACCAACTACCATCATCATCTGATGATATAAAACATAAAATGAATCATACCAGAGAGAGGGAGAGACGTGGGGTTTTAACGACACAAACTAGGTGATTTTGGGACTAACAGAGGACGGAAAAAACCCACCAGGTTGGACATGCAACCCTACTCCTTGTCAAGTACAACCGGGGAATCAAAACCACGTCAGTTGAATGAGAGACCTTAAGATACAGCGCAAACGCTCTACCCCCCCCCCCCCCCCCCCACCCATACACACACACTTTTATACTGAGATCATCTCAAAGGGAATGCCCAGATTAAAACACTTTGGTGATATGAT
Organism: Patella depressa; assembly: GCA_948474765.1. NCBI lineage: Eukaryota > Metazoa > Mollusca > Gastropoda > Patellidae > Patella > Patella depressa. The sequence continues at coordinate 74,399,196 of OX419719.1, forward strand.
TAGCTTACCTTGAGTTTCCTGAAGCCTTTGAATAACTTTATTATATCCCACTTCGGCTAAACACTCTATAAACGGTTGGTAAGCATTTCTTCCAGAATCAAGTAAAACGAAAATAAGGTTTTCTGTTGCATTTCGGGGGCTTTCATTTTGTAGACATCTCCTTATTTTTCCGACATCATCTCTATCAAAAACCCCACGTGAAAACAACGAGAGACACAGACGTGTAGGATCTTGTATATTTTCAATTAGGAACATGGAATTGGTCCGTATGTTGTCGTAGTCCTTTGCGAGCATTTTCCCGTATTGTTTTCCTGATAAGGAAAGAAAGGTCACATCATTAGTTTTACAACTTGATTTACGCAGTCTCATCCTGGATGTGCTAGATATCCTCGAACTGACATACGTCCATGTAATCAAAAGATCGGACCAGTTTCTGTAAGAGGGATATAAAATACCATGACGAACAAAACACGAAGTTTTGAATACGTCCATGTAATTTAAAAAACATGACAAACAAAACACGCAAATCCATTTAGACCTAGCGCTTCCGTTTAAGGATCCGTTCACTAAGGTGTGGTACGTAAATTAAGGTTTGACTGCGGGTCCGCCGCATTTCCGACCTAGGTTCAGGGATGCAATCAAGCACCCGACTACAAATAACCGTCAGGATGATCACTTCTGGATTCCGTTCGTTGTGTGTTAGGGTGAAACCCCAATTCTTTAAAAAGTGGTTTAAGGATCCGAGTGCTGTTGCTATATATACAGCTAGAAATTCTGTATTAGTCCAGACGGGAGGGTTCCCGTTATACACAATGTTTGGAATCCTTTGTTCGTCATCACAGCGGACTGTATAGTTTAAAGGGCTTAACTCTAAGTATCGTGTAGAAAAGTAGAGGGGTTTTTCCCTTTAAGCCCAATCGTTAGTTTCGTCTAAATTATATCTAAATAGTTTAAATGTTGAAACAAGTCTGGAAATAAACATCGTTCGAACAAACAATCCGATCTCTTTAATACTTGTCTTACCTTGTATTTTAATAGACGTAGAATCTTTGGTCTGTTTCCCTGAACTACTCGATGTCTCCAACTTCATAATTCTTCTGTCCATATCTTTAATGTGGTCTTGGAGTTTCTCGATTGTATCCGTTGATTCACATTGTCTCTCGGTTTTCGTGATTTCTATTAGTTGTTTCAGTTTAGCAATTTCGTTATCCCTTTCATCTTTGAATTGTTGAATCATGCTTTCACGTTCTTGGTGCCATCTTCCATCTTTTTGAGAAGAGAAGTCCTTTTCTGGAAGTATAAAACAAACTGCATTTGATATTGATTGTTCTGGGAAAATAACAACTTGATTAACCAGTATCAAAAAGAGTCCGTTCTATAAAAGACAAAATTAGTTGATTCAAAGAAAATAATTGAAAAATGATATTGGTTGGGCAATTGAACAATAACTTTTGCACGGGAAAGGTTTATGAACATTTATGTGGCTTTGTCAAACAGGGTCTGATTCTAAGTTATTATAGTGTAGTTCATTATCAACTCGGGCCATGTGATTGATATTTTATTATCTGGTATTTTGTCAGATGCAGGACATTCGATCTGTTTCCCTCGATTACTAGCTGCCTCCAACTTCATAACTCTTTGGTCAATGTCTTTAAGCCAGCGATCGGTTTCCCTTTTCCCATCTTTAAATTGTTGAATTATCAATGAAACTTGCCCCAGTCTACGTTTCAGTGTTACCATTTCACGATTCCGTTCATCTCGCATTGCTTGGATCATAAGTAAAACGTCTTGGTGCCAAAAGTCATTTTCTGTTTAGAGACAATTAAAGCTTTTGCTTATTATTTTCAAAACATATTTGCACTACCAGAACGTAATCTTGAACCCGCAAACCGATACTCATATTATCTAAATTAAACAAGAGCGTTTATAATGCAGAATGTTGTCTGTCATTCATATAACCCACATTAGTTGTGACTATCTTATAGAATCGGGTCTGGAATTTCCCTGCGTAATTGGCCCTTAGGATAGCGTATTGTGTTTATACTTCAAAATTGAAGGAGAAATAAACTGACACCTAATCCTGGTTCCATACTACATGTAGGTCACAATTTACTAATAGGATATAGGTTTTGGTGTTAATGGGTATTTGTGGCCCACTTAAAGTAATTTGTTGTACAGCGTGCAGTGTATAATCCTGTTTTAAGTGCACACTGGGGATTTCATCTACAATGAGTATTTGACTCGGCGTATGGCCCGATGTACAAACGGTATAGGCCCACGTTGGTCTTCGACTGGTGGACCAACTGATGAGTTTGGTCTAAGTACCACAAGAAGGATAACCTGATTATATGCACATACCGTTTATGACGCCACTTCCTTCATCTCTTGAGCTATTCACATTGATGTTATCTGTTTCGGTATCTACAGTCTGGTTTTCCGATTCACAGTCATCCTGACGACGGGCTGAGTTTCTTGTATATAGATATAAATACCACGTCAGAAACAACGTGAACAGAAGCAGGAATATAGAATCAACAGCTCTTAATATCCAGTACATAATCCATGAAGACATTTTGTCTCACTGATGGTTGTCAAGGATCAAGTTAGTACCATGCAAACTCCACTAGGATCTGACAAATAAAAATAAGCCATTAGTTTATTATTATTATTTGTTTAAACGTAATTATTGCTGACAGATGTAGTACACGAGGAAGAGTATGATTAACCACTCGCCATATATGCCTTGTCAAATAGAATATTTACCTACATGTATTTAATTTAGGAGATACAGCACACCTATTGTCTCGTGCTAAAAACAAACAGATCAGTATATCTCAACGTTTTTAGCCACGTTCTCGTTGCTAATATAAGATGTGCCACAAGCTAAAAGAAACGTAAACATACGGAATAATTGTGAGAGCGCCCGTGTATGTGTTGTTTACCAATTGGTAAATGAATAAAATGTTGGGTTTTTTTTTTGGGGGGGGGGGGCTTACTCTTTGTCTTTTTAAGCAATATTTAAACTATTTTCCCATAAATCTTATATATCTCAGAATCTAACATTAGGATCTTTATGGGTGGTGACTGTGGATTAAAACCATTTCCAAAACGTTTTACCAATTCGAAATCACCGAATGTTACGAGCGAAAAAAACTTACAATGTATAATCGTAACTTGGTGATTTTTTGACCGATTTCACTATTTATTTTCTTCTGCAGTTTCATATTTTCGAGAATTCGTCGCTGTGATTTTTTTCCGGAAGCTAATTTAACAACTTCTTTAATAGACACACGATTTTCATGAAATTTCGCAGGTAAGTAGATCATACCGATGCGACTTGAAAGATGCCATTAGAAACCTTCTAACTTATCTCCCCTTGGAGATATTAAGGATCAAAGTTTTCAAATATCGACGAACAATAGGTCGGATCAACTCGGTTTTTTCTTTTCTGTACTAGCTACGAACTACTGATTTGTACACAAACAATGGAGTTTGTAGCTCAATCCGGAAGTACCACCATCTTGAAATGTGAAATATCCATATTCGAATATTATGTCATTATCATCTCTTCCCGGAAGTAAAACGAACATGACAACTTCTTGAATATTGGTAAAATTTTCATGAAATTAGGAATTAAGTAGATCTGGTTGATCCAGCTTCGACGATGTCATTAAAAATTTTCAAAGTTATCCCCACCCCCCTTCGAAAAAATAAGAATCAAATTTTCAAAGAGAATTTTTTTTCCAGTACCAGTTCGTACATTACTAATGCGTACACAAAATATGAATTCTATCGTTCAACCGGAAGTGCAACAATCTTGAGATGTTAAAAATCACTCAGGCTGTTGCGATATTTCATTTACAGACATGGGTGTTACATTGTCTGAATCCTTTATGGCATGCCTGAGAAACGATCAGAGCAGAATTTTGATTTCGGTCAAATGATGGTCTCCATTTTGAATTGAATATGAAAAACGGTGAAAAATCCACTTAAACGGACGTGAAAATCAACAAAATAGGCTTTAATATGTTCTATGCGTCTCCAATTACTGAAATTAATACATTTCAGGATATCCGGGATCAAGGTCAAATTTGTATGTGCCGACAATGTTGTTTACAGGACAATTTATGTCTTTAATTTTCGAAATTTTCAATTTCACTCTAAATATTCGAACATCTGTGGCCAATCTGATTCAAAGGTTATCTCATTAAATTTTCGATATTTTCCTGCCTTTTTTAAAGTTCTTTCCCGCCATTTTGATTTTAGTTTCTCTTCTGTTCCGTTTTTAAACGGCTTGATCCATTTTCTTAAACTTTTGGAAGTCATTCCGATTAACAGCAATACAAGTTTCAGTTATTTCCCTTCAGTTCGCAGATTAATTTTTGGTCCGGTGCAATATTTGTCACTATATTCAGACTTGTAACTTTCCGAGGTTTTGACCCATTCTGATAATTATTTTTTTCTTGTTCTATTTTTAAAATACTTGATATAATCTATGACACGTGACAGGGAATATGAAAGCTTTCATATCTGCATGGGACAGAAGCAGATCTAGTTTTATTTCGATTTGTTTCTGAATAGGTATTGGAGAACAGGCATAGCCTATTTTAACACCCCGCCCCCCTGCCAGGTATAAATACATGTATTTACATTTGAGAAATCATTAATCAATGTACAGGTGAAATCATTAATTACAGTGATTTTAGAAATGGTTTCAAGGTAGTAAGCGAAAATTTCTAATATAGCATTCTTCTCGCGTATATTTCTTTAGAGGATTTTCTCTGTCTTTTAATTGTCTCTGTAGGAAAGATGTAGGAAATGCCGTTGAATATCTCTACGGCCATCCATCGTGTTTGAAAAAGAAACAAACTTACGGTTGGTAAGTACGCCGTGTACCTCGCATGGGAAATGTACTTCGAATGACAAGTTTTAACATTTATGCATAAGTATTTTCTTGGAACACACAAAAACGTGCCTGTACTTACCCTGTGGTCTGCATTACAATAAAAACAGGCATGTTCTTAAATAGAATTTTCTGGGGACACAAAATAAGATAAGTTTACCTAAATGCAAATACTACCTTAAATCTAAGCACAAGAATGTGCTAAAGAACTTAAGAATTTTCTAGAAATCGAGATCTGGTAGAGCAAAACCAACACATTTCCATCAACACCGCCTGAGCAATTAGAAGAAGCTAAAATGGTCGTATCTGGACTTGTCTTCACGTGGCATTTTTGAAATACATCCCTGGAACGGTTTAGGAAAGCAAGTTCCTTTTATCGTGAGCATAAATCTCAAAATGTACTAATTAATCAAAATCAATACAGGTACCAAGCTCTGTTTAGTTGAAGTGGTACAATAATTGTGTAACAGTGCATCTGGGATCCCCAATGACGTCATGTACGGATCCACGAATCTTTATAGGGCACATATCTACTCCATTCTTGGATCCGCACAGGCACCAATTTGTTCTTGAACGTCAGCAAATTTTAAATTTTATCCGATATGTTTATAAGAGAGATTGTGGCACTCGCCTTAATTCCTTGCTCTAGAATTCCGAGCGTACTCCAGCCCCCTCCCCGCTTTAGTCCGTGTCCCAGTGCCCGCCGTTTAGAATTGGTTATCAATAAATGATTCCAATGAACTGAAGATTTAAATATGAATCAATTCAGAATTTCTTTCCTGTAAAATAGATGGAATTAAAATTACTAATAGACTTGGGAGGAATTAAAATAATTAATGGTCTATTTTACTGTCTAAATTTGTTTGGAGTCCCTTCTGTTACAAAACCAGTCTGTCCGATTCCAGTTCTGGTTCTATTACAGTCTGTCCGGTTCCATTTCATTAGAAATAATTAAATGAAGGGAAATTCTTACCTTTCCAATAAGTTGAAGTCTGGCTTTTACAACACGATCAAACAAGCATAACCAGCCTACTTGTGTGTCGTGTCTTCAGTCCTCTGGTTGCGTAACAGTTAAGTGCAAGACTTTATACATTTCAAATCAGTCCAACTAAAATCGTTAAAGGATAACCTTTCAACCCCCATAGTCAAAATGTATTTGTTAGAATAATCAAACTACGATACACAATATCTGTATAACCCATAAATAGCCATTAAAATTTATTCTTTACCAACTCGTTCAATTCAAAATTATGAATTAAAGTTGTATTTTATACGCACAGCTTTCATTACATTATTGTGACAATGTGTTTGGGGAAGAAAGAAAGGTTCGAGCAAGTGAATACCAAATATAAATTCGGGGGGTGGGTGTATGTAAGACTCGAAATAAAATGATTACTAACTGTATAGGCATCATAACGCGAGCAGATTATAGAGAATATTTGAATGAGTTAAACCAATAAGACGTTATTTTCAATGCGTATTGATTCTCGTATATTGGGCAGAAGTGCGCGTTTTCTGTGGGTCCTGCTAATCATTCTCAAGAACGGACAAGATCGCCTTTTTTGTCAGTACCCTTCAAAATAAATTACAATCATTTAGGGAAACGTTTAAAGGGGTCAAACCTCTAACTCAATATTACCCATGATATTGGAAATTAAAAACACGAATTACATTTCAATAGTGGTCTATTTCAATCAATATGGATATTAATATCTTAATGTGAATATATGGGACCCTAGTATACAATATTTCAGACAGAGTGGACATTTTAAAATAAGTACGCGAGTCATGTACTGTATGGACACAATGGTCTGGAAAGCCATTTGAGATGACCAAAGAAAGGCGTATCCCAGAAGACAATTCGAAATTGATAAGAAATGGCTGATGATTCACACCAGAAAATAACGTGTAGAATAGATTAAGCAGCCGAAAATGACCGCCGTCCAAACTGGACTGTTAGCGTATTTCACCAAACATAATTATTGTTTAGGAATTACTATTAACAAATTAATCTATTTACACTCATAATATGTGTGTTTGTAGACCTTTTGTTGTTTAGTTAAAGATTTCAAGAGGTATAGAATTAAGCGCTCTTTAACATTTAGATATAATAGCAATATCAAGAGGTATAGAATTAAGCGCTCTTTAACATTTAGATATATAGATGTAATAGCAATACAATCTGGGTGATTTGGTGATGTATTTGGACTAAGCACCTATTCGAACTAATTAATCTATCAAAACATTGCTTCAATGCCCTCTCAAAACTATGTATTCGTAGGGAGATACCTAACAAAAACTGTTGCTAGAAGTCAGTCATGTCTGTCACCTCATTTCACCGAGGGAGGATTCATTATTCAAATTGCAGTTTTCATTACTTACTGTTCATTTATCATACAAATTGAAGCCTAAACAAATTCTTAATTATTTTCGTTTGTATGTTGACATACCTCAATGTTCCCCAAACCGCCAAATCATTGGATCAAGAAATAACAAGCGTTCCCTCAGTCAAGCTAGCACAGCACACAATAAGCTGGCATACAACAGCCGGGTTGCCACTTAGTGATACCCTACCATTTGTGCCCAGTGCTTGTCCTATGGGTGTTTTTCTAGTAAGATTGGGTTTTTATACTTTCCATATACACCAAATTTGTAACATACTTTTATTGCAAAAAAAAAAAACAACACCCGGGCCCGATTCCTAGAAAATTCTTAAAAGTAAGCACAAAGTTATGCTTCACTTTTGCTTACGTAAGAAACTTTATGAAATACCGTCTCTAGAAAATTTTTTAAGACCGTTCTTACGTAAGAACAAGCCAAGTACGAGTCTAAGCACATTGTGACTGGTAAATTGAGGCTAAGATGCTCTCTAACGTCATAAAAACAATTTTGGTATGCAAATTACAGCGTTAATTCGTCTGCATCACAGAGTTATAAATAGATCCCCTTGGGGATATTAAGGATCAAAGTTTTCCAAAAAAAATATCGACGAACAATATGTCGGATCAACTCGGTTTTTTCTTTTCTGTATTAGCTACGAACTACTGATTTGTACACAAAAAAATGGAGTTTGTAGCACAATCCGGAAGTACCACCATCTTGAAATGTGAAATATCCATATTCGAATATTATGTCATCATCATCTCTTCCCGGAAGTAAAACGAACATCCCTTGGAAAAAATAAGGATCGGACATTACTGATGCGTACACAAAATATGATTTCTATCGTTCAACCGGGAGTGCATCAATCTTGAAATGTTAAAAATCACTCAGGCTGTTGCGATATTTCACTTACAGACATGGGAGTTACATTGTCTGAATCCTTTAAGGAATGTCTGAAAAACATTCGAAGCAGAATTTGGATTTCGGTCACATGATGGTCTCAATTTTGAATTGAATATGAAAAACGGTGAAAAATCCACTTAAAAGGACGTGAAAATCAACAAAATAGGCTGTAATATGTTCTATGCGTCTCCAATTACTGAAATTAATAAATTTCAGGATATCCGGGATCAAGGTCAAATTTTTATGCGCTGACAATGTTGCTTAAAGGACAATTTATATCTTTAATTTTTGAAATTTTCAATTTTATTCTTAATATTCGAACATCTGTGGCCAATCTGATTCAAAGGTTATCTCATTTAATTTTCGATATTTTCCTGTCTTTTTTAAAAGTTCTTTCCCGCCATTTTGATTTCATTTTCTCTTCCGTTCCGTTTTTAAACGGCTCGATCCATTTTCTTAAACTTTTGGAAGTCATTCCGATTAACAGCAATACAAGTTTCAGTTATTTCCCTTCAGTTCGCAGATTAATTTTTGGTCCGGTGCAATATTTGTCACTATATTCAGACTTGTAACTTTCCGAGGTTTTGACCCATTTTGATAATTATTTTTTTCTTGTTCTATTTTTAAAATACTTGATATAATCGATGACACGTGACAGGGAATATGAAAGCTTTCATATCTGCATGGGACAGAAGCAGATCTAGTTTTATTTCGATTTGTTTCTGAATAGGTATTGGAGAACAGGCATAGCCTATTTTACCCCCCCCCCCCTGCCAGGTATGAATACATGTATTTACATTTGAGAAATGATTAATCAATGTACAGGTGAAATCATGATTACAGTGATTTGAGAAATGGTTTCACGGTAGTAAGCGAAAATTTCTAATATAGCATTCTTCCCGCGAATATTTGTTTAAAGGATTTTCTCTGTCTTTTAATTGTCTCTTTGGCATCAGATGTAGGAAATGCCGTTGAATATCTCTACGGCCATCCATCGAGTTTGAAGAAGAAACAAACTTACGGTTGGTAAGTAAGCCGTGTACCTTGCATGGGAAATGTACTTCGAATGACAAGTTTTAACATTTATGCATAAGTATTTTCTTGGAACACATAAGAACGTGCCTGTACTTACCCTGTGGTCTACATTACAATAAAAACAGGCATGTTCTTAAATAGAATTTTCTGGGAACACAAAATAAGATAAGTTTACCTAAATGCAAATACTACCTTAAATCTAAGCACAAGAATGTGCTAAAGAACTTAAGAATTTTCTAGAAATCGAGACCTGGTAGAGCAAAACCAACACATTTCCATCAAACACCGCCTGAGCAATTAGAAGAAGCTAAAATGGTCGTATATGGACTTGTCTTCACGTGGCATTTTTGAAATACATCCCTGGAACGGTTTAGGAAAGGAAGTTTCTCTGATCGTGAGCATAAATCTCAAAAAGTACTAATTAATCAAAAACCATACAGGTATCAAGCTCTGTTTAATTGAAGTGGTACAATAATTGTGTAAAAGTGCATCTGGGGTCCCCATTGACGTCATGTGCGGATCCACGAATCTTTATACGGCACATATCTACTCCATTCTTGGATCCGCACTGGCACCAATTTGTTCTTGAACGCCAGCAAATTTTAAATTTCATTCGACATGTTTAAAGGAGAGATTGTGGCACTCGCCTTAATTCCTTGCTCTAGAATTCCGAGCGTACCCAAGCCCCCACCCCCTCTTTAGTCCGTGTCCCAGTGCCCGCCGTTTAGAATTGGTTATCAATAAATGATTCCAATGAACTGAAGATTTAAATATGAATCAATTCAGAATTTCTTTCCTGTGTAATAGATGGAATTTAAATTACTAATAGACTTGGGAGGAATTAAAATAATTAATGGTCTATTTTACTGTCTAATTTTGTTGGGAGTCCCTTCTGTTACCAAACCAGTCTGTCCGATTCCAGTTCTGGTTCTATTAGTCTGTCCGGTTCCATTTCATTAGAAATAATTAAATGAGGGGAAATTCTTACCTTTCCAATAAGTTGAAGTCTGGCTTTTACAACACGATCAAACAAGCATAACCAGCCCACTTGTGTGTCGTGTCTTCAGTCCTCTGGTTGCGTAACAGTTAAGTGCAAGACTTTATACATTTCAAATCAGTCCAACTAAAATCGTTAAAGAATAACCTTTCAACCCCCATAGTCAAAATGTATTTGTTAGAATATGCAAGCTACGATACACAATATCTGTATAACCCATAAATAGCCATTAAAATTTATTCTTTACAAACTCGTTCAATTCAAAATTATGAATTAAAGTTGTATTTTATACGCACAGCTTTCATTACATTATTGTGACAATGTGTTTGGGGAAGAAAGACAGGTTCGAGCAAGTGAATACCAAATATAAATTCGTGGGGTGGGTGTATGTTAGACTCGAAATAAAATGATTACTAACTGTATAGGCATCATAACGCGAGCAGATTATAGAGAATATTTGAATGAGTTAAACCAATAAGACTTTATTTTCAATGCGTATTGATTCTCGTATATTGCGCAGAAGTGCACGTTTTCTGTGGGTCCTGCTAATTATTCTCAAGAACGGACAAGATCGCCTTTTTGTCAGTACCCTTCAAAATAAATTACAATCATTTAGGGAAACGTTTAAAGGGGTCAAACCTCTAACTCAATATTACCCTTCAAAATAAATTACAATCATTTAGGGAAACGTTTAAAGGGGTCAAACCTCTAACTCAATATTACCCATGATATTGGAAATTAAAAACACGAATTACATTTCAATAGTGGTCTATTTCAATCAATATGGATATTAATATCTTAATGTGAATATATGGGACCCTAGTATACAATATTTCAGACAGAGTGGACATTTTAAAATAAGTACGCGAGTCATGTACTGTATGGACACAATGGTCTGGAAAGCCATTTGAGATGACCAAAGAAAGGCGTATCCCAGAAGACAATTCGAAATTGATAAGAAATGGCTGATGATTCACACCAGAAAATAACGTGTAGAATAGATTAAGCAGCCGAAAATGACCGCCGTCCAAACTGGACTGTTAGCGTATTTCACCAAACATAATTATTGTTTAGGAATTACTATTAACAAATTAATCTATTTACATTCATAATATGTGTGTTTGTAGACCTTTTGTTGTTTAGTTAAAGATTTCAAGAGGTATAGAATTAAGCGCTCTTTAACATTTAGATATATAGATGTAATAGCAATACAGATATTCTCTTTTCAGTGCCTTTTTGAGATAATTCGGACGCCCTTAAGAAAACTTCCCCGGTACAATCTGGGTGATTTGGTGATATATTTGGACTAAGCACCTATTCGAACTAATTAATCTATCAAAACATTGCTTCAATGCCCTCTCAAAACTATGTATTCGTGGGGAGATACCTACAAAAACTGTTGCTAGAAGTCAGTCATGTCTGTCACCTCATTTCATCGAGGGGGGATTCATTATTCAAATTGCAGTTTTCATTACTTACTGTTCATTTATCATACAAATTGAAGCCTAAACAAATTCTTAATTATTTTCGTTTGTATGTTGACACACCTCAATGTTCCCCAAACCGCCAAATCATTGGATCAAGAAATAACAAGCGTTCCCTCAGTCAAGCTAGCACAGCACGCAATAAGCTGGCATACAACAGCCGGGTTGCTACTTAGTGATACCCTACCATTTGTGCCCAGAGCTCGTCCTATGGGTGTTTTTCTAGTAAGATTGGGTTTTTATACATTCCATATACACCAAATTTGTAACATACTTTTATTGCAAAAAAAAAACAAAACAAAAAACAACACCCGGGCCAGATTCCTAGAAAATTCTTAAAAGTAAGCACAAAGTTATGCTTCACTTTTGCTTACGAAAGAAACTTTATGAAATACCGTCTCTAGTACGAGTCTAAGCACATTGTGACTGGTAAATTGAGGCTAAGATGCTCTCTAACGTCAAAAAACAATTTTGTATTCAAATTACAGCGTTAATTCGTCTGCATCACAGAGTTATAAATAGATCAATGACATTAACTTCAAATAGTCGATTTAGATGTATTTGACAAATGACATGAAATGAAATAGGGTTTAACGTCCTACTGTTTTGCTCCTAAACTGGGATAATGAAGACGGGCATACGCCATAAAGTGTGCTATGAGGGAGCCAAGTGATCTTTGACGTGCACGCCAATTTTTACGCGGGGCCTTATTTAGGTCCTCAGCCTGCATCACTGACAAGGGTATGAACCTTCTCGGCCAATGCAGGGATCGAACACCTTACCTCGGCCCGATTCTTAAAAAATTCTTAAGCACGTTCTTGCGCTTACATGTAGATATTAAATAGACTTTGCAAATAAGTAAACTTGTCTTATTTTGTGTTAACAAAAAATTCTTAAGAACGTTCTTATGCTTAGATTTTAAGTAGACTTCAGTGTAAGCACAAGCACGTTATTTGTGTTCCAAGAAAAAACTTAAGCACAACTTCGTTCTTAAAATTGTCAATCTAAGCACAAGTCCCAAGCAAGGTACAGAGCTTGCTTACCAACCTTTAAGCCTGTTTCTGCTTCAAACAATATGGCTGACCGTGGATTTATTCGACGGCATTTGCTACATCTTTTGATACCTAAAAGTCAATTGAAAGTCAGAAAATCCGTTAGAAACATATTCTCGAGAAGAATGCTATAGAAAATTTCGCGTCCACCCTAAACACAATTTATTTATTTCCAAATTGGTAAACAACACACACGCGGGCTACTTAAAGATCAGGCGCTCTCACAATTATTCGGTCTGTTTGCATGTACTTGCGTTTTGGGGTTTTTTTTTTTTTTAGCTTGTGGTACATTTTATATGTGAAGGTCGATGGGGGGCAAGTCAAAGGCATCATAGGATCACGTGGCTAAGTGGGTAAGACGCTGGTTCGCTAGCCTTGAGGTCGGGTGTTCGATCCATACATTGGCCTAGAAGGTTCATCCAAATTTTCCGAGGTGGTTTCTCCTTGGCAGTGAATGCAGGACGAGGTCCCATGTACAAACTGACGTGCACGTAAAAGATCCCTTGATTGAATTCGATAGAGTAGGCCGTAGCGCCGCTGTCCGGGCAAAATTTCCCTCATAGCACACTGTATGACGTATGTACGTCTTCATTAGCCCAGTTAGGAGCAAAACAGTAGGACGTTAAACCCCATTTCATTTCATTTCATTTATCAAATACATCTAAATCGACTATTTGACGGAAAGTTAACGTCATTGGTCTATTTATAATTCTATGCGGACCATAGAGCTATATATAGAAACTCTGTGGTGCAGACGAATTTACAGTGTAATTCGCATACCAAAAATGTTTTTATGACGTTAGAGAGCATCGTACTCTCAATTTACCAGTCACAATTTGCTTAGACTCGTACTTGTGCTTACGTAAGAACGGCCTTGAGAATTTTCAAGAGACGGTATTTTATAAAGTTTCTTACGTAAGCAAAAGTGAAGCATAACTTTGTGCTTACTTTAAAGAATTTTCTAGGAATCGGCCCTGGCTAGCGTCTTACCCACTTAACCACGTGATCCCCTGATGCCTTTGACATGTCCGCCATAGGTCTATAAGCTACTCCCCCCACCCCAAAAAAAACAACAAAAAACAAAAAAAACAAAAAAACGCAAGCACATGCAAACTGACGGAATGATTGAGAGAGCGCCTGATTTTAAAGTAGCTAAGTCTCTAAGTCAATATCATACAAAATCCCAAATGTTAGCGATTTAGCTCCTTTAAAGTGGCCCGCGTTTGTGTTGTTTACAAGTTGTAAATAAATCAATTTTTTTAGTGTAGAAGCGAAATATTCTATAGCATTCTTGTCGAGAATATATTGCTTAAGGATTTTCTGTCTTCCAAATGCCTCTTAGGTATCAAAAGATGTGGTCAGGCGTATTGTTTGAAGCAGAAACAGGCTTAAGGTTGGTAAGCAAGCCCTATACCTTACTTGGGACTTGTGCTTAGATTGATAATTGTAAGAACAAAGTTGTGCTTAAGTTTTTTCTTGGAAAACATAATAAAGTGCTAGTCCTTACACTGAAGTCTATTTAAAATCTAAGCACAAGAACGTTCTTAAGAATTTTCTGGGAACACAAAATAAGATAAGTTTACTTAATTGCAAAGTCTACTTAAAATCTAAGCATAAGAACGTGCTTAAGAATTTTCTAGGAATCGGGCCCCGATAAACACTTTCCGGAAAATGTATCTTTAACAGCAAGAAAGAACTGTCGATGCCTTTATTTTTTAGAGCCGTGTTCTTGTGCAAATAGCAAGCAATAAGTCAGTAAACTGATGCTGGTACCGGTAACGGCGGAGGTAGTGGTATTTGATGGTTAATAGGTTATAGCATATTCCCGACTCACCATAAAATTTAAACGAATTGTTTTACTTTTTATTGTCTGTATTCAATTGGCATACTTTAGTCTATTGTAGAACTATTTGGTAGGTGGTGCCTGGAGGGACAATTAGAAGGGTCGTTGCCAGTTGTGAAGACCCTGAACTATTACAGATATGACAACACCCATAGTGTAAATTGTGAGAGATAATAAGAGTACACTAATTGTTTTGAAATACATTGCCAGGACTGAGGAAACAGTGATATGTATTGTATCTAATGAACGAATAATGTTAAACCCAAGAATGGCCGATAATTAGTTTAGAGTCGTATGAAAATCAGTTCGCATATAACACAGAAAATGTCCACCCGTATTTTTAAACACAGTTCAAGAGCTGAACAAGCCCTGACGTTCTATGTAATACCCCCGTCAGACCGGAGTTGCGTCCTTAATGCGCTTCTACTGCGACAAAAAATGGTCTCAGAGCGAGTCAAGATCGCCATAAGCGTGGTAACAGCGCGGTGGAAACACTAGATACATAATGTATCGTGCTGTGGTCTCCATGGTCGCCAATGATCGCCGAGCCACGACGTTTGTTTTGAACATGCGCATATGATCTGGAAAGCTGCCGAGAACGTGATGTGGTCGCAAAAGTCCTTATTGCGCTGCTACGGCGACAAAAAATGTTTCCAGAGCGTGCCAAGATCACCCTGAGCGCTGTGGAAACGCGAGATGTCGTTCTGTGGTCTCCATGGTCGCCAATGATCGCTGAGTCACGGCGTTTGTTTTGAGTATGTTCAAAGCAAACGCCAAGGTCCTGTCATATGACATTGAAAACCAAGAGAACGTGGTGGGTCGCGAGGGTCGCACGATAAGCGTGGTAACATCTCTATGAACGTAGCACACGCGCAGTACACACGTGGAAAAGACGCTGCGAAAATTGTAACATTTGCAACGGTGCCTTCATGGCGTCTTCACCACAACCCTCACGCGTTGACCGCGACCCCACCTAGCGCTCTGAGTCCTTATGGCGTTGTCATAGCGATGTTACGATGATTCCACCACTGTTGCGCGACTGCATCACGACCTCATGGGGCTACCTCTTAAGCATATGACGATTTTATGAGGTTCCCACAACGTGTATGGAGTTCTTAATACGACCATGGCGCGGTTACCAAGCTTGCATTATTCGCTTATGGCGACCATGCATTTCATGCAAGACTTGCTTTGAAAACGGACGATTCAAAGGTCATCTTGAAATTTCGAAAAAAACCCAACCCAGCTTGCAAAGTCGCCGTGATCACGTGGTGGAAACGCACGTGTAGTTCACATAAGACGTGTGGTTGAGCGACGCGGGTTCGCGATGACCGCTTATAGATCTCAATCGAAACGCCATAAGCGCGGAGAGATCGTGACGAACCCGCCGCGAGAATGCTATATAAACGCACAGGTCGCAGTAAGAACGTGACTTTTTTAAGGTTGTAATTTTGGGACATTTTTCCGCGTTGTGTTCACACTGGCCGACGACCTTGTGTATTTCCAGGCCGCCGTTCGGTCGCAGAGCGCAATAGGGTCACCACTCCGGTCTGACGGGGGCTTAAACGACTAATATGAGTGGTAGACAGATTTTAAAGCCTGGTATCAATATTTGTGACTGTCGTCTGTCTGTCTGTCGTCTGTCGGTCTGTCTGTCTGTTCGGGGTTGGCGGCTATACTAGGGCTGTCACAAGTCTGGAATGTGGTTTAAAGGGGTAGCCCGGAAGAGGAGTAATATAGGTCCGAAGGCGATGGTCTACCACTTGCGGTGTTACTTTGGGTCAACCACTAGTTTTTAGCATCTATCTGACGTCGTTCCACAAACCTTGGCTAAATTTGGTTTTAAAAACATAATTCAGTGTTTATCTTGAGTAGAATTAATTTGGACTTCACCTTAATTTATGTTTGAGTATTATTACTCTAGTTAGAGAGAACATTAAATTACATGGATTATCTATCTGGATGTCAGATTCGTCCTCATATTGTGAAATAGTTTTGTGACTAACTGTTGACAATATACACAAGTACTGTCATGTATTCAACGTGCAATTCGTCACGTATAGCCAATGCAAGGTTAAGATTATGAGCTCCTTTATTAGTGAAATAATACCATAAAAGATTATTGTATTAAACCAAATATAGAAATATTCTGTTGAATTTATTGACCGTGTGATTAATAGAAATAGTTCAGAGTTTTTGAATAGGGAAACGTTAAATAAGAATTCTTTCTTTGTTGTTGTGTTTATGTGTTTAGACTACGAGCCCCATAAGCCCACGTGTTGTTCAACTGAACAAAGAATAACTTTGGTATCCAACACACTTTTAATAAACACAACAAATGTTTTTAAATCGACGCTGTTTATTGTAAAAATATTAGAGACTTTTGGTAAGAAGAATGTGTCCAACCCGATACGGATACGTTGCGTCAATGTAGTTTCAAAGTTTGGATTGATTTTCGTGTCGTGTACATATTAGTTACGATTTTCACCCTTGGGGCGATGTTTTTCAATGATATAAACTGTTTGATAGGTGCTACCGTGTCCGTATGCCGCGTCACGTATGCGAACTACACAAAAATTGATAACGTCATAGGGACCCCAAAATGAACTTCAGCTTATGAAAATCTAACCATTGTTGTCAGAGATAGCAATGGCCCGGATTTCAAAAAGGTCCCTCCCAGATTGATCAAGGGTCGGAAGATTTGAACCCTAGAATGGGGTCCGCATGATGAATAAATCCCAGGATGAACTTCAAATCACGAAATTCCAAAGAATATCGGCTGAAATCAATCCGGCAATTGACACCGGCAATTGGTTTGTCCCACTGGTGGACAATGGACACTACTTCTATTCATGCATGTACCATGATTATCAAAACAACAATACTTTTTCTTTTACGATTTGTTACGTACGACTTTGAATGCATTCCAGTCTCAAAGTAAGCCTCAAATTACGTTACGAAAGGACCCCACACAAAGGGTTGTGCGGGAATTGCGTAAGATTAGATAAAGTGCTGACAGTCCTCGCTATAATTTTTTTTTTTTAAAAATGGGTGATGAATACAGAATATGTAGAAAATTGAAGTCAAATTGCTTCACTCTGATCCGAGATATTAACAATTTAATTTTTGGCTATCCTCAATCCTCATTACCAACGTTGGTACTATAATGAACTATAACGTTACGTAAATCCATTGTAACGTTAACTTATCACAAAATGTATTCAAATCTACTAAAGATTGCAGGCTAGCGATGTCATCGACCGTAGATCATTAATGTCTAAGTAATAATTTAGATAACATATCGGGCCAAAAGAAACACCTACATTAAGCAGATTTAACTCTTGCATAATGCATGTTTAAGGGGCTAACATTTGCCAAGACCCGAAAACGGAGAGGGGTAATATAGGCTTTGCCTCTTCCCTGAACCGTTTTTATAAATTTGAAATAAAAATATTGTTTACAAAAAAAAATAACATTCATCAACAAAATGTTCAAATTTACACATTCCGTATACACATAATATGTTAATATTTATACATCATTTATCGAATGGGGGAGGGGGCTCTGCATGTTTTAGAACAAATACTATTTTCTACTCCACGAAACAGTACAGACTATGTGACTCAGAGGTTAACGGAATCTGTGACTTGGTACTAAACATTTGTGTTAGTTACTAGTCTGTGCGTCAACAGGTAAACTGTAAGATATTTCCGAGATTCAACACCCAACTGAACAAATGGATCGTATTGAAATACGAAATGAGGGTGTATAGCGTCACCCAGCGGTTCACAGTTGGCGGTTATCCACTCAGCTCTCGTGCCATTACCTCCCCTTGTTTTGGTCAGTCCCATCATAGTTTTGGACCCCCACAGATATTGTACCACGTGACGGTATACATCATAGTCTAGATAGTGTACCACGTGACGTAATACATCATGACTTTATACCCCTATAGAATCAGAGTTAATGATTCGTATTTGCATCTTGTTAGGTTTTAGTGAATATTTTTAGGTGGAAGGGTAAATTGCTAGCAAGCTATTTCCAGTTTGCGTATCCAACTTGTCTAGAATTAACATCAATGTCACTGGGAGAATCCATGGCGAGCTGGGGCCATAACAGACTAGATTTCCTTTCACAGAATTGACCCTGGAAGGATGAATAAAGTAGTATGCTACTACCAGTTTGTGTATTAGAAGTTGCCATGGTAAACGTTAGACGTCCACTCGACACAAATTAGGTCATTTCGGGAGGAGAGGGGGGGGGAATGGGGTTTAACGTCCACTCGACACAAACTAGGTCATTTCAGGACTAACATGGTTTAATTTTATTTCAATAACTCGCTTGCGCGTAGGGGTCTTTAGCAGTAGGATGAAACCGGAGTAGCCGGAGAAAACCCACGAGGTTGGACAGGCTACCCATAATTTTTCACTAACATTTATGATTCAGTGTTATTTGGAAAATTCACTTGCGCGTAGGTGTCTAGCATGGGGTGAAATAAGAGGTATTTGTGGTAGGAAATTCCCACTCAACTTTGAGGTAAAATCTAGAGTCAACGGAAGAATCCATGGCGAGCTGGGGCCATAACAGGCTATATTTCCTTTCACACAATTGTTTTCACTACATAGTTTTAGGTTATGTGGTTTATGTGCACGAACCAACGTTAACCCGTCAAAATGCCAGTCAGTGTTGTCAGTTCCATGGAATGAATTTAGTTCAGATAGACAGTCTAACCAAAAATGATTTTATTGGGAATATGGTTCATCAGATAAGTGGGCAGTAAGTAGAATAACAAGTTATTATCTTTTTAGTTTCATAAACTGTTATTACCCATGAAACAGATTTTTGTCTGCGAACCTCCGGGACGCGTTTTCCGTGGATAGTCGTAGGACGTGTTGTACCGAACTGCCAATACTCCAAACCCCACAAATGCACCTTAGACGCAAACTCACTTGTCTTCATAACCTTTCAATATATTTATAACATACTTTGGGTTACCAGAAATCAAAGATGATCTAAATTCAACATTTTATTCTAACATACACAATGCTCCCGTAATCTGGAAAAAAACTAGCAAGTCAAATTTTGGTGAAAACTGAGTGAGACCCATATTTGGACTGAGTACACATGTATATAATTATAGGGTTTTTTCTCCTTCACTGAAAGTGCTTCTAATTATCTTCATCTAAAAAGACAAAATCAAATTGGTTATATATTCAGTAGCTTAACAAAACAGTTTTCCTTTGTTTACTCAAAACTACATTAAACAGAGTTATTTGGTTTTTCCAGATTACGAGAGAATGGTATACTAAATGTATGAGTAACCCTTCTCTGTGAGCTACCAAAGCTCGTCTGATTTACATCCAAAACCCTAAGACAATGTATACTAAAATGGTACATTCATTAATGATACTGAACAAAAGAACTCAATATTGTCTTACGATAATTACATAGAATGTTACAGAACAGTTGATGTGTGACAACTGAAAATACAGCAGTAAACGCAACCAGCGTATTATCAAACTTTACCACTATATATTTGCCAGCCGCTGGGCCTTTATTAAATTAAACAATAGTATGGTCAATTAAAGGACATCGGAGATTGTATTACACAAGCTGTTATATTATGATGATAGGATCTGGGTTATAATCAGATTGAGGCAAGCTATTAGGGTTATATTTTCGATATTTCTGTTTTCTTGGCACCTTCTTTCCATTGTAGGCTAACTGGAGCATGGATCGGTCTTTACAGACCAGGAAGTACTGGGACTTTTCAGTGGGACAATGGTGAAATTGTAGACTTTCAAGGATGGGGAATTGGGGAGCCAAATATTGGAGAATCTTGCGTGTCTGGGCTTTCTAATGGAAATGGCTTCAGATGGACGGGAGTTCATTGCGATACAATGTATCCATATGTTTGTGAATATACAGGTGAGCTTCTCCACATTCTGCTTCCTCTGTAGACAACTCTTCCTTGTCCGCTCCCCACCCTCCTCAACATTTGTGCACTACTCATTATCCGATCACACTTCCCTCTGTAGGCACATATTATTTTGCCTGCCCCCAATCTACCCACTCACGCACTGGTAGACATTTGTTGACCACTACCTATCCCCCTACCTATTGCTCCATCCTACTCCCCTCTGTAGACATACATTTTTTTGTCTGCCCCCGATCTACCCACTTGTAGACATGTGTTCGCTGCTCTCTACCTTCCCGTGTATGCAATGTAATAATGATTACACATATTTTTATACGCCCACATTTTTATGTGGACGTATATTGTCGTCGCCCCTGTCCGTCCGTCCGTCCGTCCACATTTTTTTGTGAACAGTCTACAGGTCACAATTTTTATCCGATTTCAATTAAACTTAAAATATAGGTTTATCACCATAAGATCTCGGTTCCTTTCGATATTGGCATGTATCGGACTGTAACTTCATGGGTTATGGCCCCTGAATGTACGAAAAATCACGTTTTTTAGCTTGTGAACAGCGTAGAGGTCACAATTTTGAACCGATTTGGATGAAACTTGACATGTATGTTTATAACCCAAAGATCTTGGTTCCTTTCGATATTTGCGCCCATCGGATCGTAACTTCCTGAATTATGGCCCCTGATTGTCCGAAAAATCGCCCTTTTTAACTTGTTGTCCCTCTGGAGGTCACAATTGTTATCCGATTTAAAAAAACGTTTGATTATATCACCGTTGCATGGTTATGAAGGTTGAGTTCGAATTTCGTGAAAATCGGACCAAAATTGACGGACAAAATGGCCGCCATTTGTACGCGAATAGTGTGAAAATATGTTTTATCAAGGTTGTGAACAGTGTAGAGGTCACAATTTTGAACCGATTTAGATGAAACTTGAAATGCATGTTTATAACCCAAAGATCTTGGTTCCTTTCGATATTTGCGCCAATCGGATCGTAACTTCCTGAATTATGGCCCCTGATTGTCCGAAAAATCGCCCTTTTTAGCTTGTGGTCTCTCTGGAGGTCAAAATTGTTATCCGATTTAAAAAAACCTTTGATTATATCACCGTTCCATGGTTATGAAGGTTGAATTCGAATTTCGTGAAAATCGTACCAAAATTGACGGACAAAATGGCCGCCATTTGTACGCGAATAGTGTGAAAATATGGTATATCAAGGTTGTGGACCTTATAGAGGTCACAATTTTGAACCGATTTGGATGAAACGTGACATGTATGTTTATAACCAAAAGATCTTGGTTCCTTTCGATATTTGCGCCAATCGGATCGTAACTTCCTGAATTATGGCCCCTGATTGTCCGAAAAATCGCCCTTTTTAGCTTGTGGTCTCTCTGGAGGTCAAAATTGTTATCCGATTTAAAAAAACATTTGATTATATCACCGTTCCATGGTTATGAAGGTTGAATTCGAATTTCGTGAAAATCGTACCAAAATTGACGGACAAAATGGCCGCCATTTGTACGCGAATAGTGTGAAAATATGGTATATCAAGGTTGTGGACCTTATATAGGTCACAATTTTGAACCGATTTGGATGAAACGTGACATGTATGTTTATAACCGAAAGATCTTGGTTCCTTTCGATATTTGCGCCCATCGGATCGTAACTTCCTGAATTATGGCCCATGATCGTCCGAAAAATCGCCCTTTTTAGCTTGTGGTCCCTCTGGAGGTCAAAATTGTTATCCGATTTAAAAAAACGTTTGATTATATCACGATTCCATGGTTATGAAGGTTGAGTTTGAATTTGGGAAAATCAGACCAAAATTGACGGACAAAATGGCCGCCGTTTGTATGCGAATAGTGTGAAAATATGTTATATAAAGGTTGTGGAGGTCACAATTATTATCTGATTTAAAAAAAAATGTTTGATTATAAAAACCAAACAAATTCTAATGATTTTCTGATAATTCCTTAATATGCGACAACTCTTGTTGACTGCCCGGACGATTTGGCTGCTGTGTGGGCGTATGTTTCGTTGCCTGGCAACCTATTTTCTTTTGAACAGAAAGCTCACAGGTACCACAGATAACAGCTTTGCCCTTTAACTGCCCTAGCCCCCTCATGTACATGAAACGCACAGACTTCATCGAATCTAGCCAGGGTATGTATATATTCATGTCTAGGACTTACAACTAAGAAGGGATACAATATGAAGTCATCCCTGGGTTTGTATTAGCAAACAATTAAATATCAGAGCCTAATTTGAATTTTACAGAAACAGAGTAAGGATAAAGATAAATGAGTTTAGGCCCCTATTTTTCGGCATCAACGGGGCAAATAAAGATTGGAGAGAGAGAAAGAAATGGGGTTTAACGTCCACTCGAACAAACCTTGCGCGTAGGGGTCTTTTGCAGTGGGAGGAAACCGGATGGACCCCCACCCCTCCCCAAAGTAAAGATAGGCACATGAACGAAGTTTTGCCCATGCAGTACCGTTTCCACCAACATGAGATCTCCTGGATGCACCAATCTCATTTGAACCCTTTCTCTGCAAATGCAGGGATAGCACACCCGACCTTCTGGCTGGCGAGACATTTTAGGTTAACGTCTAACCCACTGTGGCCCGGATAAATACATGATTCATAAAATTCAGTAAGAGAATTATCTTTTATTTTTTAGTAAGAAACGATTTTATTTTAATTTTACAGGCCGTGAAGCTACATTTGAGAAAAAGGGAGATAATCAGATTTCAACTGGGCTTATTCAGACTGTTGACGTCACATCTTACATGGATTGTTTGATCCTTTGTATTGAAACGACTGGTTGTAGTTACGTCACTCTAATTTCTAACTTATGTACTATCTATTAGCACCGTGGTGGGTGGTATGGGTGCTGACTGGGGCACCAATATTTATCGAAACCTCCAAAACATTGTTCGTTCAACAACTGTTAACCTGTCTACGATGGGCATAGTAGACACAATAAAAAATGTAAAACCAGGACTCGACGTGTTGTACTCTATTATGGTTTCGAGCGACCACTCGACACAAACTAGGTTATTTCGGATTTAACATATTATTGTATGATTCAGTTTTATGGGCGTAGGTGTCTGTAGCATGGGATGAAATGAGAACACCCGGAGAAAACCCACGAGATTAGACGGGCGATCTCAGTCTTTGTCGGGTAAAACGGTCGAATCCCGAGCTGTACTCAATTATGGTGTTGGACATGTGGGGGGGGGGGCATTGAGGGTGCAATACTCGTACCTCTTCATCGAAATCCGATACTATGTCTTTAACCCGCTATAGACAGCGTTGAAACGATGACAACTCTAATCCAATGATCTCAAACTCGGCTCGATAAACTTGGAGATCTTGTGCTTTATCCTGGTGTTGGTCGAGATATTCCGTCCGGTCGGGGTGTCCTCGTCAATGGTGCTGGCCGACATATTCCGCCAATGGTGATGGAGAAAAGACTTTGCAACGGACAACGTATAGCAGCTCAGACAGGACCAAAAACCCCAAATCCCGTGTTTACGTTGGCGTCGATGCCAAAGTAGGTCTTAGTGTCGCTTGCGCCATTATTCTTGTTGCCACAGAAACGTAGAACCATTTTTTTCATTTCCATTTTCATACATACTAAAACGTACTTGACCTGAGAGTGTTACCCAAACTTCTAAAGCTCTCAGCATAATAGCACGGAAGTACACTGATCCCGCATCCCCTGTTTCCCATTGATCCTATGCTAAAGCTCGTATGTTTATAAACTAAAAATACAAAGGAAAATTGTATTTTACAATTGAGGTTAGCTCTAAAGCCAGGAGAAATATAACTGTATACCTCACCCCATCCACAAACTCACTTACTCTCCCCTCCCCCCAACCAGAAAAACCAACAGATAGATCGGTTTTCTTTTCTAATAAATCAGTTTACCGAGTATATTCTATGCCAATAACAATGTATGTATATAATGTCTTATAGTACAATAAATAAATAACAATGTTAATATATAATGTCTTATATTACAATAAATATTATTAGATAACAATACTAATATATATATTTTTTTATATTACAATAAATATTATTACAATAAATATTATATAATGTCTTATAACACAATTAATAAATAGGTTTAATTCTAAAAGTATTTTCGTTACAACATGAGATATATATTATAATATAACATATGATGTCTTATATTACAATACATATTATTACATAACAATATTAATATATATTACAATTAATAACTAAGTTAAATACTAAAAGTATTTTCTTTACAACATGAGAACCATTCGTGAAGACAATTGGGTTGACCATAAACAGGGCATACACCGGTTTCAAATTAGTGTAACCCTAGCAACAAATATAAAATAATACTATTTGACCTGAAGCTTCAACTTTCCAAGCTGTCTTTATTTGTCTTTATTTGTCCACTTCGATCATTTCTTTTAATGTCAAATTTCCTTAATGTGCAGACAAAATTTTCCCATTTATAGAACAGTGTGCTTTTAATAAAATAACATTAATAGAAAACTTTGACTATTTTAACATGTATACAAAAAGTATGGATGTATTAAAATTTGTGGTTCAACTCTGAAAATCGAATTAAGATATGATTTGAAGGGGAGACAACTACTATACTAGATGGAGACTAGAATGACAATAGAGTAAAATGACATAAATAAAGGATAAATAATATCACACGACTCACAATTTTAACTTTTCTTCTAATAATTTAATCTTTTCGTATGATTCAGGCACAGACGGAAACTCACAATAATCTACAGGTGTCTGATTCGATCTGTTTTTACTTTTTACATCTAAACCAAGTTCAATTAAATACTGTACCGTATCTAGACAACCAAACCTACAAGCTAGGTGTAACACATTGTCATTATCTTTATCTCGATCATCTATATTACCACCTTTATCTAGTATCAGTTTAATTTTAGGCACGGGTTCGGTTTGTGACTCACAACACTGCAGTATTGGTGTTCGACCATTAAAACCCCTACTATGAACATCTATACCCTGTGTTAGTAAAAACTGTACAGTTTTTAGACTACCAAACGTACAAGCTTGGTGTAACACACTGTTATTGTCTTTATCTATATCTTCTATATTACCACCTTTATCTAGTATCAGTTTAATTTTAGGCACGGGTTCAATTTGTGATTGACAACACTGCAGTATTGGTGTTCTACCATTAAGACCACTACTATGAACGTCTAAACCCTGTGTTAGTAAAAACTGTACAGTTTCTAGAGTACCAAACGCACAAGCTTGGTGTAACATATTGTTATTGTCTTTATCTATATCTTCTATATTACCATCTTTATCTAATATCAGTTTAATTTTAGGCACGGGTTCGGTTTGTGACTCACAACACTGCAGTATTGGTGTTCGACCATTTAAACCACTACTATGAACGTCTAAACCCTGTGTTAGTAAAAACTGTACAGTTTCTAGAGTACCAAACGCACAAGCTTGGTGTAACATATTGTTATTGTCTTTATCTATATCTTCTATATTACCATCTTTATCTAATATCAGTTTAATTTTAGGCACGGGTTCGGTTTGTGACTCACAACACTGCAGTATTGGTGTTCGACCATTTAAACCACTACTATGAACGTCTAAACCCTGTGTTAGTAAAAACTGTACAGTTTCTAGAGTACCAAACGCACAAGCTTGGTGTAACATATTGTTATTGTCTTTATCTATATCTTCTATATTACCATCTTTATCTAATATCAGTTTAATTTTAGGCACGGGTTCAATTTGTGATTGACAACACTGCAGTATTGGTGTTCTACCATTAAGACCACTACTATGAACGTCTAAACCCTGTGTTAGTAAAAACTGTACAGTTTCTAGAGTACCAAACGCACAAGCTTGGTGTAACATATTGTTATTGTCTTTATCTATATCTTCTATATTACCATCTTTATCTAATATCAGTTTAATTTTAGGCACGGGTTCGGTTTGTGACTCACAACACTGCAGTATTGGTGTTCGACCATTTAAACCACTACTATGAACGTCTAAACCCTGTGTTAGTAAAAACTGTACAGTTTCTAGACTACCAAACCTACAAGCTAGGTGTAAGATACTGTTCTTGTCTGTATCTCTATCATGTATATTACCACATTTATCTAGAATCAGTTTAATTTTAGGCACGGGTTCAATTTGTGATTGACAACACTGCAGTATTGGTGTTCTACATTTAAAACCACTACTATGAACGTCTAAACCCTGTGTTAGTAAAAACTGTACAGTTTTTAGACTACCAAACGTACAAGCTTGGTGTAACACACTGTTATTGTCTTTATCTATATCTTCTATATTACCACCTTTATCTAGTATCAGTTTAATTTTAGGCACGGATTCAATTTGTGATTGACAACACTGCAGTATTGGTGTTCTACCATTAAGACCACTTCTATGAACGTCTAAACCCTGTGTTAGTAAAAACTGTACAGTTTCTAGAGTACCAAACGCACAAGCTTGGTGTAACATATTGTTATTGTCTTTATCTATATCTTCTATATTACCACCTTTATCTAATATCAGTTTAATTTTAGGCACGGGTTCGGTTTGTGACTCACAACACTGCAGTATTGGTGTTCGACCATTTAAACCACTACTATGAACGTCTAAACCCTGTGTTAGTAAAAACTGTACAGTTTCTAGACTACCAAACGTACAAGCTAGGTGTAAGATACTGTTCTTGTCTGTATCTCTATCTTCTATATTACCACCTTTATCTAGAATCAGTTTAATTTTAGGCACGGGTTCAATTTGTGATTGACAACACTGCAGTATTGGTGTTCTACATTTAAAACCACTACTATGAACGTCTAAACCCTGTGTTAGTAAAAACTGTACAGTTTCTAGACTACCAAACCTACAAGCTAGGTGTAAGATACTGTTCTTGTCTGTATCTCTATCATGTATATTACCACATTTATCTAGAATCAGTTTAATTTTAGGCACGGGTTCAATTTGTGATTGACAACACTGCAGTATTGGTGTTCTACCATTAAGACCACTACTATGAACGTCTAAACCCTGTGTTAGTAAAAACTGTACAGTTTCTAGAGTACCAAACGCACAAGCTTGGTGTAACATATTGTTATTGTCTTTATCTATATCTTCTATATTACCACCTTTATCTAATATCAGTTTAATTTTAGGCACGGGTTCGGTTTGTGACTCACAACACTGCAGTATTGGTGTTCGACCATTTAAACCACTACTATGAACGTCTAAACCCTGTGTTAGTAAAAACTGTACAGTTTCTAGACTACCAAACCTACAAGCTAGGTGTAAGATACTGTTCTTGTCTGTATCTCTATCATGTATATTACCACATTTATCTAGAATCAGTTTAATTTTAGGCACGGGTTCCATTTGTGATTGACAACACTGCAGTATTGGTGTTCTACATTTAAAACCACTACTATGAACGTCTAAACCCTGTGTTAGTAAAAACTGTACCGTAATTAGACTACCAAACGTACAAGCTAGGTGTAACATATTGTTATTGTCTTTATCTATATCTTCTATATTACCACCTTTATCTAGTATCAGTTTAATTTAGGCACGGGTTCGGTTTGTGACTCACAACACTGCAGTATTGGTGTTCGACCATTTAAACCACTACTATGAACGTCTAAACCCTGTGTTAGTAAAAACTGTACAGTTTCTAGAGTACCAAACGCACAAGCTTGGTGTAACATATTGTTATTGTCTTTATCTATATCTTCTATATTACCACCTTTATCTAATATCAGCTTAATTTTAGGCACGGGTTCGGTTTGTGATTGACAACACTGCAGTATTGGTGTTCTACATTTAAAACCACTACTATGAACGTCTAAACCCTGTGTTACTAAAAACTGTACAGTTTCTAGACTACCAAATATACAAGCTTGGTGTAACACATTGTCATTGTCTTTATCTCGATCATCTATTTTACCACCTTTATCTAATATCAGTTTAATTTTAGACACGGGTTCAATGTGTGACCTGCTGCAATATAATATTGGTGTCATGCCTACTATGCCCTTCTTATTGATATCATGACCAGATTCAATTAAATCCTTTAGATTATTTAAATCCCCCTTTAGACACGCATCATCTAATGTAAGAAAGCTCGTCCTTGTCTTGGCTATGGTATCCTGTTCTTCGTCAACATTACAGCCTAGAATTACTTCACCCGTAGTACCCAGATCAGGAACAGTGCTAATAACTGGATGAATTTGTTGTTGGCCGTTTCCATGGTAACATACATCTAAACAGAGATCATAATGTCATGTTATTTGGCTAAAAATAATTCTATGGTAAACAACCGGGAAATGTATGAAATAAAATAGAGTTTTATGGTACCTCAGCTCCAGCCGGTAACCATGGCGACAAACATGGTGATTTTAACGAGACAAATATATATTTATATACATAAACAACTATCGCATGGTGTTTAACGTCCTATTGTTCTGATTTGACAGCGTCAATATGGCCTACTCTTATATCGAATTC
This sequence comes from Patella depressa, assembly GCA_948474765.1. Lineage (NCBI taxonomy): Eukaryota > Metazoa > Mollusca > Gastropoda > Patellidae > Patella > Patella depressa. The sequence continues at coordinate 74,428,273 of OX419719.1, forward strand.
CAATTGTTAAACATTTTTTGAGAAAATATTGGCCCACAAAGCTGCGCTATGGCCTAGCTGCCAGTTATTTTCATTTCAACTTTCCTTATAAATGGACATATGTCATATTAGGGTCTGTAAAGGATCATTTTAAGTGCATGCCAGTGTGTACACGACAAAATATGATCTAAAAGAACTTGACTGGCAATACGATAAACACGAAGGCGACATAAAACAACTCTCCCCTCCTCCTGTTGGTTCTGTAGGAGGTGGCTATGTGGGTAAGACGCCGAGAAAAGCCATCGAGATTTTACGACGTCATTTCCCCTTGTCAGTGGCGCAGGGAGAAAAGCTGTCAAGTCGTTCGGCTTGGACAAAAAATCGAGATTCCATGTATACATTGGTATGTCCGTAAAAGATCCCTTGGCAATCAATTGGGATTCGACATACGAGTAGGCCATAGCGCTGTTGTCTGGTTAAGATTTCTCTCTTAGCACACTGTATAGCATGTGTCTGTCTTCATAAGCCCAGTCGGACGTTACACCCCATTTGATTTGATTTCATTTCTCTCTACATCCCAAGACCATTGTCACTGGTGATATCCTGTGAATGCAATCGAGTAACCACACAACCCATCATTTAGTAGATTGATGCATCTTGAATATATTGGAATGATGTTCATGAAACATGTTCCAGAAAGGCAATTAATGTCCACTTGACATTCATAATCTCCTGTTTTACAATCAGCACAAAGCTTCGGACAAGTTTGTTTGTGATATTCAACTTACCAAACGTTTCCAAATTTTCATCTTCCATATTTTCACTGTTTCCCAGGTTGGAGTTTTCTATAAGACATTTGAAAATAAATATACTAGGGCATGTCTGCTTCTGAGGAATTGCCGAGCACAAGAAATTTAGCAGCATCCAAAATTAAGAATGCAAAGAGTTATTGGGTCTTAAACAATCGGGAGATCACGTGGCTGAGTGGGTAAGACGCTGGATTGCTAGCCTGGAGGTCGGGTGTTCGATCCCTGCATTGGCCCAGGAAGTTCATCCAGATTTACTCTTGTCAGTGATACAGGACGGAGGGCCTGACAAGCACAGCTGTCTAGTCATTCGAAAAAACCAAGGTCCCGTGTACACATTGGCGTGCACGTAAAAGATCCCTTGGCAGTTGGAATTCGATATAAGAGTAGGCCGTAGCGCTGCTGTCCGTGCACAATTTCCCTCTTAGTACACTGTATGGTGTATGTTCGTCTTCATTAGCCCAGGTTAGGAGCAGAACTAGTCATATATTGTGTAATCTCTGAAACAACACCAATTTCAAACTGATGTTATTAAATCACGAGGTATTGAATGATAGCTATTAACTCCTAACATCCCATAGTTCGGGTGATAAAGAGAGAGAGAGAGATGGGGTATAACGTCCACCCGACCCAAAATACGTCATTTCGGGACTAAAATATGATTTACTTTTATTTCAATAATTCGCTTGGGGTAGGGGGAAGAAATCGGAGGACCCGGAGAAAACCCACGAAGTGTGAGAGTGGTACTATAAAACCATTTCATGTATATACTACTGTAGAAACAAATAACAAAACAAGGAGTCCAATTTGTTTTGAGAAGACTAAATTAAAAAAAAAACAAGCAAAAACTTACCGTCTTCTGTCGTCGCAGTTTTTTGCAGTAACGTGAAAAGATTTGTAACATCAGACTGTAGCTTAGGCAATTCATTCTCTCTACTGATTGTTGCTGCTTTTAAATCTTCCACACGTGACTCCAAATTCTGTATCTGGTTGAGGATTCTTCGCTGGTTTTCTCTTATTTCTTCGTGGTTCTTTAGAAGTTCATCTTCCCTCGCTCTTAGACGACTAATTTCTTGTAACCGCTCATCTTTCTCCGTCTGTTTTTCATCCTCCATCTTGGCCATCTTTTTTTCTTAGTTCATCAAGCTCCTTGTTGATACGTTCATTTTTTCCCTGTAACATCTGGAGGTCGTGCTCTTTTTCTTTTACTACTTCCCGGAGACCCTTTTCCTTTTCGTTCACCCATTCCATTAGTGCTCCCCGTTCTTCTATTAATCTTACTTGCTTGCTTTGTGGATTGTCTGATTCCCCTGAAACACACACCCAGGGTAGATTTCGTTAACAATTGAAAGTTTAATTATTTTTGTTAAATTTGTTAAGCTTGTTTCATTAAAATATTCTACGAGTATAATAAGATTCAGTCTCTGTGCCTTTTTTGCCTATATCTGAGAGCCGACTGAAATTAATTTGCCGTGCCGTGTGCAGTGCTCCAAGTGTACACTGATCATTTCATTATATAATACATTTAAAACCATAAATGGTCGTGTAGAGTTAGCATAGGGTCTTGAACATGAGGTCGCTGTATAATCAGTATAGGCCTACATCGGTTTTAAATTATGACCTATATTTCGATAAATTTGGGATCCATCTGCTGAGTTTGGTCAAGGCCCTACAAGTATTTAAACTCGGCCCTACAGACCAACTACCATCATCATCTGATGATATAAAACATAAAATGAATCATACCAGAGAGAGGGAGAGACGTGGGGTTTTAACGACACAAACTAGGTGATTTTGGGACTAACAGAGGAAGGGAAAAACCCACCAGGTTGGACAGGCAACCCTACTCCTTGTCAAGTACAACCGGGGAATCAAAACCACGTCAGTTGAATGAGAGACCTTAAGATACAGCGCAAACGCTCTACCCCCCCCCCCCCCACCCACCCACCCACCCATACACACACACTTTTATACTGAGATCATCTCAAAGGGAATGCTCAGATTAAAACACTTTGGTGATATGATTAGCTTACCTTGAGTTTCCTGAAGCCTTTCAATAACTTTATTATATCCCACTTCGGCTAAACACTCTATAAACGGTTGGTAAGCATTTCCTCCAGAATCAAGTAAAGCGAAAAGAAGGTTTTCTGTTGCATTTCGGGGGCTTTCATTTTGTAGACATCTCCTTATTTTTCCGACATCATCTCTATCAAAAACCCCACGTGAAAACAACGAGAGACACAGACGTGTAGGATCTTGTATATTATCAATTAGGAACATGAAATTGGTCCGTATGTTGTCGTAGTCCTTTTCGAGCATTTTCCCGTATTGTTTTTCTGATAAGGAAAGAAAGGTCACATTATTAGTTTTACAATTTGATTTACGCAGTCTCATTCTGGATGTGCTAGATATCCTCGAACTGACATACGTCCATGTAATCAAAAGATCGGACCAATTGCTGGATATAAAATACCATGACGAACAAAACACGAAGTTTTGAATACGTCCATATAATTAAAAAAACATGACAAACAAAACGCGCAAATCCATTTAGACCTAGCGCTTCCGTTTAAGGATCCGTTCACTAAGGTGTGGTACGTAAATTAAGGTTTGACTGTCAATCGGGCCCTAGGGTCCGCCGCATTTCCGACCTAGGTTCAGGGATGCAATCAAGCACCCGACTACAAATAACCGTCAGGATGATCACTTCTGGATCCCGTTCGTTGTGTCTTGGGGTGAAACCCCAATTCTTTAAAGAGGGGTTTCAGGATTCGAGTGCTGTTGTTATATATACAGCTAGAAATTCTGTATTAGTCCAGACGGGAAGTTTTCCGTTAACACAACGTTTGGAATCGTTTGTTCGTAATCACAGCGGACCGTTTAGTTTAAGGGGCTTAACTCTAAGTATCGTGTAGAAAAGTAGAGTTTTTTCCCTTTAACCCGAATCGTTAGTTTCGTCTAATTTATATCTAAGTAGTTTAAATGTTGGAACAAGTCTGGAAATAAACATCGTTCGAACGAACAATCCGATCTCTTTAATACTTGTCTTACTTTGTATTTTAATAGACGTAGAATCTTTGGTCTGTTTCCCTGAACTACTCGATGTCTCCAACTTCATAATTCTTCTGCCCATATCTTTAATGTGGTCTTGGAGTTTCTCGATTGTATCCGTAGATTCACATTGTCTCTCGGGTTTCGAGCTTTCTATTAGTCGTTTCAGTTTAGCAATTTCGCTATACCTTTCATCTTTGAATTGTTGAATCATGCTTTCACGTTCTTGGTGCCATCTTCCATCTTTTTGAGAAGAGAAGCCCTTTTCTGGAAATATTATAAACAAACTACATTTGATATTGATTGTTCTGAGAAAATAACAACTAGAGTAACCAGTATCAAAGAGTCCGTCCTATATAAGATAAGTTGTAATAATTTTATTTCATGTGAATAAAACTATATTACATGTATATAGCTGATTCAAAAAACAAAATTGAAAAATAATACTGGTTGGGCATTATTGGTTGGGCACCATTTGTACTTGAACAATAACTGTTGTAAGAGAAAGGTTTATGAACATTTATGTGGCTTTGTGAAACAGGGCCTGATTCTTAGTTATTATAGTGTAGTTAATTATCAACTTAGGGCCTGGTGATTGATATTTTATTACCTGGTATTTTGTTAGATGCAGGACAGTCGATCTGTTTCCCTCGATTACTAGCTGCCTCCAACTTCATAACTCTTTGGTCAATGTCTATAAGCCAGCGATCAGTTTCCTTTTTCTCATCTTTAAATTGTTGAATCATCAATGAAACATCACCCAGTCTACGTTTCAGTGTTGCCATTTCACAATTCATGTCATCTTGCATTGATTGGATCATGAGTAAAGCTTCTTGGTACCAATGTTTATCTTGTTTAAAAGATGATTCGTTTTCTGATTTGAAAAAATTAAAGCTTTTGATTTTTCGTTTTAAAAAATAATATTGCAAAACATATTTACGCCACCAGAATTAAATCTTGAACCAAAAGCCAAAACATTTGTGGCTTTATTCAAGAATCGCTTCCGGAAGTTACGTAATAATTAACCCTTTGGATATATAACGTACTTTACGCCCCTCCCCCTTCATAAGAGAGAGAGAGAGAGAGGGAGAGAAATGAGGTTTAGCGTCCACTCAACACAAACTAGGTCATTTCGGGACCAACATGGTTTTAATCTAATTTCAATAATTCGCTTGCGCGTAGGGTGCTTTAGCAGTGGCAGGAAACCGGAGTGCCCGGAGGAAACCCACGAGGCTGAGAAGGCGCCACATAAACTCACACCAGGACTCGAAACCACAGCCGCAGGCCAGAGGTGACCGGCCAGCTAGAGGTCGAAGCGCGGCACCACTAGCCCCCCCCCCCCCACACACACACACACAAATCCATAAGAGGATCGGGTACAATGAGTATAGGGCAGTAGGGACCACAAGTAGGATCATTCGAACCTGACGGCATGTACTTACCGTTTATTACGTCAATTCCTTCATATCTTGAGTTATCCACATTGATATTATCTGTTTCGGTATCTACAGCCTGGTTTTCTGTTTGTGATTCAGTCTGACGACGGGCTGGGTCTCTTGTATATAGATATAAATACCACGTCAGAAACAAAATGAACAGAAGCAGGAATATAGAATCAACAGTTCTTAATATCCAGTAAATACACCACAAAGACATTTTGTCAAGGATCGAGTTACTTCCCTATTGTTAGTACCATACAATCTCCACTCGGATCTGACAAATATAATTATTATTATTTGTTGAAATTGAAATGTGATTATTATTAACCAGTGTAGTACACGAGATAGAGTATGCTTAATCATTTCTAAAGTCGGGGTAATAGATAAGGACTTATATTTGGTGATAAACGTCCTACTATTCTACTCCCAACTGGGCTAATTAAGACGGGCATATGCACACTGTGCTATGGGGGAAAATTTTGCCCGGGCAGCGGCACTGCCCTTACTTCGAATTCCAACTGTAAAGGGATCTTTTACGTAAACGCAAATGTGTACAAGAACTACAAGACAGCTGTCCTTGTGAGACAAGGGAGAACCACGCCGGAAAATCTGGTTGAACATTCTCATCCAATGCAAGGATCGAATACCCTCCAGGCTAGCGAGCCAGCGTCTTACCCACGTAGGGACCGTGAACTCCGATTCAAAATTGACACTGTCACTCGAATTAGGGGTAATCTCAAAAGAAGCATCTCGCCAGCACCGATATGTTACCGTTTGTAACTCGTACAACGTATCAACACCTTTCCTTACGATTTCACCAGTTCAACAAAATTTCACTTACCTTCCCTGACTTCAATTAGCTGATCGGATAGCCACTGAACGTAAGATTTTATATACATGATCACTGATACAATTGTTTATGAAACTCATGCACGCTACGTTGCACAGCGTCTATAGCCCCTAGATTTTATTCTTTTTAACGTCTATCAAATTACCTGTAGTAAGATAAAAAAAAAAATGGATTACCAGGAAATTCATGCGTGGGAGAGGGAGGGAGAGAGAGAGAGAGAGAGAAATGGGGTTTAACGTCCACTCGATACAAACTAGGTCATTTCGGGACTAACATGTTTTAATTTTATTTCAATAATTTGCTTGCGCGTAGCAGTGGGGGAAAACCGGAGTGCCCGGAGGAAACCCACGAGGTTGAGAAGGCGCCCCTATCTCCATGCCACATACGCTCACACCAAGGATCGAAACCACAGCCGCAAGCCAGAGGTCACCGTCCACCTAGAGGTCGAAGCGCGGCAATCTAGACCACCAGGCCGTCCCAACCCCTTAGATATAAAACGTAAATAATTTGTTTATTAGACATAAATGTACAACTTTTATGTAGAACGCAAATGATTTGTTTATAAGACGGTGTGGGAGGTAGTAAAGAGAAGTATGAACCATAATTGAAGACATTTTACACAATCATTGCATAAGGCGGAAGCATAGCCAACAACCGGCCATTTGCTATGGAGTAAGGTAACGGGCGCTAGGTAGACCTTTTAGAAACCAGTCTTGCGATTAATTACGCCTTTTTCAGAATTAGACATTCGAAAGCTTCCAACAATCAAAATTGATCAAATTAATTTTATGCCCGTTTAGTCGGAGAAAGGATGATTACCAATAGACATCAAGCATTGCTACATTCTTTTCCGATTCAAAACTGGCATTAAGAGTAACCTTAAAAAGAAGATCCTCACCTATACCAATATGTTGTCGTCTGTAACTCGTATAATGTAGTCACACCTTTCCCTCTGATTCCACCAGTTCTCATTTAGCAAAACAAGATTCCACTTGCCTTCCCCGACTTCAATTGAAGCCCAGTTAATATCTTAATTTATACGATTCAAATTATAGCCGACAATTACCTGTTACTTGAAAAAATAGCAAGCTTCGTTGCACAACATCTAAAGCCCTAGATTTTATTCGTGTGAGGTCTATATGAATTAACTGTACAGGTATAATCTATACACACCATTCAGGGGGAGGGAGGTTAGCTCGTGGTTGCTGTATCATTTAGCCTGCCATTGAGTCAACCGGCGTGATTTCGAATCACCAGTTGTACGCGACAAGAGGCTCACCATTCATATGAACAGAAATGAAATGAAATGAAATGGGGTTTAACGTCCTACTCTTTTACACCTAACCTGGGCTAATGGAAGACAGGCATACGCCATACATTGTGCTATGAGGGAAATTTTGCCCGGGCAGCGGCGCTACGGCCTACTCTTATATCGAATTCCAACTGCCAAGGGATCTTTTACGTGCACTCCAATGTGTACATGGTACCTCGGTTTTTCGTCTCATCTGAACGACTAGGCAGCTGTCCTTGTCAGGCCCTCCTTCTGCATCACTGACAAAGGGAAATCACGCGGGAAAATCGAGATGAACTTTCTCAGCCAATGCAGGGATCGAACACCCGACCACCAGGCTAGCGAACCAGCGCCTTATCCACTTAGCCACCATGATCAGAGATAATGTATTAAGAGATACTATGTATGAAAAGGAATGCATTTAGCACGTACATGCAGAAATAACTTGTTTGTAAGACGTCGAAGAAGGAGCCTTAGCTAACGTTAGTCTGGCAGGGGGTCGATGGAGTTCAAAGATGACCATTTTCTGCTTAGGATAAGCAGAGATAAGCAATTTCATTGATTGATGCTTTGGGACACAATAAGTCTGGTTCTAATTAAGTGAGAATAGTTTCATCACACCAATACCTCAACTAGCTTTAAGTATGATAAGTTTGTGGAGAAGTGTCTTTATGGTAAACTTCAGTCGGCCTACCGTGAGGGCGCTTTTGCATGTCCATAATGACGCCATGCGCTCACTTGATAGCCAGCATGATCCGATTCTTATCTTACTGGATTTGTCTGCTGCCTTCTACCACGACCTTCTCATAGACAGGTTGTGTCCCTAGCTTGGGGTCGAATGAACAGCCTTAGATTGGCTTGAGTCATATCAGCGGGGTAGAACACAGATGGAGTACCTCAAGGTTCTGTTCTTGGAACGGAGGCAAAATGGAAGTTCTGTGGCTTTCATGCTTCTATCCAATCTGTCGTGCGTATTGAGGAGGTACATGTCTCTGCTACAGATATTTTAGTTTCCTGTATTTAACCTTTGTAGTTTGTTGTATTCGATATGTAAACATAGTAACAACATAATGGTTTTTCAGACTTAATTGATCATTGAAAAATAGTTATCACAGCGTGGAATCGAAGAAAGTCATAGATGATAATGTCACAGCTAACCGCTTCTTAGTGCCGTGACGAAGGATAGTCACATCTGTCCACGTAGTGTCACAGTCCTCTGTTTTTTTACTTGAATTAGGGGTAATCTCAAAAGAAGCATCTCGCCCGCACCGATATGTTACCGTCTGTAACTCGTACAACGTAGCAACACCTTTCCTTCCGATTCCCCCAGTTCAACAAAATTTCACTTACCTTCCCTGACTTCAATTAGCTGATCGGATAGCCACTGAACGGAAAGATTTTATATACACGATCACTGCTACAATTGTTTCTGAAACTTATGCACGCTACGTTGCACAGCGTCTATAGCCCCTAGATTTTATTATGTTTAACGTCTATCAAATTACCTGTAGTAAGATAAAAAAAAAATGGATTACCTAGAAATAAATGTGTGTGAGATAGGGAGAGAGAGAGAGAGAGAAGAGAGAGAGAGAGAGAGAAATGGGGTTTAACGTCCATTCGACACAAACTAGGTCATTTCGGGACTAACATGTTTTAATTTTATTTCAATAATATGCTTGCGCGTTGGGGTCTTTAGCAGGGGGGGGGGGACCGGAATGCCCGGAGGAAACCCACGAGGTTGAGAAGGCGCCCCTATCTCCATGCCACATACGCTCACACCAGGGATCGAAACCACAGCCGCAAGCCAGAGGTCACCAGCCAGCTAGAGGTCGAAGCGCGGCATTCTAGACCACCAGGCCATCCCAACCCCTTAGATATAGAACGTAAATAATTTGTTTATTAGACGGTGTGGGAGAACTATGAACCATAAATGTACGACTTTGATGTAGAACGCAAATGACTTGTTTATAAGACAGTGTGGGAGGTAGTAAAGAGAAGTATGAACCATAAATGAAGACATTTTACAGAATCATTGCATAAGGCGGAAGCTTAGCCAACAACCGACCATTTGCTATGGAGTGAGGTAACGGGCCTTTTAGATGTCCCGAATCGCACTTGAAACCAGTTTTGCGATTTTAATTAAAATTACGCCGTTTTCAGATTAGCCATCTCAAAGATGCCAGCAACATAAAATTGATCAAATTAATTATATGCCAGTGTAGCCGATGAAATGATGATTACCAATAGACATCAAGCATTGCTACATTTCTTTCCGATTCAAAATTGACACTGTCACTCGAAATAGGGGTAATCTCAAAAGAAGATTCTCATCTACACCAATATGTTGCCTTTTGTAACTCGTACAATGTACTCTCCTATTCCACCAGTTTTGAATTAGCAAAACAAGATTCCACTTACCTTCCGTGACTTCAATTAGCTTGAATTTAAGCCCAGTTAATACCTTATTTTATACGATTAAAATGATAGCCGACAATATACGCATTCCAGCAGTGACGCAGCCCTCATGCTAAAACAACACGGGACGATATTAGGTTTCTGTTGCTATATGGAGGTACGCTAACCACTCTGTCATTGAAGTGATGTCAACGTGTATGTCAAATAATACCTCATTCACCCTCGGTTCGATATTAGAAATAGCACTCGACCTTCGTATCCGGGTATTATTTACCACATATACAGTTGCCTGTGAAAATTTGCACGCTACGTTGCACAACATTTATAGTCCCTAGATTTTATTTTTGTATCGCCTATATGAATTATCTGTACAGGTATATTCTATACACACCACTCAGAGATAATGTATTAAGAGTAACAATGTATTAAAGAGAGCGATGGGGTTTAATGTCCACTCGACACAAACTAGGACATTTCGGGACTAACATCGGAGAAAGGATCCTACCACCAAACTAGAGAAACAACTAGATAACAAACTAGAAGAAATAAGAGAAGGGGAGCAGATCACCAAAACCCAATTTTACCAACTCCGATGCAGTCATCCACGACCACCGTGAGCCCGGGCCACTATCAAGACACACAAGAACCCAATAAAATCAAGATTACTAATATGTTCAAGGGACATGAAGCTATGGAAGCCCTATGATAACGAATCAACAAACTTGAAGAACCGTTGGATACCCACTTGTCAACAGAGAATATTGTCAGTTTAGTCACTATGTGCATTAACTCCACCTACTTGACCTGGGGAGATGAAACTTATGAACAGATCCACGGGAAGCCTTTTATCACCATCCCGAAATGACCTACTTTGTGTTGAGTGGACGTTAAACCCCATTTCTCTCTCTCTCTCCCTTTACCACCATTAATCTCAGAAATCTATCTAACACAATTCGAAGAACGCCAAATAACATCAATTTGTTATTTTCGTAAAGTCGATGATACCTTCGTCATCCTGGAGGAAGAAGATGACCCAGGAATGTTAAAGCTTCTGTCGTTTCCTGTTTAGTCAGACGAGCCCACGATATATGTGAACCTGAATATCTCAATACAGAACTTGACCACGTGTATACCATGACTAGGTTTGATTATAAGAAGTTATGACCGTGGTGCGGAAAAAGCCACCACAGCCTGCCCCATTAATCCCATGTCGACTTAGTTAATTTGCTGATTACACTGTTTTCCCTAGGACTTCGAATTTTGTCTAATGGTTTGGATAGTTCGTACTTGGTTTTTTTTCATTATAGCACTCTTTAAACTTCTATTGTGAATAAGTCATTTGTGTCAGGCGTCAGGCTGGTTTCCTAAAAGCTGTAAAGTTGCCAGCCCTTTAATCCAGAAACTTGGATTAGACAAGGAAGTTTTGAAGAATTATAGGCCAGTTTCGAACTGTATATTCCTTGATAACTGTCTGAAGAAGTGACTTTATGGTAAATTTCATTCGGCCTACCGCGAGGGCCACAGCACAGAGACAGCTCTTTTACTTGTACATAATGACGCCATGCGCTCTCTAGATAGACAGCATGATCTGATTCTTATCCTACTGGACATGTCGACACCATCGACCACGGCATCCTTATAGACCGGTTGCGTTCCTGGTTTGGGATCGAATGAACACACCCTCTTACTTATAGTTTTTTCGGAGACACACCCTCTTACTTAAGGAGTACCTCGTTGTACATACTCCACTAGAAGAGATTATTACCCGCCGGGGATCACGTGGCTAAGTGGGCAGGGTGCTGGCTCGTTAGCCTGGAAGTCGAGTGTTCGATCTCTGCATTGGCCGAGAAAGTTCATCTCAATTTTCCGGTGTGGTTTCCACTTGTCAGTGATGCAGAACGGAGGGCCTGACAAGGACAGATATCTAGTCGTTCGGGTGGGACGAGAAACCGTGTACATATTGGCGTGCACGTAAAAGATCCCTTGGCAGTTGGAATTCGATATAAGAGTAGGCCGTAGCGCCGCTGCCCGGGCAAAATTTCGCTAATAGCACACTGTAAGGCGTATGCCCGTCTTCAATTAGCCCAGGTTAGGTGCAGAAGAGTAGGATGTTAAACCCCATTTCATTTAGTACCATGGCTTGAACTCCGTCATCTACGCAGATGACACTCGACTGTACATTTTGTGTGAATCCCGGACTGATTGCACACTATGGTGCGTCGTATTGTGTGGACGAAATCAGTCATTGGATGCGGGCGAATATGTCCGCATTGAACGATGGCAAAACGGAAGTTCTTTGGCTTTCATCCCGCATATCGACCCTTTTTTTGGTAGGTACATATATCCTAGTAAACTGATGACGGAAAGCAACATTGTGTTATAGTAGAACATGGCAGTCTGTCGCAAGGGACATCCTGTTATTGTGGAGTAGGCCAGTCTGTCAACCGGGGCATAGTGTTGTTACAGAACAGGTCAGTCAGTCTAGTGTTATTGAATAAAAGAGCACAGTGTTATTATAGAGTAGACCAGTTCCTTGTTTTACATCCAGTACCATGATGTTTAAACTTCTGATATTGTTACGTCTTTGTCGCTGCTTTTAAACAAAACTTCGCAGATGGTCTGAATTCAAATCGAGAGATCAGATTACTATGAGACAATTGGCACGGGATGACGTCAGAGATCAGGGTCAGAAGAAGCTCAGTGGTGATAAAACCCCGACGGTAAATGATAGATTGGCGAGCAAGAAGAATAAATATGAAGAGGATGAAATAGACACGGAGATTGAGAATAGGGTAGATAACGCTAGAGACGCCTTGCACAAACTATTTCACGTGGTACGAAATAGACAAGGGGACAAGCTGGGAGAGGTGGATCAAGCCTGGTACCGAATAACGAGGTCTTTGTGGGCCAGGGCGCAAGGTTTGGGACGTAAAGCAGGAAATCGTGCGGGATTTCACAGGGAAGGTTAGAAATTAGAAAGTTTACATTAAATTTGCATCTTTATCTACAGGTTGAGATACAAGTTAATATATAGGAAAATTTCGCTTTGATAAAAGTGGATATATGTGAAAAATGTCTTGTTTTAATTAACTGCGTTCTCTGTTTGTCGTATTTTATTCAGTTGTTAAAACTATAGTCTTAACCTTCTTTTTTGCAATATCTGTCTTGGAAGGTCGCACAGCAATCCCTGGCAAAGGTGATGGTGTTTCAAGTGAAATTAATGAACTGATAAAGAATAAAATAAAACCATTAGTCAAAATTCCTAAAAAAAAACGGTTGAGGCAAAATAGTGTAATTAGTCAAAAGTTCTAAAAAACGGTTGAGGCAAAATAGTGTAATTAGCAAATGGACTGTTCACCGTGTACAAAATACACGACAAACAATGGTAACGGGTGTCCGGAAGAGTAAGCTTATACCCTGCCTGGCGCCGCACCCGCCATAGCTGCATCCAAACTATTAGATGAAATATCGGTAAAATAGCGTTATTGGCCAATGGACTATCAATGACAACCTACACCGGTAATATTCACAAAAAAAACGGTATAGGCAAAACAGTGTAATCAGGTAAAATAGTGTAATCAGCATATGGACTGTTCACCGTGTACAACCTACACAGCAAACAGAGGACCATGGCGTTGTTTAGGGTGCAGGCTGTTTTGAAACCTGGTGGTTTCGTACTTAGTTCATTCGTACTCTTTCCTACATGTTGTTGAAATAAAGTTGAAACATGATTCGTACCTTTCCCTCCTAGTTGTTGAAATAAAGTTGTAACATGATTCGTACCTTTCCCTCCTAGTTGTTGAAATAAAGTTGTAACATGATTCGTCCCTTTCCTATACGTTGAAATATTGTTGAAATAATGTTTACTGTAAGAATGTGACATCGATAAACTGTAGGAGTCGTATTGTAGAATCATTTCAAAACAAGTAGCAGAGATTAAAGCCAAAATCAGTTCTTGTCCGAAAGAAAGGTTTACAGAATTGGCATCCAATCTATTGTTTAAAGCTCTTGATATAATCAACGTTTCAAGTTGGACAAGACAAAATGTAATCTGAAGAATTATTGTCAGAGAGAAATTACATTTTATTTTTCATAGGACATTTTAAAGACATTCTTACAAATAAAGGTGTAGATATAGATCATATTGAATTTGAGTGGTTATCATTAAAACAAAATATAAATTGTGAACAGTTTATTTCTTCTGATGTAAGCAGTTCCAAGGACAAATTTCCAAATATGGTCCATGCTTTTCTTATTCTTCTTGATTCTCTGTAATGGGAAGAAAACCGAGGTCCCATGTAGCCATTGTCATGCACGTATAAACTCCTGTTATACTGTAGCAATATTGCTAGAATTTTTGCTCTTTTAGTGAGCAGTATTACATTTATTTACATCCTTGGCTAATTATTAGATTCTTAGTGTCTAATGATATGTACTTAAATCAAAATGAGTGGATGAGTGACATATTGATGTATAAAAAAGAGTTATAATTTGGAAAACATTCAATGCTTGGTTGACAACGGATATTTTGTGGGAAACTTCTCTGGTAAGTTTCCACTGTCTATATAAAGGTGTGTTTCGACGTCATTAGGATATTTAACCAATTTCTATAATTATTTACATCATATTTGACCAATGAAATAATTGAACAGCAAAACCGAAAGCTACCTGACTATCATATCTTTGGGTAATCGTCAGACAGCAGCTTGATTCCGGATGGGAAAAGATGTCATGTAGCAATTTCTATCAGCATACTCACCCAAGCCAGTCTGGCTGGATAGGGTTTGAGAGAAAGTCATTATTGCACTGTTATACCTGATGATATTTAAAGGAGCTTAGTCTTTAACTCAATATCGTCAAAAAATCTTCAACATTGAAAACACGAATTATAATTTGTCAATTTGAATCAAAATTGATGATGTGATCTTACCGGAAAAAGATGGGCTTCTGATATCCAATATTTAAGACAAAATAAATATTTTACCATTGGTACACTAATCGTGTACCATAATGCGTTTCAGTCCCAGTTCTAGCAAGAGACTGGAGGAACGAGGCTAGAAACATTGTACCAAATCAAACGGCGCATGTAGACTGGAATAACTAGATGCTAAAAAAAAAAATGACGTCGGTTGACACTGCTGGTTTATTTCGCCGAACAACTGATTTGAAACCATTGAATGCAAATCAGTTTAAATACATTCATATTACAGTATTATATGCGTTGCAACCCAATTTCTAGGTCCCAAATGTTAGCGATTTAGCTCCTTTAAATAAAAAGAGAGTACACAACGTGAATGGGAAACAAAAGACGACAAGTGGAAATACTAGACGATCACCGGGCTACTAAGATATGTAGTAAGAAAGGATGCTTGGGTCAAACGCAGGATGTGACGACCGGTTTTTATTGTTGTTCGCCCTCAAAGTCCGACAGAACGATCCATTGGGCTTCCAATACTTCAAGTTTGGGAATATCAAACTTTCAGTTGCCAACCTTGTACAAACTTTGAGAAAAGACATTGTCATTTGTTGCACTGTTGTGGAAATCATTCAGCCCAACAAAACATTGGTGAACCGTTGGTACTGGCTAAAGAGACTAGAATTAACATTGAAGTCAGTGGGTTAATTCATGGTGGCCTGTGTGTCCTATATAGACACCGCGATTAAACGTAATATACTAAAACGCTGACCCAGATAAATAGTGATCATAATATATTCATAGTTACATGCTGTTATTAAACACTTACAGCTGTATGGTTTTATATGATAACGGCGAGTGAGTGTGTGGGGGAGGGGGGTAAAGTAATAGCTATAAATAAATGTTACGTAACAAAATATCATTTCTAAAAGCGACGTCGATAGCTTAATATTGAATAAAAGAAGGCGAACTGCGATGTTGATGATACGAATTGTAAGTCGAGTTGTTTTTGTGACCATGAGTAAAACATTCCATTCAGCTATCTCACACAAAAATAAACTCAGTTTCGCTCATTGGGTGGAATAAGTGCGGATACATTATTAGATTTTAAGGGATTTGGTAGGGTATTTATACTGCGCTTTGGGCGCAACTCTTAGTTTTATATACCCTTTGAAAGTTACAAATAGCTTGTTCTAAATAGCTGGCTGAGGCGATACAAAAATATATTTCGGTTCTCATATACGACCACAACACTTCAACTGAGTCGCCCAATATCACCGTATATTGGTCAGGAAACTGGGTATGACGTAATATCAAAAACGATGCACACTGGTCCAAGGAACGCGCGTTCCACGTTTCAAGTCGATCCTTGCCCGTAAACAACAAGATGAGTTGGGGTCAGTCCCTGGTCCAAAACCGGGAGACTTTTCACCGCCCCCCCCCCCATCAGAACATGGAGGACGTCAGTGATTACCCACAAGATTAAGTAATTATGCGCAACCTAGAAATTTGACGTGAGTATGACTCTGGCTCGCTAGCCCGCAGGTGGTTTCCCCTTCAACATACGAACCTCCTCAACCGGCCTACAATTAGTATCTCCACAAGTTAACCCTTGAATAAGACTCCTCCTTTCCGCTCCAAGATTTTTGGTGGACTTGTTTTTGAATGAATGTATAAGAACCAGAACAGGGGCGGGCCAAGGATTTTCAGAAAGGGGGTGGGGGCGTGCTGCACCCACTTGGGAGTGCGAAGCCCGGCCCGTGATTTTGAGTGGAAAAAATGCCCACAAGGACTAATTTCATACTAATACTGTAAATTACCATTTCCAACCTAAACTATTTTGTTCTCCTTTCTCACGAGAATATATGGAGCTAAAAACTGTTCACCACCTCAAAAAAGAGGGGGTGTGCACCCCCTTCTGGATCCGCGCCTGCACAATATTTCTACCGCATGGCCTTAATAGCGACCCAAATAAAATCGCCCTACAAGCTTATATGAAGTGCAGATAAACTGTATTTAATGTAGGGTAAAAATGGATACACCACTGACTTTGTACACAGGCATATAGAGACATCTTAAACTGGTGATGTATTTTAAATCTCATAATATAGTTTTATATTTAAATATTTAATTTTAAAATATTCATTTGTAAATGAATATATATTTTAATTTTACGGCCATTATAGTCTAACATTTAAATGTTAATTTTAAACTGTTGGTTGGCAAGCGTGTATTTTGACCTAGATGTAAAATATATGTCACCATAGTGAATAACCTTTAATCGGGGTTTTATGATACAGTCGTGGTAAAATATTTTTATTGTTCATCTTATTTTAGTGTGTATCAGGACAGTGCATAACTATATTAAATCTACCATGGCTTCCCTCTGCCAAGTCAATGCACTCGTCCAATTCTCTCTTCTTCTTCCCGTCCGTCTCCAATAGCAACGCTCCAATTGAAAGTTCGTCGATCTATGCTAATCGCTATGCAATAAGCTCGCCGCCATTTTGTTGACCCAGAAAATTTAATTTAAACCTAGCACGGACATTATCAAAAATTGGTATTTTGTTATTGAGTTATGGGTTTAGCTCCTTTGAACCTGTTTTTAATATTTCAGAATCAACGATCTGTCAGTAAGGATGAGTTTACTTCTGATATCAGCCGTGATTCTACTGGTGGCTTACCTGACCATAAACTGGTTCAAGGATCAACCAAAAACACCTCTACCCCCCGGTCCACCATTTCTAGAATGTTTACAGATTACATGGAGAATGTTACGAAAAAATGATACTCATCTGATCGCCGAGGATCTTAGAAAACGATACGGGGAGATATTCAATATCCGGTTGTTTTCAAGTAACCTCGTGTTTTTGAACAATCACGACTAATGCGCAAACTGTTCGCATCTGGTCAATATCGTGACGTCACAAACGACCGACCATGGACATTTTTCGGGGAACATATCTGCTACGACTGTCGAATGATGGTTTCGCGCAATTACAACGAAATGTTCGTGATGGTTCGCAAACTGATCCATGGAACGATCAAATTGTATGGAGACGGTATTAAGGTATTCGAGGATATCGTAAATGGAGAAATAAAGATTCTGCAAAAGGAGCTTGAAAATTCCACACTAAGGGCCTCGTTCGACTTGGATAATGCTTTAAAAGTTTCACTTATTAGAGTC
Source organism: Patella depressa (assembly GCA_948474765.1). Lineage (NCBI taxonomy): Eukaryota > Metazoa > Mollusca > Gastropoda > Patellidae > Patella > Patella depressa. Next base: position 74,446,206 of record OX419719.1, read on the forward strand.
ATCCATATATTCGTGAGTATAATGCTCCATTACGACCCCTGGTAATTTTGGGGGTTTGGGTGGCCGCGTTGTTTAACGAGTGCGTGTTATTTCAAAATACCTGTACGTGACACGGAGATTGATCGGGATTTCCGTGGCACCTGTTTCCCAAACTGAATTAGAATTAACAATGTGTCAGTTAAACACACACCCACTACATGACCCTTTTAACAACATTATACCCCCTCCCCCCCGGGGGCACCCAGACAACAACTCACAGGAATAAAAATATAAACGGTCGATAAAATTAATAATACATTTATTGTATTGTAATCTGATTAAAAAACAGATCATATTTCGTTTCGTTTTAATAGTTCAAAATTTCATTTTACCTGTCTTTACTACACTAGCCGATTTTAACTTGTCTTTACTACACTAGGATCTGGAAGAGTTGTTATCATTAACTTGTACTACTGAACGGTGTGAGAGATTAGCCAAAGAACTGGTCTGTTAGGACGAGCTTTTGGCGTTATTGATTAATCAAATGTCTGACGTCTCGGGGTTTAAGATTATTATTTAATTAACCTACACCATACTTGTTTGGTAATTTGGGTGGGCAGATTTGACTTTTATTGTAGGTGCCAAACAACATTACCATAGCCATTATGTGCGTTTTGATGGTTATTTTTTAGTTAACCAACGAAAGACCTACAGATTCCAAAGAATGTAAATACATTTGTGAAACAATTGTAAATTATGATCATTCCGACAATGGAATGTACAACAGTTTTCTCCTCAATACATGTCCATGGGTTCGTTTCTTACCAGGACGAGGGCGTCGACTTTATAAAGGTGCAATAGAAGCCAGAGACAAATTAATCAACTTATACCGGAATCCTAGCATTGCTAAAGTAAGATTTTATTTAGCTTAAGGTCTTCCGATAATTTTATTAATGTTACCATGTGTCTCTTTTATTAATGTTACCGTGTGTTTCTGTTGTTCAATGCCCACGTGTGTTTCTTTTTATTAATTTTACCGTGTGTTTCTTTTATCAATGTTACCGTGTGTTTCTTTTATTAATGTTACCGTGTGTTTCTTTTTTAAATGTTACCGCGTGTTTCTTTTATTAATGTCTACGTGTGTTTCTTTTGTTCAATGCCCACGTGTGTATCTTTTTAATAATTTCACCATGTTTCTTTTATTAATGTTACCGTGTGTTTCTTTTTTTAATGTTACCGTGTGTTTCTTTTATTAATATAAACGTGAGGATTTTTTTTATTAGTGTTAAGGTACGTGGTTTTATATTATTAAAGGCCCGGTCCCAGTGCACTTACGTATGTAAAGAGGATGTAAAACAAGGAGAAAACGTGCCCTCCGTTTGAAAACGCCATGCATCCGTTGTGTACTCATTGCATACGTGTTTCATACGCTTTATCCATCGAGCATCCGTTCACTTTGATTTCATCCGCGTAAAAAGTTTTGAGCTGCACAAAACTTTTATAACGGATGAACTTTCTGCTGTGTACGGGGTATCAGACATGTCCGTTATCATCCGTTAAACGTCAACTGTATCCTGTCTGCATCCTCTGGTCATCGTCGCAATTCACATCCGAAAACGGAAAGAGGGAGGAAAGATAAGGTACATGGAACGTCTATACATCGTTAGTAGCACGGAGATAGAAAGGACGTAAGCGTATGCATCTCGTATATAAAGAATGCATCCGCTTCACCCGCTATGCTTGCGCTTTTTCGCTATGCGTCCGCTTCGAAATTATCCCCGACAACCCCTTCGGAGCTGTCATCCACTTCCATCCTCTAGACTTCCGATGAACATCAATCTAACATCCCCCGCTACATACTCCCCACGTTTGTTCTTTTTCGTTCTGTTTTCGCAAAGTTTGGTCCATTTCTGGAGCATACGTTTTGTGTCCATCGGCCACTGGGACCGGGCCTTAACGTTGTATATTTTTTATCTTTGTCCCCCCCCCCTGGGGTGTAGGGGGTGATAAGAATATACCCTTCGTATGTCCTGCGTGTCGTAAGAGGCGACTAAAAGGATCCCTGTAATGGGGTAACGTGTTTACCGCGCGTTGCGACCCGTGTCGGTGGAGAGTGGAATCCTGGTAATTGGGTGAGTATTTGGCTTGCGAGCCCTTTATTTGCAACACATTACTTTCGCCCATGGTTCACCTTGACGGGTGGTCACAGTAGCCCACACTGGTCAATCGGCTTGGGTCGTTTTTAAGCTCTGCAGAATGTACAATCCTAATTCAAATGCTTTGTTGTATTTTTCACTCAGCAAATATACCTTTGTGTCCTTAGTACATTCTGCAGAGCGACGGCTTGGGTCAATCGGGTTGGAGAAGTATTTTTACTTTCTGGTTTGAGTATACCTCTCGTCGAGCCCTGAGACCGCGCACTGGATATTCGTGCCAGTCCTCCCCCTGGTAGGCAGGGCAGTAACCTGGGGGAGGTGACGAGAGGTGAATCAAAAAAAAAAAAAATATTCATGGATTCCCCAGTCCTCCCCACCCCACCCCACCCCAATAATGAAAGACAATAAAAATAAAAGAGAAACGTTTTAGTTCAGAGGACATTTCACATATATTTAATAATACTAGCAAAATGTCAAAGTCTTGGCCGAGGTTCCTCTTAATTGCTTAATTGAGAGTCTCTGAAAGACCTATGTCACCACTTTTGATAACACCAACTTCGTTGCTACAAGTGCCAGAAGGTTGGACACAGCAAAACTGTCTGCAGGGGTAAAGACACCTGCGCTCGCTGTGGTCATGATGGCCACGAGAGAGCTACCTGCAAGGCCGAGTTTTGTTGTGTGAATTGTAAGGGACAGCACTTTGCTTATTCCCGTGAATGTCCAATATGGCAAAAAGAGAAAAGAATCCAACATACCATGTCTGAACGAAAGATACCATATTTCGATGCTCGAAAACAGGTAGATTTATCTGCACCGTTTCCCATTGCACCACAAGTGAAAACTTTTGCAAGTGCAGTTAAAGCTCCCACAAGACTATATTATTCATTTCAATAAATATAGGGTTGATCTGATGGACGGTACTACCGTAGAGGGGGGCCGTAATGGCCCCTTAGGCGGTAAGCTGTCACCAATAATTTATCCCTGACAATGGTAAATTCCATTATTCATTAAAAATAAATTTTAATGAAGTTCAATTATTAATCAAAAATACAACCCTCTAGCTAGCTATTTGTTTACAGGAAACTTTTTTGAGGAATGTAACATTTTGTCTTTTAGACAATTTGTCGGTCACCATCATGACGCAGTTGGTGATGGTAGAGCTCATGGGGTGCTTCTATTATTCTTAATGGAGACATTCCCCCCAGAGTAAAGTCACTCTCAACTCTCCTTTACAGGCAGTTGCAGTCAGGGTGACTTTGCATATTCCTTTAACACTCTGCTCTGTATATCTTCCACCATCCTACTTATCTACATCCTGCCACAGCTTTTTTTTCTTCCCTCGATCTCACCATTTGCTCTCCGGCCCTGTTTCAGGATTTAACATGGAGAGTTAATGGAGATCTTTGTGGTAGTGACCACTTTCCTATCTTGATTGATAATATGGCCCCTCTCCGGTCGAAAGACCCCAGAGGTCGAAGGCTGATAGGGTTCTTTTTGAATCTTGCAGATGAACCCATGGCCTTATTTACTTCAATTCTACAAGATGTAGCTGAGCAGACGATTCCAAAAACCACGACTGAACCAAAACGTTTCAATAAACCGTGGTTTAACGATGATTGCAAATCTGCTCTGAAAGAGCGTGATCTTATCCTGGGACGATTAAAGAACCATCCTTCTATGGAGAATATTGCGGTATACCAAATGGTCCGGGTGAAGCCCCGTAGAACCATACGCCAAGCAAAGAAATCTTCATGGCAAGGTTATGTCTCCAGTATCAATTCCCGTACCATATCTAAGTCGGTATGGGATTGGATTCGTAGGATTAAAGGTAAAAGTAGTGCTTTATCAGTTAACCATCTAAATGTTGACAACATTTCCTGATATTGCTAATGCCCTGGCCAGTACATTTTCATTTAATTCATCATCCAATTTCTCCTCCGATGCCTTTCGAGGCATTAAACAACAACAGGAGAAAAGGCGACTTAATTTCAAGTCCCGTAATGATGAATGCTATAATGATCGTTGTTTTCCATTGCAGAGCTCCGTGATTCGCTAAAGCGAGCTCGGGATACTGCAACTGGTCCAGATGAAATACACTACCAAATTCTGAAACATTTACCTTTTCCAACTCTTTGAATTTTATTGGATCATTTTAACCGGATTTGGGTTGATGGGAAGTTCCCTCCTTTGTGGCATGAAGCCACAATAATTCACATCCCTTAATCGGGTAAAGATCATACGAATCCTACCAACTATCGTCCGATCGCTTTAACTAGCTATATTTGCAAAACCTTGGAAAGATTGACCAATCGAAGGCTTGTTTGGTACCTTGAGTCCAACAACCCCATTACATAACATAACACCCAAATTTATATAGCGCAATAAATACTCGTATTAGGAGTTCCAAATGCGCTTGCAAAGTTATACATTTTGGTTCGATTTCATCCATAATGTTGTATGAACAGGTGACTTTTCAGTCTTGATTTGTCCGTACAGTAGAGCATTATGATAATCTAATTTCGTGGTTATTAAAGCATGAATCAAAAGTTCGAGGTTTTCGGAGCTTAAATAAGTTTAGATTTTTCCTAGTTTATAAAATTAATAATATGATGAAGAACAGACAGCAGTTATATGGGTTTCAAAAGAGAGGCACGAGTCAATAATGGCGCCAATATTATTTGCTTTGCTAGTGGGACTGATGATCTCGCCATCCAGTTGAAAGGTGGTTTGTTTGATTTTTTCAGTTGGTGTTTACTCCCAAGAAAGAGAATCTCTGTTTTGTCAGGGTTTAGCTTTAGAAAATGAAGTGTCATTCAGTCATGGATTTCTTGCAGACATGTCTCCACATTTGCGACAGTGTGCGATTGGGATTGTTCTTCGAAGCTAATGTAAAGCTGTGTGTCGTTGGCAAAAAGGTGGATACTTAAGCCATATTTCTGTGCAATTTTATTCGGTGGTTTGGTGAAGATGATGAATAACACCGGTCCCAGAACTGAACCCTGTGGGACACCACAGAGCAGGGGAACAATCCTTGGAGTATTCATCTCCTATACACACTCGCTGTTTTCTATTTGTTAGATAGGACTTGAACCAACTGTAAACTGTACCGCGTAGCCCGATTTCTGTCCAGAGAGTATCCAGGAGATCTTCTGACTCCAGGGTATCAAATGCAGCTGACAGGTCTAAGAGAACTAATATTACGCATCAGCGTTTGTCTAATTCGAAATAGATATCATTAATAATTTTGATCAAGGCTGTTTCAGTACTATGATATTCTTTGTACGAGGATTGGTAAGTATTGTCGAGACTGTTGGTTGACATGCTGTTGCAGTCGAAGAAGAACACATTTCTCTAACAACTTAGAGACACAGATTAGATTACTGACAGGTCGGTAGTTTTTAAGGAGATCGGGGTCCAAACTGACTTTCTTTATTAGAGGCCTTATAATTGCCTGTTTAAGCTGCTTTGGAAATATGCCTGATTTCAAAGAACTGTTAACAATTGAAAGCAAGGATGGAAGAAAGACGTCCATGTGTTCTTTCAGGAGCCAAATCGGCAGCGGATCCAGACAGCATGGCTTTGTCTTCGTGTTCATAACAACTTCTTTCAAGGTTTCAGTGTCATACGGTTCAAAAGATTCTAAGGCAGGAAAAGGGTTGTATTTATATGATGGTACAGTGCTTAAAAAGAAATGTCTGAAAGCCCTCAACATATTGAGAGTCTTATCAAATACTAACTGGGGAGCAGACCGTAAGGTCTCGCTCAGATTATATCGAGCATTAATAAGATCAAAACTCGATTATGGGTGCATTGTGAATGGGTCTGCCCGCGAGTCTTATCTCAAATAGCTCGACACCATACACAACCAAGGACTTATAATCAGTTTATACCAAGGACTTACAATTAGTTTATACGTCGAGGCACATGAGCCCTCACTGCACAACAGACGTGATAAACTGGCCCTGCAGTATGCTACGAAAATAGCATCTTTACCAAATCATATTTCATTTAACACTATATTTAGACCCTATCATGAGCATTTATATCTGCGGAAGACTACGTCATTCCATCATTTGGCATTCGCATAGCATACACGGGGAGCAGTCCATTTGCTTATTACACTATTTTGCCTATAATATACTATTCAAAAAAAGTAGGGGATATTTGATTTTGGGGGCATAATACTAAAATATGCAAATGACTACGAAAAAAGTCACTATAGAACCTAACAGAAGAAACATTTCCAGTTACATGTGACGCCCAAACGCACCAATAGCTACCGCATGGAATGCAGGTGATGCTTGGGATCATCATGGGGGTCCAACCCAAGATTTGCACGACTCTTGACTTTGAATGTTACAGTCATTGTGGCATTGAATTCCAGGGTGGAAACATCAGTTTAATTGTTTTAGTGACCAGAAAACAAATTTTGATATGCGTCGGCTTACCCAAAATGAAAGGTTACGTGCCCTTGGCATGCTACAGATCGGCACAACACAGGCGGTTGTGGCGCGGACGATGAATGTTTCTCAGTCTGTCATAAGCAGGCTATGGTCCAGATACCGTGATACACAATCTGTACAGGACAGACCACGCTCAGGTCGACCAAGGGCGACAACTCAAGCCCAGGATCGATTTATCCGTACCTTGGCCTTGAGAAATCGTGTCATCACAGCAAATCAGATCAGCGCTCGTCTTCAAACAGACACTGGTGTGAGAGTGAGTGACCAGACGATTCGGAATCGACTGCATAGGGGTCACCTTCGCGCCCGACGTCCTCGCGTGATCCCTTGTTTGAGAGATCATCACATTCAGGCAAGACGTCGTTGGTGTAGGGATCGTCAACACTGGGATAATCGACGCTGGAGCAATGTGATGTTTTCAGATGAGTCAAGGTTCAGTGTTGATTTTTTGGATACACGTAGGAGGGTGTGGCGTCGTCGAAACGAGCGCTTCCAAGACGTTAACGTCATCAGACATGATCGATTTGGGGGTGGTTCTGTTATGGTGTGGGGAGGCATCACTGTTGCTGGAAGAACGGCTTTACATGTTGTTGCAGGGCGTGTTACAGGCCAGTACTACGGGGACAACATGTTGTGCCGTTCGCACGACGTCATGGCCGCCGTTTCATCTTCCAGGATGACAACGCAAGATGTCACAGGGCCAGGTTTGTTACGGGTTACCTCCAACAACAGAACATCACCACATTACCTTGGCCAGCACTGAGTCCCGACCTCTCCCCCATCATTTGTTTCTTCGTCAGTTTCATTAGGTGACTTTAATAACACTTAAAAATCAAATATCCCCTACTTTTTTTGAATAGTATATTTTAGGACTTCGAATTCTGTCTAATGGTTTGGATTGTTCGTACTTGGTTTTATTTTATTTATACAACCCCTTTTATCTGAGGCTGGTATCAGCCTTGACAGTGTTGCGAATACCCCTTTTTTGGGACTCCACTGTGGGCTGTATCGCCCGCCAAATCGATACTAGCTCCACGGTGTTTCAGTCTCTGTTTAGAGAGCCAAGGTCTAAATATGGTGATTATGCTCCAATAAATACAGATGGTTCTAAAGATGGTGATCGGGTAACTTCGGCTACCGTGACACCATCCGAGGCCATTTCTGTCCGCCATTCTTCAGGCTTTGGAGTTCATACAATCATCTCATCAACAACAGCACATATTTCACTGATTTTCTGTCCTCACTTCAAGAAATTTACAATAAAAAGCTTGAACATCCATTAGTAGCAGATGTTTATCAAGCAGATTTTGCTGCCAAAGCTGCTTTAGATCTCCCCCTATTACCGTTTGTAATACCATATCAAGATTTTAAATCATCAATTAATCAGTTCATTTATGGCCGCTGGCAACGATCTTGGGATCTTGCAGGCACAAACAAACGTCATCATGTTAAGCTTCTCTTAGGAGACTGGCCAAGCTCCTATAAAACTAACAGGAGAGCCGGGTCTATATTGTAAAATCCTAGACTTTTTAAAAGAGACAGTTTTTTATAAACAATTTTAATTGTAAATATATACATTTATATCATTTTATCTTTCATTTTAAATATTTGTGTACATGAAGTTGATTTTTATTTTTAATTATTTAACATAGTGTGCAATTTGTTTTTATTTGTGTACATGAATACTTTATATGATACCTTTTAATTTGTCTCATACTATTCATCTATGTTTGGCGCATTTGACTTACAATTCATTAAACAACTATAAATTAAAGAAAGCCAGGTGATCGATATGTGCTTCGAGTTGACAATCTTACTTCGAACGCTTATCCATTGACATAATATCAACTTGTTTAATATACAGATCTATGTTTCGTTTCGTTTCGTTTTTTATACTTTCGATGCCCTCTACTACATCAAATCTGACCAGTTGTGGTGGAAGGTCGCGTTATGGTTCATACGAGCGTCTTTTGACCCTGTGATCAGCGTTGATGTTTCTAGTAGGATACCCACAGTTCTGTTGGCTAATCCCTCACATCATCAACAACGCGGGTTATATAACCACTCTCCCGGATTCTAATACAGTAAAGACCAGTAAAACGAAATTTTGATCTATAAAAAACGAAATAGGATCTGTGTTTAAATCCGATTGACAAAATATGTAAAATTCGCCAAAAATACGTATTTGCTACTATTCACAGCACTGGGACTGGTTATAGGGTACATAATAAAATAAAACCAAGTACGAACAATCCAAACCATTAGACAGAATTCGAAGTCCTAAAAACGTTATAGGCAAAAATAGTGTAATCAGCAAATCGACTGCTCCCCGTGTACAAAATTGACAAAGGATGTGAAATTCGTCAAAAATACTTATTTGCTACTATCCATAGCACTGGGGCTGGTTCTAGGGTACACGAGAAATCTTTTGATACATTATTTAACATATGACAATATAAATGATTCATTTTACGTGAATATATGATTTATGAAAGTTTATTGTTTCAGAGGATGAAATCAAGCGGCGGAGGTTTACTTGGTAAACTTTTAAATGAAGCCGAACACGATAAGGATATTGATGAGACCACTATTAAGGGAGTCATTGTTGATATGGTATCGGCTGGATATTTAACAACGAAGGGGGCTTTAAGTGGATTTTTTCTGTTGATGCTCTACTATCCAGAGATTCAACGCCGTATTCAAGAAGAAATAGACGACACTATTGGCGGTGACAGAGAACCGAGTCTGGGTGATAGAGGAGTAATGCACTATACAAATTCCGCCATTTTAGAATGTTTGCGATTCACTAGTCACGTTCCAATTGGAATTCCACACGTGGCCAGAGTAGAGATAGAAGTTGAAGGAATGAGGATTCCAGCGAACACAACTGTAAGTACAGGCCTTGTCATGGGGCACTACATTTTATTTTCCGACCAGATTCGGATTAACCAATTTCAGTGTCCTAGCCAAACTCACCTGAGTCCCACCAGTTGAGGTCCACAGTGGGCTTTTGCTTATAGCACATTTGCCCCATACGCCGGAAAGGGGTTCTTATGGGTTTTAATATATTATAAAATGAAATACTCGATATCCACTTGATACGACAAATTAGTGTCAGGGAGCCCAAAGATACGTGTGAGCCCTAGTCCGATGCCCTACAATCCCTATTATTAAAACCGGCATTGATTCTGATACACGAGGTGAATCGTACACTAGTTTACGCACCGACCTACTTAAAGGGGCGTTACTGGAGATTAGATAAAGAGTTGATAGTTCTTGTTATAATAGTTTTAAAAAATCGATAACGTACATAGAATGTGTTGCAAATTTCAGCCAAATTGCTCCACTCTGAACCAAAGGGGTTCTAGCATATCATTATTTTTGTAAATTCCAGATGCTTACAAATTATTGGTCAGCGAATCGTTCTGATGAGTATTGGGATAAACCTAACGTTTTCTCACCTGAAAGGTTTTTAGATGCTGATGGGAAACTTCTTCCAAGTGGACATATTTTACGATCACAGTAAGTTCATCGTTGTATTTCTTCTAATTAAATCTAAAAACGTAGCACCGACTGCGTGTTATGATTAATGTACTGATTTGTAAACGCCCAAACGTTTTATGGAGCCACGTTAGCTAATAAGTGGGTATGACGCTGGTTCACTAGCTCGGTGGCCGCGTGTTTGATCCCTAGTGCTATTCTTCTATTCTTGGATTGAAGCAAGGCACTTTAACCTCACTGGTGACGTGTTTTTTTCAGGTTGATACTCTTCGGAGTTGGAAGAAGACAATGTGTCGGGGAATCATTCGCCAAATCTCGTATATTCCTGTATGTGACGTCATTACTGCAGAAGTTTGATTTTTTGCAAGGCGACAATGAATTGGCACCTTTAGATTCTACAACATGGAAAGCTGATACTGTAATGCAGCCGGACGTCCTAAACTGTATCGTGCGTATGAGATAAACTCCCTTCTCCCTTAAATGTAACTGAGACCACCCATTTGTTTCTACCATCTTAAAGATAGATTATATAACAGCTAAATCTGTGTATTCCACGTCAACACTAGTTTAACCCTCTATTAGCTGGCTTAACCCTTAGACTTATCAACAAACCTAAACGAATGCAAAATACTGCTGCCAGATTGATAACCTTGACGAATAACTATACAAGTATAACGGTAAAGTGCCCATGAACACATCTGTGAAAAGGGCGCTATATAATTTTTGTAACAATAATAATAATAATTTCTTTTGGCGTCAAATATTAAATAAATGTGATTATAACATGGACAGGCGATCGTCCTTTGTTCTTTTGGTTTCAATAAGCAGATTGTTTTACCTCTACTAAACTCACTGGGGCGTAACTGTGCAATAACTAGATATTTTCAATGTTATTGCACACTTTTACTGGCTTACGCTAATTTTGATCCGAATTGTGAGTCGAGTTGTTTTTGTGTCCATGAATAAAACACAGCATTCCTGTATCTCACAACAGAGTTAAAGGGATGGGGAGGGGTACTTATATTGCGCCTTGGGTGTAAGTCTTAGTTTTAAAATAATATATAATAGTGCACTTTTAATGCGCTAAACTCCGTACGCAACGAATATGCTCATAGCGCTACAAAAGTAAGATAGGCCATACCCTTCAAAAGTTATAGAGTTCGGTGTCCTTGTTCTAAATAGCTGCTGGCTGAGGCGACATCAAATAATATTCCGGTTCTCATATACCGCCGCAACATTTCAATGAAGTCGCCTGATGTCACCGTACTATGCGAAATGGTCTAAGGAACGGGAGTGCTAACTTTCATGTCGATCCTTGCCCATAAACAACAAGATGGGTTGGAGTATGGTCCAAAAATAAAAATATTTGAAATGATTACCAAGTATACAAGCGGGGTTCAAAACCACGCCCCTTGAGTCGAGAGACTTTAGGATCTAACATGCACGCACCACCCTATTCATCCATTACCCATCAGAACATGGAGGTCGTCAGTGATTGCCCACAAGAATAAATAATTACGCACAACCTTAAAATGTGATGTGTGTATGACTTTGGCTCGCTAGCCCGCAGGTCGTGTGATACCTGAGACAATTCATCGAATTGTCCTGCGCAGAACAGTATGCCCGTTTAACCCCACTTTATTTCACTTGGGAGTGCGAAGCCCGGCCCGTGATTTTTGAGTGGTAAAAATGCCGACAAGGAGTAATTTCATACTAGTACTGTAAATTACGATTTCCAACCTGAACTATTTTTGTTCTCCTTTCCCGCGAGAATATATGAAGCTAAAAAATTTTCGCCACCTCAAAAAGAGGGGGCGTGTACTGCATGCGCCTCCCTCTGGATCCGCGCCTGCAGAATATTTCTTCTGCATGGCCTAAATAGTGACCAAAATATAGCCCCCCCCCCTGCAAGCTTATATAAAGTACAGTTAAACAGCATTTAATGTTTTGCACGAGGGGGGTTGGATGGCCGAATGGTTAGCGTGTGCGTGCTGTATCATAAAGCCTGTCATTGAGTCAACTGGCGTGGTATTATATTAGGATGGGATGTGGGAGTGGTTTAGAGTCTAACCTGTGTGTGTGTGGGTGTCGGTGTGTGTGGGTGTGTGTGTGTGTGCGGGGGGTAGGTGGCCGAATGGTTAGCATGTGGACGCTGTATCATAAAGCCTGTCATTGAGTCAGCTGGCTTGGTTTCGAATTCCTGGTTGTACGTGACAAGGAGTATAGGGTCGCCTGTCCAACCTCGTGGGTTTTCTCCGGGTCCTCCGGTTTCCTCCCACTGCTAAAAGACCTCTACGCGCAAGCAAATTATTGAAATGAAATTTAACCATATGTTAGTCCCGAAACGACCTAGTTTGTGTCCAGTGGACGTTAAACCCCATTTCTCTCTCTCTCAGCAGAATTTTTTCAAGCAGCTTCGGTCCGATATTCACGATCAGTTTTTTTTTATCCAATATAAAAACTGTGATCTCTAGATGGTCCACTGGCTAAAAAAGAAGATTTTCTACAATCAGGGATGATAATCCAGAAAGTTACTATCCGATATGCGCGAATATCGAAAGGAATCGAAATCTTTGTATTATGATTCATTAAAGTGGCTAAAAAAGATTACTTATGATTATAATATATATATATATATCTCAAGAAGTTGGTTTATTGTTGAATCATTTTTTTTTGGGGGGGGGGGGAATCCTAACTGATGTTTAGATAATAAATTAATTTTTTTAATAAAGTTGTACCGGTGATTTAGGTTATTTTTTTTTATATGCCCATATTTTCATGTGGACGTATTTGTCGTCTCCCCCGTCCGTCCGTCTGTCTACAATTGTTTGTGAACACTCTACAGGTCAGATTTTAATGAACTTGAAATGCAGGTTTATCTCCCTAAGATCTCGGTTCGATATTGGCATGTATCCCTGATTGTAGGAAAACTGTAGAGGTCCGAAGAAAACTGTAGAGCCCACAATTTTGGACCGATTTTGAAGAAACTTAAAATGCATGTTTATAACCCAAAGATCTTGGTTCCTTTGGATATTTGCGCATATCGGATCGTAACTTCCTGAATTATTGCCCGTGATAATACTAAAACTCGTCCTATTTTAGCTTGTGGTCCCTCTGGAGGTCACAATTATTATCTGATTTTAAAAAACGTTTGATAATATCACGTTAAACCGTAATGAGGGTTGAGTTCGAATTTCATGAAAATCGGACAAAATTGCCTACCAAAATAGCCGCCACTCGTACGCAAAGAGTGTAAACATCTGGTATAGTTGTGGAGACTCTAGAAGTCACAAGTTTGATCCGAATTTGATGAAACTTTAAAGGCGGCTGTGACATGTGAAATTTTCAGGGGCGTTTTAAGGTTTATCATGGCGGAGGCTATAGTATTTTGAGGGCCCTCTTTCGCGGGGGTCCGCGGGGGGGGGGGTGTCTTGATTGATGATTTTCATACCAGTGCAATGACTGCATTCTCATTCAGTAGTGGATTCGACAGTAACAGTGTAAAGAAAACGATTGACTCGGACTCGGGGGCCCTTTCCCTTGGCCAGAGGGGCCCTTTTGTCAGACGAGGGGCCTTTTTGTCTGTCTTTCTCATCGGTTTTAGCATTTTTCTCCTGTTTTATTTGTTCAACTTCTTTGATTTTTTCCGCGAGGAGGCTGGCGCCTCCAGCGCCTTAGCTATAAAACGCCTTTGGAAATTTTCCTTGTATTTGAAGCTGTTTAGTTGTAAGGCACAGGTTAAATAGACGAGCTAATGGAATTACAATGGCGGGAGCTGTAAGGGGTATATCGTTTTTCTCGCACCTTCCGTTCTGGCTCACTGACAAAGGGTAACCAACCAAGCAGAAAAATCCAGATGAACCTTCGCGACCCATAAGCTCCCCTTATTTATCATTAACACCATACCTTCCTTCCCCTTTCTCCATAATCCACACACGCTTCGTATCTTACGTTGTCCGTTTTTCGTTCCATCCGATCAACTAGAAAGCTGTCCTTGTCAGACTCTCCATCACAGTTTATATCAAATTGACATAACGATATTAAAGGTGGGGTCCCAGATCAGAGGTGAAAGGAGAGAGAGGGAGAGAGAATGAAACGGGGTTTAACGTCCTACTGTTCTGTTCCGAACTGGGCTAATAAAAACGGGCATTCATTTTGCTCGGGCAGCGGCGCTACGGCCTACTCTTATATCGGATTCCAACTGCCAAAGTATCTTTTAAGTGCACACCAATGTGTACACGGTACCTCACTTTTTCGTCCTATCCGAAAGAGGCCCTCCATCCTGGGTCACTGACAAAGGTGAACCACGCCGGAAAATCTGGATGAACGTTCTCGGCCACTGCAAGGGTCGAACTACCGACCTCCAGGCTAGCGAGCCAGCATCTTAGGCACCGTGGTCCCGTCGAATAATGGAATAACGTTAGTTTTGATCAGATATAATTGTTCATGAACGGATTTAAACATGGTGTTATAGGGATATGATTTGGGCGGGATGCAAGGCATTGAGAACACGTTTAAACTGTCCACTGGAGATGTACGGTGTCAGTCTGTTTGTGGTAAGATTTGCGGTCAGACGAGCTATTTAATACCCCCGTCAGACCGGAGTTGCGTCCTTACTGCGCTTCTACTGCGACAAAAAATGGTCTCAGAGCGAGTCAAGATCGTCATAAGCGTGGTAACAGCGCGGTGGAAACACTAGATATCGTGCTGTGGTCTCCATGGTCGCCAATGATCGCCGAGCCACGACGTTTGTTTTGAACATGCGCATATGATCTGGAAAGCTGCCAGAACGTGATGTGGTCGCAAAAGTCCTTATTGCGCTGCTACGGCGACAAAAAATGTTCCCAGAGCGTGCCAAGATCACCCTGAGCGCTGTGGAAACGCGAGATATCGTTCTGTGGTCTCCATGGTCGCCAATGATCGCTGAGTCACGGCGTTTGTTTTGAGTATGTTCAAAGCAAACGCCAAGGTCCTGTCATATGACATTGAAAACCGAGAGAACGTGGTGGGTCGCGCGATAAGCGTGGTAACATCTCTATGAACGTAGCACACGCGCAGTACACACGTGGAAAAGACGCTGCGAAAATTGTAACATTTGCAACGGTGCCTTCATGGCGTCTTCACCACAACCCTCACGCGTTGACCGCGACCCCACCCAGCGCTCTGAGTCCTTATGGCGTTGTCATAGCGATGTTACGATGATTCCACCACTGTTGCGCGACTGCATCACGACCTCATGGGGCTACCTCTTAAGCATATGGCGATATTATGAGGTTCCCACAACGTGTATGGAGTTCTTAATACGACCATGGCGCGGTTACCAAGCTTGCATTATTCGCTTATGGCGACCATGCATTTCATGCAAGACTTGCTTTGAAAACGGACGATTCAAAGGTCATCTTGAAATTTCGAAAAAAAATCAAACCAGCTTGCATAGTCGCCGTGATCACGTGGTGGAAACGCACGTGTAGTCCAGATAAGACGTGTGGTTGAGCGACGCGGGTTCGCGATGACCGCTTATAGATCTCAATCGAAACGCCATAAGCGCGGAGAGATCGTGACGAACCCGCCGCGAGTATGCAATATAAACGCACAGGTCGCAGTAAGAACGCGACATTTTTAAGGTTGTAATTTTGGGACATTTTTCCGCGTTGTGTTCACGCTTGCCGACGACCTTGTGTATTTCCAGGCCGCCGTTCTGTCGCAGAGCGCAGTAGGGTCACCACTCCGGTTTGACGGGGGCTTAATGCACTAATAACTGAATATTGAAACGTTTACGGTATAACATAACATTTCCAGGTACGGATGTCTGCAGGGACCCAATTGCTGCCCCCAAAATAGCCAGGATCAAAAATTGGGGATACCATATGGAACTAAATTGAAATGAATAGGTACATCCCACAGAACAGGACAGAACAGGTTCTGCCAGACAAATTGTCTGCTGCGCTCCACATGGGTCCTAGATATTGAGCTCAATTAAACATTAGAGTTCCCATATGAAACAAAGTCAAAATGTACAATTAAACTCGACTGAAAATAAAATACTCAATGCCAGACACCGCAAAATTTTGGGACCCACGGAGACAAATTTTCTTTTCTTCCCATTCGTAATTCAAAGGATCCATCTCGTGTCCTGGATGTACAGAGTCAGCACCCCCACAATTAAATAAATTTAGTCGCAAAACCGCTGATGTCGCTGCAACGTTTGACATCGATCATAGGATAGTAAAACGTTTTCAGAATCGCCTCAGATCGCAAGAGCTCATGTCGCTTTTTCATTCGACTCACAGAATCACTCAGCCGCAACAAACCCAAGGTCGCATTGAATAGAATATCACCCACTTAAAATGGTGTACATGAGATAGATGACTTTTCTAACAAACTGTATGTTTAAAGACCTAATAACACTCTAGTTGTAACTGAAAAATATGTCCCAATCTTCATTCCGATCAACAAATCGTATTATTTTAGAATATTCCAATTAAATGATGATATAAATTTCATCTTAACACACCTAATTTAAAAAAATTGGAAAAATTCAACCAATTGATTTGAAAAGTCTAACGTAAACCTTTTCAAATGTGACTTGGATTTTAAAATATTTTCGAACCCTCTGGACAAGTAAAATAGGTTGTAATGGATAATTTACACAACAGGTAGGACATTTAAACATCTAGTACTTAGAATAAGGGTATTATTTATTTTCTGGAGCTACCAAGCCAGCAAGAGTGTTATTGTCCCTTTAATTTGTCAGAGTTTACAAAAGTAATAATTATTCTCAGAATAAATTTACAAATTCTTTTAGTGTTGAGATGTCCTCGATTAATTTTACAAATAACAATCTTTTTTAATTGTAAGGATAATTGTGGACTGTTTGATTTCACAGAAAATTGACAGATAATTTGTCCAAACTAATTGCAAATATAGATAGAAATGTTGAATTTAATTTAATTAACTGATATTTTAAACATATATCCACTTCTATCAACGCGAAATATTCCAATATATAAACTGTATCTAAAACTGTAGATGAAAATGTAAATTTAATGTAAACTTGTTAATTTCTTAACCCCACCATACACCATATCCTCTACCATATCCTCTCACCCCATATCCTCTCAAACCATATCCTCCAAAATATCCTCCCCAACCAAATCTTCCATATCCTTGCGCCTGGGCCTCACGGTTCCCGTCTTGTACCCCCTCTTTCAGCTTGTCCCCTTTTCTGTTATTTACCGCGGAAGGTAGTTTGTGCAAGGCGTCTCGGGAGTTATCTGCCATTTTCTCAATCTCCGCGTCGATTTCATCCTCTTCATATTCATTCTTCTTGTTCGCCAATCCATCATTTACCGTTGGGGTTTTATCGTCACTGAGCTTCTTCTGACCCTGATCTCTGGCGTCATCACGTGCTAACTGTTCCTTAGCTCGGAGTTCACTAGCTATCTTTAGACTTGAATCTAGACCATCTACGAAGCTTGTTTAAAAGCAACGACAAAGACGCAGCATATCAGAAGTTTAAACATCATGACACTGAATATAAAAAAAAGGAACTGGTCTACTCTGCAATAATACTGTTCCCCTGTTGACAGACTGGCTTCGTCTACAATAACACTATGTTATTGTTAAACTTGAAGTGTCTGACACGAGACGGTTAATACGCAGCTAATATTAGATTGATATAACAAAATTAAAGGCGGGGTCCCATTGAGAGAGAAAGAGAGGGGGGAGAGAGAGAGAGAGAGAGATAACGTTTACTCGACACAAACCAAGTTATTTCTGGACTAACGTATGGTTCAATTTAGTTCACTAATACGTCGTGTGGTGAGACAAGGTTGGACAGGCGACCCTACACCTTGTCACGTACAAGCGGGGAATCTACACCACGCCACCTGAATCAATGACAGATCTTATGTACATACGTCAAAGCATTTACCATTCGGCTACACGACCCCTTAGATGTGAACAGTAGTGAAATGGGTTTCGGGGTCAATTTTGTCCGGACAGCAGCACTAGTCTTCTATCGAATTTCAACTGTCGTGTGTTTGTTCCAACCGAATGACTAGACACTGTCCATGACCCGCCCCGCCCAACCCAATTTTGCCCGGACAGCGGCACTAGTCATATCGAATTTTCCCAACCGAATGACTAGACACTGTTAATGACCCGCCCCGCCCAACCCAAACTGATCCCGCAGTGAATATTCGCTTGACCGCTACAATCACTGATAAGCATGACATCGACGAAACTTAAAATGAGTTCGGCATATTAACTTTTTACTCCGACTAATTAAATTCTCAAACATTTTTTTTGAGGTAAAAGAAAAATAAATAAAGACGTTTGAAGTATTTGTAGTTAAAAAATATTTCCTATTTAGTGTAAATGGGTATTAAAATGAGTAAAATGCATCATTTTTCCCTAAGCAGTTAGGTGTTATGTAAACATTGCACGAGCCGTTGAGCCAATGACTACCGCCACGTGCAGTCAGCGCACGTGATGTGGACAATCATCTGTTACAGAGATAATTCGTAAGTGATTCTCTGTGAAACAGGTTGCGCCCCACCTAACCATGTACCATCCAATCTTAGCTATCTGAATCTTAGCTGCCGTCTTCTGCGGCATCCAGTTCGTTAGTTCTTCACAGTTTCACCTGGAATTTATATGCATAGATCGACTGTTTTTGTATTAAAAGTAGTCAGTAAAATATGGGACTTCTACTTTAATGTCTTCTCGAGACACTTAATAGAGCGATTGGTGTTCAATTGTTGCAAGGGTGGGAATAAATGGATTTACAAAAACAAAAAAAACCCAAACAAATAATATATTTAAAGATGCCTTATTTAAGATTTTGCAAAAAAGTTAATACCCGTTGAGCCTAAATACTATATCATATAGACTCTCCGAGTATACAAGTTTGTACAACCCATTACATCTTACATAATACTATGACACAAACCTCAACACCTGTACAGGTACAATCTTACAATTAATCTATCAATTAAAATTGCCCAAAGATGTAAAATATAAAATTAAAATATTAATTTAAATCTCGAATGATATTGTATTACAATATTTGAAGATGCACTTTGTAAGATTTTGCTAAAACGCTGAATTTTCCCCCCCTCGATTATGAAGTTTTTAATTAAATCATTTATTGCCAATCAATTTAAATCCGTTGAAAATCTAGATCACCCAATGGCATCGAGATTTAATTATAGTCTTAAGCCATGTTACTAAATGTCTAATACATAAACTATTTTAAGGCCTAAAGAAAGGCCTGCGTTCGATTGTGTTCTTGATATATCCATCTTTAAATACAAGATGATCTATGGTATGTAAGGTGATCTATGGTATGTATTGTTCAAACACGTTATGCTCTAAATCTTTGTATATATTATATGATTTGAATTATATGCATTAGCGTCGCTTAAAATGATCAAATGTTATGATATAAGCGTATTAATTATACGACGAGAAAATAGTGGTATGAAAAATACACGTATAATTTAAAAAACATCAAAAGCCTATTAGTGCGCGATTTTAGAAATAACGGCTAGCTAGCTCCCGCCGTTATTTCTAAAATCGCGGACAAAATTGGCACTATGTCTAAACGAGGCACCATGATGGCCGATGATAAGAATGGGAATTCTTAAATTGTACATCCCCTGGGTTGCTTTTTCCGATCTTCTTCATTTTACTGTGCCACATTAACTAAATTTTGACCTCCTTGAGAATTAAAATAATTAAATCTTAACTAGGTGAACAGTACTAACAAGGATGCAGTCTATAATCCTTTGTTTATTTAAATTTTCACACCACTACCCTATAACACTAGTTGATTAGGTGGCACAGTGAGATTAAACCATATATTCAGGCTCGCCCAAACTGTTTACCTTCGATGCACGTACATACGGGTAGTATATAAACTTTGTAATCCAACTTGTTTGGGAGATGGATTATGACAGTTGGACTGGAGGACTCGATGCTGCCACTGGGTACTTAGGTGATTGAAAATAGAAAATATTACTATGCTATTAACTTTGTTGTCTTGGGGTGCTCATCGGAACGATCATACTCGTAGACAATACCATTCACAGAACAAACTGTCCACAATCGGAAAGACCATGCATCGACTATTCATAGAAGATATCATTCACAGAACAAACTGTCCACCCATCGGAAAGATCATACATCCACGATACCATTTGTCGACGACTACTCATAGACGATACCGTTCATCAACTATCAGAAGGTACCCAAAGGGGACCTGTAACGTTAGTCAACAATTGTGCATGAATTATTTACTCATGCTAACAAAATCTACAACGATGAGCAACCCAAGACACCAAAGATAATAGCATAATAATTACAAACACCTAAGTACCCGGTGGCAGTATCGAGTCCTCTTAACTGTCATAATCCATCTCCCAAACAAGATCATATAATTATTTACAGTCTTACCTGATCAGACATTATGCAATCTTCAATAATTTGGTATACTGTGTTGGGAAAAATAGAACGATCAGTGAAGCGTGCGAGAGAATAACGCCGGAAGTGTATAGCTGGCTGACAAGAAACAAACTTGAAGTGAGATCGGCTAACTTTTTCAGGTCATAAGCCTCCGCCATATTTATATCACAAATTGGAAACCAGTATGGCGGCTGGAGGGCGTTATCTTTCTTTTATTTAATTATTTCGGTATTTTTGTAACCGGAGTTCAGCTTTAAGGCTTAAAATCGAGTTTGGTTGCCGGACTAATGTAAGAGTTGCTCTTAAACTGACCCTAAGTTCTGAACTGCGTATGGTGTCAGTCTCTTTGAGGTAGAACCAGCGGGGCAATCCATATAGACCGGCAGCCCAGAGCGCTTTGGTCAAACGAACAAGGTACCAATATCTGAGTATTGGAACGTTTACGGTGTAAACTAATATTTTCAGGTATGGATGTCTGCAGGAGTCAAATTACTGCCCCCAAACACCCTGAATCAAACATTGGGGATACCATGTGTAACTAAATACCGGACATGAGAGTTTCGAATGACCCATGTCAGACAATTTTTCCATGGCAATGAATGCATTTAATCAGTCAGCTAAATGCATAAAGGGGTAGATTTCTATTGTAATCATCACTCCAAGTATTTTCCGAACTAGAATCGTCGTCGAACAGTGTACGAACATCTGGATGTTATTTGGGACGGTTGCACAGACTACTTATCTAATAATCTTGAATCTCTTCAGCTTGATGCACTGCGCACTATTTGTGGGGCAGTTAGGGGTACTAGCCATGCTTCCCTCTACGCGGAGACTGGGTTTATTCCACTCAAACAACGACGGAAACGACACAAAGTAAAATTACTCTAGAATGGACGAAGACGGTTTGAATTAATATTTTCTGCCAGATTTTTGTAAATATTCATGATTTTGTTGCGGAAAGATAGCGGAGTTATCAG
Organism: Patella depressa; assembly: GCA_948474765.1. Taxonomy (NCBI): domain Eukaryota; kingdom Metazoa; phylum Mollusca; class Gastropoda; family Patellidae; genus Patella; species Patella depressa. Next base: position 74,467,749 of record OX419719.1, read on the forward strand.
GTTGGCTACGGTGAAATGTCGGGAACTAGTTACATGTTTTTAGTATGCTTCTTCAAGTTCGTGTATCTCAAAGTTTTGGTGGTCAACCTCATACAAATTTTAGTGCAAAAACGTTGTCATTTCTTCCACAGTCTGCTGTGAAAAGCATTCAGCCCAACGAAAATTTGGGGAAAAGTTGGAGGTGGGCAAAGAGTCGAGAATTAACATTGAAGTCAATGGGGAAATTAATGGTGGTCTGCCTCCGGGGTGGCTATACTCTGAGTTGTCTCCCTGGAAAGGATTATCTGGCATAACAGATACGAAGAGTCATTCAGGGTTTATAACACACATTCTTTTCTTTTCGTCCGTAATTCAAAGAATCCAACCCATGTCCTGCATGTACCGAATTAGAATCCCCACAATAAGATGAATTTAGTCGCAAAACCGCTGATGTCGCTGCAACGATTGAACTCGATTACCGGATAGTAGAACATATGCAATAGTTCAATTACTGGCTTATTTCACGATCGACTTTGATCGCAAGATGATTTATGTCTCTTTTTTTTAAATGCAAATCTCAGTATCACTCAGCCACAACAAACCCAAGGTCGCATTGAATATAATAAGACTCACTTAAAATACGCACATGAGATCGATGACCTCTTTAATTTGTCAGAGTTTACAAATGTAATAATAATTCTCAAAATAAATTTACCAATTCTTTTAGTACTGAGATGTACTCTATTAATTTTACAAAAATATGTAGAGAGAAATGGGGTTTAACGTCCACTCGACACAAACTAGGTCATTTCGGGACTAACATATGGTTTGGTTTTATTTCAATAATTCGCTTGCGCGTGGGGTCTTTAGCAGTCGGGGGAAACCGGAGTACCCAGAGAAAACCCACGGGGTTGGACAGGCGAAACCTACCCCTTGCTACGTACAATCGGGGATTCGAAACCACGCCAGTTGACTCACTCAATGGCAGGCTGTATGATACAGCGCGCGCACGCTAACCATTCAACCACCCAACGCCGCCAATTTTACAAATAACAATATTTCTGATTGTTAGAATAATTGTGGACCGTTGATTTCACAGAAAATTGACAGATAATTTGTCCAAACTATTTACAAATAAAATAGAAATGTGTGCTGTACCTTTTCACAACAAAGTGAAATATTCCAATTTATAAACTGTATCTAAAACTGAAGATAGAAATGCAAATTTAATGTAAACTTGTTCATTTCTAACTCTGTCCCCAATGATGTCCACGATGTCCTCGATGTCCTTTCATAAATCCTCTCCCACCAAATCCTCGCCCACCAAATCCTCCACCATGTCCTCCACCCTGCGCCTGAGCCTCCACTGACCTCTTTATCCGGTACCTGGCTTTTACCACCTCTCCCAGCTTGTCCCCTTTTCTAATACGTACAACGAAAGGTAGTCTGTACAAGGCGTCTCGAGAGTTATCTACCTTCTTCACAATCTGTGTGTTGATTCCATCCTCTTCATATTTATTCTTCTTGCTCCCCAATCTATCTTTTAGCATCGGGATTTTATCCTCACTGAGCTTCTTCTGACCCTGATCGCTGACGTCATCACGTGCTAACTGTTCCATAGCCCGGAGTTCACTAGCTATCTTTAGATTTGAGTTCAGACCATCTACGAAGTTTTGCTTAAAAGCAGCGACAAAGACGCAACATATCAGAAGTTTAAACATCATGGCACTGGATGTTGAAGTAAGAAACGGACCTACTCCACATTAACACTATCTCCCGCTTGACAGACTGGTGTGTTCTACAATGACACGATGTCAAATAAAGAAAAACAGTAGACGACCAGAAGTATATTAAGTTGCTATAGCAATATTAAAGGAGGGGTTCCAGGTAAGTAACGAAGAAAGGGGTGGTAACGACCACTCTACGCATACCAGGTCATTTTGGGACTAACATATTGTTCAATTTGGGTTCACTAATTCGTCGTGTGAGGAAACAAGGCAGGACAGGCGACCCGACACCTTGTCACGCACACGCGTGGAATCTAAACACCATCTGACTCAATGACAGACCTTATGATCAAACTCAAAGCGTTAACCATTGGGCTACACGACCCCTTAGATATGAAATATAGTCAAATGGGGTTTGGTTCCAATTTAACCGGACAGCGGCACAAGTCATATCGAATTTCAACTGTCGTGTGTTTTTCCCATCCGAATGACTAGACACTGTCCATGACTCGCCCAACCCAACCCTGTACCGTCCAATCTTAGTTATCTGAATGGTTTTCTGTGACATCGAATTCTTTATCTCTTCACAGTTTCGCCTTGAATTTATATACATCGATCGATTGTTTTTGTATTAAAGGTGGTCGGTGAAATATGGGACTTCTACTTTAATGTCTTCTCGAGACACTCAATAGAGCGATTGATGTCAAATTATTACACGCTTGAGAAGAGATAGGATTTAAAAAAAAACAAAAAAAAACAATAGAGTATGTAATATAATGCATAACTCTTTTTTTTTATTAAGCTGATATTTTATTACTGCATAACATATTTACATTTTAAAGCCATCGTGGTTAGTTATAGAGATGTCTATATAAAGATGTTCTCCCCAGGTCTTAGAGGTCTTAGAAGACCTAACTTCTACTGGGATCCGAGGGCAGACCTCCTCTCCCGACGTCCGGCCCGAATTACCTCTAGGTCTCTCCCAAGACCGAAGTCCGCGAGTGGACCGAATTGTTCCCTAGATCTTTTTATATTTATACTAGAATATCCTGGACTATTGCCAGAATTTAAATAAACAGTTAAAATACTAATTGACCGTTTCCCTTGAAAAAAGAACACTAACTGGGTCATTTCAAAGCTAACACGAATATTTGCGTCTAGCCAATTTAGATAACTGGGACATCCCAACTGATAAGATTCCAAAGTTAAGGCAAGCTAATTATGTTGTTCCACCGGACGATTCTTCAGATGAAGATATGGACCATGTAAATGTTCTTGACCCTAAACCCTTTGATATCACTGACCAATATAGACGTGAACGTGATAATTCATCTGACGAAGACGATATTCCGCTCATGGAATTAGCCAAACGCCTTCGAAACAGAGATCGGGTTGCATCTGAAACATATGTGCCTAACACGTCTGATGAGAAATCCGAAACATACATTGACGATCAATTAGAAACTAGAGACATGTCTTGATAATTATGTTCAAGAAAGCATGGACGTTGATGCTGTTGATATTGCGATAAATAATTCTGATATCCACAAAGATCCTAATGCTAATTTAAAACAATTACTTACGGGTATAATTGGCATGATGAATTAAGCTTCAAATATTTTCATTGTATATAATGCAATTTTATTGTGTGCACCATCAATGGATACAGATGAAGACGGTGTCCCATCTGTGATAATTATGTTTGTTATTTCCTTTTAGTACATAACTCATGGGTGATGAAGGAATGTGACAAAAGTTATCTATACATAGAACTTTGCTTGATTTGATATTATATTATATTTGACGTTTTCAACTCAATACAACGTCTGCTAGGCATAGACTTATTAAAACATCTAATGTGTTCAATATGCTATTTACGGACAACAAATGAATGACCTCTGCTCGTTTTGACAAAAAACACGATCTCATTAAACATATTTATACAATATGTTCTTTATTACCTACACATGATCTCATCCTCGGTTACCCAGTGTGCTCATTCCGTTCTACTCCACTATACCCTGGGTTAATCCATAGGGTTTCTACGATTTCAAACTATCTGATTGTAGTTAGTGTACGAACCAATCAAAAAACAGTTTACAAACCAGTATTACGTAGACTCTTTAGCGTCATTTTAGCGTCATTTTTTACGTCATAGAACTACATGTACATTGTTGACAAACAGCATGGCGGCTTGTTTGATCGATTATGAGAAAGTTTGTAAAAGATTTAATATAAAAGAATTGATATGCACAGAAAAAGATGGCAGAGGAAGTTCTGTCGTGAAATTCTTAAATGACACTGATCACTCTTCTACGCGGTAGGTATTTTTCCCAATGACATATTATTTGCAAAGTGTGCAAGAACGGACTGAGGTCACCATGTGTGGGGGATTCTTTGTTAAGAGTTACTTCCTTTCGCCTATTACCTTTCCAAGTAACGCTTTATGTGATTGGACGATAAAAATATCACAAGCCGCCAGGGCAGATAATACGTAATTGTAGAAACCCTATGGCTTAACCCAGGATATAGTGGAGTAGAACGGAATGAGTACACTGGGTAACCGAGGATGCACATGATCTATGTGTTTAACACCCGGCAGTACGTCGTGACTTCAAAGGAAATATGCAATACAGTTACAGATGATATAATCTCATAAATAAACAATACCAAATATGTTCATCGCTCGTGTATCATTTTTCTTAATTGATTGTATGCTTTATAAGTCAGAGTTTCAGAAGACTTGAATAGAGCTTCATCCGATCTATGTATATTCCATGTTCTCAAAAAAGATATACCAACTATGCTGATCGTCTGTTATCTGTAGTGTTACACAGTTGGCAGAAAATTTCAATAGAATTCTCCAGTGATGAAGGACGGAAAGTCTGGTAAAGAACAGGATCCAGTCACTCGGAAAGGACGAAAACCCGCGTACACGTTGGCATGCATGTAAAAGCACTCTTGAAATACGAGTAGGCAGCAGCGCGCCTCTGTAGGCATGTAGGTGGAACGTGGTACCCAATACCACCCGAATACCGCTCCATTATCACCACATACTAGCCAATACTACAACATAATGATGCAAAATAGACATTCGATTTTTTTTCACAGAGAGCCAGAGCGATGTGTGGCTGTTCCATTTGCCTCCCTATACCACCCAAAACAAGCCAATAATAATCCAGTACCACCCAATACTACCCAATATGATCAAATAACAACCTTATATTGTCAAATGCCGGCGCATAAGTATCTTTATTTTGCAGGAAATTGCAATATTAACGCAGTTATCTCCCTTTAAACCGATAAAAGTATTTTAAATTGCTCCTCGGATTATAATCATCTTGTTGGGCTTTGAAGTTTGTTTCCAGGACGACATAGTGAAAATAAGAAATGCGAGTTGGACAAAATACCATATTTTATTCCCAAAATGACCCATCTCTCTCTGGCCGCTGTGATAGTGACAACGTGTGGGGTCATCTGTCAAACACGGTGGGATTTCCTGGTTCCCCGCACTCGGCAAACCTCGACAGATTCCAGAACCTACATCTCGTCTCGGCTGTATGCCAGTAAGTGATAAGTACCTACGCCCATACATTTGCGATGCGGCTACCGGTTTACTTTAACAGGAAACTTGACGCCATTACAAACAAGACACCATGGGCGCAGCCATGTTTCACCCGAGACTTTTAAAGTAGTTCCAATATGGCGGAATTCGTCATACAGCCGAGACACTCGGCAAACCTCGACAGATTCCGGAACCTAACCTACATCTAGTCTGCTCGGATGTATGACAGTAAGTGATATGTACCTACACCAATACATTTGCGATGCGGCTACCGGTTTACTTTAACAGGAAAACTTGACGCTATTACAAACAAACAAGACACCATGGGCGCAGCCATGTTTCATCCAGGACCTTTAAAGTAGTTCAAATATGGCGGAATTTGTCATACAGTCGAGACTAGATGTATGTTCTGGAATCTGTCGAGGTTTGCCGAGTCTGGTCCCCCGATTTCATCTCGCTGTTAAACGGGTGGCGCTGTTAAACACCCCTTCGCGCAAGCGTGTTTATAAAATAATATTGAACTATTTTCCCACGACCATAACAGTTCACCAAAAAAACTAACATTTTTAAAAACATTTTTAACAATTTTATGTACAAACCAACAAATCAATACATCGACACTATAAAAAGAAATTTTTACATTTTTTGAATAAGAACCAAGGTTTTTCCAGCGAAACAGTTTAGGGATGGTAAATGGTTTTGAGCCCATTGGTTCACCAGCACATCATTCTGTCGGATATCCGTGCCAAACAATTTCAGGGACTGGCAGATAAAAAAAAAAAAATAAATAGTAATGTCCACATACAAAACTTTCTTGGGTTGATGTGTAAGTGGGTCCGTGACGTTGACTGAAATCGGCAAAGGCTTCTCCGTAAATCTCGGATGGACATCCTAACATTTTGCCATTCATACAAATGGTAATGGAATGAAATTGAGTTTAATTCCCAACCATTCGGCACCGAATGGGCCAAGGATGACGGTCATGCGCCACGCAGTGTTATACGAAGGACAGGGGGCTTCGGTCTTTTGTCCCATCCGAGTGACTAGATCCTATTCATTACCAGACCTTCCGCCCGGCATCACTGGAAATCCCATTGAAATTTCCCTGCCAACATCAGCATCAAGAATTTAACAAACAAAAATACATATCAGTATAATGACTTGGTTGTCTGTCATTGAGTCAACGGGCGTGGTTTCCTGTATGGACGCTTGTCCAACGTCGTGGGTTTTCTCCGGTCCCCGGTTTTCTTAAACTGCTACTGCGCGCAAGTGGATTATTGAAATAACATGGACCATTATGTTAGTCCCGAGATGACCTAGTTTGAGTCGAGTGGACGTTCCCTCCTCCCTCACACACACACGTCTATTTGAATCCGATATGAGGCAGAAGCAGCGAGGCGAGAGAGGGAGAAGTGGGGTTTAACGTCCATTCGACACAAACTAGGTCATTTTGGGACTAATATATGGTTTCATTTTATTTCAATAATTCGCTTGCGCGTAAGGGTCTTTAGCAGTGGGGGACCGAAGTGCTCGGAGGAAACCCACGAGGTTGAGAAGGCGCCCCTATCTCCATGCCACATACGCTCACACCAGGGCTCGAAACCACATTCGCAAGCCAGAGGTGACCGGTCAGCTAGAGGTCGAAGCGCGGCACTGTAGACCACTAGGCCATCCCAACCCCCCAGCCACAAGGCGTTAAATCCTATTTCACTCCCCGCCCCTCTACGTTAAACCACCACGGTGCTAATAGATAGTACATAAGTTAGAAATTAGAGTGACGTAACTACAACCAGTCATTTCAATACAAAGGATCAAACAATCCATGTAAGATGTGACGTCAACAGCCTGAATAAGCCCAGTTGAATTCGGATTATCTCCCTTTTTCTCAAATGTAGCATCACGGCCTGTAAAATGAAATAAAATATTTTCTAATCAAAGAATAAACTTATCCCGATCATCACCAACTCTCGATGTCATCGCCAGCTTGCAATATTTACAGGATTAGGATCCGATTAGTTGCTCAACTTTCATTCATGATTTAATCATAAAATGGATAATCGAGACTGTTTTTTTTTTATCGTAGCGACTTTGGTAATGATGATCTAGGCTAGGCCTAATATTCAATCATAAATATTCTCGGTTCAGAGAGGTTCAAATTGCCTTTACATTATTTAGTATTGGACCATTATAATAAGAACTGCCCCCAGCTCTTTATCTTATATCCCATAATGTATCTTTAACTTTTTTCTCCGTTTTACCAATCTTAAATCTGACGCCAGGGTCAAGTCCCGACATCATTAAATAGTTGAAATGAAATGGGGTTTAACATCCTACAAATCTGCACCAACATGGACTAATAAAAACAGACATTTGCCATGCCATGTTCTATAAGTGTTATTTTTCCATCCACGGAGGACCCGGGAAGGCATAATGTGCAGTCGCTCGGATGGGACGAACAACAACGAACAATTCTAATTTCAACGCCTTCATTTTACCACCTTCTATAGACTTTGGTTCCTCTACACCATTTAAAATATTGGCGTGCACGTAAAAGAACCCTTGACAGGTGTACCAAATTGCCCTCATAGAACACTGGATTGGGTATGCCCGTTTTCATTAGCCCACTCGGAGCCGAATAGAAGGACGCTAAACCCCTATTCCATTTAAATTATTTCGTTTGTCACGCCCATTTGTACACGGGGTGTAGTATCGTCGCACCCGATTTAACGCCTGCTTACTCACCCTCACTGGATTCGGTGAAGTCTGTGCGTTTCATAAACATAAGCGTGCCAGGGCAGTTGTAAGGCAACGTTGCTATAGGTGGCACTTCTGCAGCTTCTACTCGAAAGAAAACGTTTGTAATCATCATTGCATCGTATTATATTCAGTATCAAGTTGTATGCAGATAGAGTTATTCCACCGTGGTGTATGTGACAAACCTAGATAATTGTGGAACAGTCTCTCTGAAAGTTATTATGAAGGGCACACGAAACCATACAGAAAATGCCAAAATTTAGCCAAAATGAGCTTAGGAGATTTTTGAGTGGAAAATATGTTTACATTAGGAAATATTGGCACCATCCTGATGAACGTATTCGGCCAATGAAGGGATCGAACCCGCAACCTCCAAGCTAGTGAGCCAGTGTCTGACCCACTTGTCACGGTAGCTCCAATTTGTTATGTAAACTTGGGTTAGTGTGATGTGACATGATTTGAGATTCTCTTTTACCACTCGTATTTATAAAATAAACAGTATTTGGTCGATGAACAAACACCAGTAGTGTACCATATGATTATTAACCCGGTTTTTACTGGACCAATCCAATATATTGAATAATTAACCAGTTTTCACGAGACAGCCATAAACAAGGGAGATAATCAAACAACCTTGGATTGATTGAACCTGTCTGTTCTTTTTTTACTTCATTTCTTTTTTAAGGAAATCGAATTAAAGATTTGAAAAATTGGTAATCATTGATATGTAATGATGCAAGCAGGGGCGGATCCAGAGGGGGGAGGGGTCCAAACCACACCTTGCTCAGCTACATAAAAAAAATAATGCCTTGCATCAATGAAATTACATCACAAAGTGATCCTACATCGCTATAAAAATGATTTCTCTGTTTAAAAAGTTCATTTTGTATGTATTCGTAGGTTATTTAGAGAGGATGATGGCAGATTTCCGAAACAGAAACCTGGCAAACTCCCTCCTGCAAAAATTCCTGGATCCGCCCCTGGCAAAATAATTCCACATAGTTCATAAATGTGATAGATTGACAATCCTATTGATGGTCCAATGCAGAGGCGGATTCAAGGGGGGGGGCAAATTACGCCCGCCCCCCTCTCGCCCCAATTTTTGACAGTGCCCTTTTTTACTGCTGAAAGTGCCTTTTCTCAGCCCCAAATACGTCCGTTCCGAACGTTTATTTAGACGAGAATATCAGTCAAATAGCCCTTGGAATGGCTACAGATGCAAGGAAATGACGGATAATAATCTTGGGGACTATCTGTTAGTGGATAAACGTGTCCATGTCGGTAGATGAAGAATGTCTATAAATGGGTAGTAAATATTACATGAAGAAGCTCACCTGTGTATTCACAAACATAAGGATACGCTGCATCGCAATGTATGTCCGACCATTTGAAGTCATTTCCATCGAAGATTCCACATACGCAAGGGTTTACATCACCCGGCTGACCAGGTCCCCATCGTTCGAAGTCTAAATCTTCACCATTTTCCCATTTAAAAGTTCCATTAGTTGCGGTTTTGTAGAGACCAATCCATGCCCTGAATCGCCTACAGTAGAAAGATACAGAGCAAGAGAAATATTGACTTGTTAGCGATTAGTTCGGGATGTCACAGGGTAAACTTTGATTAACGTGTGTTATGAAGAAAAGTTTCAACTCAAAATGTCGAGCCATTCGGAAGTGATTGTCGGATTTGTTTAATAGGGTTGATTAAACATACATTATGCAAGAGGTAAATCTGCCTATTGCAAGTCGTTCTTAAGGCCTGAAATGTTATCTTAAGTATTAATTAGACATTAATTAACTTATCCAGATCATAATCAACTCTCGATGGCTTTGCTAGCTTGGGATATTTACTGAATTTCATTTAATCACGAATTGGATAATCGAGACTATGTTTTTAACGTACCGACTTTAGTAATGATGACTTTAGTAACGAGGCTACATCTAAAATTCAATCATTAAATTCCCTTTACATTATCTAGTTTTTAACTATTATAGTGAGAACTGCCAATTCGTTATCTAATCGTCCATAATGTATTTTTAATGATTTATAACATTTGCGGGCAGTAGAAAGACCTACAATTGGCACATAACGCATCTTTAAAAGGACTATTCCGATTTCAACAGGGTCTCAAAAATAAAAGTCCGAGTACGTATGAATTTTACGAAACATTATCCTTAAGGAATCTCATTGTTCAATTGTACGAGCAGCTTGATAACATAAAAAAAACTAATACGATCGAGTGTCATTGAGGCAGCCAAGCGTAGAAATCCGTCAAATCTGGATACAAGCACTAAAATGTGCATGGGGGCCTATTTAGGGTCATTTATTTAAACAAAAATCCTGCTATAATTATGGCACTTGTTTTTTTCCGCAAAATGTACTTTGTGCAAATTTAGTTGACCCTCTAGAACCCTCAAGGTTTTCCAATATAGATGAAAATGAATACATATGTTATGGATCAATCACGTAAGGCTAATTTAATCTCGAAAATGGCCACCATCTTGAAAATGGCCGCCATCTTGGATCTTCGAATGGCTAGTGGGCTTTTCCTATGATTTGTTCGGTGTTTATGTTCGTGACATAAATGTTCCATTGTCTACGTTTGTATTTACATTATAGAAAACCAAACGCCCGCTACATGGGGTATTGGCAGTTCGGTACAACACGTCCATACGGAAAACTCGTCCCCGGAGGTTTGCAGACAAAGATCGGTTTCATGGGTAATAAAAGTTTATGACAACAAATTAAATATGGTTCTACTTACTGCCCACTCATCTGGTGAACCATATTCCCAATAAAATCATTTTTGGTTAGACTGTCTATCTGAACTAAATTCATTCCATGGAACTGACAACACTGACTGGCAACTGAACGCACTAACCACGGTTCATTCACATAAACCACATATCCTAAAACTTGGAATAAAATGGAATGAAATGAAATGGGGTTTAACGTCCTACTCTTAGGCACCTAACCTGGGCTAATGGAAGACGGGCATACGTCATACAGTGTGCTATGAAGGAAATTTTGACCGGACAGCGGAGCTACGGCCTATTCGTATAGGAATCAAATTGTCTTTGAAATGAATCGGTGTAAAACGTCACACCTTTCTGTTCCGTCCTGTCTAATGAGGACAGACATTACTCCACGAATATTAGTCTGGATGGGATGTCAACATTTGAGAATATGTAGATCAATGGTTGGATTATCCAGTCTTTTACATTATTATTCACCTAAACCACATATCCTAAAACTATGTAAAAAATGGGGGGGGGGGGGGTCCAGCTCGCACGCCGATGTAAATAGATTTAAAATTAAAAACTTACCTGGGGTTGACAAAATGAAACAGAGGACATAGAAAGAATCCATGGTTCTTCAGTGGAATTTATAAACTGTGTCCACAATAAAAATAAATTTCACATTATTCCTGATCAATATTTCTGATATATGAAATCTATGGTTAGACTCGAGCACTTAATATATTCATTTAATAGCCTATCCTAGTGTAATCCAGGAGTCACGGATCAACAAACCTATATCAATAAGAATCCTATTGATTATTTAAAAAAATATATATATATAGACATAAATATGTGTTTTGGAATGAATATCAAACTTTTTTTTATAAAGAAAATGTTTAAAGAGGCCCTAAATTGTTACATATTTGTTGGCTACGCGTGATAAACTCTGTGTGTTATATAATTATTAGCAAACATTTTGCGGAAAATGATTTTATAAGTTTTAAAGGGAATGTGTACATATGAAAGTTAAACTCCCCAAAATATAGAGGAATGGTGTATTTACCTTGTCTCAAAATTTCATCTCAAAATATTGAGTCGTTTGGACATGAGCGCCAAACCCGTTTATCCGGATTTAATACCATAGGGGTTGTTTTAGTTCTAAGAAAGGTGTTCTGTTTAATGTGGCAAAAACCTTGGGTAATGAAGTAGTTTGTATTCACTCGGCAAACCTCGACAGATTCCGTAACCTCCGGAACCTACATCTAACCAATCTGTTTCACAGAGAAGAATTACGTACGAAATACCTCTGTAACAGACGACTGTCCACAACAGGTGCGTTGACTGCACGCGCCGTTAGTCATTGGCTCAACGGCTCGTGCAATGTTTACTTAACACTTAACTGCTTCGGGCAAAATGATGCATTTTACTCATTTTAATACCCATTTACACTAAATAGGAAATATTTTTTAACTTCAAATACTTCAAACGTCTTTATTTATTTTTCTTTTAGCTCAAAAAAATGTTTGAGAATTTAATTTGTCGGAGTGAAAAAGTTAATATGCCGTACTCATTAAGCCTCGTCGATGTCATGCTTATCAGTGATTGTAGCGGCCAAGCGAATATTCACTGCGGGATCAGTTTGACATCTAACCTCGGCTGTATGGAACTACTTTAAAGGTCCCGGATGAAACATGGCTGCGCCCATACCGAACACAAATTGTCGACCTATTTGGCTAGCGACCTATTCGACCGATCCAGCTGTAAGATAATGACGAAATTACACTTCTATTTAGAGCTAATAAGGAATGGATAAAAAGTAATATATTCTACTTTCATTTGATAGACATAACGTTGGATTTTATTAGTTGATAAATGGATGAGTTAAGGCGACTGTTGTCTTTATTCTAAATAGGTTTCCGGCGAATAGGTTGCAGCTCGATCGGTCGAATATGTCGCTAGCCGAATAGGTTCCCAATTTGTGTAATAGCGTCAAGTTTTCCTGTTAAAGTAAACCGGTAGCCGCATCGCAAATGTATGGGCGTAGGTACATATCACTTACTGTCATACAGCCGAGACTAGATGTAGTTTACGGAATCTGTCGAAATTTGCCGAGTGTGTTGTTATACTGTTGCTATCTTAAACTTACTTTACTGTCAGTTTTGAATTAGTATATAAAGATGTTATATTTAGACTGTGGATATTTTAATAACATCTAAAGTATCTATTATAGATGTTGTAGTCTTCCAGTATTTATTATATAAACTTAGTAACAATATAAACGGTGTTCCAGGGTCAGTTAATTGATGATTGAAATAATTGACCCCATAGCGTGAAGTCAAAGGAAGTCCTAGATGATCGTGTCACAGCCCCAATTCTTTATTTAGTGCCGCGAAGAAGGATAGTCACATCTGAATCCATCCGTTTAAAATTTCGGGTCATTTCCTGATGCGCTAAAATGACGCAATGGGACTTTAACTGCCAATCGCCGATACGTCATCTATCTCCTTGTGTGGTAGTACATTACTAGATGGCAAGAGATATTTTATTGCATATAATGAAAATGTATTACCGTACCATTAGACTCCATGAAATGTATATATATATATATGTTTGTAACTCACTGTCTATATTTACGCCCACCCTTGTCTATGGTAAAGATAGGATATAACTGTTTTATATGTCCACATTGTATTGTAAACATAAGAATTAACTATTTTATATGTATGGGAGAAAACTTATATAAGCCTTTGTCTGTTGTTCAATCCTATTCAGCTTATTGAATAAAATAAAACCAAGTACGACCAATCCAAACCATTAGTCAAAATTCGAAGTCCTGAAAATACGGTGGAGGCAAAATAGTGTAATCAGAAAATGGACTGTTCAACATGTACACGACAAGCAGTGGTAACAGGTGCCCACAAGAGTAAGCTTACCCTGCCTGGCGCCACACCCGCCATAGCTGCATCCACACTATTAGACGAAATCTCAGTAAGTTTTCTTAAAGACATTTATCAGAAATGTATGACCATCATCTCTTTTCGGTGTCCGTATTTGATGATGCAATGTGCTATAAACGCTATATTATATAGCATGATTGGCCAGTGAACTATTTGTATGCAAAATGTACATGATGAACAGTGTTAACGATGTAGTAGACAGACATAATTAGGGAGATAATATACGCGTCAATTAAATATAATGTATCTTGAATAATAGCCGAGAGAGACATGTTATATTTACCAATCAAGTCAATATGACGACCATAAAACTTTTTAAAGGTTTTAATGAGCTTAGAGCGCAAGTATCCCTGTAGTAGAAGCTTAGGTGACAAATGCCTCGATCTACTTAAAAAAAAAAAAATCAAATACTGTTTAAACAAAACTAAACTAATAGAAAATTCCATCAATGTCTTGTTTTCGCCATGAGTCGAAGAATCCCTAAAAGCAAATATTAAGACACGACTTAAAGCAATATTAGTTGGATGCGTGTAATCGATTTTAATTGTAACATTTGACGATCAAGATTGTTTACGAACTAGTTTTTAATAGTGCTAATTATCACCATTAAGCTATGTTTAAACATTTATCCATTAGCCCCCCCCCCCCTTCCATCAATATGTACTTTTAGACCCAGTGTCTTCTATTTTAAGGTTCCAAATAACAGAGTCAATATCATCCACAATCTTCGATACTGCAAACACGATTTATTGGTCAATTTAAAGCAAGAGATTCATATTTTCTATGTATAATTATTTCTATGTCTTTTACTCAATAGGTTGTCAACTCACTATTATACGAATCATAGGCATTATTTTCCACACTTAAACATCTTTCACATCGGAAATAAAACACCATTGCCTCCCTTGTTTTTCTATTGCCCCCATTGCAATAGATATCTTCAAACGTTTAAATTTGAAGTTGGAAATGTGTTTTTCTCAACTGGCAAAGAGAATTATAGGATTAATAGGATTATTCTTTAGCAAGGTAGGACTGTTTATAGATACCATCTATTTTAAGGCTTTATTTTAATATATTTTAAAAATGTAACTTTAAAATATGAAATTGTAACTTTAAACCAACATTGATGCCGTGGCGCATGGGGAAGATATGGAATTCTGATATCATATATTTAAGACAAAATAAACAGTTTACCATTGGTACACCAATCGTGTACCATAATGCTTTTCTGTCCCATTTGTAATAAGGGACTAGAATAAACAAGGCCAGCCATATTCCACGAGTCATGTCAAACTGTGGCGCCATAGTCTTTGCGCAATAACTACTGACGGCGTAGACTGGAATAACCAGAGGCTAGAGATTACCATTCAACTTAGACTTCTCACGTATTTCGCCGAGCATAAGTGATTTGAAATGACAGTAAAAATAGATAAATTTGAACGTAAATCAGTTTATATACATTCATATTACGTTATCTAGGTACCGAATCGAATATTAAGGATTTAATTCCTTTAAACTTACTTTCAATGGAACGTCTAATATTCGTCTCGAAATAAACTTTAAATTTTTTCCACATTCTATTGAAAAGATTCTCGACAGGAAGTATCGATGTAGTTTATAGAAAAAATTAATTTATTAGTTCAGTTGGTTCTATCCAATATTTCCTATAAACAACACGATTTTCTTTTATTTAAAAAGAAAACAAATAGATCGATAGAAAGATTTCTCGATCAGCGGACTGTTTTTTTTATTTATGAATTTACATGTGTTTGTGGCTAAGTAACCGCAAACACAGTTATTTGTTTGTTTGGTCTTGTAAACATCCCACATTATGTATTCTTTGTCCAGTCTGTGTAGAAAAGTAGGTCGTTAAAACCCACTTCATTGCAAGAAAGGTATTATAGCCTTAACCACACTTGGATGCCCAATAGTAACATAAACACCAGGCATGTCGCATATTAAAAACTTATTAGCGCTACATGGAGAGAGAGAAAGAGAGGGTAACTTGCAGGGGAAATTGCTGGTGATTTACCAGGCTTTTTATTCCGCCTTATTTGCCTTGCCAGTGGTTTAGTGTTTGGTTGTTTGGAAAGATAGGATGCAAAACGGAGGTTCACCTCAATGAAATGAAGTGGAGTTTAACGGCCTACTTTTCTGCTCCGAACTGGGGTAATGAAGACGGGCATACGCCATACAGTGTGCTATGAGGGTAAATTTGGCTCGGGAAGTTGCACTAAGCCCTACTCTTATATCGAATTCCAACTACCAAGGATCTTTTACGTGCACGCCAATGTGTACACGAGACCTTGTTTTTTGTCCCATTCGATCGACTAGACAGCTGTTCTTGTAAGGCCCTCCGTTCTGCATCACTTACAAGGGAAAACTACACCGGAAAATCTGGATGAACTTTCTCGGCTAATGCAGGGATCGACATCGAACCTCCAGTCTAGCGAGCCGGCGTCTTAGACACCTATCCAGCGTGGCCCCTCAATGATTTCCGTCCTAGCACACTGCAGTTCGTATGTTCATCGGTGCACAAGCGTCTATAGGACTCTAGACGCCATAAAAACATACATTTATGATAAATTGATGGTGTTCTTTTTTGCTAACTTTGTCCTTTCTTACATTAAAATCTCAGCATGTGACATAAACTGATGAGGTAAACATTAAAGTTCTTTCAAGTTAACAAATTAAAGTAGGGTCATGCGCTAATACTCACAATGGAGCTGAAAACTAGGTCGTTAAACCCCATTTAATTTTGCATTTTTCCCATTATATTGCCTTAAAAACTGCTATATGATATTTTACGTATATGTGCATTTGAATAATGGAGAATTGGCAGAAAAAAATGATAAGTAAAATTGAAGATATTAAGTTTCTAATTTGCATCGCACATAAGAGGTATTTTGTTCGCTCTGCTTTCATTAATCGTGGCGATCGTCTGCTGCCTTCATTCAGTCAACAAGCAGATTTGCAGTAAACCGTTTCTAACTTGTGTTCCCGTAACAGAGCGATGATGATGAAACTTGTATGCTGTATCCTTTTCGTTGTTTTTACAAGTTCTGTGGGTTGTATTCCGTCACAGCTAAATACTAGGAAGCATGACCAGACAGCCAGTAAACTTTTATTAGCTCTGAGACATTTGATACAGATGAGAGACGAGAACGGGACAACTGCAGCCGACGGACAAAACAGTTCAAGCGATGCTGGTCAAACCCGGGTAGGCACCTTTAATGGAAGTGTCGCAGCCGAGAAGGTGCCAAACGATGCCCAAATCGAGGAGGTATCATATGAAGGAGACGACGACGAGGATCGCGTCGTTGAGGAAATCGTTGAAGAATTCCGAGATTTCATGTACGAACAGGTGGACAAACTGCGCAGAAAAGTGAGAGAGGAACAGGGGGAGGAAGTACCAGATGGCGCTACGGAGAGCTCAAAACGAGATTTAAAATCGAAGGATTCTATTAAAGGAAAAGTAATCGAGCAGTTGGCAAGCCTTTATCGAACATTTCTAGAATCTGAAGACGATGAAATTTGGGAGTTCGAAGAAGAAATAAATGATTCCAACGACAAAAAACGCCGTAGTGTAATGAAGTCTGATCATGCAAAAAGAACCGCCAAGGCCCAGGCTAGTAAGACCTCACCTGTGGGAGGGGATGCGGAAACAGCTGGGGAAAATGCTGCTGAGAGAGAGAAAATCATTACTTGGATGACTGCTAACTTCAAGAAATTCCTGGTGAAAGATTACGAAGCTGTTATTGCGACAGCAAACCAGGATTCCTACCAAAGAATATAACGTGACTCTTCAAAACATCCACAGGTCTTACGTTACTAATCAATTTGATGAAAACACAGATCCTATTTCGTTTCGTTTTTATTGTTCAAAATTTCGTTTTACTTGTCTTTACTACACTAGGATCTGGGAGAGGTGTTATCATTGACGTGTTCTAAATGGTGTGAGCGATTAGGCAATGAAACGTTCTGTTACGGCGGACTTTAGACGTTGTTTGCACGGAACTGTGGGTAATCCACTAGTAACATCAATGCTGATTGATTAATCAAATGTCTGACGTCATATGGCCAAAAGCCGCTCCTATGACCTCTGACGTGAGATATCGCAACAACTGTCAGATCTTCATCGCGTAGCCCATCGAAAGTATAAAAAGCGAAACGAAATAGAGATCTCGGGACTGTGTCACGGAAGTTTAACTAAGATCAAATCCAAATTTAGATAATTTGATTGGATAGTATTAAATTGATTTTAATGCTTAGCCGATAAAAATTGACGTATGTACTCAAATTTATATTTAGTTAAGATTTCGAGGTACAGGGCCCTGTATTTTAATCACATTGGTTACTAATCTGTGTATAAAATAATTTCGCTTCTGCATAGTATTAAATATTGTTGTTCTTAGATCTCCCCACGAGCTTAAAGTAACAATGCGTGATTGTATTTTTTGCAAAACTTCAAATTTCTCATGATGTAGTCCTGGTTAATATTTAGGCCTACTCGACTAGATTATTTAACATATGATTAAGATAATCCTTATAAGATATATAGAAATAGATTAAAAACACTTATATGTATGTATTACTTCTCTATTTATTAACATGCTACGTTATTTGCTTGATAACGATACCTGTATGTGTATTGAAACGTGGCATATTAACAGAGTCAAAAGTAGTATCTATACAAGTGATTTTTTAAATTTAATTAAGAAAATAAAATATCTTCTCTTGATTATCCATCGACCTGGATCCAATGGTATTTAAAACAGGCCTATCAATTTGGATCACGGTAATTGAAGATGGCTGTCGCTTTGTAAATATGAAAGGAAATTGACTGATATTTTTGTACTGATATCCCTATTAGAGATTCAAATTTCGTGATAATGAAGCTTTCCGGGGATTTTTAAGCGCTAAAAACGTGGAGTCTTTAATTGTGCGTTGACATTGTCTCGTAACACTCGCCAAAATGCGAAATATGAAGTAGATTTTTTCCACGTTTAATTACACTGTTATGTAAACTTTCAGACCAAAAAAAAAATAGACATTTAGTCATTAATTACAGAGACATTATGTAAGATTTAGACATGGAGCTAGCCATTCTTGTTATAAAAGTTCATAAAATAGATAATTTAAGAAGCATCTATTGAAAATTACTCTATTCTGAACGAATCTATAAGCCTTCAACCTTGTGTGCATTGAATGTAGACCACCATACTGGTTGTTCAAAGCTTAGCTTCGCTTATCCATTTTAAATTAAATCATTAAATTGCCGAACTTAATATCATTATGTTAATCAGTTTATGTAACATTTAAGGCTTGAGTAAATTAAGACCTGCAATAGGCAGATTTAGCATTGTATAATGCATATTTAATTATGAAAATAGTTCTGCAGCAAAACTTTTAATGTATAATATTCTTACTCTCAAATACAGAATAAAATGCTTAAAAATGATGATTTTTAATTTTGTATGTATGTTTAGCAGATACAGAATGTCTGAAAACGGGGTGGGGGTGGGCGGCACCCAGTAAACTGATTGTGGGTGGCACATAGATAAGGGGTACCCTATAGATAAATGGTGTGCGGTGGCACCTTGGATAATGATGAGGGTGGCACAGGATAAATGGTGTGCGGTGGCACCTTGGATAATGATGAGGGTGGCACAGGATAAATAGTGTGCAGTGGCACCTTGGATAATGATGAGGTGGCACAAGATAAATGGTGTGCAGTGGCACCTTGGATAATGATGAGGGTGGCACAAGATAAATGATGTGCGGTGGCATCTTGGATAATGATGAGGGGTGGCCCAAGATAAATGGTGTGCAGTGGCATCTAGGAAAAAGGTGTGTGGTGGCGTCTAGGATAATGATGAGCGGTAGTGCCCCGGAAACTGGTGTGATGAAGCGCCTGGGTAAATGGCGCGGTGTGGCACCCAGAAAAATGGACGGGACTGAACCTAATGAAAAGGCTGTGGGGTTAAATCTAGGAATCTGGGGAAATGGTGGGGGGTGGCACCCATGAAACTGGGGGTAGCGTTTAATAAGAACGGGTGGGGTGGAGCTTACCGTATAGGAACCTCACATGACAAATTTGGAAATTGGGCGTTTCCTTCGATTCCAGCCTGTGAATACAGTACGTCAATATGGTCAAACAACCACTCAATCGTTGCGGGTAATGGGGTCTTGCCCTCTCTGAGAAAATTTGGAAATTTAACTACCGGAAATGCGTTTTTCTGATATTCTAACCCGTTAGTTAAGCAACCCTAAAGTTATCCAATGGTTTTTTTAACCGATATCCCAAGCTATGCCGACCTGAATTCCAACCACACACCCAGAGATAGAGAGAGAGAGAGAGAGAGAGAGAGAGGGAGGGGGTAACGTCCACTCGACTCACAAACTAGGTCATTTCGGGACTCACATATAGTTTGTTATTATTTCAGTATTTAGCATGGATGGAACCGGAGGATCCAGAGAAAACCCACGAGGTTGTACAGGCGACCTACTCCTTGTCACGTGCAAGCGGGTAATCAAAACCACGCCACTTGACTCAATGACATATCTTATATGATTTAACGCGCATGCGCTAATCCACTAAACCCTCACTCACTGGACAAGACACGAGTGCCCTCGACTCCTAGCCCACCTCTTGCTGTACGACTAAGAAAAGAGGCAGTACGGTCCAATAATGGTTGCCTGTAGAATTAGAACACGTAATTTACTTTTAAATATCTTTCCAGTTGGCTGAATATGTGCTGTCGTTAAACGAAATGAAATGATATGATATAGGGTTGAACGTCCTATTGTTCTGCGCCGACTGCGGTGGGTATACACCATTCAGTGTGCTATGTAAAGAATTCACAGCAGGAGGTTTTCTACCATTGATATTCTCTTTTTCTTATATAATAAATTTGTGTACATTTTAGTAAGCACCAAGCAGTTCAAAATTACATGTTGTCCGAAAGATGCAAATGTAATATGACTTCTGGTTAGCACAGATATGTTGAAATATACAGGCTGGCAAAAATTGCTTTAGATTGCATTATGCAAGGGTTTTATCTGTCCATTGCAGGTCTTTCATTGGGCCTGGGATGTTATCTGAATTATTAATTAGAAATTAATTAACTCATCCACACCATAATCAACTCTCGATGTCAAAGCTAGCCTGTGATATTTACTGGATTAGGATCCCATTATGTATCTTTTATTTAAATTTCAGCAACTTGTGCTACTATGGATAATTGGTGCTGGCCAGGTGATTGTAAAGATGGATTGGTTACATTATCTATTTTTGAACTATTATAGTGAGAACTGCCAGCTCTTTATCTTATCTCCCATAATGTATCTTTAATGATTTATATAACACTTGCAGGCAATAGAAAGACCTGTAATTGTTACATTAGGGCATATAGGCTCGCCACGTGAATAAATGTCTAATTAGTAATTTATATAAGACTTGCTGGCAATAGAAAGATCTGTAATTGTCTCCAGGGTTATTTATTGTAGATTCTTATTAATTAATAGACACTGTATATATTTCTATGATTTAACAAAGTGAAAGGAATTCCAACAATTGAAGAGGCGTTGGTGTATATCACAGAGAGAGGGGGGGGAGAGTTAACGCCCACTTTATCGGTGGAAGGCAACCAGGGAACCCGGGGAAACTCAACCCACGAGATTTGACAGGCAACCCTACTCACGTATAATCGAAACCACGCCAGTTGACTCAATACAGACCTTATGATTCAGCGCGCATGTGCTAACCATTCGGCCAATCTTCCTCTTTAAGTATGATAGTCAAAAATTTTGAAAAAATCTCCCACAAAGTCTTTAACTTTCTGAAGATAATTCCACAATTACACCAGCCCAGCGTGACTTTCGTCCTGTTGATTCTAAAACACCTTTCCTGTCGCGCCATTGATCAATATCAATGTACTAGACTAGTCTTCTGTGGCATTAGCAAGACTTTTGGCCGGGTTTAGTAAGCCGACTCTGTCATAAGCTGGAGGCTATTGGCGTTTGAGGATTATCTGAATCATAGACAACAATGTGTAACAATACATGCCACCTCCAGACTCCAGAAGCCCCCCCCCCCTGGTGTTCCACAGGGCTCTGTCCTAGGACCTCTATTATTTTTAATATACATGAATGACAAACACCTTTACTTTAGTCTCTCTTTTATTGAAGAAATGGTTGCAAGGCAATATAAACAAAAAGGAAAATATCAAGAATTATATTTTTATCAAAGATAAATTGTATAAATTTATGTGTTTGGTTTCAAGATAAAACAGATCAATAACCATTTAAAACATAAAATTCCAGATTTCAGGCCCTGAGTTCACAAAGTATTCTCAGACATAACATAAGAATTTACTCAACTTTCAATCACTGTTTATGAGAAATTTCTTTGATGCAGAAACACAAAACTTTGCACATAGTTTCTTATTGATGTATTCGGTATATTAACAAAACAACAAAAGTTTTATAAAATTCTATATTTTAGTTAAAATAAGACGAACAAATGTGAGCAAGTACTTAGTCTGAGAATGCTTTGAGAAGTGCAGGAAGATTTCAGATCATTGTATGAGTTTCAGAATTATTCATTATGTCTGCATATATCAGGGATATTGTCACCCAGTGGTAGCAAGCTATCTCTAGGAATATTAGTCTAATAAACAATTCATTCTGTGCACGCATATAGCACGGAAGCTGTCGTTGCTAGGCAGCAAGATATCTAGCTTGTACATCGCTAGGCAGCAAGATATCCAGCTTGTACATCGCTAGGCAACAAGATATTCAGCTTGTGTATCGCTAGGCAACAAATTGATCCATCAATCATTCTTAATAGTGTCTGCCTTTATCCAGCATGCGCGTAGACTGGATCACCCTTATTTGAATTGTCTTCATCTTGTCCACAGCGAATTTTGGTCTGTTTGTATTAGCCGCCATTGTGCAAACGGTGTCAAAGGTCACATATAGATTTACCTATATCTTATATAGGACAGATAGCCTTCACCTGGTGTTTGATGGCAGAGACAACATTTCCCATAAGTCAATGTGTGGTAACTGTATACGCAATGGAGGCCACAGTGGTCAACACTGGCCTCTTAACGAGAAAGTCCTGGATTCGAATCCAAGCTGACAATCCCATGTACATAATGTTTGCCTAGTCCTACGGATAAGATTCAAAACTGAGGATCAACCATGTAAACAATGGTAATTAAAATTCGAAGAAGACAACCATCGCTTTATGGAAATTTTTCACTGCAGCAACCTGTTTACGAGAGTCAAACACCGTTATGTCCAGGCCAACATATGCGGAGCAGGACCCCACAAGACTAGCACTTGTAAATATGTCTTATGTCTGCACTTTATTTTTTTCAGCAAATGAGATGACAAAAGCCAGTGGCGGCAAATGGCTAATACCCGTCTAATCCTGGTCAGGTGGAATGACATAGGTATCACCATAGTAACATAATATATCTATACAATAATATCATGAATGTACCAGTTACAGGAATAGTATTTTCATCATCATTTTGCAAAGTCGATAATTAGCACTCTTATTATAATAAACACAATAGGACATAAATCACAAATAAAAATACCAAGAGGTTATTCATAGCGAGAGAGAGAGAGAGAAATGGGGTTCAACGTCCACTCGACACAAACTAGATCATCTCGGGACTAACACAAGACTCAATTTTATGTAATAATTGGTTTGCATGTAGGGGTCTTAAGCAGTGGGAGGAAGCGACGAGGTTGGACAGGTGACCCTACTCCTTGTCACGTACAACAGGGGAGTCAAAAACACGCTAGCTGTAGACCTTATGATACAGCTTGTAGGTGCTAATCACTCCGCCACCCAAGACCGCCATCCCCTTAACGGTTCAACACATGTCAAAACAAGAGAAAAGAGATCTTTATTCCATTTAGCTTTGTAGATTATTTACAAAACTACTGCTCCAAAGACCTCCATAAATAACAGAACCAATATACCTCGTTTTGTGGGGTTCATAGCAGTAGAGGGCTTTAGTCTTGGAGGGGTTTGGTTAGATCACATACTAAAAGATAAATTTAAGGTTGTCTTGTTTTTTAAGCAATGCATCCTATCAACAAATTCCAACTGTATTTTAGTTAACCTGTCATTCATTCATGTAGCTCAAATACTTTATAATATTCTAGTAACAAATATACATTTTTGGATACGTTTTCTGGTTCATGATTATGTATTTATGAACACAGCTGACAAGGAAATATTATGTAAATATTGATTAAATATAAACTGACAGATGAGATTCCTTCAATTATTCAACCATAAATTACCCATCACCAGAATCAACTTGACTACACTGGAAACTCACTACAACATGGTGATTCCATATAAAACATGTTTATATACAGACGGCAGGGTTTAACATTGCCTACAACAGCACTATTGTATATAACTTGTGTACAAACGGCAGGGTTTAGCCTTGCCTACAGCAGCACTATGGTATATATCTTGAGTATAACGGAGTACAGATGGTCTTCACTATAACACATGTCATATCAATGAACCCCAACACCAGTGTTATAGTAAAGACCTTCACTATATAGAGCACATATAGCACTTACTATAACACAGTGTATTAGTTGACCATGACAGCAGTGTTATTGTGAAGACCTTCGGTATATAACAAAGAGTACTTAATATACCACATGTTATATTAGTGGACCACAACAACAGTGTTTTAGTAAAGACCTTCAGTGTATAATACATAGAGTACTTACTATAACACATGTTATATTACTTACAATAACACATTATATTAGTGGACCCCAACAACAGTGTTTTAATAAAGACCTTCGGTATATAACACATATAGTACTTACTATAACACATGTTATATTAGTGGACCCCAACAACAGTGTTATAGTAAAGACCTTCATTATAACATGTTATATTAGTGAACCATAGCAACAATGTTATAGTGAAGACCTTCATTATAATACGTTATATCAGTGAAACACAACAACAGTGTTATAGTGTAGTGTAGACCTACAGTATACTGTATAAATAGAGAATCTCCTACGAGTGTTTTTTGATATCAAAAAATATCAACACAAGTTGATAATGTAAAAAAAACGAGGCTCTGCCGAGTTTTTTTTACTTTATCAACGAGTGTTGATATTTTTTGATATCAAAAAACACGAGTTGGAGATTTTATTTATCACCCAATCCTTTCTTACATGCAGAAATAAATAAATATAATTCTTTGGTATAAATTTCACCTTTACTGGACCTAATTTCATTACTGCGTAGTGATACATCAGTTTTTTGACTGCAGTTTAGCTATTGCTAAGTCCTATTTATTGACCCAGTATTTCCTTCAAAGTCAATTAAATAAAAACAGTTTCTTTTTAACCAAAAAAAAGTCACTTTTTATTTAAAATAAGTGATTTCTTTAAAATAAAAGAAAGTAGTTCCTTTTTGATTGACCAATCAAATTCCTGTAAAGCGATATCTCCTAAGGAGATATCGCAGTAGATTATGTAATTTATCATACAAGCGATATCTACTGTCAATTAAGATATTGGGTGATAATATAGAGTATTCACTATAACACATGTTACATCAGCTAGATCAGTTGACCACAACAACAGTGGGACTTGATATTGCAGTCAGGAAATCCTTCAGTCTATGATATAATCATCATGGTTTATGACTAGATCTTTAATATCATTCCTAATTAAATATTTCAACCTGCCATAACTAAAATCACAATTAGATGACATTAAACAATTATAAAAAGGTAGAACCAATTCTGGATGCCCAAGGTCCCAGGCAAGATTCCTTAACTTTGCTGAGAACTTGTTTGACACTAGACATGAAAATGCAATCATGTATTACCATGACAACTAACGAGTATCAGATTCGAATACGATCTAGAGTAAAAAATAGTAGATCAAAAGTAAAAAAAGAAAATTCGTACAAGACCTATATGGAGAGAAATGGGGTTTAACGTCCACTCGACACAAACTAGGTCATTTCGGGACTAATATATGTTTAATTTTATTTCAATAATTCGCTTTAGTAGTGGGAGGAAACTGGAGTACACAGAGAAAATCTACGAGGCTTGACAGGCTACCCTACTCCTTGCCACGCACAACCGGGGATTCTAAACCACGCCAGTTAACTCAATGCAGGCTTTATGATACAGCACGCACGTGATAACCATTGGGCTCCCCAACCCCTCCAATAACAATATAAATATAATATATATAGAAATATACAAGAGACTAAAAGCTATTTATAATAATTTCACGGGTATGACACCAATCTAATTCAAATACAGATCTTTATTTTCCTTCGTTCTTTTCATACTTTTTATGTCCTTTATGATCTACTACATGATGATCTTAACCCTTTGAACACTGACTATACATGGGGTGTTGCACGTCCCTCCCTGGATTTACAGGACGTCATATTAATTATGACGTCAACGTAATTGGAGCTTGACACGCCCCAAGCCGCAAAACCGACATTTCAGGTATATGCGATAGAACGTCAAGCTGGTTTTGCAGCATTTCGGGTTCTAGGGGTTAATGGTTGTAGTGGAAGGTCGTATCAGGGGTCATACGAGTGGCTTTTGACCCTATGAAATTGATGATTGAATCAGCATTGATGTTTCTAGTGGTTTAACCACAGTTCCGTGCATCAAACGCCATGAACTCGCGCGCAAACAGACCGTTTCATTGGTTATTACCTCACATCATCCAGAATGCGGGTTATATAACAACACTTCCAGATCCTAGTGTTGTGAAGACACGTAAAATTATTTTTTGAACAATAAAAATGAAAAGGAATAAGATCTGTGTTTTATCAGATTGGTAACAACAGTTACCTCCATAAAAATATTACTTTCACTGGGAAAAGCTGATAAATAATATACATTAAGAAAATATCAATAACTTCTTAACAAAAATATTATATTACACTAAGCTGCTGGATTTAAAACTGAGACACCAGTTAGGCTCGTTTTCCATATACTTGAATATGTGTTTCGCCAATGAAAAAGTCAGTCTAATGCAAATGTAATGGAACCGTTTCCATGTAACCAACGAAAACATGTACATGGTAAACAAACCTTAGATTGCGTGTTTTTATTACAGTTTGTTTGCTGCATCTCATTATCAAGTAAATCTATGTTATTTAGTTATTGTGACATAATTTAGACTGAAAGTTTCAATATATTCATTGTTTATTATCTATTATTTAAATATTTTAAATGGCCAGCATTTTCTCTAAATCTTGCATAATGTCTCTTTAAGAAAATGTCTGCTTCAGGCAAATTAAGTTGCCAGTTTTAATGTGATGGGTGTGTCTCGTAGATTGAAATTTGACCACCATGAATATTTTAACATTGTGCAAGCTTATTATTATCCATAACCAAGCCTGGAAATAACGGTTTTAGATGGTTTTTAGATGGTTTTAGATGAATGTGACAAAATGTCAAGCATTAATAAAATCAGTGCCGGACAAAATGACAGGCAGCAGAGGTTTTATGATTAACAAAGCCTGAATGTGTGCCTGACATTGTCTGTGAGAGGCGCCTTATTTCCAGCCTTGTCTATAACTTCTTTCATAATCTAAACATATTAAAAAAATATCTTAACAACAATTTCCGTATTATGCAATCTCAGTCCAATCCACCAAATCATTTCACCATCCATTCCAAAAATAAAATATGTATAAAATCATATCATCTAAAGATCTTCATCATTATCGGTCTGGTAGTCCGGGCATCGGATATTTCCCCGCAAACTGACCAACTTCTTCTTTAAGAGCCTTGATTTGTTTTAAAATATCACCGTCACTCACAACATATTCCTTAAATTCTTTTAATTTTTCTGTAAAAAACAAGAGAAGATTTATTGTCATGTACAACCAGAGCATCGAATCCACGTTGCTATAGTACATTGTTCTGTTGCTATAGTACATTGTTCCTTTGCTATAGTACATTGTTCCTTTGCTATAGTATATTGTTCCATTGCTATAGTACATTGTTCCGTTGCTATAGTACATTGTTCCTTTGCTATAGTACATTGTTCCGTTGCTATAGTACATTGTTCCTTTGCTATAGTATATATTGTTCCTTTGCTATAGTATATTGTAAATTGCTATAGTATATTGTAAATTGCTATAGTATATTGTTACTTTACTATAGTATATATTGTTACTTACTGGTAGACTTTGCTATAGTATATTGTTACTTACTGGTAGATTTTTGTGCTTGAAGACCAATCTTGACACCTTTATCTAAAAGTTCGACAACTTTATGAAAATCTTCTTCATTCATTCCTCTAGAGGATAAAGCAGGAGCACCTGTTAATAAAACACAGTAGGTTATAGCAACATGTCGTCAATAAATTACGGTACGTTATATCTTTGTATCACCAATAAATTATGGTAGTTTTTACTGCAATAATATACATAATATCAGTATGACGCTGGCTCGCTAACCCAGAGGTTAGCCAATGAGAAACAAGGACGAGAGACACACATGCTGGGCTTTCGTTGTTGGCAGTGAGAAGGAATGAAAGACTGAACTAGGACTATAATAACTCAACGAGAAGCAAGGACGAGACATGTGCTGGGTTGTTGTTGTTGGCTGTGAGATGGAACGAAAGGCTGGACTAGAACTATAATATGCTAACTGTAATCAAGTTTATTCGCAACTGAATACCGCCACAAGTCTGAACCAATGGTATGACACCATGTACACCTCCGTGTGTCAGCTAAAGAACCCTTGGCAGTTGGAACTCATCGAAGAGCTGACAGACACTCTACTTTCTGGGGAAAATTTTCCTCATAACATACTGCATGGCCTGTCTTCATGAAAAGAACGACAACATAAGCTTGTTTCAATACTGGTTTAATAACATTTTAAGTACTTTTTCACTCAGAGCTTTTCATATTGTGCTACCATCCATAGATATATGTAGGCCTACTTACCTAACCTGAGCCCACCAGGGGTCATGGCACTCTTATCACCAGCACAAGTATTTTTATTAACTGTAATATTACACAGTTCTAATATTCTCTCGACACGAGCTCCATCAGTTCCTTTAGATCGTAAATCAACTAAAACTAAATGATTATCTGTCCCTCCTGCAAAATAAACAACAACTTGAGTCAAATTAGTTTCCATGGATACACATGTACTCATAACAATATTCATATGGGGTGGGGGGAGGGGGTTTCTCAAAGTAGTGAAGTCAAAGTGGGGTCCCCAGGACCTGTTTCCAAGAAAATATGCCAAGAATTATTAAATCAAGGAATTTTTGAATTATTAAATAACGCAACTACACTTGACACAAACTAGGTCATTTCAGGACTAACATACGATTCAATTTCATTTCAATAATTCGCTTGCTTGTCGTGTCTTTAATTAGGTGTGGGAGAAAACCGGAGGACCCTGAGAAAATCCACAAAGTTGGACAAACCATCCCAGTTGACTCAATGACAGACCATATGATACAATGCGCACATGCTAACCCTTCTGCCATCCAAGCCCCCTTTGGACAGACAAACGGAAGGGGCCCATTTCAAAATCCCTCAGCAGAGTTGATATGGCCATTAAACCCCATTTCTTCTCTTAAACAGGTGAGATAAAGAGAAATGGTGTTTAACTTCCACTCAACACAAACTGGGTCATTTCAGGACAAACATAATTTGTAGGGATCTTTAGCTGTTAGAGGAACTTGAAGAAAACTCGCCTCTTGGACAGTTGACCCTAGTCTGTATCACGTATAAGCTGGAAATCAAAAACAGACCTTATGATCCAAATGCGTACTCGTTAATCTACTCCCCCCTCCCTCTACGCGAGATAAAGAATGCCCTACCTGAGACAACTTTGTAATCATGTTTAACTAAGGCGTCTGATAAAGCTTTAGCGTTCTTTAAAACTTGTAGTTGATATTCACGATATTCTGGTAGCTGTGCCTGTAAAACAATAATAAGTAAAGAATCACAAAGGGTTAAACCAAACTTAAAACTCTATTGGCAGGCCATGCCCAGCTGGAATCAAAATTATCATTAGTGGTCTGACTAAATGATTACAAGAGTTACATCCCTTTAACCATATATTGACAGTTTCTGTTTAGCCCAACTAAAAATGTTTGATACGTAAAATTTTGAAACTGAATCAAAACAAGACAGTAAAATGAAAAGAAATGGTGTTTAATGTTTTGCTGTTCTGTTCCTACTAATCTAATCAAGACGGCCATACAGTGTGTTATGCCTACTCTTATGTCGACTTCTCAACCACCAAAGAGGTTCTTTTACGTGCCATTATTTTAAATAGCGTTAAGTATAAATTCAACAGAAATGAAAATCAGACATAAAGATCCAATAGTAAATTCATTGTAAAAATATTAAATATCAAGGCATAAAAAGGAGCCAAGAGTGCTAGGTGAATATGATGAATGTCCGTCAAGTAAGATCCTCCGGAATTTCCAGCCCCATTTTTTCTTGGTGCAGGATCAATGGCCTGGTAAGGAAAGCATGTGTAGTACGGATGATTTGAAAAACATTCATACAAAGCCAAAGAACCAGAGTGTTGAATGGACGTTAAATCCTGGGTCCTATTTTATCCTCCAACCCTTACATGTAAGCAAATTATTGAAAATTACCATGAGCCAAAATGGCAGATTTAGTGTTGAGTGTAAAAACCAAGGGCGATGGTTCATAATTTTTACAAATTGTCTTAATTATGGTGTAAATGTTTTGCCATAAAACATTTTCAAACCACAAACCCAGTTTCTCCAATCGAATGTTATATTTACCTCTAACAATGCTGTAGCTACTCCTGCTATCTGATGTTCATGAGGTCCACCTTGTAGAGCGGGAAAGATGGCATTGTTTATCTTCTTCTCAAAATCATATTCTATCTTAGCACCAGTTTTAGGATGAACAGATTTAACCCCCTTGCGATAAAATATAATTCCAGCTCTAGATAAAAAAAAATAAATATAAAACATAATTATAAAATATAATATAATTCCAGCTCTACATACATGTAAAATATAATTCCAACTCTACATAAATATAAAATATAATTCTCTTTCTCCATTACTGGAGTACAGAGAGTTTCATGGAACTAGCCTGATATATCAGAATTATCAGGAAACGTTAAGACAACTTGTAGTTATATATATGGTACTAATTGACTTGATAGTGAAATACGAAAAATGTATAACCTTGGTCCACAGATCCAATTTCGATTCGTTTTCATAGTACAAAATTTGGTTTCACTTGTCTTTACTACACTAGGATCTGGAAGAGTTGTTATCATTGACGTGTCCTAGATGATGTGAGAGGATAAGCCAATGAAATGTTCTGCTGTATCGACTTCTTGACCTTTTTATGCATGGAACTAAGGGTAAACCACCAGAAACTTCAACGCTGATTGATTAATCAATGTCTTATGTCATAGGGTCAAAAGTCGCTTGTCTGACCCCTGATGTGAACTTCCATTATAAATTGACAGATCTTCATGTCGTGTAGGTCATCGAAAGTGTTTAAAAAAAACAAAACAAACTATTATATCTGTATTTTAATCGGACTGCTTAATCCCCATTTTATGATACTAATCGTGATGTATCCTTACCTTGGTCCCCGTAGAGTTTTATGTGTTGTAGAAGAGACGACATCAGCGTAATCAAACGGACTGGGTATAACATTAGCTGCTACTAAACCAGATATATGAGACATGTCTGCTAACATTACAGCTTTACTATCATCACAGATCTTTTATAAATAAAAATATACCACATTTCAATTAAAACAAACCCTACATTAATACTTAAAGATACATTATGGGAGACTGGATGATGAGCTGGCAGTTCTCACTATAATAGTTAAAATAACTGAAAGTTTTCTTCCTATTAGAAAGAAATGGGGTTTACCGTCGACTCGACACAAACATGTCATTTTGGGACTAACATATGGTTCAATTTTATTTCTATAATTTCGCTTGTGCTCAGGGGTCTTTAGTTGTGGGAGGAAATTAAAAGACGAAGAGAAAATCTGCGGGTTTGGACAGGTGACCCTACTCCTTGTCACATAAAACCTGGGATTGTAAACCACCCCAGTTGACTCAATGACAGGCTTTATGATACAGCATGCATGTGCTAATTAACCATTCGGCCATCTACCCCCCTCCTAGCTCCGGACCATCCAACACCCCATTATTGACTGTGAATAATATTAAAGTTATAACTCACCTGTCTAAACGTCTCGTATTCTAATAATCTAGAATAAGCGGTCGTTCCGGCGATAATTAATTTCGGGCGGAATAATCTTGATGTTTCACGGAGTTTATCATAATCAATATATCCACTCACTGGCTGTAAAAAAAAAAAATACATCGGAAAATGAAAAAAAATAATTCAAATATCTTATAAAAATTCTCAGATGCATAAAAATGTGTCATAAAATAATCAATAGAGGCGGTCGTCAATTTCAAGATGGATGATCCACAAATAATTTGAATATCAACATTCACCTATATGACCCCTGACCTCACACATAGTAGATAATCATAACCAACTTACGTTTATTCTATACGGCATGGATTCAAAATATATAGACGTAGCCGATACTCGTTTAGTATCTGTCATAAAACCATGAGTTAAACTGTAACATAGAAAAATATCATTACGACAAACATACAAAATATTCGGGTTCCCTGACAATCCTTACCTCAAATCTTATGTGGGAGGCTGTTTTTTTTGTCAAATGACTTTTTTACACAAATTATTGATTATATACACATGAATGTTTATTATGCAGTGGGAGGAAACCAGAAGACCCAGAGAAAACACAGGTGACCCTACTCCTTGTCACGTACAAGAGGGGATTCAAAACCAGGCTACTTGACTCAACGACAGACCTTACGATTTCATGCACACGCGTTAAACTCCAATAACACACCCCTCCCCTTCAAGATGAGAAAGCAGTAAAAACTGAACAGGACTATTAACTACTTCGTACTTGTGATTTCATGCGCACATGTTAAATCCCTAGATCACACAACCCCTCCCTAGAAAGCAGTAATAACTGAAAAGGACTATCATCTACTTACTAAAAAGTAGAAAGCAGTATATATAACTACTTACTTACTAGGGAGAGGGGTTTAATATAGGCTATGCCTGTTCCCCAATCCCTATTCAGATAGAAATCTGAATAAAAATATTGCTTATAAAAAAAAACAAACAAAAATCCTACTTACTGTCCACCATCGGGTAAATCTAAACCCATGATACGATCATGTGGATTTAATAAACCAGTAAAAACAGCAAAATTAGCTGGACTACCAGAATAGGGTTGAACGTTCACACCCCATTTCTCTGGATCAAGACGGAATGTCTCCAACGCTCTCCTCTGACATAATCTCTCCACTTCGTCAATGAATTCATTACCTCCGTAATATCTGAAGTTTAAAATTTAAAATCTATATGTACATGTACATTATGTATGTTGATACTGCACAACCACATTAGTCCGACTTGCGCAAGACAATGAAACAAGTTAAACTATAAATACTATCCCGCAAGTACATTTCAAAGAAAACACCATGCTTGTCCAATATTTTATCTAGTATAAAAAATGTGTCGTTGGCAGGGGCGGATCCAGAGGGGGTGACTAGGGTGATTAGTCACCCCCGCCCCACCGATGTATAGGAATCCTGGGTCCTACAAGCTTCCACCGGGACATGCACGCATGGTCGTATATATATTATATAGCACACGGTACGCATCTTACCAGACACACAATCAGCATCTATGTTACTAGCGGCAGAAATTAGCTCCGTAAACCGCGATCGGCGAGACAAAACATGGGGTTGTCACCCCCCTCAAAAAAATCCTGGATCCGCCACTGGTTGGCTGCACTTGATTTGAAATGATTTTATACAAGCATTAAAGGAAGACGTCTGATCTGTATCATAAATATAGGTAAACAACAAAAAACACAAGTGTGAATTTTATATGATAATCATTTGCTTGGCCTTAATTAAACATACATTATACAAGAGGCCTGAAAATTTATATAAACAATCAATTAGACATTAATTAAAACAAAACAAGACCTTAATCAACTCTCAATGGCATCGAACACTCAAGATTTTAACTAGATTACAACGGTTTGCCATTTACAAATTTAATTAAAACATGGAGAAGCGAGGCCAAGTCTCGAATATTAGTACCACTATGCACACATCTTGTCAAAACTACAAACAGTGATAACTTGGCTCAGAATGAAGTAATTTGAATAAAATTTTCAATATTTTCTTTTTTTATCATCTGTTTTTGAATGATTTCAGCAAGAATGGTCAGCTGTTTATCTAAATCTTACATAAGGTATCTTTAAAGTAAATGTGTTTATTCCCATGACCATGAGACAAGTATATGTTTCTTTAAGGGAGATAACATACTAACAACTTGACCAACAAACCCTATTTGTATTATCCAGACCATATGTAGTTTCAAACATTGTCTTGCTTGTTGAGTTGAGATAACAATTTAAAAATACTTTATGTAAGATTTAGATAAAGAGAGAGAGAGAGAGAGATGCGGTTTAAGGTCCACTCGACACAAACTAGTTCATTTCGGGACTAATATATGGTTTAATTTTATTTCAATAATTCACATGCACGTAGAGGTCTTTAGCAGTGGGAGGAAACCAGATTACAAGGAGGAAACCCACGAGGTTGGATAGGTGACCCTACTCCTTGCCACGTACAACCGGGGATTCGAAACCACGATAGTTAACTCAATGGCAGGCCGGCAGGCGATATGATGCAGCTCGCACACTCTAATCATTTGGCCACCCAACACCAAAGATACATTATGTAAGATTTAGATAAAGAGCTAGCTATAACATAACAGTTCGAAAAAAAAGATAATGTACAATGAATAATTTGAAAATTTCATTCAAATTACTCTATTGCGAGTGACGATATTACACTTTGAGGGTTTGACAGGGCGTGTGCAATAATTTCAACCACTGTACTGGTTGCTCGAAGCTAAGTCTCGCTCTTCCATTTTTAGCTTACATCAAAATATGGATTAACTGTTCTAATCTATTAACATCGGAGATATCTGATGCCATCGAGATTTGTGTATGGTCTGGATAAGTTCATTACTGTCTAGTGAATAATTTAGATAACATTTCAGGCCTAAACAAAGACTTACAATAGGCAAGTGTAGCTCTTGCATAATGTACGTTTAGTAATTTATTGGTAACCTCACCTGGCACCAGGATAGCCTTCGGAATATTTATTAGTCAAACACGATCCAAGAGCTTCCAATACAGCTCGACTAGCAAAATTCTGGAAAAAAATACAATTTAAAAAAAAACAGTTAATGATTCTCTTTAAAGTGACATTATGCAAGATTTGATTAATAAGCTGACACCCTAGCTCTTGCTATAATATTTTAAAAAATGAAGATAGGTTACCTGGCAACGAAAAATACGCCCACAGCAGCTAAATCATCCGGGCAGTCAACAAAAGATGTTTCATATTTTTACTTTTTTCGGAAATAAAACAATTATAATACACTAAAGTCTAATTAAGAGTAACAACTCATTACGTAATAATCAGAAAATCATTAGAATTTGTTTGGTGTTTATAAAGTTCTGCCCCATGCTAAAGTTTAGTATACGAAACATTTATTATCATGGATTTAGCTGTTCAGTTATCAAAATTCATTGCAAATCAATATAAATGTTCGTTTCGAGATCTTAAACTCTGTGTATAAATTTAAAGTCAATCAGATATTAACTTTAGCCGCAAGAGCGTTCACAAGATTTTTTGAAGTGATCAAGGTAGTAATTATTGGATATCACTGAAAATCAATAGGCTTCTTCGTCTCATGACCGTAAACACTGTGTAACAATTCGAAGTCAATAGGCTTCCTATAAATCTAAAGTCAATCAGATATTAAGTTTAGCCCCTAGAGCATTCACAAGAAACGGACGGGGGTTACGGAAATATATGACCACATTTCCACAAACCAAATACAGAGGGTTTGATGGGATCAGTTGTGACAAAGTCAAAATGATGCATTTAAGTGCACGTATAATAATGCAAAATTAATTATACTTTCATTCTGAGGGAGGTTATAAATATTGGTCTTTTTGACAAGATGTGTGTATGGATCTGTAACCACCTTATTACTAGTGATTCAAATCTTAGCCTCGCTTCTCCGTTGCTAAATTAAATCATCAAATAGCTGAGTTGGTTATGGTCTTGTCATGTTCACGAA
Organism: Patella depressa; assembly: GCA_948474765.1. Lineage (NCBI taxonomy): Eukaryota > Metazoa > Mollusca > Gastropoda > Patellidae > Patella > Patella depressa. The sequence goes on from OX419719.1 coordinate 74,503,790, forward strand.
TGTGTAATTAATAATTTATATAACATCTCAGGTCTAAAGAAAGACCTCTTATAGGCAGATTTAGCTCTTAAATAAAGTATGCTTCACCAATAATAACACCTTCTCTATTATGTCATAAAAGAGGGTGGTTTGAGTGGTTTAACGCATGGGCTTTTCTTTGGATCATAAGGTCTGTCATTGAGTGGTTTTGATACCAAGCTTGTACATGACAAGGAGTAGGTTCTCCTGCCCAACCTCAAGGGGTTTCTCTGGGTCCTCCGGTTTCCTCACATTGCTAACTTGAGCTATATGTTAGTCCCAAAATGACCTAGTTTAAGTCAAGTGGACATTAAACTCCATTTCTCTCTCTCTCATACATTAGCCCACGGCCAGGTCCCTGCAGAAATGTAGGACAATATATTTCAATATATTTATATCAGTTTATTTAAGCTGTATAATAAATCAAGGCAACAATGGTGACAGGAGATCCTGCTAAAAATAACATTGGCTGTTACATAAACAGTTTTTACATAATTCTATCAATCTGTTTTATTATTTTGTCAGGATTTTTTTATAAAACTATTTTTGACATTTGTTAAATCCATTACTCCTGAATGTACTCAAAACATGCAGTTACATGTAGTCCTACATGTACTTTTATCTCCAGAACGGGAGAAAGAGAAATAGGGTTTAATATCCACTCGACACAAATCAGGTCATTTCGGGACTAACACATGGTTCAATTCTATTTCAATAATTTGCTTATTGAAATAAGCAATGGGGTCTGTAGCAATGGGAAGAAACCAGGGTACCCAGAGAAACCAAACCATGTTGGACAGACGACCCTACTCCTTGTACAACCGGGGATTCGAAACCACGCCAGTTGATGACTCAATGACAGGCTTCTTGATACAGCATGCACGTGCAAACCATTCGGCCATCCACCCCCCCCACGCTCCAGAAGGACCACGAGCAAAGTTTTGCACGAACATGCAAAATATGTAATCCTACTTTTATGCTCCAGAAGGACTACAAGCAAAGTTTTGCACAAACAGCTGCACTACAACCTTTTTATAGGAGATAACACTTCCTGTTTCAAATTTAGAATCTATTTATGACCATGGTTGAATCATTAGAACTCCAGATGATATTATAGCCACATTTACAGGTTTTCTTTGGTACTGTTTAAGAAACATTTTTACACCTATCTTAAAATGCTATTTGGCAGTTGGAATTGGATAAATAACACAAATCTATATGGAAAACAATCACTGAGTTTATTTCACACTACGTTTCAACAAGTTCCTCTTGTCGTTCTCAAGTGAGCAATGGAATTAGATAGAAGAGTAGGCTGTAGTACTGCTGTCTGAACAAATTTCCCTGATGGCACAGTATATGACGTTTGCCTGTCTTTATCAGCCCAGTACGAGCAGAACAGTAGGACATTAAACCCTGTTTTATTTTCCATTTCATGTACAAGCGAGTCTTTGAAATAAAATTGAACCACATTAGTCCCAAACTGACCTAGTTTGTGTCGAGTGGACTTAAAACCCAATGCTCTACATGCATCTCTATATAAAACATCTATCTCTACATGTACATCAAAGAACATTTATGTAGATTTGGTAAAAAAAATGTCTTTCCTCTTCAAAAGTCAACCTTGAACATAACTTTACATAAGATCAGCATAATATGTTAAGATACATGTATATACCGGTAATAAATAAAGCACAGAGTTGTTATGACTTTAAGATATAGGCTGTATTTACCAGTACAATACAACAGAATATGTAGGACAACAAAATTAGGTCGATGTAAAAAATATATTTCTGTAAAAACAGTCAAATTTTCTCTCTTATGCTTGCATGGATTGTCATCAAATTTGGCATGAACTTCTAGTCAAACCTACATTTCTCTTTTTCATACCAAAAATGGTAAAGATTGGTTGCCAGACAACGAAACATACACCCACAGCAGCTTAATCCTCCAGGCAGTCAACAAGAGTTGTTGTATATTCTTACTTTTTTAGGTAATGAAAAAATACACTGAAATCTGAATAAGATTAAAAACTCAAAATTAGTTTGCCCCATGCTAACGCTTAGTATACGAAACATTTAAAATCATGGATTTAGCTGTTCTTTTATCAAAATTCATTGAAAATCAATATACTTGTTCGTCTCAAGACCTTAAACTCTGTATCAATCTGAAGGCAATTGGATAAGTTTGGCCCCTAGAGCGTTACAAAAGATTTTTCAAAGTGATCAAGGGCGATAACTCTGGCAGTAATTATCGGAATTCGCAGAAAATCAATAAGATTCTTCATTCTTCGTCTCATGACCTTAAACACTGTGTATAAATTTAAAGTCAATTGGATATTAACTTTAGCCACTAGCGCGTCCACAAGATTTTCTAAGGTGATCAAGGTGATCAAGGGCCATAACTCTGGCAGTAATTATCGGAAATCGCTGAAAATTAATAGGTCTAGATTTACCAGATGGTGGACAGTAAGTAGATGATAGTCCTATTCAGTTATTACTGCTTTCTTCTTTTGAAGGGAGGGGTTGTGTGGTCTATGGATTTAACATGTATGCATGAAATCACAAGTAGTCCTGTTCAGTTTTTACTGCTTTCTCATCTTGAAGGGGAAGGGGGATGATCTTGGAGTTTAACACGTGTGCGTGAAATCATAAGATCTGTCGTTGAGTCAAGTAGCCTGGTTTCGAATCCCCTCTTGTACGTGACAAGGAGTAGGGTCAGCTGTGTCTTCTGGTTTCCTCTTTATTGAGAACATAGAATAGACATAGATCGGAAGGAACTCTATTCAAGTCTGACTTACTGTCAGTTAATTCTGGCTTTATAAAGCATACGGACATTAAGAATAATGATACATGACAGATTAACTTATAAGGAATTGAGATTATAGTTTCTATAACTGCACCGCATCTTTCCTTTAAAGTCGCGAAGTTCTGCTGAGTGTTAAACACATAGAACATGTGTAGATTATAAATAACATATGAATAAATAAGATATTTAATGAGATCGTGCGTTTTGTCAAAACGAGCAGAGGTCATTCGTGTGTTGCCCATAATAACATATTGAACACATTAGCAGAAGTTGTATATAGTTGAAAACGTCCAATATAATATAATGTCAAATCTAGCAAAGTTCTATGTATAAATTACTTTGTCACATAAGATAACTAATGTCTTTAATAGTTTATATAACATTTCAGGCTTAAAGGAAGACCGACAATAGGTAAATTTACCTCTTGCATAATGCCTGCATAAAACCTAGTCAGTGCAAAACGGTTAGTGCATATCTGTAAGAAGACGCAATGCCCTTTAGACAAAACAAGACAAGATTGAGAGAGCAGAAACTACAGTTGATGTCTGTTTCACATAACTTATATAATTCAGTAAAATAAATTACGCATTATAACGGCTTGAAATAATATAGTGTTTGAGAGAGAGATGGGATTTAACGTTGACTTGACACAAACTAACATGGGACTAACATGCTTTCAATTTTCTTTAAATAATTCACGGGAATCACGGAGGCTAAGTGGGCAAGGCGCTGGCTCACTAGCCTGGAAGTTGGGTGTCCGATCCTTGACTGGCCGAGAAAGTTCATCTCGATTTTCCTGCGTAATTTCTCCTTGTCAGTGATGCAGAAGGAGGGCCAGACAAGGACAGCTGCCTAGTCATTCGGATGGGACAAAAAACGGAGGTCCCGTGTACACATTGGCCTGCACGTAAAAGATACCATGGCAGTTGGAATTCGATATAAGAGTAGGCCGTAGTGCGTCTGTCGAGGCAAAAAAGTTCCCTCATAGCACACTGTATCGCGTATGCCCGTCTTCCATTAGCCCAGGTAAGGCGCAGAAGAGTAGGACGCTAAACCCCATTTCATTTCATTTCATTTAATTTGTAGCCTCCCTGCTATTCCAGTCTGTGGATAAAGCAGCTTCAATTTGGTCCAATACAGCCTACCTGCTGAGCCGAATTCCAAACAACCAATCAATCGTCGCGGGGTATGGGGGCCTCGCCCTCCAGGAGAAAATTTTGAAAATTAAACCACCGCAAATGCATTTTCTGCTATTCTAGCCGTGTACGTAACTCCAAAAGTATCCAATGATTCATAAGCGAAATCCCACTCCGAATTCTAACCATCCAATCAGACTGTTGCAGCTGCATTCACAAATACTAATCGATGCGCGAAAAATGTCGCACAAAGTGGAGTGACTCCAGACAAAATGTTTTAATCCATAGTCAACTCAGTACAAATTCGTGGTATTCAATTAAAGAAGGGTAATATTAGTTTTTATTAGGGAAGTTAGGGAAGCAAAACTAGAAATGTCCGAAAATATTTCAGATTTACAGACAGTGGCGCCGGGTTTCTGCCAGAGGAGAAGAAGCGGAGCTGACCTTGTATAGACCCCCACCCCCACCCCCAAGAAAATTTTGGAATATTTGACGACCGCAAACGCGTTTTACTGCTATTCCAGCCAGTAAAATTAGTGTTTTATTAGTTTTCGGGCACTTAATTTTGCCAAGTAGATGAAATAAATTTGTAATTCACTTTCACGTAGGGGTCTTTAGCAGTGCATGGAGAGAGCTAGAGAGAGAAATGGGGTTTAACGTCCACTCGACACAAAGTAGGTCATTTCGGAACTAACATGTGGTTTAATTTTATTTCAATAATTCGCTTCTGCGTAGGGGTCTTTAGCAGTGGGAGGAAACCGGAGCGCCCGGAGGAAACCTACGAGGTTGAGAAGGCGCCCCTATCTCCATGCCACATACGCTCACACCAGGGATCGAAACCACAGCCGCAAGCCAGAGGTGACCAGCCAGCTAGAGGTCGAAGCGCGGCACTCTTAGACCACTAGGCCATCCCATGGAAAACGGATGACTCAGAGAAAATCCATGAGGTTTGACAGTTGACTCTACTCCTTGTCACGTAAAATTGGGCAACCACGTCAGTTGACTCAATGACAGACCTTATGATACAACGTGCTCGGGGCCTGTATCACCAAATAGTGATAACAATTTTTAGTTCTTTTTCAAATTTTATTTTAAGATATACATAATTAATGACTTGACTTTTTATTCACATATATAGACAATATAGCTCATATTATGGTTATCAGTTTGTCTTTGCTTACTTTTAATGTCAATATTTTGATTTAAAGTAATTGCCTAAAAGCATGATTGGTGATTGCAGCAAGTCCTCCAATTGTCTCCCAATTATACGCATGTAATTTATTTGGAAAAAATGTTAGTCCCAATATAACCTAGTTTATAATGAGTGACTGTTAAACCTTATTTCTCCCATGACTTGTTGTTATAATTCCCTTCACATTTATACCGTTATACTTTAATAACTGGATATGCCATCTAAACAAATTAGTACCTGTAGTTGTTTTTCCAGGAGTATGTTATAGTATTTTGCTCTATCTAGTTACTAAATACATCAAAAAGATTATTCTTATTTCTCTCATTCTCTGAATGAGTTTAAAAAGATATTCCATACGTTAGTCCCAAAATAACCTAGTTTATGCTGTCATAAGGTCTGCCATTAATAAAAGTGTGGTTTTGATTGTCTGTTTGTCCGCCCTTGTGGGTTATCTCTGAGTCCTTCGGCTTCCTCCCACTATAAGTGAATTATTGAAATAAAATTGAACCTTGATATGTCAGTCCCAAAATGACTTAGTTTATAGTGAGTGGCTGTTAAACCCTATTTCTCCCGTTCTCTGAATGATATAATTATAATTACCTCTGATGCTATAAGTTCCAATCCATATGTTTGTCTATGTTTTTCTTTAGATACAATTCCCATCAGTTCCGGATCACTCTCAGATAATGGTTCATTTCCAGTCCACAAACTTCGACATTTTAAAGTCTCCACCAGACGGGATGAACCCTGTAATAAAACCAGTTACACCTGTTAGACAAACTGATTAGCAGTGAATATTCGCTTGGCGGCAGCTACTACTGATAAGGATGACATTGATGCGACTTAATGAGCCCCATATATAACCTTTTTTTTCCCTACTAATTAAATTCTAAAAAAAAAATTTATACATTAGAAAAAAAAACAGAGACGTTTGTTGTATTGTGGCAGGTACAAATCATTCCCTATTTTGTGTAAATGGATATTAAAATGAGTAAAAGGCACCATTCTGAAAAGTTTTTTATGTATATTAACTTTTTTTCCCCTACAAATTAAATTCTAAAAAAAAATTTATGCATTAGAAAAATAAATAGAGATGTTTGTAGTATTTGTAGGTAAAAATAATTTCCTATTTTGTGTAAATGGATATTAAAATGAGTAAAAGGCACCATTCTGAAAAGTTTTTTATGTATTAGAAAAATAAAGAAAAGATGTTTGAAGTATTTGTAGGTAAAAATTATTTCCTATTTAGTGTAAATGGATATTAAAAGGAGTAAAAGTAAAAGGCACGATTCTGTCGAACCAGTAACGTCTTATGTAAACAATGCACATGCCATCGAGCCAATGATTGACACCTTGTGATGTGACATCTCGTGCTGAAAGCAGTCATCTTTTACAGAGATATTAGAAGACTTTCGTAATTCTCTGTGAAACAAATTTTCTGTTAGAATGTGTTACATTACATAGTCTTATGGCTAACTTGAAAAATAGGTAAAATAATAATATCAAAAAAAAAAAGAAGAATGGAATAAGCAGGAATAAACAACTGTGATTCAATTTGGTCAATTCAAGTATTTCACCAAACAAAATTTTTCAGAAATTACAAAATATAATTCTATTCAAAAATTGAATACATAAATCACCTTACATTCATTCACATTACATTAAAGATACATTATGTAAGATTTAGATAAAGAACTAGCCATTCTTACTATAATAGTTCAAAAGTAGATTACTCTATTGCAAGCGAAGATATTAGCTTTGAAGGATTGACATACGTACATGTATGCAATAATTTCAACCAAAGCTATGTCTGGGTCCTCCATATTTGATTAAATCAAAGGGTCCCTGAACCATTCTAATGTGTTTAATATCCGAGAAATCTGATGCCATCAAGAGATGATTAAGGCCTGGATCAGTTAATTAATGTCTAATGTCATATGCCTACTTAAGTGGGTTTTTTTCCTTTCTTCTGTATTTTTATATACATATTTGTTTTAACAGTTTTTCTAGTATTTGGTTTTAAATTGGTTAATATTTTACATTTATATTTGAGTTTTGATACCTATACTTATGTTTTTGTATTTAATTGTAAAGCGCTATTGAGCACTATAGTAATAATATTAATAATAAATATTAATACTTTAGAAAATATTTCAGGCCTAAAGACAGACCTGCAATAGGCAGATTTTGCTCTTGCATAATGCATGTTTAATATATATGCTTTTAGACCTTTTTTTTTATTTATTTGAGTGATACCCCCTTTAATATACTTACGGTAATAAATTACAACATACATGTAATAGTTTAATTACGTATTCACTGGTTATCTCCATATATCATCTTAATTATACTTGACAATAAATAATATAATTCACATTTTGATATTATATCATTCATTTAATATGTCTTAAAATAGAATAAATCATTCTGAACAGCATTAAAGACATATTATGTTATGTAAGAGCTAAACCAGTCTATTGCATATCTTTTTTTTTAGCTTCAAATATAAACTATTATTTAAATATATGACCAGCCCACCATTAAAGGAGCTAAATCACTAACATTTGGCACCTCGAAATTGACACAAGTAGGTCGCAACGCATATAATTATAATACTCTAATATGAATGTATATAAACTGATTTACATTCAATGGTTTCCATTTTTACTCTAATTGCAAATCAGTTATGTTCGGCGAAATAAGCCAACAGTTTAAATCAAGCGCAAATTTCTAGTTATTCCAGTCTACATGCACCGTTTGATTTGGTGCAATGTTTCTAGCCTCATTCCTTGAGTCTCTTGCTAGAACTGGGGCTGAAATGCAATATGGTACACGATTTGTGTACGTAACCAATGGTAAAATATTTATTTTGTCTTAAATATTGGATATCAGACGCCCATCTTATCCCGGTAAGATCACGTCATCAATTTTGATTTAAATTGACAAATAATTCGTGTTGTCAATGTTGAAGATTTTGGATGATATTGAGTTAGAGACTTAGCTACTTTAACACTCTATATTATCGGAGAGAAAGAAATTGGGGTTTAATGTTCACTCGACGCAAACTAGCTCATTTCAGGACTAACATATGGTTTAATTTTATTCCAATAATTCGTTTGCACGTAGGGGTCTTTAGCAGTAGGAGGAAATCGTAGTACCCGGAGAAAATCCAAGAGGTTGGACATGCAACCCTACTCCTTGCCACGTACAACCTGGGATTCGAAACCACGCCAGTTGACTCAATGGCAGGCCGTAGGATACAGCGTGCTCACATGGATGAAAACACAACACAGGCAAGAATTATTGAGGAGCAAGATTTATTCTCGGTTGACAAGTACTAGTAGGTCTACTGGAAAAGCATCTGGTCAACAAGGGACAAAAAAAATGTTCAAAGTAATTGTTTGCCTTAGGGTAAAAGAAATTACTCATTTTTGAAGCAATTTTATCATTAATTTTTGTGCAACCTTTTTAGCACATCTTATCCACTTTCTATCACATTACCGGTAATATGTTTCCAGTTAAAATTATGCTTAATGAATCTATCCTTATGTTCTGAAATCGTTCCTTCTATCAACAAATATCTAACCCAATATGCATCCCACTGTCGCAAGCTCCCAAAAAGAAATGGGGTTTAACGTCTTACTGTTCTGCTCCTGCAGGGCTAACGAGGGAAACATTTGACTGGACAGTGGAACTACAGCCTTAGCTTATATCAAATTCCAAATTTTACTTTTACGCGTATGTGTAGATATAGGCCTACACAGGAACTAATTTTTTTTTGTCCCAGCTGAATGACTATATATGCCTACTGCACCACTGACAAGGAGAAACCACGGGTTGAACACTGGACCTCCATGGTAGCAACTTCACAAACCATTTTTTTTACTCATTGATGACAGTGGCTCACATGGATGCAAGCTCACAAACGAGAACTAAATTGATTTTTTTTGTTGGTATCGGGAATAATCTAGGGGTTTTCAGTAAAATTGATATTTACCAGGCATAAGTTCATTGAAAGTTTCTGACCATGGCGCTTCAATCGAGATATTGAAAGAATTTTTCGTGGCTCAGATAGGTAGATATCTTATGGGGGAACTGTGACCCATCCCCTTTCTGTGGCACCATATTAGAATGGAACATTTACATATCACAAGTTATTGATAAACTGCCCTTCTATACAACAGTCAACACTGTGATTATTGTTACTAAGCCTTTATATTTATATAAATTCATTACTCATTTGGTAGTATGTAAATTGTAAAATTTTGCGGTTACCAAGTTCACATATAACAACAAACACAGAGCCTAAAATATCCGTCCATACTGGGAAAAGCTGGTACTATTTTTATATAGTTAGTTTCTGGCGTTGAATTGTACCTTATGATAAAATTGAGGCCGAGGGTGATGTAACAACTTGTTTGCCTAACATATTGTATTTACGCTGGGCTTTCTGTTTTTAAAACTAGAATTTTTTGTCTTCAAGGAAATGGAATTCTATTTCAATAAAAGACCAGACACGTGGCAGTGCCAACTGAACATTCCTTAATTCCTGGAACCGCTTTATATGCAGTGTTGACATTTGTATAATTCTAAATACTCACCCGAACGGTAAAAACAGTCCGAACACTTGCCAACATCGCTGTTTCACTGTTACCGTTCACTCAACGACGTTGACCTGACCCGTATTCGAGTCAAGGCTGCATGCCATGTGTTGATGGAAATTTGATACTGTCATTAAATGGAGTTATCTCCCTTATAGCAAGTGCCGAACAAGACCACTACACACAAACCAAAACCCATAACACTCGGGACAACCCACATAAACAACAACAAACCCCACTATATATCCACACGAATTTCAAAATCAAATGAATGTCATTTCGTTAAAATACTTTTCCTGATCTCATTACAATTGAATCTGAAATGAAACCACTAAACAGGTCTTGTTTCTTCAAGTAAGAATAGGCTAATTATAACGGTAATTCCAGTCAGGTTATAAGAGAAATAAAAATATACCACCGGTAATTCCAGTCAGGTAGCATAAATAAAATAAATATGTCAGAAAAAAAAATTGATACTATGTGGCCTGTGGCTGTATTTAGAGTATGGTACGGAAGCCCACATATGAAACAGGTCAAACGTTTTGTTTTTTTTTGCCTATTATAGTATTCTATTTCTAAGGAAGGGGTGGGGTGCATGGGGGGGGGGGGCACGCCCACGCCCAGACCATTCTCTAGAAAGATGAATTTTAATGGTATTCTACAGATATTTTGTTGATCTGTAGAAAATACAGACTTTCCTCCTTTCTTACATATATGGGAAATCACCACCATATCCACGTTTCTTAGCCTTGGCCTAAAAGTAGGCGCAAATGAACTCTAACCCTCCTTAACTAATGTGGATATAAAATTGAATGAAGGTACAATTAAGGAATATTTTAAATAAATTTATTTCGATTTGTTAATGTAACAAAAAACACTGAGCAGTTAAATTACAATAACACAACAAACTATACAGTAGGCTTACACTTAATATAACAAGCAGTTGCCATGCAAGATACACATACATTTTGCAAGGGATGGACAGAGAACAGAGACAAAAACATGATTTTTATACAATCAGAAAGATTAAACGACGACAGAGCTTCTGTCCAATATGGGGCAATATCGCAAGGAACACCAATCTTTGGGTCATAAACATATAAGACTGACTATGTTAAGTTTCATCATAATCGGATAAAATCTCCACAGGCTAAAAACATGATTTTTCATACAATCAGAGGCAATATAACCATGAAGTTAGGGGCCAATACATTCCAATATTGAAAGGAACCAAGATCTTTGAGATATAAATTTATATTTCAAGTTTCTTCAAAATCGGATAAATTGTGACCCGTAGACTAAGGCGTAGAGGGTCCACAAACAAAATATAAACTGAGTAATGGCAATATACGTCCACATGAAAATGTCGGTGTATAACAATCTATACAGTAGGGTACTTTGTGGTTTAATTATAAATATCAAATAATCCAAACAGCAGGGCTTTCAATCAGTTAATTTATGACATATTTTGTAAGATATTTTTGGGTATTATCTCAATCTTTCTACAAGCCCTACTAGTAACTAAAAGCAAATGTATTTTTAATATAATCATTTTAAAATACAAGCAATCAAACTTTACAAAACACAATAGAAATTAGTTAAATATGAGAGAGAGAGAGTTTAACTCTTCTTGACACAAACTAGGTAATTTCGGGACTAACACATGGTTCAATTTTATTTCAGTAATTCGCATGCGTGTAGGGGTCTTTCCCACCAGGTTGGACAGGCGACCCTACTGCTTGTCACATACAACCGGGGAATTAAAACCACGCCACTAGACTCAATGACAGACCTTATGATACAGCGCGCATGTGCTAATAATTCGGTCATCTATGTAGGGTCGTTCTATGATTATTATTTCACAGTTTATTTTAATATCTAGGTAGGAACTTCGAATGTGTCTCTGATTGCTTTATATCTGGTTAGTTCAGCGTCTGATACTGATGGTATCAACGTCTTCAAAGCATCGATAAAATCTTTTTCTTGTACAATGATGTGACTGGTATCAACGGTTTTACCTGAAATATAAATTAGGCTTATAAATAAAAAATAAAGTTTTTGAATAGCCTACCGTGCCAAATTTTTTATTTGATTTTCTTATGTTGGTTTATCTGATTAAACATACATTATGCAAGAACAAAATCTGCCTAGTACAAGTCTTTATTTAGGCCTGAAATGTTATAAAAACTATTAATTAAACATTAATTAACTTATCCAGACCATAATCAGCTCTCAATGTCAAGGCTAGCCTGCGATATTTGTTGGATTATAGTCCGATTTGCTGCAAAACTTTCCTTCGTGATTAACGATTAAATGGATAATCGAGACTATTAGTTTTGATTTACCGACTTTAGTAATGATGATCGAGACTAAGCTGAACTTACATCCGCGTAGTTCTCGGATCATATTGGATCAATTTGATTGAAATTGCCAGCAAATTTCCTTTACTTTAACTAGTTTTTTTATCTATCATAGTGAGAACTGCCAGCTCTTTATCTAATATTTCATAATGTATCTCTTTAAGTGAAAGTTGCATGAGATATTTCAGCTAATAAGACTTTTAATCCATACGTCCCTCTAGATCTGCTGATAGTTGTACAGGACTGGTCTATTTGATGTTGGGGGGTTGGATGACTGAATAGTTAGCATGTGCGCGCTGTATTTTAAAGTCTTGAGTCAACTTGCATGGTTTCGATCCCCTGGTTGTACGTGACAAGGAGTAGGGTCGCCTGTCCAACCTCTTGGGTTTTCTCTGGGTACTACAGCTGAAGACCCCTATGGGCAAGCGAACGATTGAAATAAAATTTAAACATGTATCAGCCCCAAAATGACAAAGTTTGTGTCGTGTGGGTGTTAACTCATTGACCCCTAGAGCTAATTATGTTAATTAATGCTTAATCTCCTAAGCCAATTAACCAGACTATGGCTTCTATCCCTAGTGTTAATTAAAAGATTATCCACTAATCTCACCTATTGCAGATATCCCAAAACAAAACAAAAACTATTACTCCAATCAAAAAATATTTATATTACCAAATGTAGAATTAAAAACAAGCTTTACAAGGGTGTTTTTTTGAAACAAAAATACCAAATAATAAAAAAGTTATTCCTTATCATAAAAAGAACTATGAATGTAAAATAACATTACCGGGTACGTTTAATTTAATAATTATGAAGTATGAAGTTACACTTTACTGATCCATGCATCACACAGTAAGCACAATTGATTAATTTAGTCCATAACCAGTTTTTAGGATTGGCACTGTAAATAATGTTGGCAATCACAAATTTCGTCAACCGTTATGTTCCTGCATTTTTTTTTTTGAACCCCATTGAATTTCTCAATGTGATATCTATTAAGCAACTTTGGTCAAAAAGATAAACTAAAAAAAAATTAAATTTGTTTTTCTCGCGTTCTAATATGTATTATGGGCCTAGCCATCTCCTAAAAATGATGGGCATCTAACGGAATTCAGTGCATCATTCCAAATAAAATCCTTGTTGAAAGTTGAATCTCGAAGATTGGCCGCCATTTTGGTTCGCTTCGTCACTAGCTATTTCGGAGCCTTCGTGTTCCTCACTCGAATTGTCAGTCAATTCGCTGTCCAGGATATTATTATTGCTAATTTCTGCGTCTAATATATCTTCCAGTAAAAATCCTTCGGAGTCTGAGTCGGAATCATTGTCCATACCGACGAAATTATTAACAATCTAGGCGTACAAAACTGACATTCATTTAACAAAATGGCGACCCCTGAAAATATTTTTCCTTTAGAGTTCGCGACCTTATGACCCCTAAAACCTGTGTTGTGACGTATAGTTTACGACTTCAATCAAGTTCAATCATTAGTTAAAACTATATATTTATTGGCTAATTACGTCTGGAAAGCGAATCGACGTTTTTTAAAAACTTTATTGATCAACCAAACGTACATATGAAAGAGACCGACAGCAGTCGTTGCCGGGAAAGTTTTTTTGTGAGTTTACGACATCATAACACCTAACACCTTGTTGTGACCTAGACATTTTATGATACCAATCATTAGTTGAAGCCATTGTTTTAGGGAATTACAACTTTTGGAATGTCAAGCGTTTTTTTTTATAACTTTATTGGTCAATTAAACAGTACATCAAAGCGGTCGACCGTCCAAAATGGCGACCGATATGAACAGAATATTCTCGTGAGCTCACGACCTTATAACCCCTGAAGTTTTGTTGTGACGTATGCATTTTTTATGATCATTCGTTAGTTAAAACTATATTTGATTAGATTAACTACTTTTAGTTAGTCAATTGGCTTTAATTTAACAATTTATGGTTCCAGGAAACAATGTAAAAAATAGACCGCGAATTTAAGTCTCTCGGGGATGCCACTAATAATCAGTGGACCGTATATTCAAGCTATCGGTATAGGAGAGGGGTTTAATTGGCCCGTATATTCAAGCTATCGGACCCGATGAGTTAAATCCCATTTTTCTCCCTGATGGAAATGAGAGCCCAAGTTAAAATATAATCGAAGAGGGATACAGACATTATGAAGGGTAGAATCGTACAAACATACCGTCTTCTAACAGTTGAATTTTCCTTTTAACAGCGTTCAACATGGCATCGGAACTCAACGCATAAAAATCAGCACCAGTCATATTCCAGGGACATTGTGAAACAATATTTTCCATATTACAAGATTTTGCTATGTGAAACCTGAAATATTGAAAAGATAAACACTTGGGAATGGATATGAAAACAATTGAAATGGGTGTTCAACTTCTTACTTTTTCCCCGTCATCCGGGCTAAATGTAGACGTACATACACTACGCAGAGTTATATGAGAGAAATTTTGCCAGAACACCAGCGATACTCTCCTTCTCGCTCTGGGCTAATGAAGATGTCAATATGCCATGCAGCCTTATATGACAGAAATTTTGCCCGAACAGCAGCGATACTAGCACTCATCTGGGCAAATGAAGACGTGCATACACCATGCAGTGTGCAATGAGGGAAATTCGAATTTTAACTGTTGTGTATTCTTTCATGTGCATGTCAACATGTAAATAGGAATCATATTTCCATAAAATCCAACCTACTAGACGCTACTTTTTTGCTGGGTCCTCCTTCCTGATCCTCCAATGCATTATGTCCTATTGATCTTTTTCTAAAGGTCATGATGATTATTATTGTAATATGTGTCACGTGAGATGGGAGTTATCTGCCCATTCTTCTTTGTACTATATTTATTAAAGTGAATAAAAGACCACGCTCTTCTTTTGATTTATAGGGTGTTTGGGATACGAGTATGACTGTCCACCCATGTGCTAGTTTATAGTAAGTAGGCATATCAAGGTAGAGATCGCAACATGGTGGAGATGCTGGGTATAGAGATCCCAATACAACATGGTGGAGATGCCAGGTATAGAGATCCCAACACAACATGGTGGAGATGTTGGGTATAGAGATCCCAACACAACATGGTGGAGATTTCGGGTATAGAGATCCCAACACAACATGGTGGAGATACTGGGTATAGAGATCCCAACACAACATGGTGGAGATGTCAGGTATAGAGATCCCAATACAACATGGTGGAGATTCTTCTTGGACCACAACCAAATTCCAACCATGGACATTTCAGTTGAGAATTCAGTTTCTATGGAAACAGACACTTACTTTCTTGTTAGAGCTTTTAAAATCTTCAACTGTGATGGTCTGTCCTCACTGATTCCCAGATATAACAGTTTATCAAATCTAGAATTTAAATAAAATTATCATCATTTCCATTTCCATTTTTCAGACAATATTTCATTTCTCATGGCTTTATCCACTCAAATTGATGATTTAATATTTAATTAAGAAAGCCATTAATATTTAATTTGGAGAGAGAGAGAGAGAGAGAGAGAGATGGCATTACATGTCTGAGACAAAACCTGCCATTTTGGGACTGACATATGGTACAATTTTATTCCCGTAGGCGATGGGACTTTTAGCCAAACAGGAAAACCGAAAGAAAACATTTTTAATTATTTGTTTTATATTTCACTGTAGAAAAATACAATACAAGTCCTCACCTTCCAGGTCTTAACAATGCAGGGTCTAAAAGATCTGGTCTATTTGTAGCTCCTATCACAAAGACGTCACAAGATTTACCCAGACCATCTAATTCAGCTAACAATTGCGACACAACTCTAAAATATTAATATCAAATTAATCACTCATTTGACTGTTTGGTCTAACAACAAAATTAAATTGTTTGGTCTTTCCTTACGGCTGTTCTCACACAATTCAGCTGTGTGCTTTTTCCTATTTGTTAATTGGAGTTAACCCCCTTTTTTTGTTTTAGATAATAGAGAATAAAACATGTGTATTGAAATGAAGTTTAATAGGTTTGTTTACAGCAAGTAAGTTGTTGGTTTTAAAGTCAAAGTATTGCCATTTAGGGCAATTACGTTTTATAATACAGTCCTCACTTCAAGTACACGGCCTAATGTTTGCTTCCACCTCAATCTGAATAAAAGATAGATCTATATCTCAACTGGTATTTTATACTTTCGATGGCCTACATTACATGAGGATCTGATAAGTTGATAGTTAGAACATCTTTAATATTTTTCTTACCTGTCCATAACACCACCTGAATCAGCACTTTTACCTCGATTAGGTGCCAGAGAATCAAGTTCATCAAAAAATATCACACAAGGTGTAGCGCTTCTTGCTCGTTTAAAAACTATCAAAATAAAAATAAACTAATAATAACTTCCTGTATTTAGATTTCCGGCATGGGTCTTAAACACCAGGAGAGGAAACCAGAGGACCCTTAGAAAAACCACAAGATTGGACATGCGAACCTATTCCTTTATACCACTAAATAAACCATCCCCCCTCCCCTAACACCCAACATCACTTGGAAAGCCAGCTTGTTGTACCTAATATGCCTAAGATATTTGATAGTGAGAGAGAGAGAAATGGGGTTTATTGTTCACTCGACACAAACTAGGTTTTTTCGGGACTAACATATGGTTCATTTTTATTTCAATAGTTCGCTTGCAGGTAGGGGTCTTTAGCAGTGGGTGGAAACCCAAGGACACAAAGAAAACCTACAAGGTTGGACAGGCAACCCACTTACAACTGGGGAATTGAAACCAGTCAATGACAGAGTTTATGATACAGTGCATACATGCTAACCATTCAGCAAGATATTTGTTTGAAATTAATTCCTTTTTCTGAAGTCATACCATACTGCAATCACTATTATATTTTACCTTCTCTAATATTTTCTTCACTTTGTCCAACATACATGTTGATTAATTCTGGTCCTTTCACACTGAAAAAATACAACAACAAATAAATCCTATTTCATTAAAAGATAGGAATCTTTGATGATTTATTTCTTTGCTTTTCAGATCCGTTAAAAATTAATGTATCTTTCAAATCAGAAAATAAAGGCAACTGAAATTGGTGCACTCATGTCGACTCAGAACTGATAGTGATTACACTTATCAAGTGACTGTTAATTTATCTATCACATGATCAACAAAATGGCCAATATCTTAGAACAAGCATCCCAAAGGCATGGTTAGTCTTGCCACAATTCCATTACTAAATGCCTTTGTTCGCTTCCATTTTGTCTAACTATAAAGCCACGTGATACATCTCATTTGCATTGAATTAACGTCGGATAATCCGACCTTTAATCAGTGGGTGTTAACCGACAAGCAATCACCAATCAATTATCTGGGAGCATAAAACATGTAATAACCTCTTGTAAGAGAGCGCTTGGTATTTGAGTTTCTCATGTCAAATACTCATTTTGCAAACCTCGGCAGATTCCAGTACTTTACATCTAGTACTTACCGTATAATAATTCCGGTATAATTGAGTATTCCTATGGCATATTAAATCAATCCTGTATGATGTCGGAATTGCCAGAATCTACTGTAGTTGCTTTGACCTGTAAAAGGTGCTCAGATCTACCTTTTCCAGTTGCAATCAGTCACAGCCAGTTGCTCTCAGTTGCCGAAATGCCAGTTGCTCTGAGTTGTAAGGTCAACATAAGCCTGGCTTTACTCACTGAACAATTTTTGAACACCACAGACGTAAAATTGAATCCCCACAGACGTGTAAAATTATTGTGTACTAACCTGAGAAAATTTAAAGAACATTCTGTGGCTACTGCTTTAGCTAATAATGTTTTACCAGTTCCAGGTGGTCCATATAATAATACACCTAGAATGGATCATACCAAATATGGCTATTAACAAGGGACATAATCAGGTGGTAATAAAATAACAGAGAGAGAAATGGGGTTTAATGTCCACTCGACACAAACTAGGTCATTTCAGGACTAACATATGGTTTGATTTTATTTCAATAATTAGCTTGCGCATAGGAGTCTTTAGCAGTGGGAGGAAACCGGAGTACCCGGAGAAAACCACGAGGTTGGACAGGCGACCCTACTCCTTGCCACGTACAACTGGGGATTCAAACCACACCAGTTGACGCAATGATACTGCGCGCGCATGCTACCCCCCCCCCCCTAATAAAATAACAACCTATCTGATAGCTGGTATTGATGGAGCTATTAAAGGCTGGAGAACCCAGTCTAACCTCTTTTTTTCGCTCAAACCATCTAAAATTGAGCAGAACAATTTGTGTCTGAAGAATTTATTCATTTTAACTCAAAGGGGGATTCAGACCACTATTTTATTAAACCAGATTATATAACAGAACTTTTAAAACATTTTTAATATCTCAGAATGCACAGAAAAATATGAAGAGAATGAAATGAAACTGACCAGATCGTTTTAGTCCAGCAGCCAGTAATTCTGGATGTTGTAATGGTAATTGTACTGTATCTAATATATCAGATTTAACACTACTTAATCCACCTACATCATCCCACGTTACATTTGGTATCTATAAATATACAAAAGATGCTCTATCTTCATCTCCTTTTTTCTTCAGAACAGTTTTAAATTCCAATGTGATTGACAGTTAATAGAAAATATTAATATTATCAGGGACAATAACTCCGGTTATATCAATATCTTGCTCTTTATAATTCCTTCTTGAAGACTTAAAAATCACTAATAAACTTTCCCTTATAAGCATTTAGGCCCCTCCTTAGGACTACAATCTTAGTAATCCTCCCCAAAATCTATCATATGTAAAATATTGAGTGGAATTGTGGACTGATGAGTTGTGACATGTTGAAATGTAGGATAGAGCGTTACTCTTGGAACACTTCTAGCATAAGAAAGAGCTGACTTACCTTTAGAGCACCAGTAATATAAGAATGGGTGGTCTTACCTCTGGAGCCCTTGAAACATCAGAATGAGCTGTCTTACCTTAGCGACACCTATACCATCTGAATGAGCTGTCTTACCTTAGCGACACCTATACCATCTGAATGAGCTGTCTTACCTTAGCGACACCTATACCATCTGAATGAGCTGTCTTAACTGTTGGATGACCAATACAATCAGAATCTTTGAAGCAATGGGCTGAGTTACCTTTGGAGCACCTATAGCATCTGAATGAGTGATTAACTTTGGAGCACCTGCAGCATAAGGAAGAGCTGACTTACCTTTGGTTCACCTATAGAATCTGAATGGATGGTCTTACCTTTGGAGCACCTATAGCATCTGAATGAATGGTCTTACCTTTGGAGCACCTATAGCATCTGAATGAATGGTCTTACCTTTGGAGCACCTATAGCATCTGAATGAATGATCTTACCTTTGGAGCACCTAAAGCATCTGAATGAATGGTCTTACCTTTGGAGCACCTATAGCATCTGAATGAGCTGTCTGTAATTTATCTAAAGCAGCTTCGAAATGTCTTTGTTGTAAAATAACTCCGGCAGACACTAAATCTTCTTCTTCATCTTGAGATAAGTTTACATTACCACTGGAAAAACCCAGACAGATACATTTAAAGATGGCATGGAACTATAAATCATCAACAATCTTTTGTTTTTAAACAAAATTAAAAACAGTTGGTGGGTAAACTCTTTGCACTTCGAAAGAAAGACGGCTGCTAAATTTGAATGGACGTGGTTACATTTGTAAATCAGACAGCTACTTTCTGTTTCCAATAAAATATGACTACTTGATTAAATCTCCACATGACATAAACTAGTTCATTTCTGGACTAACTCAAAACAAGACATTATGCTAATTGTTGGATAGAGAGAGAGAAATGGGATTTAACGTCCACTCAATACAAACTAAGTCATTTCTGGACTAACACATGGTTCAATTTTATATCAATAATGCAAATGCGCATAGGGGTCTTGAGCAGTGGGAGAAAACTGGAGGACCTAGAGACAGTAGAGAAAACCCACGAGGTTGAACAGACGACGCTACTCCTTGTCATGTGCAATCAGGGAATCGAAATCCCACCAGTTGACTCAATGAAAGACCTTATGATACAACAGGCACATGCCTACCATTCGGCCATCCAAACCCTCTAATGAAACATAAAAGACTCTACTTGTCATTTAGCATTTCTGGAAAAATTTCAATATTCCATGGCCATTTTATGAAAAAAGGAAAGAAACCGAGCTTACCATCTATAATCTAATACACATATTCAGTTAAATAACGCCCAGTTTGTGATCCCATTTAGTTTAAGAAATACTGTTTGGTTTTGACATCAGTCGATTAGTTTATGACCATTTAGTTTAGTTTTGATGTTGATCATCCAGTTTATGACCATTTAGTTTCATAAACTAGACAACTGATGTCAAACTAAA
Source organism: Patella depressa (assembly GCA_948474765.1). Taxonomy (NCBI): domain Eukaryota; kingdom Metazoa; phylum Mollusca; class Gastropoda; family Patellidae; genus Patella; species Patella depressa. The sequence continues at coordinate 74,524,290 of OX419719.1, forward strand.
CGGTCCCGAATGCTACTAATCAACTAAAATTTTCTTAAATTTAATGAAGGAAACAAAATCAAAATATCAACAGTATAAAATCTTCCGGCTTGGATTCAGTTGAATTAAAAATGTTTAACTAACTTGATATTGAGAGTGCTGGAATACGCTTCTCTTCTAGCATGAGCTACGAGACAGACTAAATCTCCTAACACAAACCCCTGAAAAACACAAATAAAACATTTCCAAACAGTTGAAGGAACCATCGCATTAAAATACAGATCTATATTTCGTTTAGTTTTTTTTATTATACCTTCGATAAACTCAACTACATGAAGATCTGACCGTTTGTTGTCGGAGGCCATGTCAAAGGTTATTAAAGCTGCATTTGACCTATGACATCATGCTTTTTGATTAACCAATCAGCATTGATGTTTTGATTTATTTTTCTATCGCTGCGAATGTCTGCCCACACTTTGGAGTTGCAGATGACAAGATATCAACCAAACACACTATGTCGGTACCAGGGATTCATAATGGGTTGTTTTTTGTCAGCTTTAGCCGCTTGAAGTTCAATCAAGCCGATTGGTAAAACAATGAACCAGTCACTATGGTATCATAAATCAAAATGGATTTAGAACACTCGGTCTGTACTCAAACACTAGGACAGATTGGGGTGACAACATCAAATATGCCTAGTTCCTTGGTGACAACACTAAATGCAGCTGGTCCCAGTGACAGTTTGGGGTTACAAAATTAAACATACATTATGCAGGAGGTAAATCTGCCTATTGCAGGTCTTTCTTTAGGCCTGAAAAGTTTTCTAAATTATTAATTATACATTAATTAACTTATCCATTCCATAACTGCCGTAACTCTCGATGGCAACTGATTTCTCGATATTAAATAGGTTAGAAAAGTTCAGCCATATTTTGCTTTAAACTTAAAATGGAGGAACAAGACTTATCTTCGAACAACTATTATGGTGGTTGAAATTATTGCACACATCCATTCAAACATTCAATGGCTAATATCTTCATTCCTAATAGATTAATTTGAATGAAATGTTCAAATTTTTCATTTTACATTATCTTTTTTATATAGCAAGAATGGCTAGCTCTTTATCTATATTTTACATACTGTATCTTTAACAACAGATTTTTCCCACTGTTAGAACAGACTATTGTAAGAAGAATACTTACAGCTGTTCTCTGAGCGAGATGTTTTATAGAAAGATCAGCTTCTATTGGTTCATCATCAACTAAAGCTTCAATAATATCAAATCTGTCACTTTCACTCGGACCCTAAATTACATTATAACATATATAATATCACTTTCACTTGGCCCCTAAAAACAATATTATTACTCTAGTATTATGCAATTTTTAGTCCCCTCTTCAGAAGATTTAATCTTTTTTTGATGAACACATATCATGACTATCAGTTTACTTCCTCTTGGGGTCACATGGCTGAGTGGGTAAGACGCTGGCTTGCTAGCCTAAAGGTTGTGTGTTCAATCCTGCATTGGCCTAGAAGGTTCATCTAGATTTTCCGGCATGGTTTCCCCTTGTCGTTGATGCAGAACGAAGGGAATGACAAGGACAGCTGGCTAGTCGTTCGGATGTGACAAAAAATTAGGTCCTGTGTACACATTGGCGTCCACGTAAAAGATCCCTTGTCAGTTGGAATTTGAATTTGATGTAAGAAAAGGTCGTAGCACCGCTGTCCAGGAAATATTTCTCTCATATCACACTGAATGACATATGCCCGTGTTCATTAGCCCATTTTTGAGGAGAAGAGTAGGATGTTAAACCTCATTTCATTTTATTATATTTCAGTTACTACCTCCATTATAATGTCGTGTAGAAAGACATCATTCATGTCTTCTGAAACAGCTCGCAGATTATTTGTGGTAGCTATGACAACCAAAGGATATTCTGTTCTTTCCAGGGCAATTTGTTTAATATTGTTGTGAAAACCACTTATAACTCTAGGATCTGAAAATTCATAAAAACAAAATTTAAAATAAAAAATATTCAGAGCTATCGGAAGAAACCGGAGGACATGGAGAAAAACCCATGAGGTTGGACAGGCGACCCAACTCCTTGTCACATTCAAGCAGGGAAAGTAAACGACTCCACTTGACTCAATGGCAGATCTTATGATACAACGTGCACCTAACCTCCTTTCTGAAGATCGATATTTGTCACTCCAATTGGACTTTACTTTGTGTAAAATTAGTCCGTATCACTCAAGGCCTGGGACTACAGCGCAGTGGATGCTTATGGCTAGCTACCGGATCCTTTCACTTAATTTGATATGTTCATTTGTTTGTGATTTCTGCGTATTTTGTCTTGTTCGTATATTTGTTTTGGTGTAATTACATGTGATGCAGCCACCTTCCACTAATTATTATAACATTGTTTAAATAAAAGAGTTGTTCTCTAAGTAAGGGCAAAGTGGTTTATAATAATTCCATTCATGTTAAAACTTAAGACACTGACCTTCAATTTGTCCACCTCGTTCTTTCCCTAAAGCATGAATATTCTTTAAAACCAGTACACACGGTGAAAACACACTTGCTATAAAAAGAAGTTAAAAAAATAAAATAAAATTAAATAATACTATCTGATACTAACCTGTACCTAAACCTAAATACCCCTTTCCCATTCTACATCGTGAAATCAATGACAAATCTTTGTCACTTTCGCACTCCAACACTTTTTTACATTGTTTAAAAATAAAAGTGGTTTAACAGAGAACTGTTTTGCCCCAACCATGCTAATGAAGATGAAATCAAGCTCACAGTGTACTATGAGGGAAATTTTATCAGGACAGCGGTGCTACAGTCAACTTAAACCTTTCTTCATTAGCCCAGGTTAGGTGCAGAAAAGTAGGACGTTAAACCCCATTTCATTTCTTTTTCTGCAACACTGACAAGGGGAAAAATCCAAGAAACTTTCGCTGCCCTCACTCAGTAACTGAACCCAGGACCTTCTGACAAGTGACCTTCTCAACCTCTTGGGTTTCCTCCGGGCACTCCGGTTTCCTCCCACTGCTAAAGACCCCTACGCGCAAGCGAATTATTGAAATAAAATTAAAAACCATACGTTAGTCCCGAAATGACCTAGTTTGTGTTGAGGGGATGTTAAACCCCATTTCTCTCTCTCTCTCTCTCTTTCTGACAAGTGAACCAGCACCATACTTACCAACTCACCATGGTTACCCAGCGCGATACTTATCAACTCACCCTGTCAGTGATGGAATACAGAGGGTCTGGCAAGGGAAAACGTATAGCCATTCGGATGGGTTAAAAAAACGAGGACCCGTGTACATATCTGTATTGTATACATGCAAAAAAAAACCCTGGCAGTTGGAATTTGAGTCTGAGCAAGATATTCCAACATAGTACACTGTATGGCGTATGCCTCTCTTCATTACCTCTGTCAGAGACAAAAAGTAGGACGATAAACCCCTAATTTTGTATTAACACAGACTATAATAAAAAAGAATAATTTAACCCTTCCTTCATGTATGGCTGTTAAAATCAGAAAATAATTCTATTACTCCTACAGATGAATAATAAATGCCTACCTGTCAGGAAACAGGTTTTAATTCTAGATTCTGTTGCTGCGGCTGACTCACCAATTAAATCGTGACAATTGACCTGCAAGGAGATAAACATGTTCATTAACAAATAAAATTTGAGAGAAAAATTCAATCAAGCCAACTGTGATATCAGTAGAAATAATCCTACCGTTCTGCACCAACTGGGCTCATGAAAACATGTGCTATGAGAGAATATTTTGTCAAGCCAGCGGTGCTATGGCCTACTCTTGCAAAGCGATCTTTTAAGTACATGCCAATGTGGACAGCTAGAGGAACCTGGCTTTTTATCCCATACAAACGACTCGACCTTGTCTATCCTGTACCACTGACAAGGAAAACCCAAGAAAATCCTGATGAATTTTCTCAGCCAATGCAGGGATCGAACTCCCGACCTCGAGGCTAGCAAGCCAGCATCTTACCCACTTATCCACCATAGCTCCGGTGATATCAGTAGGAATCTAACCCTTACCTGTTGCATGTGGAGACTTAGACGTAAAGTAGCGCATTCTATGACAGTCATTTTACCGCAACCGACAGGACCAGACATTAATATCGTAGGTAATACCGTTATTCTAGAACCATTGTTAGGCCTGGAAAAAAATGAACAATTTTACAAAAAACTTTTAAGACATTAAATTTTTCCAAAATTCAGGCAAAAAGCATAAATAATTTCAATAAAGATTTTGATTAGTAAATTTAGTTCTTTATATGAAAAGTTTACTCGTTCAGCTTATTCTTTATAGAAAATGTACAATCATTCAGCTTAGTTCTTTATAAAAAATATACAAACGTTCAATAGGGAGAAAAGAATTGTGACTAGTAGAGCTAATGGAGCTAACAGAATGGGGTAATATAACATCTCTAAATTTTGCCAATAGTAAGTAACTATCATCCATTTTATAACTTATGTAAGCATATAACTCTCACCGATATTATAACTACATGAATCTATGGATATAACTTATCTATCTATATAATTTTAACCTATATTATAACTGATCTATGTATATAACTGATCTATATGTATATAACTTTCATCAAAACAGATTTACATGTATGTACCGGTATATAACTTTCAACCACATTGTCTATGTATATAACTTCCACCCATATTATACAATGTTTAGCTGTATAACTTACCTTTGTGTAATAAACGGCAAGATAAGTGATTCTAACTTGGTGACGTAAGTGTTTAATCCAGGACAATATAATCTATGCCAATAAGGACTATCCTTGTTTGATAGATAGAAAAAAGATATTTTCGGAACATAACTGTGAGTGGATCCTTTCTGCAAAATAAACAATACTATATCTATACCTTAATTTAAAGATAGAGAAAATAATATTCAAATATTATTACACCAAACTCCAACCATCTATTTTATACTTGGTTTGAGAATTGTAGAGAGTTGTGTGGTAATTGAGTCATAGTGACACATAGTGTGGTAATGGAGCCACAGTGACACATTGTGTGGTAATGGAGCCACAGTGGCTCATTGTATGGTAATGGAGCCACAGTGACACATTGTGTGGTAATGGATCCACAGTGACACATTGTGTGGTAATGGAGCAACAGTGGCTCATTGTATGGTAATGGAGCAACAGTGACACATTGTGTTGTACTGGAGCCACAGTGGCTCATTGTATGGTAATGGAGCCACAGTGACACATTGTGTGGTAATGGAGCCACAGTGGCTTATCGTGTGGTAATGGATCCTCAGTGACACATAGTGTAGTAATGGAGCCACAGTGGCTTATCGTGTGGTAATGGATACTCAGTGACACATAGTGTAGTAATGGAGCCACAGTGGCTTATCGTGTGGTAATGGATCCTCAGTGACACATAGTGTAGTAATGGAGCCACAGTGGATCATCGTGTGGTACTGGAGCCACAGTGACACATTGTGTGGTAATGGAGCCACAGTGACACTCCGTGTGGTAATTGGGCCACAGTGGCTCATAGTGTGGTAGTGGAGCAACAGTGACACATTGTATTGTACTGGAGCCACAGTGACACATTGTGTGGTAATGGAGCCACAGTGGCTCACTGTGTGGTAATGGAGCCATAGTGGCTCATTGGGTGATAATGGTGCCACAGTGACACAGTGTGTGGTAATTGAGCTAGTTACAGAGTTTAGCTACGATGTAAAGAAAGTGGTTATACACTATACAGTAGTCATTAATTAGCAGGTGTGTAAATAGCTGTAAAAAATGTGACTAATTATAACACCCATCACTATTGAATACACAAATCTGGACAATTGTGGTATATATAATTCAATAGTTATAGTTTTAACCCCTTAGTGACATATAACACCTACTGAATGACTACTGCCTGATAACTAGTAATTTCAATAAGGAATAAATATTATTTACCGGTATATAAAATGACGTCTTTGATCTGTGTCATATAGATTCATTTGTAAAAGTTATTTGTTGGTAATGAACGATATCGAGTTTACAGCATAAATTATTACCTGAAGTAACATGGTTTTCTTGGAATCCACAACATGTGACACCGATTTGGGCACCGGCGATTCAATTCTGATTACTTTGAAGAAAATTATTGGAAAACGAACTCCTGTATCCATGGCCATACTTTGCCAAAATTCTGGATCGTCTGAGCTCTTCACCGAAAAAACATCCCCTAAACTGATCAATCTGAACAACAAAAAATATAAACCAAACATTCTTTAAAAAAACGAGGCATGATTTCCATTTTTCAGAAAATATCAACTTTGTCACCTCTTTATCAACAAATCATATTAGCTAAGTATGTCCACTTCGCCAATGCATAGTGTAGAATTCATTAGCCAATCATCACCCATATCAAGACGTTTTTGACGATGTTGTGGCCGCCATGTTTATTCATGTGACGTGAAATGTGATGCAATCGACTGGTGAATCAGGAGTAGGATACTTCTAGTGTGTCCACTCATTCCTCTGCAATTCGGCACTGATTGATTCAGCCCAATCATTCAGCTAGTCTGTCCACCCCTTAAACCCCATTCCATTTCACTTTCAAAATCTGTTAGAGCTACTACACATTTACAAAAGTTTTATCTTGGTGATTTGAAATATGTGTCTACTCGTTCGCCGCAACTTGGTGCGAACTGATTCCGCGAGTCATTCTGTTAGTATGTCCAAACCTTTAACCACATGTCATTTCACTTTCAAAGTCTGTCTGAGCTACTACACATTACAAAAGATTTATTTACCTTGGTGTTGTGAAGTATTTCTTGATGGCCTGTGAGTAGAAGGTCTGAGGACTGTAATAAGGGGAGTTAATAAAACTGATTTCAACTTTAGTGGCTATGGGTAAACCGATACTCCATGATGAACTCAGTGATTGACAGCCTTCATCGACATCACTCTCTAACGGTAGATCTATCAATTTCTGTAAAATAAAATAAAATGTTTAAATGATTTCTGCCGAGAAATGAAATGGGGTGTAACATCCTACTCCTCATGACTTAGGGGGTTCTGATGGCCTAGTGGTCTAGAGTGCCGCACTTCGACCTCTTAATAGCTGGTCACCTCTGGCTTGCGGCTGTGGTTTCGATCCCTGGTTTGAGCGTATGTGGCATGGAGATAGGGACGCTTCTCAACCTCGTGGGTTTCCTCTGGGGACTCCGGTTTCCTCCCACTGCTAAAGACCCCTACGTGCAAGCAAATTATTGAAATAAAGTTAAACCATATGTTAGTCCCAAAATGACCTAGTTTGTGTTGAGTGGACATTAAACCCCATTTCTCTCTCTCTCTCCTCATGACTGGCGTAATGAATACAGAATTTCTGATGAGGATAAATACAAATTCCAGTCCTTCACCTTTAAGGGGAGCTTTTGCTCCTGCTCCTCTCAACGCACATCTGCTTTCCTTTGCAGACTCCTGCAAATAAGCTAAATCCCTCTCCTAAATATTGAGATTAATAAACTACTTTCAGTTTTTGTTTGTTTAAACTGCAAACATTCAAGTACCAGGAGATTTTTATGGCTCCCGCACAATTTTATAAACGTGAAGGACTAAAATTCAATTTTCTTCAGGCAAAACATTTATAACAGTTTAACTTGGTACCTTGTATTGATTTTACGTAAACTGGATAATCTTGTTCTTGTGGCACCTAATTAAGGTTCTGCTATTTTTTGTATCATTTATTTCATTGACATGGAACTTGACATTAAATACATGGTTGCAATGATTGACAGACTTCTATTTTTTGATATATGTACATCTCCAAGAGAGAGAGAGAGAGAGAGAGAGAGAGAGAGGGGAGAAAGAGAGAAAAATGGAGTTAAACGTCCACTCAACACAAACTAGGATGTTTTAATCTTATTTCAATAATTTGCCTGAGCGTAGGGGTCTTTAGCAGTTGGAGGAAACCAGAGGACCCAGAGAAAAAACCCCAAGGCAGCTACCCTATTCCTTGTCACGTACATCCAGGGAAACAAAACCACGCCAGTTGAACTAATGACAGACTTAATGATACAGCAAACATATTCTAAACATTCGGCCATCAAATGACCCACAACTATAAGGACTGCTAGAGCTTGGTTCATATATTTATGGTTGTATTTATCAATATGTCTTTAAAGAATACCTCGGCTAAAAGTCGAAATTTTTCAACAAGAACAGGTCCAGGTTGAAGGTTGAACAACACCACCGGGGACACATACACCGTTTTATGATTTTTTAAAGAAGCCGTCAAACTTTTCACCATGACTAATTTCTCTCTCCGATTCTTTCCACTTGTCGGTTCAAGAGTGTCACTTTCTGTGGACCACTGATGTTTTGGGGACTGTTCCAGATGGGGTTCATCTTCGGGTAGAACTGATATCTTCAACATACTGCCATCGAAAAACCCATATTTTACCATCAGGGACCTTGAGATGCCTATGACACTATGTACGTCAAATGAATCTTTCGGATCATAACCATCCAATATATCCCGCCATGCACCATGATTTTCGACAAAACTAGCGTTAAAAATATATTTTGGAGGAGCATCTTTTTTATCTTTTGACCCACTGTCGCTTTTTAAGTCAGCATTCTCTTCAAATCTTATCGAGTTACAGAAATCCGAAATAAAAATGTTTTTACTGGGTGAAACGTTGTGCATTCTACAATTGGGTGGGGGCAAGAAATTGTCTTCATAACACAGAATTATCTGCGTGTCGATACCCATTTTGCCGTGCTGTAACGGAAGACATTCAAGCACTTGCATTTTAAAAAACCAATTACTCTGAAAATCTGGATCGTTTAGAAACACCTCAGGATAAGGAGACAACAAAACATCTCCATTAGATACCAAAATATCATTTTCACACACTTCGACCAACAAACCCATGCTAAATTTCACTTTCAGAAGCCACTCAAACGCATTCCGATCATTAACAGAAAAAATGATTTTCTGTAACGGAAATAAATTCACTTGTCGGAAATAAAGTTCGGAAGTTTCTAGTATGTCATAATGATCTTGGAAGGAGTCAGAACACATTAACTGTAGGTCTTTAATGCTTCCAGTTACGCTCGTGTGCATACTGGAACTAAATCCATTTTGGTTAGGCATCATCTCTACGCTGTCCGTCACCCACAGCTGTACAAATATTTCTCTGTCTGAAGATGAAGTACTAGCGCATCTATCAGATGAAATAGATCTGTTAAGCAGTGATCTAACTGATGCCGATGATAAAGGTGAAGTCGGTCTACTTTCGATTTTATTATTGCTGGATTCGTCATTACACACAGTAAGTATGCCACTAATGGCTGTGCTGTCCTCTATGCCTACAACTGAAGCATCCTCTGATGAAATGAGAAGATGAAGAGGATGTTGCCTGTTTTCAAAAACAGTAGTACATAATCTAACAGAGAATCTTGTGCGAAATTCTTTTGTAGATATCATTTTCGTTTTCCAGTGGAGGCGGCCATTTGTAAACAATCACGCCTTCTATTCAACTTCCGGTAAGAAAACGTGCTTCCGGCTAAACAAACTGCAAAGAAGCACAAAAGCCATTGAGAGTTAAATCCATCAAGTTTACAGGCATTTATTACCACCGGATTAAGATTTATTCATTTGACAGCGGGGTCCACGGACAGTACTTACAACTTTCTCAAAATGAAGTGAGAATTTCTTATTGTTGTTGAAATATATAGGCCTATGTTTAAATTTTTTATAAAGTTTGCTAGATTTTCCCTCTGACTTCTCTACTTTTATTTTATTTATCATTCCTGCCGAATCATGTGGCTGGAGTGTATGTGCAATATTGTCAGTGGTTGGATAAGTGATGTCGCAAAATTTGACATGCTTAGTTCAGCTCTGAATTTAGGTCTCATAACACTCGCCAGTACTATGTTCAGGTTTCGTGCTATTGAATCCGTGTCGAAACTGAAATCGGCACCAATCAATTTTACTGGGCAACTTGTTACTACCATGATGATCCGACCATGATGATGTTACTGCTAAACAGTTGCGTGTCAGTCCCTGTGAATGCCTGAACAATGTAAATGAACATCTTAGTGAATCATTTAGTTGAATTTTTCCAATTTTTTGAGCAGAGTAAAGATTGGGACTTATTATTCAGTTACCGTACGTACTAGAAGAGTGGTATTGAGAATACTTTGTGAGCCTGGGTCCAGATCTTGTCCATTCTCAGTTTTGTTTAAACATACATTATGCAGGAGCTAAATCTGCCTATTGCAGGTCTTTCTTTAGGCTTGAAATGTTATCTAAATTATTAATTAGAAATTAATTAACTTATCCAAACCATAATCAACTCATGATCACATCGCTAGCCCACGATCTTGAGTGGATTATAACCCAATTTACTGCATAATTTCCTAAAATGGACAATTGAGGCTATGCCTTTTATCGTTCTGACTTTAGTAATGATGATCGAGGCTAGGCCGATAATTCAATCGCTTAATTCTCAATTCCTTGTGGATCAATTTGACTGAAATTTTCAGCAAATTGTCCTTACATTAGCTAGTTTTGAACTATTAAAGTGAGAACTGACGACTCGTTATCTTATCTCCCATAATGTATCTTTAATATAATTGTTGGTGTTTTTGTTTCAGATTGAATATAGATGGATTGTTGGTTTATTTTCCCTATGATTATATTTATCCAGAACAATATCTTTATATGCTGGAGTTAAAGAAATCTATAGACGCTCAGGTAAGTTGGTTCAGTACTGAATAGTCCAATGATTATATAGGCCTATATGAAAATAAAACAACTGGGTAATAGGCAGAGGTGGGGACAATCGCAGTACTTCAAATACAAGTCCAAGTTGAGTCCAAAGTCACTCCACATCAAATCTGTGTCAAGTCACAAGTATTCACAAAGGTTGAGTCCTGTTACAGTTTGCATTACATGTATGTCATATTCAGTTAGGGAGAATTCTACCATCCAAATTCCATTTTGTAAGACAAATTTAATCCTAATAGGCATAAAATCAGAAAATTAGGAAAATTTTGGAATGAAGCATTGGGTTTATGAGCAGATGAACTCTTTCGATATTTAGCATTCTGCTACCTTCCATTCGGCAGTCACCTCCCCCTTTGATGCAAACTTGTTAACATGATAGAGGCTAAGGTTATGAAGGATTTGTCTGAATTTTTTTGACTTTATGCCGGTTTATTTTAGGTGATCCTAATATCTATATATATTATAGTTGTTGTATAATTTCAGGGTCATTGTGCTCTAGAGATGCCTTCAGGAACAGGAAAAACAGTCTCCCTGCTGTCTCTAGTTGTAGCTTACATGAAGGTTAGAAAACTAATTATATGATGAATCTTAAGGCTGTGAAAGGATCACAGAGATTTGTGTAAAACTGGGAACTTATTTGTGCACTTTTATCTGTAATTGTCCGCTACCACTGTTCATGCAAAATGTTCTTTCACGCATTTCACCCATGGAATATCAGCATTGGGCCTTTTTCTTAATGTCAAAAGCGTTTGTTATTCTAAAGTTTTGATGAGATAATTTTCTTCTTTCCTTGACTTTTTTTTTTAGCTATGCAGTCAATTTAACTGACTTTCAGTCAAGACTAAATAAATATAAGAGCTCTGATTATAAGATTATATTTGTATTATTTCAGGCTAATCCTTTGGAAGTTACTAAACTTATTTATTGTTCAAGAACAGTGCCAGAACTGGAAAAGGTTGGTGACTTTTAGAAAAGACAAAACTTCCCTCATAGCATATTCGCCTGTCCAACCTTGTGGAATTTCTCTGGGTTCTTCGGTTTCCTTCCGATGCTAAAAAATGTTACGCGATTTATGGAAATATGTTAGTCCCGAAATGGCCTAGTTTGTGTCACATGGACATTAATCCCCATTTCTCTCCCTCTCTCTGTTTATGTAGAAAAATTGGATGTTAAACCCCATTTGATTCATTATGTCTTTTTAGGGGCCAGAATGTATGAATGAAACTGTCACATGGTCAGAATGTATGTTTTAAACCCTAATTTCTAGGAGTATGGTCGCCTCTCTAACCTTGTGCAATTTCTCTGCGTCCACAAATTTCCTCCGACAGTTATAGATCCCTACGCGCAAGCGAATTATTGAAATGAAATTGAACCATATGTTAGTCCCGAAATGACCTAGATTAAACCCCATTTCCTTCCCTTTATTTCTTTCTCTCTACATATATATATGTACGTATCTTTTGTTTATTTCTCAGGTTGTAGAAGAATTAAGGAATTTGATGGCATTTTATGAAAAGGAAACTGGAGAGCCACAAGAAATACTAGGACTAGCTTTAAGTTCCAGAAAGAATTTGTGTGTACATCCAGAGGTAGATCAATATGTTTTTAATTTTTTTTGTACTCGATGAATCCACAGAATAAATGATGTTTTTGATTTCATGCCTATGGGTATGTAAAATGAATAAAAGGCACTATTCTGCCCCGACCAGTAGCGTCTTATGTAAACAATACACACGCCATTGAGACAGTAATTGACGCTGTGTTATGTGGCATCACATGTTGAAAGCAGTCATCTTTTACAGAGTTATTAGAAGACTTTCGTAATCCTTTGTGAAACAGATTGATCTGACTTGTATGAAACAAGCAATATTAAATGTAATATTCAAAAGTTTGTGATTGAAGTAAGTTTGAATGTAATTATTTTTATAATAATGTTTGTGTTATTTTTTTAGGTTAGTCAGAATCGAGATGGTAAAACTGTAGATGGACAGTGTCATCAGCTGACAGCTTCACACATCCGACAACGATATAAACATGATCCTTCTATACCCATCTGTGATTTCTACGAGGTACGTGAAAGAGAGAGAAGGAGAAATGGGGTTTAACGTCATTTCTGGATTAACATATGGGGCAATTTTATTTTAATAATTTGCTGGTGCAGAGGGATCTTTAGCAGTGGGAAGAAACTGGAGGAGCCGGAGAAAACCCACGAGGTTGGACAGACAACCCTACTCCTTGTCACATACAACAGGGGATTTAAAACCACGCCAGTTGACTTAGTGACAGACCTTAAAATACAGTGCGCACATGTTAACCATTCGGCCTTCCCCCACCCCACCCCGTACGAGGTGGGTAAGCTCACCAACCAGGATCATTGAATGTGAAATAAAATGGGGAGAGAGAAATGGGGTTTAACGTCCACTCAACACAAACAAGGTCATTTCGGGACTAACATATGGTTTAATTTTTTTTCAATAATGCGCTTGCGCGTGGGGGTCTTTAGCAGTGGGGGTCTTTATTTTCTCTAATAACATCAAAATTCATTAAACTCAACAAACTAGGTCATTTCGGGACTAACATATGGTTCAATTTCATTACAATAATTCACTTGGGCTTCAGGGTCTTTAGCTGTGGAAGAAAACTGGAGTGCCCGGAGGAAACCCACGAGGTTGAGAAGGCGCCCCTATCTCTATGCCACATACGCTCACACCAGGGCTCGAAACACAGTCGCAAGCCAGAGGTGACCGGTCAGCTAGAGATCGAAGCGCGGCACTCTAGACCACTAGGCCATCCCAACCCCCCAAAATAAAATGGGGATCTACCATGAGGGATATTTTGCGCGGACAGTGGTACTACTGACTACTCGTAATCCAACTGACAAGGGTTATTTTTTAAGTGCACGCCAATTTGTACATGGGACCTCGGTTCTCCGTCTAATCTAAACGACTATACATTGTCCCTGGTCATACACTTCCGCTGCATCACTGAAAATGCGGAACCATACCAGAAAATTATGATGAATTTTCTCAGTGAACTCAGGGATCGACACTACAACATACTCTTATATTTTACGTTAATGATATATCTGTTTTTTCAGGAATTTGATGCTCATGGTAGAGATACTCCATTACCTCCTGGTATTTATAGTTTAGTAAGTAATCTATTAGTATCCCCATCTGAATGTAATAGTTAAACATCCTTAGGGTTTTTATTTCAAATAACAACGATGAAAATAGGTTGATATCTGACTTACACAAACTATAAAGATTATCGCCTTGTAACAACTGTTGCTTCACGTGGTAGTGATTGGAGGTTAATATTACCTAAATATCAACCTTATAAAACAAAAATAAAAATGGTTGGGGTGCCCAAGATTAGATTTGTCATTAATTCCATAAAGTTAGGTTTTTAAATGTTAAATATTGCGTAATTCAACATTGCGGCAGAGGGATTATGGAAATGTTATGCGTATATAATATAGTGATTGTTATCCATAGAATTGTGTTGTGTTAAAGATGTCTTATGCTATAGTCCAAAGTTTTACGGTGTATCTTTCATAAGATTCTATTTTATTTAGCACCTTTTGATAAACCAACTAAGACACCAATATTGTTTTTGTTTTTGATTTACAGGATGATCTGAAAGAATATGGTAGATCAAAGAATTTCTGTCCGTATTTTCTTGCTAGATATGCAGTAAGTAAGATTGTTGACTTTTAGAGAAAGAGAGATATGGTTTAACGTCAGCTTGACACGAACTAGATTATTTTGGGACTAACACATGGTTCAATTTTATTTCAATAATTCGCTTGTGCGTAGGATTCTCTACATGTGTAAGAAAACGGTAGAGATCATAGAAAACTCTCAAGGTTGGACAGGCAGCCTTCAGGCCTGGAAATAACGATTGTACATGTACCTGACAAAGTGTCAGGCACTAATGAAATGGAACCCAACATATATTAATAATATAACTAAAAAAGACAAATCAGTGCGAGACAAAATGACAGGCACCAGAGGTGTTGTGTCTGACAAAGCCTGAATCTGTGCCTGACATTGTCTGTGACAGGTGCCTTATTTCAAGGTTTGGCAGCCTTACTTGTTACATAAGAACGGACAGACCTTGTGATTTATCGCACATGTGTTAAACCATACCACTGGGTTGTCCCCCCTGCCAATCCCTTGCTGAGGTTTAAGCCGAGTTGTAAACTATTTTTGTTGCTTGCTCCATTACAAAAAGATAATCAGACACTAAGCCAGTTGCCCAACATTTTACATGTATATGATGATTGTTATATTTTTAATTTTATATTTTCTGGAGCACGGAATCGGGTTATTCGAATAATAAGAATGTATATTTTTCAATTGTATATTAGAATGTATTTATTTACCTGGGGCATAGATTAGAGTTATTTCAATGATAATTTATTTATTTACCTATATTTCAGCTCCTTCATGCTAATGTTATAATATACAGTTATTATTATCTACTCGATCCTAAAATAGCTGAACAGGTGTCAAAAGAATTGGCAAAGAAGTCTGTGGTTGTATTTGATGAGGCACATAATATAGGTATGTTCTGCTTGTGGTGATTGTTGACAGTACATGTCAAATATAACACATTAAAGGGACAATAACATTCTTGCTGGCTTGTTAGCTCCAGAAAATAAATAATACCCTTATTCTAAGTACTAGATGTTTAAATGTCCTACCTGTTGTGTAAATTATCCATTACAACCTATTTTATTTGTCCAGAGGGTTCGAAAATATTTTAAAATCCAAGTCACATTTGAAAAGGTTTACGTTAGACTTTTCAAATCAACTGGTTGAATTTTTCCAATTTTTTAAATTAGGTGTGTTAAGATGAAATTTATATCATCATTTAATTGGAATATTCTAAAATAATACGATTTGTTGACCAGAATGAAGATTGGGACATATTTTTCAGTTACAACAAGAGTGTTATTGGGGCTTTCATGACTTCTTTCTTCTGGCATGCAACAAAGTCCAGACTTTTGTTAGTTTGCGTGGTGCAGAAATTTATGATGTTACACCACATTTCATGAGGTGGGCATGCCATATGTAGAATGCTATGACTTCTTCCTTCTAGCATATATCAAATCTGATAAAAACACAGATCCTATTTCATTTCGTGTTTCATAGTTCAAAATTTCGTTTTACTTGTCTTTACTACGCTAGGATCAGAAAGAGTTGTTATTTAACTTATGTTCTGCTTGAAATGAGGGGTCAGCCAATCAAATGGTCTGTCGAATCGTCAAATGCTTGACCTTTATTTGGCGCTGAACTGTGGGTATGCATTAGCAGCAATAGAAATCAAAGCAAAGCATAGCCACTTGCAACATTATTCTGTTTGGTTAATCGTTATAGGGTCAAATGTCGCTTACTTGAGACTTGACATGAACTCCCACTGTAACTTGTTAGATCTACATGTAGTTTAGGCTATCGAAAGTATAAAAAACGAAACGAAATATAGATCTATATTTTAATTAGATTGGCATATATCTGTCTGTGAAAGTAACTACCATCCATGATATTATAGATCCAATAGAGATGGGCATTCTCCTAAAAAGGGAGATTTTGTCCTGGCAGCTGCGTAGCATACTTCTCTTGTTTTTGGATTTACAATTCTTCCCATCAGAATGACAAGATGATTTTCCTTGTGAGACCCCCTCTGTCCTGCACCAAAAAGCATACGCGACTGAGTAACACTGACAAATTTACTCTGGTAACACTAGGGACCGGGAATCTTCAAGTTTTTACGAAAAAAGGTAAGAAACTAACCTTATCATCTAGAATCTAATACACATCAAGAATGTGTTAAATACCGTCAAGATTCATCAAAAACCGTCCAGTTTGTGCTACCGTGTAGATTTAGAAACACCGTCTAGTTTTGTCATCGATCGTCTACTTTACGACCGTCCAGTTTCTCGGGATGTTTTAGATTTGAAAGGGGTTTAGTTTTTAGCAAGGCCTTTTTTTCCCGTACGTTGTCTAGAAATGAACAGAGTGTTTAATTACTAACGGCGTTTAGTTTTTACGCCAAATTACCACTTTACCGAGAGCCGTCAAGAAACTTACGGGTGATTAGAAATGCAATGCCGTTTTCTTTTCATGTCTTTTAATTAGTTTGCCGGGTGTCATCTAGAAAACGTACGGCGTTTGTTTTTGTGTGAAATATTTAATTTCTATCTCCCAATTTTAGAAACTATGATCCGATTTAGAATCTTAGCATAGTGTCTAAAATTCTCGAATGAATTGCATGTTTGTTGAATATCTTCTGTATTGCCGACGTCCGTTGGGAAACGTCCATTTGCAATGAATTATTTTCCCGGCGTAAATAAAACTCAACGATTAATTTGTTAGAAATTAACGAAACAAATGGACGTATATCTTGTTTCTTATAATCTTGTTTTCTGGGTTATTTACCCGCTCCAGTCATCAATAACAAATGTATTTGTGAATTTACAAATTAATGCGTGCAGTACTCATTGCGACCACAATGACGTAATTTTCGACATTTATCAAGGCGCATTCGGGGGACTGTTTTCGTCAACATTTATTTTTGTATCCCGTGGAAATGTTGAAGAAATGCAGAAGAAGAGGAATTGTTAACAGGCACAGTTTCCCCCCATTGACACGGACATGGACCGCAAATCGTATCTAAATATATTTCTTACCTGGGCCGTAATATATCATCACTAATAGATAAATCACATACCTAATATAAGCATTTAATAATATGATGATAAAAAGTCGGCCACAAGCTTTTGAGCGGCCTTGTAAATAAATAAAGTAAATCATGCAGACATATATTACTACACCGCTACTGCACGATCCAGTCATTGTTTTACAATTCATACTGTCGATTCATGCACGCTTTTCACACGGAATTGTTCTTTGATGTTGATAGATGACACACAGTGACGTCGGCAATACAGTAGATATTTATAAAATATAAAGGCGACGAAACTTACAGCTTATCATTAGTTGCGAAATTTTTTGTTTTATAATTTTGTTATCGATATAGATTACAGCATCTGATATCAATCGAGATTAAAATACATCGGATAATCAAAATGAGGTTGGACCGGATATCGGTAAATAACGAAACTATGTTCCGATTTAGAATCTTAGCATAGTGTCTAAAATTCTCGAATGAATTGCATATTTGTTGAATATCATCTGTATTGCCGACGTCACTGTGTGTCATCTATCAACATCAAAGAACATTTCCGTGTGAAAAGCGTGCATGAATTGACAGTATAAATTGTAAAGTCATATCGCCGACAATAACATGTAATTATATTTTGAACTGTGCCTGTTAACAATTCCCCTCCTTCTGCATTTCTTCAACATTTCCACGGGATACAAAAATAAATGTTGATGAAAACAGTCCCCCGAATGCGCCTTGATAAATGTCGAAAATTATGTCATTCGTGGTCGAAATGAGTACTGCACACATTAATTTGTAAATTCACAAATACATTTGTTATTGATGGCGGGAGCGGGTAAATAACCCAGAAAACAAGATTATAAGAAACAAGATATACGTCCATTTGTTTCGTTAATTTCTAATAAATAAATTGTTGAGTTTTATTTACGCCGGGAAAATTGTCAATTCATTGCAAATGGACGTTTCCCAACGGACATCGGCAATACAGAAGATATTCAACAGATATGCAATTCATTCGAGAATTTTAGACACTATATGCTAAGATTCTAAATCGGATCATAGTTTCTAAAATTGGGAGATAGGAATTAAATATTTCACACAAAAACAAACGCCGTACGTTTTCTAGATGAGACCCGGCAAACTAATTAAAAGACATGAAAAGAAAACGGCATTGCATTTCTAATCACCCGTAAGTTTCTAGACGCCTCTCGGTAAAGTGGTAATTTGGCGTAAAAACTAAACGCCGTTAGTAATTAAAAACTCTGTTCATTTCTAGACAACGTCCGGGAAAATAAGGCCTTGTCTAAAAACTAAACCCCTTTCAAATCTAAAACATCCCGAGAAACTGGACGGTCGTAAAGTAGACGATCGATGACAAAACTAGACGGTGTTTCTAAATCTACACGGTAGCACAAACTGGACGTTTTTTGATGAATCTTGACGGTATTTAACACATTCTTGATGTGTATTAGATTCTAGATGATAAGGGTAGTTTCTTACCTTTTTTCGTAAAAACTAGAAGATTCCCGGTCCCTAGTGTAACTATAGCATCGAATCCAAAAGCTCCTGGTCAGTGCGCTTTCCTCACAAATGCACTGTGACACCTGTATGGAAGAATGTTATAAACTTATTGCTGCTAAATCCAAATGAGAATGTAATTTCATTTTTATAATTTTATTTTGATTTCAGATAATGTGTGTATTGAGTCAATGAGTGTTAAAATGTCTAAAAGAACTTTAGAAAGATGCTCAGCAAACATTGAAACTTTAGACAGACATATAAAAAGGTAAGATGGGAGGGGATGAGTTGGAAATGTTCAGAGACGAGGTATGCAAATAATGATCAGCAAATAACAAAACCCATTTGACGAAGCTGCAGACGACCATAAATATCAGATCAAAGGAACGGACCCAGTGGCCACACTTAAGCATCTACTGCACGGTTCAGTCCTAGGCCTCTAATAAAACAAGCTTCACCCAAAATGATAACAAACTGACAGTCAAATAGAGAAAAACTTAGCAATGAGGCAATATAATTGATGTGATGGGTCTTGGCAGTGGTCATTTTCTGAAGGACACAGCTAGTCTGCCAGTTAACATCATAATTATTTTTTTTATCAATTATACGAATGATAATTTGGATCTGTTCTCTCTTCTCCAGAGTTATTTCATTCAGTTATCTGGTGTGGTGTCGATTCCTTGGTTGTGAATGACAAAGTGTAAGGTCACCTGTTAAACCTCATAGGTTTTCTCTGGTTTCCTTCCACTGCTAAAGATCCCTATGCGGAAGCCAATTATTGAAAATAGATTGAACCATGTGTTGGTTCCGAAATGACGTACAGTTTGTGTGGAGTTGATGTTTAACCCTCTCTCTCTCTCTCTCTCTCTCTCTCTCTCTCTCTCTCTCTCTCTCTCTCTCTTTCTCTCTCTCTCTCTCTTGTCTGTCCCAAATTGTCTCTCAACCATGTGTTAGTCCCAAACTGACTCTATATCTCTCTGTCTCTCTCCAGAGTGAAAGACGGTGATGAGAAGAAATTGAGAGAAGAATATCATAGAATGGTTGAAGGTTTACGTGAAGCCAACGAACAAAGAGAAACTGATGTTATACTTGCTAATCCAGGTAAATATAGTCATTATTTCATCTCTGGCAACACATACAATATTATATGCAGAAAAGAAAAACTTTCAATTGTCCCAATCTGATTAAAACACACATCCTATTTCTATTCGTTTCATTTTTTATACTTCCAAATTTTGTTTTACTTGTCTTTACTACACTAGGATATGGAAGAGGTGTTGTCAATGACGTCTTCTGGATGATGTGAGGGATTAGCCAATGAAACAGTCTGTTATGTTGAGTGTTTGATGTGTGTAATCCTCTAGAAACATTAATGCTGATTGGTTAATCAAATATCTGGTCAGATCTTCATGTAGTGTAGACCAACGAAAGTATAAAAAATGAAACAAAATATAGATCTGTATTTTAATCTGATTGCAATTATCCTGACGTTGTTGTTGACCAACTCAGTTTTAGTGTTGTCTTATTGTTGTTAATCTACACAGTTTTTAAATGTTCTGGGTTTTATTTTTCAGTTTTACCAGATGAAATCCTACAAGGTATGTGTTTACTTATTCAAATCAATTATTTTAAGGTAATCAACAACTTTTGAACAACTGTTGTTGTCCCATATTTCAAGTTAAATGACCAATCTGGATTATATTTAGGGGGTTTGAATGGCCGAATGGTTAGCACGTGCACGCTGTATCATAAGGTCTGTCATTGAGTCACCTGAAGTGGTTTTGATTCCCCGGTTGTATGTGACCAGGAGTAAAATAGAACCATATGTTAGTCCCCAAATATCCTCTCTCTTTCTCTCTGTCATTATTATATGATGTTTGGATAACACCAGACTTTTATTTTATGAAAATAATATGTAGATGAAATTTACCATAAAATGTCTCATCGTACAGCACGTGGGTCATGCACTGTTTTGACCTCTAAAGGAAGGTCAATAGGTTATCAAGTTACCCAACATCAAAAAATTGACCTGAAATCTTAAAAATGTTACCTGTATGGTTAAGCAGATGTGACGTTCATTTCCAAATGACTCAATATTTTGAGTTGAAATACACTACACTGTTCCTTTATATTTTGGCTCTTTAATTTCATATGCACACAGACTTTTATTTCAGAGACTTTTAAAATCGGGATGGTCCGTTTAACACCGCTTCTATGATTTTTGTGTTTAATGCATGGACAACCAAGTCTACCCTTTTTATTTGCAATTGATGTCAAATGGTGTGACGAAATTTTCAGTTCATAATATTATGTGTGTAAATACTGAACAGTAATTAACCAATTCTTATTAGAGATTCCACTTTTACAAATATTTGGTTTGGAAATTTAAAATATTAATAAATGGATAACACAAGAGATTTTATGGACTTATTGTGTAAACTTTGTGTTCTTTGTTGGGTTATTAAAACAGTTAATACATTTTTCAACTTCAGAGGCTGTCCCAGGCACCATCCGAAATGCAGAACATTTTGTCAGTTTCATGAAGCGATTTTTAGAATATATGAAATCTAGACTACGGGTTCAACATGTTGTTTCTGAATCCCCTCCATCGTTTCTAAAAGACTGTGCTCAAAAGATATGTATAGATAGAAAACCATTGAGGTAGAGTCGTGTTTTCATTTTATTACAGTGGACTCTGTCACATCCGATGTCTGATAAATCCGGATTTCTGTGACATTCGACATGATTTTAATGTCCTGATTTATTTCCTTATTACTTCAGCCAAAAAGTCTCTGGTAAATCCGGACTCTGTATCTTCCGGATTACGACATCAATCAGCGGTTCTGTCACATAATTTCCTTTGAATCGTCACCGTATAATCCGGCCTTAAATCGGTAGGTGTCAAGCAATTGCCGATGTCGGATTTGACAGAGTCCACTGTATTTGTTAATTATTTTATTTTTAGTGGTGAATATTGTGTAGAAAACATGAGATCTCATATCGGTGGTTGGATGGCAGAATGGTTAACTCATGCACGTTGTATCATAAGGTCTGTCATTGAGTCAACTGGCGTTGTTTTGGTCACCTGTCCAACCATGTGGGTTTTCATCGGGTTCTCCTGTTTCTTCCCACTGCTAAAGACCCGTATTCGCAAGTCTATTATTTAAATAAAAAGATTGAACCATGTTTTGGTCTTGAAATGATTGCCCGCGCAATCTCATATTCCACATGTGATTTATTACACATATTGTCATATTCACCCAGAAAATAATGTATAAAATCATATACAACAAGAACCAAATGTATTTGAATTTGTATAATTATAATCATATGTAACAAGACCGTTGGCATAAACGTAAAAATAGAACTCTTGAAGGGGATATTTGAAATCGAGTGAACTGTAGTGCCACTGTCTTGGCAAAATTGATCTCATTCTTTTCTCTTCTTCAGATTTTGTGCGGAAAGATTAGCGTCGTTGATGCGAACATTAGAACTAACAGACTTGCACGATTTTTCAGCTCTGACGTTACTTGTCAACTTTGCTACATTAGTCAGTACATATGCTAAAGGTAATAGTTATAATACAAGGACATTTATTACCCAATCTTTGTACTATTGATGTATGATGTTGACATTAGTCTATTAAATTGCTAGTATAATAATGCCCAGAAACCTGGTAAAATTCTCTTTCCTTCATTGTACTTGTAGAACCATTAAAAATACCATATTGTTAGTCTCAAACACATTGAATAGATAATACACGACTGTTGACTGGAGTATTGAGTTGACGAGACATTAATCCACTGCGTTTGTTGACTAGTGGACATGTCATTCAACCACTGTGTTAACTTGTTGACCAATCATTCAACCACTGTATGTTGACTGGTTGACAAGCCATTCAACCACTGCATTGACCAGTCATTCAACCACTGTGTTGACCAGTCATTCAACGACTGAGTTAATTTGTTGACCAGACATTCAACCACCGTGTTGACCAGTTGACGAGTTGTTCAACCACTGTGTTGACCGGTTGACAAGTTGTTCAACCACTGCATTGACTGGTTGACAAAATATTCAACCACAGGTGTTTGTTAACTGATTGACCTGTCATTCAACCACTGTGGATGTTAAGTGGTTGACAACTTGTACCACCACTGTGGTTGTTGAACGGTTGACAAGTTGTTGAGCTCCCGGTGTTTGTTGTCTGGTTGACAAGTTGTTCAGCCAGTGTGTTTGCTAACTTGTTGACAAGTTGTTTTACCACTGTGGTTGTTGAACGGTTGACAACCACTGATGTTTGTTTGTTTCAGGTTTTATGTTAATAATTGAACCGTTTGATGATAGAACACCAACCATATCGAATCCTGTACTATATTTTAGTTGTATGGATGCTTCTATTGCCATTAAACCTGTCTTTGATAGATTTCAAACAGTTGTTATAACATCTGGTGTAAGTTCTTTTATCTATTCAATGAATGGCCGAATGGTTACCATGTGCACGCTGTATCATAGGATCGGTCATTGAGTCAACTGGCATGGTTTCGATTCCCTAGTTCTACGTGACAAGGAGTAGGGTCGCCTTTCCAATCTCATGGGTTTTATCCGATCCTCCGGTTTCCTCCAACTGCTAAACATGCAGGCAAAATATTGAAATAAAGTTGAACCATGTGTTAGTCCCAAAGTGACCTAGTTTGTCAAATGGACGTTAAATCCCATCTCTCTCTCTCTCTCTCTCTCTCTCTCTCTCTCTCTCTCTCTCTGTAGAACCAACAATGATTTAATGACATAGTATAATTCGATTTTAACAATTTTTTCCTTGCAGACTCTTTCTCCATTAGATATGTATCCCAAGATTCTTGATTTCCGTCCAGTTACTATGGCAACCTTTACAATGACTCTAGCCAGAATTTGTATATGTCCTATGGTAAGATAAAAATAATAGTTCTTCAAAGAATTTCATATTGAAAAATAAAAGTTTTTCAGATCAAGAAGTATGGTTGGATTTAAAAGCTGGATTCTAGGGCTATTGTTTAATTCATATTTGGCAGTTTTGACAGACTGACAGTGAAATTGACAGGCTGGAGAATTATTTTGTCAGTAAATTGACTGACCAGCTTCATGGGTTTTCTCTGGGTCCTCCAGCTTTCTCCCACTGATAAAGAGCAGTATGTGCAGGCACATTATTATATAAAATTAAACTATATGTTAGTTCCAAAATGATTAGTTTTTGAAAAGTGGAGGTTAAAGCCCATTTGCTCCCTCTCTTCCCTTGAAGACAAAGCCCTCCACTTTAAGACAAAGCGCTTAAATGACAAACATAGACATGAATTATCTGTAAATATTAACTGTTTGATGTATTACAGATTGTTAGTAAAGGTAATGATCAAGTTGCTATGTCATCAAAATTTGAAGTTAGAGAAGATGTAGGTTAGTATGAGTTTTATTGATATATATCAATATATCATGATGCCGTCTTCAGGCCTGATAGGGTTTTTTTTGTGAAGTCATAAGAATTGTTATTGAGTCGATTCTCCGCTTGTACATGCCGAGGAGTAGGATCACCTGTTCGACCTACTGGTTTCTCTCCAGTTTCCTCACGCAAGCAAACTTTTGAAATAAAATTGAAGTATAAGTTATTCCCGAAATGATCTAGTTTGTGTTGAGTGGATGTTAAACCTCATTTCTCTCTCTGTGTCTCTGTCAGTCCCGATATGGTGGGCTAGTGATTTATATATTTAAAGATATTTATTTTGTTTCTAGCTGTGATAAGAAACTATGGTACGTTACTGGTAGATATGTGTGGAGCGGTACCAGATGGAATTGTCTGTTTTTTTACAAGTTACGTTTATATGGTTCGTATATTTTAAGTCAAAATATTTGTTGTAGAATCTAAGGCCAAAGGAACAAAATATTCTGGTTTGCAAATAATCTGGCATCACTTAAAAACGGTTTCCGCAGCCTATTTTTTTTTTTTTTAAATTAAACCAAATTACTGCATGTAAATATTTTACCCTTGTGACAGCAAGTAAATCGGTAAAAAATTGAATGAAACCAAATATGTGTTGTAGACTCCTTTATCAAGTACACAGCCCTGATAAATGTTAATGACAATCATGAATGATACTGGATAATCATTCCTACCTATATACAACAGGGGGTATCATAGTGTCTGTCATTGAGTCAACTGACGAGGTTTCGATTCCCCGCTTGTACGTGACAAGGAGTAGGGTCACCCGTCCTACCTCGTGGGTTTTCTCCAGGTCCTCTGGTTTCCTCCCACTGTGCTAGCAAACTCTTGAAATAAAATTGAGCCATATGTTAGTCCCAAAACGACCTAGTTTGTGTCAAGTGGAAATTAAACCCCATTTCTCTCTATATATATTATTAAGTGCCTTGAAATGTGATATTTTTGGCAACTGTTGTCTGAGAGCCAGAATGTATTCTTGCTGGCCTATAATTTGATTTCAAAACTTTAATCGTAAACATGTCACTAGATATTGATATATTGTTACGTTAATCCTACAAGGTTACCTTATCTTTTTTATTATTTGTTTTATTTTGTTTCAGGAAAATATTGTGGCATCTTGGTATGAACAAGTAAGTAAAAAGATTATTAAAATGGAACCACTCTGATTAAAACAGAGAGCCTATTTTGTTTCCTATTTTATGGTTCAAAATTTCGTTTTACTTGTCTTTGCTACACTAGGATCTAGAAGAGTTCTTATATAACAGAGGTTCAGATGGGGGGGCGAAACTAGGCCTCATGTACATATGGGCGTGCAGGTTAACGAAATGAAGTTAAATTAAAACGGAAATTTCATATTTTCTAAGAAAGTCAAAACATAATTATTTCTATGTCTTTTGCTCGAAAGGTTGTCAACTCTCTATTATATGATCATGGGCAATATTTTACAGGCACAAAAATCCTTGACACAGAAAATAATAACACAATTACAATCACCTCCCTTGTTTTCCCAATCCCCTCCATACAATGGCGATCTTCAAACATTTGAATTTGAAGTTGAAAATGATATTTTTGCCAATCTCTCAACTGGCAATAGTGAATTATAGGACTAATTGGATTATTCTTTAACAAGGTAGGACTGTTTATAGATGCAATCTATTTTAGGGCTTTATTTTAATATATTTTAAAAATATAACTAAAAAATATGAAATTGCCGTTTTAAGTGAGGTTTAAAATCCTACTGTTCTGGTTGGATGAGCTAATATAGACAGTAACACGCCATGCAGCTGTGCTATGAAATCAGATTAAAACACGGATCCTGTTTCGTTTCGTTTTTTATAGTTCAAAATTTCGTTTTACTTGTCTTCACAACACTAGGATCTGGAACAGCTATTATATATGCGTCTTTAGTTGATGTGAGGAATTAACCAATACAACGGTCTGTTACAGCGAATTCTTTGTGTTCTCTGCACAGAACTGTGAGTAAACCACTAGAAACATCAAGGTTGATTGATTAATCAATATCTGACATCATAGGGTCAAAAGCTGCTCGTATGACCCCTTAAGCGACAACTGGTCAACTCTTCATTTAGTGTCGGCCATCGAAAGTATAAATAAAACCAAAATCAGATTGAAGTAGAATCAAATTAATAGAAATCACATCAAATTGACCATTCTTACTTCAGTCCAAGTTGTAACCTTTTGAAAGATTAAACATAAGTTTTTTGTATGAGAATGTGAGATGTTAATTGAACGCAGAATATATTCTTCTAAAAATGCTCAAAATATACTTTGTGTTTTCGACTAAACTCGTCAATTTACTAACTAAAGTGTCGGTCAACTGGCTTAGTTTCTGACCAACGTATACACAGATGGACTTTGTAGTTACATAGCATCTGTCCGGCAAAGCAGCGATTTCCTTGTTTGTCCCCGAGGGTGCCACTCAAACCAAGCTACACATGTAAGCTGATACCATTGACTAATGAAGCTAGACCTTTTAGTAATGACAATTTATGTCATTAAATCATGTAAGTGGTCATTAGTACAAACTAATGTTTAGTATGTATAGAAAGTGGTTAGAAATTCTACAATAGTCATTAATTAGCAGGGGCCTATTTCACGAAATTTTAACTAAGATAAGATCCCAATTTTAGTAATTTGATTGGATAATATTAGATTGATTTTAGTGCTTAGCCAATCAAAATTGAAGTATCTACTAAAATTGGATTTTATCTTACGTTAAAATTTCGTGAAACAGGGCCCAGGTGTGTAACTACATGTAGCTGTAAAACATGTCACTACTGATGTAATTTTTTAAAATCTGAGTAAATAAAGATATTGGATCCTTTTGTTTGGGTTTTGAATTGAATAGATATATTGACAATTGTTCTAGATTCTGATGTACGTTTTACGGCGGTAACAAGTCCATGCAAATCAGTGATTGGCATCATGCTATAATTGCTGAATATACATATAAGTTTAAAAAGTCTAAAAGTTTAAGTAGCCAAGTCTCGAACTAAATATCATACAAAGTCTTCAACATTGAAATAATGAATTATTTGTCAATTTCATTCAACATTGATGGGCCTCTGATATCCAATATACAAGACAAAATAAATATTTTACCATTGGTACACGAATCATGTACCATAATGAATAATGCACACTGATGATCTCTCGGCCTATTTTATTGTCTGTCATGGAAACTTAGTGTATTTGCTCAGATTATTCATCCGTCGGTTGGTTACACATCCACAATTACCAATGAATAATCCCATTACCTATAAAAGAATGAATATAAAGTCGGCTATATGGACTGCACAAACAACTTAGCTCTTGTGGACGTATGTTTTATTGTCCGGCAACCAGTTTTTTTTTCAATCTTTCCTGAATACTTATCATTCAGTTGAATTTTAATTGTTGAAGGTTTTAACTGCTGTGTGTTGTTGATGTATAAGAGGATCCTAAACTGTTTGGTGCAGGAGAGAGGACCTTAAACCCTTTTTGGAGTGGAAAAGAGGACTTTAAAAACCCTTTTGGCGCATCAGACAAGGATGTTGAACCCCTTTGAAGTCATCAGTGAAATCTAAACAGACACAAAAAGATCAGCTTGCATTGTTTATTTCTAGATAAAAATCTGAGACAAAAGTTTGTAAATATTTGAAGATAGAAAAATAAACGGAAAACAAAGTAACAACATATGTATAAACATTGATTCATGTAGGAAATTATTATAGCACTATTTATAGTCAAATATATATCACACAAAAACAATCATCATTATCACATTTAATATAATATCACAATCTCAAGGAGATAGAATAATACACAAGGGTGGACTGAGAGGGAGCCGGAATGTAGGATGGACTCGGGAGGGGGTAACGATAAAAGTTAATGTTTTCACATAGTTTGGGGACCCTGTTGCGTTGTTTTCGGTGAATTGGCAAACAAGACAGTTTCTATATGCTCTAAAAAGCACCATTTACAGTCAGATTTTGAAACGATTCCTTGTGTCAAAGTGGAAGAGTAAGCCCCTCCCCTCCTCCCCCCCCCCCGACACCCTAGAGTAAGAGCCCCCCCCCCCCTTTAGGACACCCCAGAGTGAGCCCCCCAGGACACCCAATAGTAAGACCCCCCAAGAATAAGACCTCCTAGGACACCCTAGAATAAGGCCCCCCAGGAGACCCTAGAGTAAGACCCCCCCCCCCCCCAGGACACCATAGTGTAAGGCCCCGAACACCCTACAGTAAGCTCCCCCCCCCCTCCCAAGACACCCTAGAGTAAGGCTCCCCAGTCCAACTCTTCAATAATATACATACATTATCCAATATACATAAATCTTAGACAATAATAGAAGTGATATTTTGGTCAATATATTATATTCATTCGTAGTAAAGGGGATGGGGCTATGTATATATTGCCATATTGAGTTCACAGCTAAACTGAATAACTAACATTTCATTGATACACAGAAATTATTTCTATACAATAAAGTTTTCTAACAAATTATATTTAAGACTTATTGGTCTGTTATCCAATATACATTAGCTACCAGTAGGGGCAGAGCTATTGGGCCGTATTGAACCCACGCTATTAGGCCATATTTAGTACTCTTACATTTAATACAGAAAATGTTTGATCTTTTTAAATTAATCACTTAATATAGAAAACCTTATTTGACAACATTTGAATATACATAAATTAACATATTTTAAGAAAGTGACAGTAAAAAAAACAATAGTTGCTTTCGATGATACTCAATGAATTGTAACAGTTTTTCAACAATGGTTTGAAACTGAACATTAAATACAGCAGCAGATTTACATGATACCTGAGTTATAGTGTTGCTATAATAAACATTGAAGTTTGGGCTAAAACATGAACGAAGCAAAGTTATATTAACTTCCGAAATGAAATGGGGTTTAACGGTTTAACGTCCTACTGTTCTGTTCCGAACTGGGCTAATGAATACAGGCTTGCATTGTACGGTTTGCTGTGAAGGAAATTTTACCCAACCTACTCTTATATCGAATTCCAACTGTCAAGAGATCTTTTACGTGCGCGCCAATCTGTACACAGGACAGTTTTCCGTACATTCCAATCGACTAGAGAGTTGTCCTTGTCAGGACCTCCGTCCTACCCTACTAACAAGGGGAACTACGCCGGAAAATCTGGATGAATTTTCTCAGCCAATGCAGGGATTGAACACCCGACTTTAGTATATAATTTACTAAATGATTAATCTTAATGATTTAAAAGCAAATAACTTTCCAACTTACCTAAGTTTACAATGATAGATAAAAATTTGAGTGAAAAAAAAAGATTTACAAGAATTAGATGGGATTGACTGAAAAAGTTAAAACAGAACCAATTTTGATGACATTGAAACAAACTCATTCATTTCTGGCTGGTTTCATTACATTGACAATGTAATTCATAACACTACCAACGTCATTGAATACATTACCAATTTAATTCATTATATTACCAATGTAATTAATTATGATTACATTACCAATGTAATTGATTACATTACCAATGTAATTGATTACATTACCAAAGTTATTGATAACATTACCAATGTAATTGATTACCATTACTTTTTATATGTAATCATTACAATTAATTACCATAACTGTATAACTATATAAAAAACCTTTATTTTACAAACTAAGAAATGGCAAAAAAGAATTCAAAGATGAAGTGCCAAACAATATCTTTGATTCATAATGATAGACCAATATCTTGGCATGATTGATTTCGCTTTCCTCCATTATAGAGAGATCGAAATCGCAAGACTAGGCTACTTATCAAAATCTGATCAAATTATATCTTATCTAAGATATAATTAAAGATAAACAAACCAGTGCCACCTATAAGTGTTGGGTAAAATATTTTGATGTGCCTCTTTTTAATCTGATCGTTTATATAGCATTGGTATTGTTTTTCTTAATTGCATGTTAGATAACCAATTAGAGTGGACAGATTACATGTCATTCAAGAAATGAAAACAAAAATCAGTGGCTTAAGTCATAGCTAACACTATGCAGGGAAAAAAAATTATTATGAATAAAAATAAAGATTAGTAGCTACAGTCATAATTATAGCTAACACGATGCAGGAAAAAGAAAAAAAAATTATAAATAAAAAGGCAGATGTTGTGAGTCTAATCATAATTTAGAGCTAACACGATGCAAGAAAAAAAATTGTGAATAAAAAGACAGATGTTTAGAGTCTAATCTTTAAACTACAGGAAATAAAATGGGGTTTAATGTCCTACTGTTCTGCTCCTACTGGGCGAATGAAGAGGATTAGCTACAGGACAACTATATAGTGAGATATCTATGTATACAGACAGCTTAGTGTATGGAATGCAAAGACATACACTCGAACAAAAATGAAATACATAATAATGATTCATCCATAATCCCTCAAATTTTCTTACCTTTTTATCACCGATCTACAATCCAGAATCCCCAAATTTATCCAACATTAATTTCCATGGCAACACAAAAATAACACACACATTTTGTACATCCAATATCAAACAACGGAACATAATTACTTTACAGAAAAAAAAACAAACTGAAACTAGAATTGCACATATAAATCGTGGACATAACGTCCATCACACAAAAAAATGAATTCAAACATAGAATTAATTGCACATTCAGCATATTTTAGCACTAGCCGATGATAACAAAAAAAAATAAGAATAACACGTTATATGATAAGGATAGATGGAGATGTTCAATGGACAGCATGGTGTTCGTCAATAATGGCCGATAACTGTTGAATAACGAAGGCATTATCCATCGTTGACTTTCTGGCGTCCGAAGCCAGTTGATGACATAAATCTAAGAGTTTCTCTTCAACGTTACGTTTCTGAACTTTAGGGCGGGTGTTGTTGGTTCTATTTCGTTTGTTCGCAAACCATGATTTGACTTGGGTGATGGAGATGCCTCCAAGCCGAGCGATGTCCTCCTTATCTTGTTTCGAAGGATAAGGGTTCTCCTTGTTCTGCTCGTACCAACGCTGCATGACGGAAATGGCGTCTTGATTCAGGGGCTCGTTGTGACGTGCACGCTTGCTACAGAGACTTGATTTATCGTCGGCGTCAGATGACTTGCGTTTGACTGGATTACTTGGTTTAACCGTTTGTACATTAACTGCGCCAGACTTTCGATTGATGAAACTGTCGACGATGTCTTTCGTTGATTTGGTAGATGGTAATGGAACAACAGGTGCTGACGACGGGCTGGCTTTAGATGTTTGACTCTGTCCTTGGAACATGGCTGAAGAAGGTGTCAAGGTCGATGAAACAGCGTCTGATTGAACCTGGTTACCAGAAGTTACCGTGGATGATGGCATTGGAGTCACACATCGTGTTGGTCGTTGAGCCTTGGTTTTTATGTGTTTGTGGCCTTTTCCTGATATTGGCAACGGAAACTGATTATACTTGGGCATCTGCCAGGATTCAGACTCGGTTTTGTATCCGCTGTTTCGTCCGAGCATCTCTGGAGAGAAAATTGGATAGCCTGAGGTGGGTTTCCATCCACAGATGGCCGACTTGTTGACCATTTTTCGTGTCATGTCGCTGCACATCAACGGAACCGGGTTAATATGGTGATAGTTCTTCCAGTCTTCGGTATTCTCTGGAACATAAACAAAATACTTCTGATTGGTTTCTTCCATTTGCGTCAGCGTTTGTTTATGGGACATGAAGATCGGGGAAACAGGATCCTCAGAGAAGAAGCCACTGTCTTGTTCCGTGGATGGTGCTGGACTCTCCGACATTAGAGGAGTAGCGGGCGAGCATTCTGGACTGCTAACTGGACTATACCAATGACTCAACCGTTCTTTACTCATCTCACTCTTAATCTGGTTCTCCATCTGAAGTACGGACAGAACGAGGTCAGGGGTCGAGCAGGTACGATCACTGACAGAATCGTGACAATTTTCAGTGGTCATTTTGCTCTTTTCGTAACTTGTGGGGGTATCGCTTGTTTTCTGATCACAGTATTTAGACATATCGGTACCAGTGTCGTAATAGTTCGAATAGTAAACAGGGTATTGCCAATCCTCGTAAACGACCCCACCAGAACGGGAGGATAGGTTGTAATACTCGCTGTACTGGGCAGCAGCTAGGGGGTTGATGACCTGAGCCCCGTGGTAATTCTGGAGGGAGGGGCAAGACAGCTGTTCCCAGCTTGAATAACTAGGGATTTGATGACTGGATAAAAGCTGATTTTTGGCTTCCGTCGAGTGGTACGTTTGACAGTGAGCAACTGATTCACTTGACGCAGTCGTGACAGCAGTTGACTGCTTATCCTCATCAGAACTACTCTCTTCATTTTTCAATGAAGGTTGCTGTGATGGTGGATGATCAGAGTGTTGTGGATGCTCAATCAAAGATCTATTTTCATCAAGTTTCTGTGAGTTATTGTAACAGATGCCAGCCATTGCTGTGTACAGATCAGGCAGTTTAACTGTTTCAGTTGGTTCAGCAGAAACCTGAGTTGATTTCCCACCATTATTCTCTGACATCTTCTAGTTCATTCAATTCAACCACCTGACAAATCAAGTCTTTTGATTACCAGTTCAACTGACAAATGGTTGTATCTTCAACAAGCCCCTGCCCTCAATGAACAAATTTCAACCAAGCTTATTGTTCAGCCCCTTGTCAAACTGTCCCATTCCTTCTCATTGGCTAATATCATGTCCAAGGATAGCTTGCAAGCTCTGATTGGTCATTGCTCAATGCATGTGCATTACATGTCAAAGGTTATTTTTAGCTGGTCAGGTCAAAGAATCCCCAATTGTAGGTCACTATTAACCCAGATATCAGACAATAATAGGAAAGACTTGACTTTGTTTTGGTTTATAGGAAGCAAAATTATCCATCATTCTCCATCTTTTTGCTTTGTTTAAAATTGTTTTTCTTTTAAAGAAAATATTTTGATACATGGTGATACATTTTTTTTAAAAAAGAACATTTTTAGAAGTAAATAATTTTCATATGAGAAAGAGAGAAATGGAGTTTAATGTCGACTTGACACAACTAGGTTATTTTCGGAATAACACATGGTTCAATATTTTTTTAATAATTCTCTTATGCGTAGGAGTCTTTTAGCAGTGGGAGGAAACCGTGGGAACCGTGTAGAAAACCCAAGAGGTTGGACAGGCAACCATACTCCTTACCACTTACAACCAGGGGAATCTTTTTCATATGCCCACAAATGTCTTTACTAAGAAGTAATTTATACACCCAGCAATATTGTTGTCACTTCATCCGTCGTCTATCCACAGTGGACTGTTTTTAAATTTGCAGGGACACTTCATTTGGTCATAAAATAAGTTGTAGAATTGCCTCCACCATTAACATAAAACCTTGTGAACCTGCTAGGATAGACTTCTTTAAATAATTTTATTGAACCTGGTGAGATTGCTTATGAAAAATCTTGTTAACGCTATAGAGGTTAAAGTTAATATCTGATTGACTTACATTTATACACAGTGTTTAAGGTCACGAGACCATGAATGCTATTGATTTTCAATGATTTCTGATAATTACCGCCGGAGTTATGGCCGTTGATTGCTTGGAATAATCTTGTGGACGATGTAAGGCTAAAGTTAATATTCAATTGACTTTACATTTATACATAGTGTTTGTGGTCATCAGATGAAGAATCCCAATTCCTATTGATTTTCAATGATTTCAGATAATTACTGCAAGAGTTATCACCCTTGATCACTTTGAAAAATCTTGAGACCAGGGTTATCAACTGATTGATTGTATATTCATACACCTTGTTTACGCCTATATATAATCGTTTCGACTTAAGATAGCGTAGTTATCATCTGATTGGGGAGGTTGGGATGGCCTAGTGGTCTAGAGTGCCGGGCTTCGACCTCTAGCTGGCCGGTCACCTCTAGCTTGTGGCTGTGGTTTCGAACCCTGGTGTGAGCGTATGTGGCGTGGAGATAGGGGCGTCTTCTCAATCTCGTGGGTTTCCTCCGGGCACTCCGGTTTCCTCCCTGCGCGCAAGCAAATTATTGAAATAAAATGAAACCATATGTTACTCCCAAAATGACATAGTTTGTGTCGAGTGGACGTTAAACCTCATTTCTCTCTCACTCTATCATCTGATTGGGTTTAAGGTCTTGAGACAAATAAGTATATTGATTTTCAATGATTTTTTTTTACTTCAACAGCTAAATCCATGATATTAAATGTTTTGTACACTAAACGTTACCATGGGCCAAACAAATCTTATAATTTTCTGATAATTACTTAATGAATTGTTATTCTTAATCAGATTTTAATGTATTATAACTGTTTCATTACCTGCTCCGACGATTTAGTTGCTGTGGGTGTATGTTTCGTTGCCTGGTAACCTATCTTTGTTTCAATGTTTGTTTTTCTATTTCAGGGTATTATTGACCAGATACAGAAACGTAAATTATTATTTATAGAAACACAAGATGCAGCAGAAACGTCTCTAGCTTTACTTAATTATCAAAAGGTAGGAATATATATTAAACATGCACAATATCCTTTCACACTCTTACCCTACATCCCCCACAACCCCCTCAACCCCCTTCGACCTCCTTTCACTCTTAATTATCAAAAGTTCGGATATATAAAGTAAACATGGGCACGCTATTCTTTTACACTCTTAATAACTCCTCAATTTCATTCCCTCTTAATGCCCGCCTCTACTCTACATCCCCCACCCACAACCCCCTTCAACCTCCTTTCACTCTTAAACACTATTCTGAGTATGAACTCACCCATCTCAATCTCTTTAACATTCTATCTCACTTAAACCTCCAATATCTTACTCTAAACTACCTTCCTTATCTCGCACTAACACCCCTAAGAGGAGCCCGCTTTCCAGACAAATCTCCCTTTTACATGGCATATGCCCATCTTCATTTATTTGGATAGAGAATGAGAAGTAAGACATTAAACGACATTTAAATCGTGGGTGTTTTATGTAAAATCTATCTATCTATCTTCACGTTAACAGGCTTGTGAGAATGGACGAGGTGCTGTATTATTGTCGGTCGCAAGAGGGAAGGTCTCAGAAGGAATAGATTTCGGTGAGTATTTTAGTGTTATTTGATATAAATGTCAAAAAAATTTATTTTCAGGATAGTAAACTTTTAGATGAACCAGAATGAAATAATGTTTGGACACATTTTCCTTTGACTATTTAAGCTGCATTTCTCCGGGTCCTCCTGTTTCCCCCCACTGCTAAGGACCCCTAAGCGCAAGCGAATTATTGAAGTAAAATTAAACCATATGTTAGTCCCGATATGACCTAGTTTGTGTTAAGTGGAACTTTAACCCCATCTAATAGCCCTGTGTGTAGCACTGGCAGCAAATTCAAATTGTTTGTGGGTATTTGAAATAATAATAGTGCCGCTTTTAAATTTCCAGGGCAAATTTCACTCATAGTATACTTGTCTCCATAAAACTCCAAAACATTTTTGGAATCATTTTAACAGGGGCATTATGTAAGAATAGATAATGTAAAATGAATAAATTGAAAATTTCATTCAAAATCCTTTATTTGAAGGGAAGTTATAAATGGTTGTAGTTTTGACAAGATGTGTGCATTGATAGTAAACACCGTACTGGACATTCAAGTCTTAGCATCACTTTACCATTTTAAATCATTAAATGGCTGATTAGTTCTAATGTACTTAAAGTTACATTCCCAGGTACAAACTGGGTGATTTGATGATATATTAGGACTAAAAACATATTCAAACTAATCAATTTATCATAATTTTGCTTCAAATCCTTCTCAAAACATTGTAATTGCCAGTATACCCTGCTATTTTTCTAGTAAGATTGGATATCTCTACTTTCCATATATACCATAATTGTCATACTTTTATAGGTAATAACCACCCGATAAATACTGTCCTGGGAACTCATCTTTAAAATCAGAGCCCTCCGATGACATTGAGAGTTGATTATTGTCTTTTCAAGTTAATTGATGTATAATTGATAATTTATATAACATTTCAGACTTAAAGAAAGACCTGCAATATGCCGCGTTAGCGCTTACATAATATATGTTATGTTTAATAATAATAATACTGTATTTGTATTTCAGATCACCATTATGGTCGTGCTGTCATCATGTTTGGTATACCCTATGTTTATACTCAAAGTAGAATTCTTAAGGTTGGTATTTTATAAAATTGTTTCCATGGGAGTGAAATAGGGGTTAGGGGTCTTCAATAGTGAGAGGAAACTGGAGAAAAACCCATGAGGTTTGACAGGCGACCCTATCCCTGTCCCGTACAGGAAAGGAGTTAAAACCACACCACTTGAGACAATGTCAGACCTTATGATCTGGCCCCGAGTTCACAAAGCATTCTCAGACTTAAGTTGAAAATTTACTCAACTTTCAATCACTGTTTATAAGAAATATCTTTGATCCAGAAACTCAAAACTTTGCATATAGTCTTTTATTACAGTATTTGATACATTAAAACAACAAAAGTTTTAGAGGGGTCTATATTTTAGCTACAATAAGGTGAACAATTTTGATTAAATTGTTTACTTAAGTCTGAGAATGCTTTGTGAACTGGGGGCCTGAATGCATTAAACCATTTGGTCATCAAAGGCTAGTTAGAATATGTTTATTTTGTTATTTGGAGGCTAGGTTCGAATATTTAAGTTTATTTTATTTGTAGACTAGGTTAGAATATAAAATGTCTATTTTGTTTTTTTTAGGCTAGATTAGAATATTTAAGAGAACAGTATCAGATACGAGAGAATGATTTTTTAACGTTTGATGCGATGCGACATGCTGCTCAGTGTGTTGGTAGAGCTTTACGAGGGAAGACAGATTATGGTATCATGGTATTTGCTGATAAGGTAAAGATAAATATTAATTTGCTTGATAGATGTGGACACAAATATACTAATCCACATGTTGAGTCGGTGACATGATCTTTGTAATGATAATGTTTATTAAGAAGGTTCACAATGGCTAAGTGGGTAAGACCCTGGGCTACTTGCTAGAGGTCGGGTGTTCGATCCCTGCATTGGCCAAGAAACTTCATCCAGATTTATTGATGTGGTTCCCCCTTGTCAGTGGTGCAGGATGGAGGGATGACAAGGACAGCTGTCTAGTCATTCTGATGGGACGAAAAACCGAGGTCCTGTGTACACATTGGCTTGAACGTAAAAGATCCCTTGATTGTTAAAATTCATTAGCCCAGTTTGGAGCAGAACAGTTGCAAGTGAAATATTTATTAAGGCCGTCAGTGGTGACACAGTGTGTAAGGCACTAGCCCCTAACCTCAAGTTCCTGGGTTCCATCCCAATGTTAATGGGGTCTAACATCCACTCAACACAAACTAGGGGTCTTTAGCAGTGTTAGGAAACCGGAGGATCCAGAGAAAACCCACGAGGTTGGACAAGCGACCCAACTCCTTGTCACTTACAACCAGGGAATCAAAACTATGTCAGCTGACTCAATGACAGACCTTATGATACAACGTGCACATGCTAACCATTCAGCCAGAATCTCCTACTCTTCAATGTACAGAGGGTCTGGGATCACTGTTCTGGGACTGCTGTCAATAAAATTTGTAGAATATTTTTCTAGATGATACAGACTACCGAACTCGAAGGGACATTAAAATATTAATGAATAGCTTCAAATTGCAAAACCAAAGGACTCTTTTTTAAATGAACTTGCTTTAATATTTTTATTGTAGAGATTTGCTCGTGCTGATAAACGTGGGAAACTTCCGCGGTGGATCCAGGAACATCTCACAGATAATCTGTGTAATTTATCCACGGATGAAAGTTTACAAGTGGCCAAAAAATTTCTGAGACTAATGGCTCAACCTTTCAGTCGGGTAAGAATTCTTGATATTTATGTCAAATTGTGACAAATCCCCCTTCAAACCCTGCCATTTTATGGATTATTTCAAATAGAATTTTCAGCTGTTATTGACATAATGACTCTTCTTGATTAAATTCACTGATTGTTATTTGAGGAATATTGATGTTTTTTCTCATATTATCAATTACATGTCAATTATGTCCGCAAGTTCTAATTGCACATTAATTAAAGTAGCTAAGTTTCTAACTTAATATCAACCAAAATCTTCAACTTTGAAAACAAAAATTATTTGTTAATTTAAATCAACACTGATGTTGTGATCTTACCGTAAAAAGATGGGCTTTCGATATCCAATATTTAAGACAAAATAAACATTTTACCACTAGTACACGATTTGTATACCATAATGCCTTTCAGCAGCAGTTCTAGCAAGAGACTCGAGGAACGAGGCTAGACACATTGCACCAAATAAAACGACGTTTGTAGACTGGAATAACCAGATGCTACAAATTTGCATTTGATTGAAACTGCTTGCTTATTTCGCCGAACATAACTGATATGAAATTAGAGTAGAAACGGAGACCATTGAATATTAATCAGTTTATATACATTCATATTACAGTATTATATGTGTTGCGGCCCACTTGTGTCAATTTCTAGGTCCCAAATGTTAGCGATTTAGTTCCTTTAATTATCAAATGTCAATATTTTAAAAGATGAATCTCTAAAAGCATAAACCGTTCAAAAAGGACTCAGTTCCATTCAGTATTTGTATAGTCATAATGAATTGAATAGTCCAGACATTTGGCATCCTCTGTAGATGATATCAATAAGACAGCGCCGTTGTCATATATAAATAGAGGATATTTGTCGTTTTAGTGTGAATAACACATTTTATTTCATCGAGAAGCAAGAAAACTTATATTTTCACGAATGCGTAGCATGAGTGAAAATATAAACGTTTTTTTGCTGAGAGATGAAATAAAATATGTTATTCACGACAAAACGACAAATGTTCTATTTATTTTATGATTTTACAATCATTTTAGGTAAAACAACATGGACTACTTTGTCCACCAGTGGAAAAACACTTTTATTTCACTGATAAAAACGCGGTATTCCACTATTGATCATAAAATAATAAATGTTACGTAATGTCTGTGATGGGCCTGTATTTAATCTGATCACATCAAAACAACGAAACACAACACAATTTATATAAACATCGGTGTGTGTAAAAGAACCCTTGACTGATGCAGGTTAAAAAATTGGCAGAAAAGCCACCATCTGGACAAAATTCGCGTTGACAATTCTGTTTCTGTAGCATACACATCTTTTTGAATTGTTTGCTATGGTATTTTGTATCGATTATAAAGATTTATTTATATTAGAATATTTTAAGAGAAAGTTTATTGGGGTTTTTGTTTAAGGGAACCACGGTGGCTAGGTGAGTAAGCCGCTGGCTCGCTTGTTTGGAGGTCTGGTGTTCGATCCCTGCATTAATAGAGAAGGTTCAGCCAAATTTTTCGGTGTGGATTCCCTTGTCAGTGAGTGATATAGACAGCTGTCTAGTCATTTGGATGGTACGAAAAACCAAGGCCCTGTGCACACATTGGTGAACATGTAAAAAATCACTTGACTTTTGGAATTTGATATAAGAGTAGGCCCGGGCAAAATTTCCCCCATAGCACACTGTATGACGTATGCTCGTCTTCATTATAATTAGCAGAACAGTAGGATGTTAAACCTCATTTCATTTAATTATTTTATTGACAGGAGGATCAACTAGGTTTATCGTTATTAACACTAGAACAGTTACAGGCCGAAGATATGCAGAAAAAACTTGAATCAAAAATGCAATACATCTGATGAAACTACTGTTGTCCTGTTTTTGTCTGCCAACAGAAAGAGAAGAAGGAAAATTAACAACAAATTCACAAGTAAAATGAATCACGAAAACGTGATGATCGAAGCCGTTACTTGTTTTTGTTGTTGTTGTGTTTTTCTGTGAGAAAGAAGTCTGTGACAATGTGGAGAGCTAACTACATTTATCTTCTCATTTACATTCCCAATGATAACAGGTACATAATGAGGATTTTGCCAAGGTAGTGGTTTGGTCTACAAACTGAATTCCCAAATGCCACTTTTTTTTTCAGCGGATTGCACACATTTTATTTGGCTGAACTACATGTGCTAAACTCCAAACATGTATCTCTGGCTACTTTGATGCAAGCTTAGGTGTAAATCTGGTCAAGAAGACACTGAATCTGGCATTTAAAACAGAATGTACAAGACCACTTTTCTAATTGAGGACAGGTTTGAGTGAAAATTTTGAAGGCAGAATGATAGAAATATCCATATATATTTCAACTTCTGTTTGTTATGAATATTATTTCACTTGTGAAAAAGGCTGCCCCTGTCTTTGTTGATATTTTTATATTATATAAAGATTACATGACAAAAACACATGATCAAAATAAAAACAAATATATAACAACCTGGATCAGTTATTAATTATTTTAGGCACGGATTGGGTGACCGAATGGTTAATAAATGCGTATTGCATCATAAGGTCTGTCGTCATTGAGTCAAGTGGCATGGTTTCAATTGCCTGGGGGGGTTGGGATGGCCTAGTGGTCTAGAGTGCCGCTCTTCGACCTCTAGCTGGCCGGTCACCTCTGGCTTGCGGCTGTGGTTTCGATCCCTGGTGTGAGCGTATGTGGCATGGGGATAAGGGCGCCTTCTCAACCTCGTGGGTTTCCTCCGGGCATTCAGGTTTCCTCCCACTGCTAAAAACCCCTCGCGCAAGCGAATTATTGAAATAGAATTAAACCTTATGTTAGTCCCAAAATGACTTAGTTTGTGTTGAGTGGACGTTAAACCCCATTTCTCTCTATCTTTCAATTGCCTGGTTGTACGTGACAAAGAGTAGGGTCTCTGTCCAACTTCTTGGGTTTTCTCCGAGTGCTCTGGTTTCCCTCCACTGCTAAAGAGCCATAGGCCCTACATGCAAGAAAGTTAATGAAATAAAATTGAACCATATGTTAGTCATGAAATGACCTAGTTTTTGTTAAGTGGTCGTTAAACCCAATTTCTCTCTCTATATATTCATTATTTTCAAGCAATGAAGTTTGATGTGTCAGGGGAGATAACTGTGTAAGTGTACTATTGGATGCAGACCACCAATTACTTCCACCATATCATGTCCTGTGAGTGTAGTGCTTCTATTTATAGTCTTTTCTCCCCTTTTGCATGTCAATTTTTGTTGATTTGTGGTTAAGAATTTCTAGCTGGATTTGGTGAATATTCAAAATCTGATGAAAATTCAGATCTATATTTTGTTTCGTTTTTTAATGCTTTGGATGGCCTACACTACATGAAGATCTGACCGGTTGTAGCGATAGGTCACGTCAGAGGTCATAAGAGCGGCTTTTGACCCTATAATGTCTGACATTTGATAACCCATCAGCATTGATGTTTCTTGTGGATTACACACAGTTTCGTGCAAAAAACATGCCTAAAGCTTGCATAACAGAAAGTGTCATTGACTAATCCCTCACATCAGTGGTAAACAACTCTTCCAGATCCTAGTGTAAAGCAAAGTTTTGAATTATAAAAAACGAAACGAAATAGGATCTGTGTTTTACTCTGAATGTAGATCTCAAAATTTAACTGATGAACCCTGTACAACCCTGTACTGCGAGGAGTATGGTAATACCAAGGTTGTGGACACTCTAGAGGTCACTATTTTTATGCGATTTTGATGAAACTTGAAATGTATGTTTACAATCCAAAGATCTTTTTGCAGGTCAGACTGTAACTTTTTGAATTATGGCCCCTGTTTGCACAAAAAAAAATTGTTTGTTTTTAAGCGTATATTGCCTGGCAGCTGCTGGTTTAATTGAACAATAGAATACAATCATTTTACTACAGCGATGTTTCGACTAGGATTCTCTGTAAACATTTTGAAAGTGAGGGACTGGGCTGGGTGGTTCCGCTATATACTACTGAATTAGTTTTGGGTGTTGTCGAGTGTGAAGGTATAATAACAATCGTGTTCATGTATTCCATACAGAGATTGATGTGTGACTTTCATTATATTTATGATATTCTTGTGGGAGTTTGATTATATTTCTATTTGACAAAAAATAATTCATGTACGTACATGACTAAAACAACACTCCACCATAGTCAAATTCTTTCATGAAAAGAGATATTGGTATATGTATTGATGATAAAAAAAAATAAGATACTGTTTTAAGTACAATAAATACCTTCCTCGGTCAAATCAGAGAGAGGGATGGGGTTTCACATCCACTTGGTTATTTCGGGTCTATTATATTATAAGGTGTTATTTCAATTAGTCACATGTGCAATGGGAGGACACCAGTGAACCTAGGGTAGACCATACTCCTGCGCAGTGTTTCGTTTGATTAGAACTAATCCACTTCACACTGCTATCTTGAGTGAACATTGTTGTGCTAAATTATTATTGGTCAGTAGTGCCATTACCAACCAATGACCTACATTGTAACAAACAATATCGGGGTTACCGCAATGTATCTAGTGACAATCGCGACTTGTTTACGTCATAACCCGCGAAATTTATTATGCGCGATTATCCAGTGCCAACATGTTTTCTTCGTCGGCCATTTTGAAAATTATGCCGAATGCGAGAAGAGAGGAGGGATTTGATTGGACGTTAAAAAGAGACACGCCCCGCCCAATTTCAAGAATATGACTTCTATCCAGCAATGGTAAGAGAGGGATTTCTCGCGCCATTGCTTCAGGAATATGAGGGTAGACCCACTAGGCTGGACAGGCAACTCAACTCCTTGTCAGGTACAAGCTTAGGGTCAAAATGAAAATGAAATGAAATGGGATTTGAGATCCCTTGGCAGTTGGAATTTGATAGAGAGAGAGAGAGAGAGAGAGAAATGGGGTTTAACGTCCACTCAACACAAACTAGGTCATTTCTCGTCTAACATGGTTTAATTTTATTTCAATAATTGGCTTGCGCGTAGGGGTTTTTAGCAGTGGAAGGAAACCGGAGTGCCCGGAGGAAACCCACAAAGTTGAGAAGGTGCCCCTACCTCCATGCCACATACGCTCACACCAGGACTCGAAAGGAATTTGATATAAGAGTAGACCTTAGCGCTGCTGCCCGAGCAAAATTTCCCACATAGCAGACCGTATGGCATTAGCCCAGTTCAGAGCAGAAGAGTAGGACGTTAAACCCCATTTCATGTTTTTGATGATCATTTCATTTAGATATGTCTGACAAGCTTTATAAGGATAAATCAGTTCATCAATATCATTAGCATGTGTCATAAAGTCTGTCATTGAGTCAACTTGAGGGGTTTAATCTCCCTGGTTGTACGTGACAAGGAGGAGGGTCGTCTGTCCAACCTCTCGGCCTTCCTCCGGGTCCTCTGGTTTCCTACCAAGGTTAAAGACCCCAACATGCAGGCAATTTATCGAAATGAAATTAAACCATAATGTTAGTCCTGAAATAACCTAGTTTGTGTCATTATAAATTATATTGTAATTTTTAAAAATTGGACATTTAACTCTCTCTCTCTCTCCACTCCCTTCCATTATAGTCATATAATATCACCTAATCCAGATAACAAATTAAAAATCAATATAATCTATTTTATAAATCACCCAGTAGCTTTATACAATAAATTTACTTTGATGAGCCTTACATTTAAACACGCTAAAATAATTGATCACCTTTTACAAATCACCCAGTAGTTTTATACAATAAATTGACGTTGAAAAGCTTTACATTTAAATAAGATAAATAATTGATCTTATTTTACAAATTGCCTGGTAGTTTTATACAATAAATTGACTTTGATAAGCTTTACATGAAATAAGAAAAATAATTGGATGATTTGTACATATTGACTTGATCAATAGATTTATGTATGGAATTAGTGACAATTGAATAAATGTATTGTTAGGGTTCGTGCTCATTCATTGTAACTAGAACTAATA
Source organism: Patella depressa (assembly GCA_948474765.1). Taxonomy (NCBI): domain Eukaryota; kingdom Metazoa; phylum Mollusca; class Gastropoda; family Patellidae; genus Patella; species Patella depressa. The sequence continues at coordinate 74,568,637 of OX419719.1, forward strand.
AACTAACCGTGGATAGGTTACCATTAATACATTCTTACATTCAGCTAATAAATTCGTACACTACAGAGAATACCAGTTATCATTTATACATTTGATGTTTGTGTGAATCATTTGGTCGTCGTTGATTCAATGGATATTATTATTGTATTAGTGGACAGAGGTAGGACGCGGTTGTGATCTGATCAAGGACAAAAACTACACCCCAACAGATTGTTGTTGTATTGGTGGACAGAGGTACGACTAGTTTGTGATTGTGAGCGAGAGCAAGGACAAAAACTACACCCCAACAGACTATTGTTATTATATTGGTAGACGGAAGTGAGTGTAAGGACAGAAACTACACCCCTATTGGATATTATTATTGTATTGGTGGACAGAGGTACGACTACGTTGTGAAGTGAGCAAGGTCATTAACCACACCCTAACAGACCATTGGTATTGGTATTGGTGGGCGGATATTATTATTGTATTGGTGGACCAAGTTACAATTTGAGGGTGGCATATAGTATTGTCGGCAACTACACCTGAGTAAGTAAAAATAATTCTTTTGTTCAGACTGTTGTGATGTGAGCAATAATATAAAGTATACCCCATCTGTAATTGAATATGAAATTTGATGAAATGAAATGAAATGTAATTTAATGTCCTCCTTTTCTGGTCCGAACTTGGCTAATGAAAGGTAATTTTGCTACGACCTACTCTTATATCAAATTCCGACTGCCAAGGGATCTTTTATGTGCATGCCAATATGTCCACAGGATCTCAGTTTTTTGTCCCATCCAAATGACTAGACAACTGTCCTTGTCAGGCCATCCGTCCTGCTTCACTGACAAGGGGAAACTACGCTGGAATAATATTTGATATTGGAAACTACACTCCTAATGTGATTATGTAGAAATAATTCTTGTTATCTGATTCCATTCATCCATGGTTGTTTTATTGGTGCTACTCGTACTTAGTTTGATAAATACCCAGGGTATTGTCAGAAATAACACACTAAACATCTACATAGCAATAGTTCTATTGTTTGATTCATTTATGACTATTTGTTATGAAGTGATTAGAGAGTTATTTCTAAGACTATTGAATGAAATCCAGTAAGCTACAGGTATATATTCCCTTAATTAAATATTTGTTCAAGAGACACGTAGTCATGTGAGGGATACCATATTGAATCTATTACCAAATATAATATTACGAAAGTTGAAATCTCCATTTATATAAATAATAATTGTTTAATGAGTTACAGGAGACTCTGTGACTCAGTGAGTAAAAAGTTGATGTGCTCACACTATAACCCAGATATCATTTAATCTTGTGTATTTAGCACAAATTTATTTCAAATCACAGTTTGAAAATTCGTTAAAAATCACCTCAAATCATCTTATTTGTTCTTGTGTCCAGTTTAAAACTGACTGATTAATTTTGATAACGAGTATCCAATTTACAAAAAAAAAATTGATCATAATACATCGATTATCAGTTGGGTTGTTTATTTTTTAAGAGACAAAATATTGTTGTTACGGATGGTACAAAATACACATTGGCTTGTATGTAAAAGAATCCGATATAAGAGTAGGACATAGTGCTGGTGTCCGGGCAACATTTCCCTCATAGCAAACTGTACGGTGCTCCAGTCGGAGCAGAACAGTAGGACGTTAAACCCCCTTTCATTTCCCACCATTAATCAAATTAAGATGGTATCAACAAGGTGAATTGGGTTTAACTACATTATTTTGGGACTAACATATGGTTTAATTTTATTTCAATAATTCGCCTGCTCGTCAGAGTCTTTAGCTTCAATATAAACGTAAAAAATTTTTAGAAGTGTAACGTCAGTCAAACTAACCTCCTTAGACAGTAATAAAAGTATCTCTTTATTGGTTTACCAATGTGATCATAATTGAGCTTCAATGTAATGTAAAAAAAGAATAAATATATTCAAACTTTTTTGTATTGAAAAGAACTCTATAACACCTTTGGTAATTACCTTTTTATGGGTCATATGATACCTGCATTCAAAATACAAAAACCCTATACATTTATTGCAGTATGCTTCACGCCTTTTTGGGGTACCTGTAATTACCTTTCTTTTCAATCATATTATACCAATACACTTAGGTCTTGTAATGTTCGATTTTTTAAGATTAGAAAGAGTAATATTATGAATAAATACTAAATGTATTAATGATAATTACAAAATATATTATATGTAATTACATGTACAAAATATATTATAGATAAATACAAAATATATTATAGATAGATACACAGACAATGTATCATAGATAGATACAAAATATATTATAGATAAATACACACTATATATCATAGATACTGGTAAGTGTAAAATTAACGATTCAAAATCACAAAGGGAATAACAGTGTGTATGGCCCATGGGTTCCATGTCGGCCGTATATGCTGGTCAAGACCTAGGGCTATGGAAAATGACAGTGACTAGATTTGACTCAACAGTTATTTTGCACCCCTTTTTTTCAAAACCCAATTTTCAAATAATGACAAACATCATGGCTACGATCAACCTCCACTATGTAACTATATAATTGTACGACCAGTACAGAATAATGCACTCGTATAGAAGCCAAATAATCTTGTGATTGGTGTTATAGAGATGTATGTAACATAGCCCTTAGTTTAGTAATATCATAAATATCTGATCATCTATTAATATCTGCATATAAGATGTGTCATAAAGTATAAAAATTGATTATTCAAAATCAATAATGGAAGAGCCGTGTGTATAGGCCTTTAACTTCATATTATTAAAAATAACAGATCAGGTTGCAGTAAAATTTGAAGAGGTGTTATGGATGAGTTAACATTAAATACTTATAAAAGTTATTAACTGGTTATAAAAGCACATGTATCATTAGGTACAGTAGGTGAAAGATAAACTATACTGATATCACCACTGTAAATTTCTTTTGCAAGTACTTTTCTAGGGAAGGACTTATTTTGCTTAAATGATGAACAAACACCGATTTGGAAATAAGGCATTTATTAAAATGACAAATGCTGAATATTAATCATATAAACAAATAATACTCAGTGATAAGAATATTGGAAATCAGAGAAATTGTATAAAAGGCAAAGATGGGATATCATCTGTGGAAATTTCTTTATACTTGTATGTTTTTAAATATTAATATTACACCCCTTGACATTTATACTTCTTTATTTTTTAGTTTGTAAAATCTGCCTGGACACATACAAATGAGTGCTGTTACTGGTAAGTGGTCAAATACATTAATACATCCAGCCTCATGGGTTTTCTCTAGATCGTCAGGTTCCTCCCAGAGCTATAAATTTGTCCTGAAATGACCTAAATTGTGTCGAGTGGATATTAATCCCAATTTCTCTCTCTCTCTCTTTTTTAAACTGTTAAAATTTTCAATAAAAATGCATATTCAACAATTAGTATCAATAAAAGATGATTATTGATTTCAAATTGTTCTTATTCTGACTTATTTCTGGCAGACATATGTTAGTCCTGAAATGACCTAGTTTGTGTTTAGTGGCCCTTAAACCCCATTTCTCTCTCTTTCTTTCAGCAAATTACTTAGATTAAAGTTGTCTATATAACCCAGGAATGTACAAAGATGAGTTTAATCAGTGTTGGTTATACTGGACAATAATAAGAGAGAAGAACTCACTACTTGTTTATGTTTTTGAATAGTGTTCACCATGGCTCATTGGATTATACAAGTTGGATATAGACACACATGAGTGATAGAGAACTTTATTAAACTATGTATGTAGGAGAACTGTATACAAAAACAGAGAAAGAACAACCAATATATGATTTTATTATAGATATCTCAATTAGATTTGTGTTGACAGAGAAGATATCAATTTAGAAAGGAGAAGAAAACCACTGCAATTGTAAGTATATATTAGAAACAGTACAGCTACTGAAAGTTCCATGGGATTTTTCTGATCGATTTCAAATTGTCATTTGTGCAGGAAGGAGGGTCTGACAAAGATTACTGTAGTGGTCGAGGGTAATTCTATATGTACCAAGTCCCACTTTGGTGTTCCAAGGCGTCCGCAATCTATAACAATGTTACCTATTTGAAGTCTAATGCATATTCTGAACACTAGCCACAGCAAATCTGCTATATATAGGTGAAATCCCGGCGGTAGCACGGGACTCTGTTGAATGGCAGAAGTAGTCCCGGTTATCTTGACGGACATCTGTAATCTACAGGGCAAAATCACAACATTACCATCTAATCAATCGGATAGGACAAGAAGTTTGTACACATTGGCATTCACATAATATAAGAGAGGGAGAGAAATGGGGTTTAACATCCACTGCAAACTAGGTCATTTCGGGACTAGTACAATTTTATTTCAATAATTTGCTTTAGCAGTGGGAGGAAATTGGTGGACCCTACCCCTTGTTAATTACAACCGATGGTGATGAATCAAAACCACATCACCAGTCTCAATGACACACCCACTAGAGATGGTCACTTGTTGGTTATGTTAGATGGGGTGGTTTCGATTGCCCGGTTGAACGCGGCAAGGAGTAGGTTCACCTGTCCAACCTCGTGGGTTTTCTCCGGGTCCCCCGGTTTCCTCCCACTGTTAAAACCCCTATGGACAAGCGAATTATTGAAATAAAACTAAACCATATGTTAATCCCGAAATGACCTAGTTTGTGTTGAGTGGATGTTAAACCCCATTCTCTTTCAATCCCTCACTGTTAAATTATATACATTTTTTTTAGTGTTCTGTTTTAATTGTCGATATTAGATTTTTGATAGCCATCATTTTTACCTCCACTTCAAATAAAAAATTTTTCCTTATATTTATGCCAGTTTAATATGGAATTGTTTCTAGCTATGATTAGTTATAGCTTTGAAACTATTCGTGTCATTATGAAGCTCTTTCTACCCATGATTAGTTACAGCCTTGAAACTATTTGTGACATTATTGTCTAACTATATATAGCTGGGTCAGATATTACTTATGATATTTTTATTAATGAGTAAAAACTTGTGACAATAATTTAAAGATACATTATGAGGTAAATCTATCTATTGCATGTCTTTCTCTTAACCTGGAGAGGGTGGGGGGATGGCTGAATGGTTATCATTTGCAACGCATGATCTGTCATTTAGTCAATTGGCGTGGTTTCAATTCCCCGTTTGTACGTGACAAGGAGTAGGGTCGTCTGTCCAACGGCGTGGGTTTTCTCCGCACCCTCTGGTTTCCTTCCTCTGCTAAAGAGCCTTACACACAAGCCAATTATTAAAATGAATTTGAACCATGTATTAGTCCTAAAATAACCTAGTTTGTGTCGTGGATGTTAAACCCCATTTCTCTCTCTCTCTTTTTATCCCTTTTTGAATTTTTATAGCCAGAATAGTCATGATGGCTAAGTGGGAAAGGCGCTGGCTCGATCACTAGCCTGGAGGTCACATGTTCGATCCCTGCATTGTCAGTGGTGGAGAACAGAGGGTCTGACAGGACAGCTGTCTAGTTGTTTGGATGGGATGAAAAACCAAGGTTCTGTGTATATATTGGCATGCACGTAAAAGATCCTGAGGCAGTTGGAATTTGATATAAGAGTAGGCTATAGTGCCACTGCTTGGGCAAAATTTCCTCCATAGTACACTGTATGGCGTATGCCTGTTTTCATTAGCCCAGTTGGAGCAGAATAGTAGGACGTTAAACCTTGTTTCATTTCAGTTTATAGCCAAAACTTAAATAATGTATCTTTAATTTTAGATTATCAAAAAAAACTTAACATTACGTGTATCGACATTACCATATAGATCACAAAACATTTTACTGTAGGGTGTGATTATTAGTTTATAAAAATCATACAAATGAATTTCCTGTACAATATTTTAAATCTTGCATCCACAAGTTTATGTCATGGGATTTTGATGGTGATGCATATTTTAGTTAGATTTTGATGGTGGTGTATATTTGAGTTAGATTTGAAGCACAATGTTTTGTTCCTGTTTTGTTAAAAGGTAGTTTTTGTTTTCTAATTAAAGATACAGATGACTGAAAATTTCAGTCAAATTGCAAAGACAAAACTAATAGTTTGATTATCTATTTAATCATTTATCGTGAAGGAAAGTTTTGAGTGTTAATCGGACTATAATCTAACAAATATCGCAGGCTGGCCTTGACATCGAGAACTGATTATGGTCTGAATTAGTTAATTAATGTCTGATTAATAATTAAGTTAACATTTCAGACCTAACGAAAGAACTTCAATAGGCAGATTTTGCTCTTGTATAATGTACTTTTAACAAAAATTTCCAATATTTATTCTGTAAAGTATCGGAATAATGTGAAAGTTTATTTAAAGATATATTATCAACAAAAGCTAAATCTGCCTATTACAGATCTTTCTTTAGGCCTGAAATGTTATCTAAATTATTAATTATTGCAGTTGTGGTGCCTAAGTGGGTAAGATGCTGGCTGGCTAGCCTTGAGGTCGCAAGGTCACTAACAGTGATGACCTAGAAAGTTCATCAAGATTTTTCAGTGTGGTTTGTCCCTGGCCCCAAGTTCACAAAGCATTAATTCTCAGACTTAAGTTGAGAATTTGCTCAACTTTCAATCACAGTTTATGAGAAATATATTTGATACAGAAACACAAAAGTTTGCACATAGTTTCTTATTGATGTATTTGATACATTGAAACAACAACAGTTTTATAAAGGGCTATATTTTAGTTAAAATAAGGCGAACAATTTTGAGTAAATTTTCAACTTAAGCCTGAGAATGCTTTGTGAACTCTGGGCCTGGTGTTTTGATTCTTGACTTGGAAGCGACAAGAGGTAGGGCCGCCGCCTGTCTAACCTTGTGGGTTTTCTCTGGGTCCTTTTTCTCCCACTGCTAAATAAAGATCCCTAACATTGAATCATATGTTAGTCCTAAAATGACCTGATTTTTGTCGAGTGAAAAATGCAAATCATACAATCATTGCTTCCAATAAAGGTTTGGAACAAGTTAAATGATATTCAACTATTGATTGTATGTTTGTCATTTCAAGAGGTTTAATATTTAATGTTTCAGTGAAAGCGAAAGATTAGTTTTTATTTTGTGCAGACTTGTGTGTATGTGTCTATACAAGTATTTTAATTACAGTATGCATCAGGGACATATAGACATGTATATATTGATTTCTTTCTCTGCTGTACGGCAGTCTTTTGTCATAAATTATACGTGACATATTACATACAGAGATAAATATATATGTACAGTAGAAAATAATGAAGTACTTTATTTCTTTATATATGGGAGGTCGGATTGAATGGATGAATGCTTAGCATGTGCAGGTGACAAGCAGTAGGGTTGCCTGTCAAACCACGTAGGTTTTTTCCTGGTCCTCCAGCTGCTAAAGATACCTACACCCAAGCGAATTATTGAAATATAATTGAACCATATGTTAGTCCCAAAATGACCTAGTTTGTCTCTATCTCTCTCTGTTTATATGTCGATATCAGTAAATATATCCTGTATCACTACTGCACAGGGGCCTGTTTCGAAAAATTTTATCTAGGATAAAATCCAAATTTTAGTAATTTGATTGGATAATATTAGATTGATTTTAGTGCTTAACCAATCAAAATTGAAGTATATACTAAAATTTGGATTTTATCTTTAGTTAAGATTTCAAGAAACATGGCCCAGGAGATATGCACTAGACGCAAAACAAAACCAACAAACCTGCGGACAATAAAAACCTGTGGACGACACAAACTACTTAATTAAGACATTGCAAGAAATAATAAGGAGACTGTAGACATACACAGACATCTGAATTGTATGTTTTTACCAACTTTCAACCCATAAAGTGTAAATGATTTAATTAAATCAACCTGTCCATAATAATCCATAATGTATTGGACGTTAAATCTTTAATAAACAACAAGAAGAAAGAATCAACAAATATGAAATCATGTTTGTGTGTGTAATAAGAAGATATTAGTCAGTTGTTGGTATATCTGATATACCACAATAGGATAATATTTGTTACCTGTTTGTAATATACCACATGTATATATATATCGATAGATCAGCTGACTAATACCTAGATCACATACATGGATTATTGACTTATTCCCCAGTCAGTAAGTATTCAACACATTTATATATTCTTTACTTATACGACTTTGTTAAACCTTTCAGTGAATTTAAACGATGTTTAATGGCTATTTAGATGGTTTTTAATGAAGTGTTTTATATGCTTCTGTTTATTAATATATGATCGGGGATCAAGTCTAAGGATTTTAAGGGTCGTTGATCAAGTTTAAGGATTTTAAGGGTCGTTGATTCTTCTGTGTGCATTGATCATGTCAGGTCAATGTAGATAGAATATAGGCTAGCAACAATATTTTGGTTCAGAAAATTTAGCTACGTTAGTTTTATTGAACAGAGGTACAAGAATACGTTTGGGGGTGGTTGGGTAAGTTAGTGGGCTAAAGTGTTGCGGTATGGTCGTGAGTGTGTCCCCAATTCATTTGACAGAGAGGAGAGTTGGGAAGGTTATATTTTTAATTAGTGGGCTAAAGTATTACAGCACAGACCTTAATTCTGCCCCTAATTCATTTGACAGAGTATTCAAATTCAGAGAGGATAGTTGGGTAGGTTATTAGTGGGCTAAAGTATTACAGCACTGGGCCCTGTTTCACGAAATTTTAACTTAAGATAAAATCCAATTTTAGTAGATACTTCAATTTTGATTGGCTAAGCACTAAAATCAATCTAATATTATCCAATCAAATTACTAAAATTGGGATCTTATATTAGTTAAAATATCGTGAAATAGGCCCCAGACCTTAATTCTGTCCCTAATTCATTTGACAGAGTACAAAAATACAGAGAGGACAGTTGGGTAGGATGGTCGAATGGTTAGCATGTGTGGGCTGTATCATTAGTTCTGTCATTGAGTCAACAGACTTGGTTTTGATTCCCCAGTTTTATGTAAAATAAATTGAATCACTTATATGTTAGTCCTGAAATGACCTAGATGGTGTCAGTGGATATTAAACCTCCCCCCCCCTCTCTCTCTCTCTCTCTCTCTCTCTCTCTCTCTCTCTCTCTCAATTCCACATCCTATTTCATTTGACTGTTCAGTAGTAGGATTGTGCACTCTGAACACTAAATAAGGTTTGGGCCAACAAGAAAATTGATTTCATATATTTTAAAGGTTGGATTTGTGTTGTGGAATTACAATCTGCCTAAAACAATTACACTTTACTCCTTAAATATGATTAAAATGTCATAATTTTCTTTCAAGGTTGCTCTTTAAAACATTTATTTAAAATCTGTCAAGAAAATATGTGCTCATTCTGTTGAATCCATTTTTATAAATAATGCTGTATAGTTCATGAACATATGTGACATTCCACAGTCCTCGACCAGAAAACAAGCTACTTAATGTTCAAATCCTGCGACGTATAGTCGCCGTTGGATCAATGAAGCACATTATTTAATACAATATATAACAGTTTTATAATATAGGTATATAAGTATAAATACATATACAAGTACCGACAAATAGTTATACTTGAATTGACAGGTTAATCAGTTCCCCTGATCATTTGTTTACTGTATTGACACTGAGACCACAGATAATGGAAACACTTATAAATTTATGATAGTATGTTTTATAAAATTGATAATACTGTTTGCTGTCCTACGTCAGTGTATTATAAAGTTTATATTTACCAAGTGTTGACTATAGATGAATGTTATTAGAGAATTTTTACGTGCAAGGAGAAGGTAATTGGATATGACATTCTTAAAATATTTTCTTTAATCGATTTGGACAATTTATGAATTTAAGAGTAGAATGTTTTATTAACATACATTATGTAAGAGCTAAATATGCCTATTACAAGTCTTTCCTTAGGCCTGAAATTTCATCTGAATTATTAATTAGACATTAATTAATATATTTCAACCATAATCAACTCTTGATGCCAATGCTATCCTGTGATATTTACTGGATTAGGATCCAATTTGATGCTCAACTTTCCTTTATGATTTAATCATAAAATGGATAATTGAGCCTATGTTTTTTATCGTAATGACTTTAGTAATGATGATCGAGGCTTGGCTGAAATTCAATTGCAAAAAATCTTGCTGCAGAGTGGATCAATTTGACTGAAATTTTCATCAAATTGCCTTTACATTGTGCAGTTTTTAAATATTATAATGAGAACTGCCAGCTCTTTATCGAATGTCCCATAATGTAGGCCTATCTTTGAATTAAATTATTACAAAATTTCTACATGCTGTTTGAAGGTGAAGGTAATACTTCAATTACTTTCAGCTAGTGATGTACATTTGGGAGAGGACGGCACAAACATCCATTTCGGGGGGGGGGGGGGCCTTCTCCCTCTCTCTCTGTGTTCATTGTGTGTCCTGTTGAGCTTATCCCCTCCCTCTCTCTCTTATAAATTTATCATAGTTTGTTCTTATTTGTGGAGTTCACAAAGTTACTCTATTTTATTGACCTTGTATTATAAAATAGATAATACTTGAATTGACAAGCTAATAAATACCTGGGTATTTCTACATCTTGTGTTTACATTAGACAACTTATAATGGACAGAAAACACATATAACTTTATTGTAAGATATTTTATTAAATTGATAACACATTATTTACAAAGTGGTTTGTAATAGTTGACAACTATAATTAGGTATTTTGCCCCCACCCCCCAAACAGTTATACACATTAGTTTGGCCTAGGGGGGTTGGGATGGCCTAGTGGTCTAGAGTGCTGTGCTTCGACCTCTAGCTGGCCGGTCACCTCTGGCTTGTGGCTGTGGTTTCGAGCCCTGCAGTGAGGGTATGTGACATGGAGATAGGGGCACCTTCTCAGCCTCGTGGGTTTCCTCCGGGCAATCCGGTTTCCTCCCACTGCTAAAGACCCTACGAATTATTGAAATAAAATTAAAAACCATATGTTAGTCCCGAAATGACCTACTCTCTAATTTGGCCTACACATAAAGATATATCACTGTGAAAGGGGGCGGGGAATGGTTTACTACCACTGCTACGTACAAGCGAATTACTGAAATAAAATTGAACCATATGTTAGTATCACAATGACCTATAGTTTGTATCATCCCTCTCTCTCTCTCTCTCTCTCTCTCTCTCTCTCTCTCTTCCTGTTTGAAGGTGGAATTCAGGTAAGAGTAGGTTGAAGAAACCGCTGCCCAGGCAAAATTCTTCTAGTTACACCTGCACACGTATCCCTGGAAATGAAAATGGCGGAAGTATTGACGCCCAAAACCTTGTTAATTCCTCGGCTATATTATGTATAGAAGTGAAGTGACAAAAAAAATAAGATATATATGATATATGTTATATTTTTAGTCTACCATGCACTGTATGTAAATATTGTAATGTTTAACAAAGATAGAAGTTGGATTGTAAGACTGATATCCACCATGTCAGTTTATCAGCTAAATGGTGGCGTCATGGTGGCTAAGTGGGTAAGACACTGGCTCTCTAGCCTGGAGGTCGGTGTTCGATCCATGCATTGACCGAGAAAGTTCATCTAGATTTTCCGAAGTGGTTCCCCCTTGTCAGGGTTGGTGGACGAAGCGCCTGACAGCTGTCTAGTCATTTGGATGGTACAAAAAAACAAGGTCCCGTCTATACATTGGCTTGTAGTTAAAAGATCCCTTGACTGTTGGAATTTGATATAAGAGTAGGCTGTGGCGCCGCTGTCTTGGCACAATATCCCTCATAGCACACTGTATGGCGTATGCACGTCTTTATTAGCCCAGTTCGGAGCAGAACAGACAGACCTTTTATTTATCCACCATTTTGGTGTATTACAAATAACATTATGTTTGAATTGATTTAAATCAGTTGTACAGTGGCAGGTGGTTAAGGTGCATAGTTCAATTCCCGTATTAAGGCAGAGAAAGTTTCTTAGGATTTTTCAGCATGGCTTCGCTGTGCATGCAAGGACTGGAACAATGTCTATTCGGACAGATATTACAACAACTCATCAATATCCTATGTCCTGTCTTCAATAGCGCTGTGGCTGCAGAAAACTACGATGTTAAAACCCTTTTCATCTCACTTTATTTTCTTTTCTTAGTTCACTGCAAGGTGGTGGGGAGTATGACCGAATGGGTAGCACTTGACACAGAGTAGGTTGTCTGTTCTCCCTCTCTCTCTCTCTCTCTCTCTCTCTCTCTCTCTCTCTCAGTCTGCTATATATTGAGATTTTAAAGGGTTAAAATTTCATTGTATTGTTTAAAACTAAGTAGCTGTGTAAAATAAACAATTTTAACAGGAGAACTTAATGAAATGTCTCAACAAATATTAGTTTAAACATATAGTAGGGTTTATAATAATTAGGTATAATGAGAAATGGTAATTGTGATGGCTGGTATACTAGAGGGAGTATAATAATCGGTTTATATATCGGAAACAAAAGGTCAACTGTCTAACTGATGACATGCTTTATTTTTGAAAATTCAAAGAGTCCTTTGTTTCTGTTAGTTTCTGCTGTTGATGCATAATGGATGCTGCTCTGTCTGTCCTGCTTTCCTAAATTTAGATATTTGTGTAGCAGACGGCATGAAGTATTGAAACCATGGAGTAGATAGCAGAATATGGAATAAAATTAGATGTAGTCATTTATGGCATGGTGAGATATAGTCGTTGTATCTCTCAGTTTCGGTCTGTTAATGTGTTATGGAGGTTAAGTTTATAAAAGATGGTTGATTATTCTAGTCGGATATTATTTATAATAATTTTATTCTCAACTACATGTAAAAGTATGAAAGGTTACTACAAACACTTCACAATGTGATGAATAAAAATATCTAACTTGAAGATTTGAAGTTTTGGAGATATGGAGTACCGGATAAAGTCATTTGTGGAATGGTGATTATATATTGGTTATTGGTGTCTGTTGATGTAAAGTTGTCTTTTTGTTTGTGGATATATATAACAGTTTATAGCAGTTTTGGAAATATGTTATATTGAATGAAGTAAGTAAATGTACTCATTTATAGAATGGTGGGGGGAAGTAGTGTGTGTGTGCGTTGCATCATAAGGTCTGTCATTGATTCAGGTGGTGTGGTTTCAATTACCTCGTTACACATAACAAGGAGTCGGGTCGTCTGTCCAAACTCGTGGGTTTTCTCTGGTTTCCTCTCACTGCTAAAGACACGTACGCACAAGCGATCAATTATTGAAATAAAATTGAATCACATGTTAGTCCCAAAATATCTAGTTGTGTGGAGTGGACATTAAACCCCATTTCACTCTAATTATAAATCATGGAAAATTACTTAAAGAACTGACAGTTCAAACTACAAAAGTTAAAAATTAGATAATGTAACCGAAATATGCGAGAAATTTCATTAAAATTACTACACTGTGAGCTGAGAAAACCTCATTTCAATAATACTGCAGCCTCGATTGTTGTAGTTGTTACAATAATAAAACAAGCCGCGATTATCCATTTTTACGAGTAATCATAAACAGCCATTGAACCACAGATTGGATACAGTTCTAATGAAAATTGGGTCCATCAGATGGCATTGAGACTTGTCATGTTTATAAATGACAAATTAATAGTTTTTATAACATTTCAAGCCTAAAAAAACACCTACAATAGGCAGATTTTGCTCTTGCATAATGTATATTATATTTAAGTCAAATGTTGGTTCACAAGAGAATAAACCTGACCCAGTGTATCCACGTGTCAGTTGAGTAATACTACAGATTATAACAGAAGATTAAAATTAACGACTCTTGTCGAGACATTTTTTTTCTCTGTTTGTTTAATATTTTGTGAAAATAATCTTCAGTAAATCCGTTTTTGAACATGTGTCCTATCTTCCATTAGCTAATTGATTTGAAATCTGAGTCGTGTCTGGTCTAAAGGTAGAAATCATAAACAGGAACAGAGTGGCACATGTCAAAATGTCTTTTAGAGGGAAACAATAGCAAGGCATGGGGTGGAGGATTTTAAGAGAATATGTTGAAATATCACATTGTATACAATATTATAAGTTTCCAACTTGGTTAACTCCCATATACATTTTAAGAAATGAAATGAAATGGGGTTTAATATCCTACTACTACTTCTACCATAGATTTGATATCGCAGACAAAATATACATGTAATACTGTTCTGCTCCTGATTGGGCTAGTGAAGATGGGCATATGCAATACAGTGTGCTAATTGAGCTGGAAGTTTTGCCTGTGCATAGCAGGCACTCTTATATCAAATTCCAACTACCAGAGGTCAGTGTGCTAAGAGCTGGAAATTTTGCCTGTGCATAGACAATCTTATATTGAATTCCAACTACCAAGGATCTTTTACATGCTGGTCACAGGACCTTGGTCTTTTGTCCTATCCGAACAGCTAGACAGCTGTCTTGCACCACAGACAATTGGAAACCACGTCAGAAAATTTCAATGAACTTTCTCGGTTAGTGCATGGATCGAACTTGTGACCTCCAGACTAACAAGCCAGCATCTTACCCACTTAACCACCGTGGCTTTGATGATTTTAAGAGAATACTTGTTATGTTGCATTTTATATATAACAGTGAACCCATTCCATCTTAGTGTTTCTGAGGTTTTTTTAGAGAAAAGGTACTTGTTATAGCAGAGACAAAGAGAGAGAAAAATGGGGTTGAACGTTCACTTAACACAAAATAGTTTAATTTTATTTCAATAATTTGGTTGCGTTCAGTGGTCTATAGTAGTGTGAGGACCCAGAGAAAATCTGTGAGGTTTGACAGGCGACCCTACTCCTTGTCAAATACAACCAGGGAATCGAAACCACGCCAGTTGACTCAATGACATATCTTACCATACAGCGCACGTGTGCTAATCATTCGGCCATCCAACCCCCCACATGTATATAGCAAGGCATGTGATGGATTATTTTATATTTTTCTATATTTATATAGAATTTCACCATCTTGTGTCTTCAATGAGAAACAATGCATAGTCATTTGGGTGAGATTAAAAACGAGGTCCAGTGTACCCATATTGACATTCACGTAAAAGATCCCTTTGCAGTTGAAATAAGAAATATGAGTAGCCCTATTGCTACTGTTCAGACTAAAGAAATTTGACTTAAAGTTTCAATATATTTATATTACATTATCTATTTTTTAACTATTATAGTAAAAATGTCTATATCGTTATTTTAATCTTACATATGTATCTTTAAATAGGTCTAACATTATAAGTAATTTTATACAGGAAATCTGGTATTTGTGCATGAAAGATTAAATGTAGACTATCTGTAGCATAGCAACGTGTAATATCAACATTTGTTATATTTAGATACACACCATTTATACTTTACACTTAAACCATAAGTGTTATGAGATGTTCTACAATAAAAGTACACAATCGATTAAGGTTGCCTGGGACCTTGGCTGTGATTTAACATTGTGCCCTTCCATTAAAATAATTACTAACAATCTGGCAGTGTTTAATTTTAATGAAATTTTGTCACCACCTTCAAATCAACAAGTCGACTGGTTTCGATTTCTTGAAAAGGAGTAGAGTCGTCCGTCCAATCTTGTGGATTTTCTCCGATTTCCTCATACTGCTAAAGACTCTTACTTGCAAGTAAATTTTTAAGATAAAATTAAACCATGTGTTAGTCCCGAAATGACCTAGTTTGTGTCAAGTGGACGTTTAACCCTGCCTCTCTCTCTCTCTCTCTCTCTCTCTCTCTCTCTCTCTCTCAAAAATATTTGGCCTCCAGTGTATTTCAGGATACACTGTGTCTGCATATCAACCAGATGTAAATGTTAATCAACATGTGTACATTTAGCATAACCGTAACAATATAGCCATGATAAAACTTGGGATACTCCCAAATTCTTGTAGAAAGTATATTTATGTCTTACAATGATTGGCCAGTTTACCAAGATTCCTTGTTACCGTGGTATTTATTACCATCACTTGGTATAAACACATCAGTTTGCTTATATCTCTTTCTCTACACAGTGTTTTCTCACTGGTGTATAGTCTGTTAAATCAGGCAAATTATATTGTGTAGAAAATATTTGAATAGGAGAAATATAAGTTAAAGTTAAGATGTTGCAGATGTTCGCATCATGATTTGCAGTTTAATGCTAATTTTGGCAGATTTTTGAGTGGAAAATATTTGAATACGTAAATTATGTGTTAAGAGTTTGCCAGGATTACAGTAGACATTGTTGAGAAAAGATTTGCGTTTCAAGTTATACTTTTGCGTTTGAAGTTAATGTGTTATAATTTAATTTTATGTTTTAGAAATTCTGCGTTTGTGTGTTTATCTTTAGAAGTGTACTTTTGACATTGGTATATTATTTGGAGTGAGCTTTACTGAATGGGAACTTTCCAGATGCTTTAATAGCGTCATTGGGTGTTCCAAGTAAATCCTGTCAGTGTCCATTGAGAAAGTTGCAGATCTCGATCATGCAATTGTTGGATATTATCTAATTTTTCATGATTTAATCCACGCTCAGTGTATTCAAATTGATTGTTTGACCTTTTAAACCAAAATATCAACGTTTAGATCAATATCTCGGATTGGTTTCAGTCCGATTAAAGATTTTATCAAGTAGGCCTTCTTTAAGGTGCCGCTGGTTTATTTAAATCAATCTGTCAAGCAGTTTAAGAGAAAATGACAATTTAGACATGCATTTGGAATCACTGTTCCCCAATTGTTGAAATTTTTATAGGACGTGAAAGACACAAATTTGGAATTTTGACTGACCAAGAACTGAAATAAAATCAAAATGGCGTTTTAAGCAATTTGAACGGAACGTTATTAGTATTAATGTGTGGATTAAAATCTTTTTATTCTCGATTTTTAACTTTTAATATTCTAACAAACATACTAAGGCGAATCAATGGAGTATTGGACTATATGCGGAAAATATTTCAGCAAGGTGAATCACGATTTATTTGTCATCAGGTGCTAGAAGGCGTCACGGTTGAATCTGGATTAATTCAAAAGCAGACACTAGAATCGCAATTAATTTGTAAGCAGACTCCAGAAGGTCTCACGAATGAATCGGGATTAATTCATAAGCAGACGCTTGAAGGTGTGACGATTGAATCAGACTTAATTGATAAGCAGATGACAGAAGGGGTGACGATTGAATCACAACTCAACGATAAGCAGACGACAGAAGGGGTGACGATTGAATCACAATTCATTGATAAGCAGACGCTTGAAAGTGTGACGATTGAATCGGGATTAATCGATAAGCAAGCGCCAGAAGGTGTAGCGATCGATCGTAGTTATTTATTCAATAATACTGATTGTTTCGATACTTGCGTTGATTCTGTTAACAGTAACACAATACCAGTAGAAATGGGGGTTCCAAAAAATTCTGAGAAAGAAAAGACTGTAGAGATGTGGTATATTTGCAGATTTTTGTCTCCGAAACACGAACAGTTAAAAGTGAATGAAGGAAGGATGGAGAAAGAGGAGGAAGCGGAGATAAGTTTGGAGAGAGAGATAGTAGAAGAAGATGAAGAGGAAAACAGCGAAGTGGGTGAGGAATTTAAGGAGGAGCTCAATAAAAATGGTGAAAACGGTAAGTTTGAGTTTATTCCTTTTCATTCCAAAAGCCCTGATGTACAAAACAAGTAAGGCACAATTCCCCTTTTTTATATCCTGTCTTTGAAATGACCTTGGACCTGACATATTTTTGAACCCAGCCCTAGTTGTTTTATTCTGCGATATTATTGGGGACCTCATACCAGTTTTGATGTTAAATTTTATCTGTATTTCTTGTAAGCTTTTGAGAGGTCAGAGTTTTAAAACTTTTGTTTCTGAAGAAGGATCTCTATAGAGAGTTATTTTCCAAACACTATATTTTAAAACTTGTCAGAACTGTCTCAAAGTTCTGATTTGCTCATCAATTTTGTTCATATATATAATAATAAGTGCAGGAGGACTGCACTACACACAAAACAAAAATCAACAAGATAAATCAGCAGACAAGACAGAAAAAGGATACATTGCAAATAATAAACAAATATCATCACGTGAATGGATCCGGGGGCTAGGCGGAAGCTTCCACTGCGCTGTATAGTCCCGGGCTTGTTATGGTATAGTTGTTGCACCTGACCCAGAAAACTGGAAAGATATCCTTCAAAATATTCTTGTCGAAACTATGTTTTAATTTACAGGAAGTCTTTTAGTGTTTACTCCCAAAATGACCTATAGTTTGTATTTGAAACCATATTTCTCCCCCTTTCTCATTTAGAAACCGTGGTGACTCAGTGGGGTAAGGCGCTAGCTTACTAACCCTGATGGACCCAGGTTCAATCCTTGTGTTAGCAAGGACAGTTCCACAGGCTTTCCCTGCATCGTTTCCCCTTGTTAATGTTGCAGCAGAGAGGATCTGGCAATAAACAGCAGATGGTTGATCATATGGAATGAAAAATCAAGGCCCTGTCACATAGACATGCATGTTAAAGATGCCTTGACAGTTGAAATTTGAAAGAAGAGTAGGCCTCAAAACACACCGCAATCATGGCATTTGCTCATCTTTATTAGCCCAGTTGGAACAGAAATGTGGGACCATAAATAAACTTCTATTTTATTTCTCTCTCTCTCTTTCCTCCTTTCATTTACAGTCACAGTAGCCCAGTCTGAGCAAAACAGCAGCACCTTAAAAATCTATTTCATTTCTCCCACTCCCTCATTTACAGCTGGTTGTGTCGAGTGGACGAGTGGGGGTTGAACTTTCATTTCATTTCTCCCTCTCTCAATTACAGTCAGGTAGTCTAGTCCGAGCAAAACAGTAGGACTTTAAACCCCATTTTAATTCATTTCATTTCCAGTCAATCATGGTTATTCTCTCTCTCTCTTTTATAGTCAATCAAACACACTGTATATTAATACCATGTGTTGTTATTGATATTATGATTGTAGATAAAACATATGTAGATATTATGTCATACATGTATATAAGAACCACACCCTAACTATAACACATGTTCTATTTAAATCATATACATTTGTTATATAACTCATCTGGTTTATACACATATAATTTAAATCGAAAGGTCTGTCATTGATCCAGGAGGGGGAGTGTGGATGGCCGAATGGTTAGCTAGTGCCATGCTGTATCGTAAAGCCTGGCATTGAGTCAACTGGGGTAGTTATAATTTCCCTGGTTGCAAATGACAAGTAGTATGGTCGCCTGTTCAAACTCATTGGTTTTCTTCAGGTCCTTGTGGGTTTTTTCCCACTGCTAAAGACCCCTAAGTGCAAGCAAATTATTAAAATAAAATGTAAACATATGTCAGTTCTGAAATAATATTTGTTGAGTGGATGTTAAACCCTGTTTCTCTCTTTCAAATACACACAATCCTTGTATTTAAAGCTCAAAACTAACGCAATCATTGGCGATCATGGAGACCACAGTCCGATATCTGGCATCATTGGCGACCGTGGAGACCCAAGCATGATACCTGGCATTTACCATGCAGTAAGGATGCCACCCCAGTCTGATGGGGGGTATAGTGTAAGAAGATCATATACCTCCTGCAGATACTTTTGATTTCACTCAAATGAATCTATTAGAATACAGTGTGACCTTCATTGGTATGTAAATACTACAGTTACCATGGATTCAAGAATCTCTGATTTACTCAGATTCCGTGCCAATTAAAGGATTGGTTATAACCTTTAATCTCTTAAAGATTTACATTTTTAATCTCCAGCATTTGAGAAATGCTCTCTTTTCCCCTCTCTCTCTCCTTCTCTCTTACTCTCATGTTCTCTTGCAAGACAGGGGGGATGGAGGACACAAAAACGAGTTCCTGTGTTCACATTTGACAGTTACAGTTGGAATTTGATAAAGAGTGGAAATGTCAATGTCCAGGAAATATTTGCCTCATAATACACAATATGGGGTATCCTTATCTCAATTAACCTCTAGTTCCTTGGTTCCCAACTTTTTCGCTGGGTTTCGCAACAAACTACTCCAAGGCTATAAAAAAAAATGCTATGTTTTCATGAAAATTATTTATACTCTGATCTATCGATGCACATTGCACCTCTTGTCACATTGCCAATCGTCTTTCCTTTTTCTCACTTACAATTTGTATCCTTAATCTCTCATTACAATATTTTGATCTGAAAGTGAAACTAGTTTTAAGCCTGTAAAAGATGAACTATTCTATGAGGGGTCACAATCAGATGCTGGTTTTTAGAATAGGGTGGCAAGACCAACAAAAGGTTAAGAACCACTGTTCTAGTGGATGCAAAAAATGAAAACACCATTTCATTTCATTTATTTAGATTTCTCATCTTTCCATCAAGGCATTCATATTCCGAAAATTGATAATGCTTGCCCCAATGTTGCACCCACATTCCAATTGGAAACTAATAAAAAATGGAAACTATTATTTATTTTAAAATTTAACTTAAAAATAATCATTCTAATCTGTCAGATTTGATTCTAGACTGGTAAATTTTGGGAGGATTATGAACTATTATTTTTTTTATTTTGTTGTTATTTAAGATTTATGTACTGTTGCATGTCATTATCTGTAATTTTAACGTCATATATAATAATTTGATAAATAACATCTGCACACTGATAAGAGGTTGTTGCATTTTTTAGAAGTTATTGGGATGGAGAATACAGTACATTTTCTTGTATCTCTTCTCTGTCTTGGATGCCAAAAATTCCTGAACCATTCTATATGAACATGTATATATATCTGTAGCTGTGTATGAGGTATCTGAAGGTTTTTATATATCTACAGCTAGGGTATATCAAGGTTTTGATATCAAGAAATATAAAGGCCTATATGATGTAAACGATGAGTCATCAGTTATATAAAGTTAGAATGAATTCTCTGAGTTATTATCTTAGTTTCATGTAACGTCTGACGTCTGACGTTTGAAAAGGTCAACAACATACATGCATTGCCCAATTCCTGATAGCAATTTTTGACACATTTCCAAAACGATAATATATGATAGGATATTTACGTTTGTAAGATGTAAGAAAATAAATCATGAGTTATTTATTGCTAAACATTATGAATCGTAAAGTAAACATATATTAATGAATAAGTAATTAATTTTTTGTTTACTCAAATTTACCAATTTTCTGGTAAATTCCAAAATGTTTAAGTATTTGGGATATTTAAACTATTTGATTTGCTAAATGATAAATAGTTATAAATATAGAGAGACTTGGAGCTTAACGTCCAATTGACACAAACTAGGTCATTTTGATACTAACATGTGTTTCAATTTTATTTCAATAATTTGCTTGTGTAAAATGACCTTAGCAGTGGGAGGAAAATGGAGGACCCCGTAGAAAACCCACAAATTTGGCCAGTCGACCCTACTGAAGTACATCCGGGTAAGTTAAGCCATGGTTAAAAAAGAATCGCCAAAAATTTTGCCAGATTGAATATTTTAACACCAAAATTATATTTCTATCGCAATTGGCGGAAATGGCAATCGACAGTGTGAGCGTTGCGGGTAACCAAAACCACGCCAGTTGACTCAATGACAGACCTCATGATACAGCGTGCACATGCTAATCATTCGGCCATCCTACCCCACCCCCGAATAGTTTTATAAAAGAATTAACAATTGTATGTGCACTAGTATGGACCAGACACAAGCATGACATCATCACTGCTAATGGTGATGTCATATCAAAAATCAATGTTTGTAAATCATTGCTCATTTGTCCAAGGAACAAGCATGCCAGGTTTTTGCATTAAATGTATATGAATTGGTAGAGCCTTAGGCTTTTTTTAGAAGAGCGTCACCCCACAAGATGAGTAGCACTTGCTGGGACCAATTGCTGGTCAATAATGCTTAGATTTATATATGGCTGTGTATCTGACCATATGGAGGGGTGGGTGGCGGAGTGGTTAGCGTTGCATCATAAGATCTGTCATTGAGTCAACTGGCATAATTTCGATACACAGTTGTGTATGACCAGAAATAGAGTCGCCTGTCCAACCTTGTGGATTTTCTCTGGGTCCTCTGTTTCCTCCCACTGCTTTAGACCCCTACATGCAAAGCGAATTATTGAAATAAAATTGAACCATATGTTAGTCCCGAAATGACCAAGTGGACTTAAAACCCCATTTAGAAAACAACCAAAGTATTTTTCCATCCAGACAACTAAAAAAGTCTGAAATGTCTGATCTGTTTTATGTTTAGCTGTGATATAAGATAGATTAAGTAAAACACCCACTGGTTGTATTGTTGTGTAAGAATGTCGTATAATAAGTAAAGAATTTATTGATTTGATTAACTCAATAACTGACATCCCAGCAAACACAAAACATTTAAAAAACGTTTTTTCTTGGTTTCTAAAAGGTTAGGTAAAAAAATATGTTTATTAAACGTTTTTTAAACGTTTGAAGTGAAAGTTTTTACGAAATTTTCGATAAACATTGATAAAAACGTTTAATATATGTTTAATCAACGTTCATAATTAACGTTTTCTTACAAAACATTTTTTTAACGTTTGCACTGAAACGTTGTAAATATGACTTTTTTAACGTTTATGAAACGTTTATAAAGTCCCAATAAATAGGTATAAATTACCCTACACGTCATATGAAAAAAATCAATTTTAAAAACATTTATTAAACGTTTAATACACGTTTATAACTTACGTTGCCTGACAAACATTACTTTAACGTTTACGTGAAACGTAATAAATATATATTTTTTTTATGTTTTAGAAACGTTTATAATAAATGATAATATAAACGTTTTTTAAATGTTTCTTTAAGGTTTTTATATATTTACCAAAAAGAATAACTGTAACTATAAATTTCGATAAAAACGTTTGTGTTTTTGCAAAATAGGCCTATACCTATATATTTAATGAATATAAAAAACCAATAGGGGTCCAGATTATCTTATCTTATAAATATTTTTAAAACACTCCCAATGTTGACAGTTGACCCAAATTTAAGCATCTTTCCGCCATAGAAGGAATGCCAGCCAAACTTGATGTCTGTACTTTTATAGCTGTGGTAAATTATCAAGTTTAAGAGGTTGTTGCAGGGTGTAGTAATTGACAATTTGGTATGTTATTAATTAATATTTTGTGTCCATTTAGAAATAATTATTATTTATAACAATTAATTGTGTCGATAATTATATAGATTATTTTCGACTCGTACCCTTTCCACTTGGCGTAGCCAAAATTCTATTTTCATTTTATTATAGAGCCCTCCTTGCAAAGTAAATTGACTATTTTAGGTTTTATTACATCCTAATTGATTGATATAATGAATGCATTTGTCTTGCACATATATATGTTTTACTTTAGTCCAGAAACTTTTGTGTTTTTATTTTATAATTATAATGCATTTGAATCATTTAGTTTTGGGTTAATTGTTATGTGTGGAACTGGAAGAGTCTATTTCAATTGTAGAATTGTATAATGGACTGTTCTATTATCTATCATATTTAAATTGATAGGGTTTCAAGTTTCATGATTGTTCAGAGAAGTTAATTTCCCTTAGTTTCCACATAGGCCTACTGTATAACTTACGATTTGTATTTTATCTATTTTTACAGTTAATCCATGATCATCCCAACTGATTGTTTAAGTACAGAATAGTTACCTATTATAGAACGTTTTAGTCTTCTTTTATCATTTAGCGATTACAGTTATTCTTAGAGGTCGACTGAATTGTGTACTGTTTTATAAACTTTCATCTGTTTAGTGGAGTCGTATTGGCAAACGCCTACTTATTATAAAATGATTAACACTCAAAATTTATTATAGGCTAGAGTTTACGTTGGTGTTTTAGTTGAATTTGAAGCCGAGAAATGTCAAATTGGAGAAATTATTGGACTTTTTAATACTATTTAGGAAATAAAAATTTTTACCTGCGCACAAGGATTTGTGAAGAAGATTATGTTTTCTACCAATTACACAAAAAATATTCTAGAATATTAATAAATAATACAGAAGAAGATTGTGCAAAATATCGCAAGTTTTCAAATATCCAGAACTCGTTTTAATACAACTTAATGGAAATTGTAGCCGTTGTAAGCTATATAGTCATATTCATACAGTGTATTCATGTATGTCTGTCTACAGTTAAAAAAGACAAACGTCTGGATCAGTGACAGTGGTGGTCTACTTCAATGACTGTTGAGTGTTGTCGTAATGTGTTATATAGACTATTAGCCCTAGTTTGAATTATCCAAATGCAATTAAAATAAATATATGTTACAATATTTATTTATTTTCTTTTTAGCTACCAGCTTTAGATTTTTTATGGTCAGTCTTGTAGGTAAAATATTGCAGTTGGTAGATATTTAATTTATTTCAGTGATGGGATGGAGTGGGTGGATGGTTGAATGGCCATTGAGTCAACTGACGTGGTTTTGATTCCCCGGTTGTATGTGACAAGGAGTAGGGTTGTATATCCAACCTCGTGGGTTTTCTCCGGGTCTCCCCATTGCTCAAGACCCCTACCAACTTTAAAAATTTTTAGTTCATATTTTATGACTCGCATAAATCTGAGGATTCCTCTGGTGTCACTTGTTTGAATCAATATGGGTAACGGAATGAAAATATAATGAATACAGAGGTGTTTCTATTAATTAATGACATCAACATTTACAGTCAACACAAACGCTAAAGTAATGTACAAACAAAAATATATGACTGAGGAAGAAACTATTTTAAAGGACCAAAAAAAACGTTTTTTATATTAAATTAAAAAACGTTGATAAAACGTTCAAATTAACGTGTCCAAGAACGTTTTTAAGACGTTTATTTTATGTTTTTTCAAATGTTTTTTTCAACGTTGTTTTAATGTTTCTATTACGTAAGAAAAAACGTTTAGCCAAAACGTTTTAGAAACGTTAAAAAGAGTCCACAATTTGAGGTTTTTTAAACTTTGAAAATAAACATTTTGGAAACCTAACTAAAACGTTTTTAATACGTTTAAAAGATGTTTAATTGTTTGCTGGGATATTTATTCAGATATTTATACATATGTACAGATTACAGTTAGTCTGACACTATCATATTGTACAACTCAGCAGTTTATATCCAAGTTGTCTTCAACGGTAATAATAGTCACAGGAATTCTATTATTGTTAGATTTACTTTTAATAGCCAGACATAGCATAATAATGTTTTTATACAGAGTTTGATAAGCCAGTCCTAGGAGAGAGAGAGGAGAGGGGGGCATTTTGGGACTAACATATGGTTAAATTTTATACCAGTCCTAAGAGAAAGAGAGAGTCAGAGACAGAAATAGAGAGAGGGGGCATTTTGGGACTAACATATGGATTAATTTTATTTCAATAATTAGCTTGCACGTAGGGGCTTTTGGTAGTGATAGGAAACCGTAGGACCCAGAGAAAACCCTCATCAAGGATTTGGTTTAAACAAACTGGTATAATGGATTTGAAAAAAAAACCTTTATAAATTCATCATCATCATCATCATCATCATCATCATCATCATCATCATCATCATCCCCTTTAACATTAATCACCATCGCTAGCTGACAGTAAATGTATATTTACCATTGCCAATTACACGATTTTAGATTAAAACAGTTAGCCCATTTAGACGCTTAATTTGAACTGGCCCGTTCAGACGTGTAAGTTGAACTGGTTTAAAAACGTTAGGGATTGTTAAACCAGTTTAACTTTGTCATCTGAACAAAAATGCAGGGCAAATAAACTAGTTTAAAAACCCAGCTTGCGACTTGTCTTTGAGAAGTCTTTTAATTTTAAACTTAAAAAACCCGGCTCTAGATCGCTTTGAGCATGTGCAGTACACAGTTAGTTACATTCCTGGGGAAAATGTCGAGGCCGGGCATTGGCAGTGTTATCAAAAGCGTGCGAGAACTGAATAAAGAATATGAAGCTACCCATGCGTAATTAACTCTAACCCCCGACCGATGAGGACAGAATAGTTAAACTGGTACAGCTTATGAAGGACCTTAAATTTGTGTGAACGCAACCCCATCCTGTTTTTAGAACCCTGCAATTTTTTAACTGTTTTGAAAATAAGCGGTATATATTTTGAATATTATGTTATGTTATAGAAAGCTAGAGAAATGATGTGATGTAGTTTGTAAGAGGATTGATGCTAGATGTGACAGATATCTGGATAAACCTACTATATGAATACTGGCCTGACAGATATCTATATAAACCTTGACTTGACAGATATCTAGATTAATATAATACTGTACTAACCTTTATTTCTACATATAACAACAAATATTGATATTCATTATTTTTAGACAAAGATTAATGGGTTTTCCCTGGGTTATCTGGTTTTCATCCACTACTAATACTCTTACACACAAGGAAATTAATTATTGAAAACAAACTGTACCCTAGTCACAATATGACCCTGCTCTCTCTCTCTCATTCTCTCTCTCTCTCTCTCTCTCTGGATATTGGTTTGGACTTGTATTAGTAACATCACTGGCCTGTTTTCATGGGTTTTCTGTGGGTTTTCCTATTTCAACCCACTGCAAAAGAACTGTAAATTCTTAACTTATGTCTGAGAATGCATGTGAACTCGGGTCCATATGAGTATTTATATTATGTGTTCATTTGTGTTTTATATTAAGTGTTTTACTGATTTAACTGTATTTGATAAATCAAAACAACAAAGGCTATATTTTAGTTAAAATAAGGTGAACAATTTTGATTAAATTCTTAAATTAAGCCTGAGAAGGCCTTGTGAACTGTGGGCCTGATTTGATAGAGATTTTATATAGTGTATTTATTTATAACGTGTTGAATCGTGTTCTCATCTAATATTAAGTGTTTTACTGATTTAGCTGTGGTTTATCAGTAGGTCTATATAATGAGAAACACCCTAAAGCTAGTCACCACCAACAGATCTAGACATGATTAATTAACAACCACCTGTTTTAAATAGGTAGAAATTAGATCACCTATACTCTTGATTACAGGTAGATTGTTTCCTCATTTATTTTACCTATTAATAGACACAGGTGTTGTGTATGAGGCAGGATATGCTTACTCTTACTAGAACATCTGATGCCACTTTAATGGATAGTGATATAATAAGTAGTGGTAGATAATAATAAATAATAATAATAAGGAGTCTTATAAAGCGCTGATATCCACGTCACAATAGGGAAATGCTCTAGATGTCTGGCTATATATATTTAGTATTGATAGGTATTGTACATGAGACAGAGTATGCTTACTCTATCTAGAACACCTGATACCACCTTGTCTAGTTTATACAGTACTGGTAGATGTTGTACGTGTGACAGAGTATGCTTACTCTTACTAGAACATCTGATACCACCTAGTGTAGATATATAGTATTGATAGGTGATGTACATAATACAGGGTATATTATATACATAAAAGTTAAATTTATGTTGTTGGAATGAAACTACATAATTTGTGCTAATGTTTTCACAACCAAAGTTGCTCTTCAGGCATTTATTTTAAATATAGGTAGTTGTCATACATGAGGCTGAGTATGCTAAATCTTTCTAGAAGGTCTGTTGTCACTTATTCTATGTTAGAAGTTTGTTATAATGTGCTATGTATGAGGATGGGTAGAATAAGGTCTGTCATTGAGTCAACTGGCGTAGTTTCGAATCCCCAGTTGTACGTGACAAGGTGTAAGGGCGCCTGTTCCTCCGATTTCTTGCCACTGCTAAAGACCCCTACGCACAAGTGAATCATTGAAATACAATAGAACATATGTTAGTCCCAAAATGACCTAGTTTGTGTTGAGTAGACGTTAAACCCTATCTCACTCTCTCTCTCTAGATTATTTTATACATCTACTACCAACAGCTGGAAGGAGTGGTAGATATGATGCTCTTGTCAGAGTATATTTACACTTATAAAATACCTCATAATGTATTTAGGAACCTATGCTTTTTGTGAGATTCAGAGTTTCAGACCACACTTTTATTCTTTTTTTGATGAAATATCATTTGAGTTGATTAAAACATGGAATTGGTTTGTTAAAAATAAATGAGATTCTTCAAGTTTATCAGGGTTTACAGAAGGAACAGTTGCCGGGGTGTAAACTGGATGAGAAATGTTGAGAAACCCTGGACTAAGTTGTGATATATAAAATCTTATGAAGAGGGTCAAGTGTAGAGACTTCGAGATTGTCTTCGTGTTATAATAAATAGGGTGAACTCTACTCTTGAAGATATGGTGACATCTTCAACTAGGTGGGGTGATAATAACTGATCACTAATCTCTGTGGTAATCACTAAAAACAAAACAGATTAACAGACTTAACTCTACCTGTGACAACTAAAACTACCAAAATACAACAGCTTGTTTTAGGAATTTGTTACAGGAGAGAGAATATAAAAAAAGACTGTGTTATAGTGAGATTATCAACAAATTAAATACAACAGCCTGTTGTCAGCTGATCATTTAGGAATTTGTTACACCAGAGGATAAACAAAAACCTTGTTTAGAGAGATTATCTTAATCCACTTAATATAGTCGAGGTGACAACAATCATTTGGGGCTGATTCTTGGATCATTGAGGAATTTGTCACAGCTGATAGATTGAAAAAGACAACTTGTGTTTAAGACAGATTAGGCCAAAGTTATAAATTGTTTTAGTTTTTATGGTCGTTGATCAATAAATATCCCACTCAGCACTTTTATTGAAATTTCAAAAGCTGTTGAACAGTACGACCAAGTACTTTTGTTATTCATTTTTTCTTGAAAGGAATAAGAAGGAAAAGATCTAAGATGAAAACTTTTTACAGGTTTTCCTGGAAGAACCGAAAATCAAACTGATGTTGCCTGAGAAGATCAGACTTGTCCAGTGTACGGATGGGTTGGACTTGACAGAGGTGTTTGTGAAGAACGGAAAATTATATTGATTTGGCCTTAAGTGGATTACAATTGCTTTGTATTTTTCTGATGGATTAGCTTTGTTCTTTCATGTTAATTAGTTTTTACCTGCAATATCACCCTGGTTGGAAGCTGACATTAATCTCCACAACAACAAGGTGTAGTTTAGTATTAGTTACCTTGACCTCGTACACAACGGCGGGTCAGTCTCACAGATTTTAATAATGGTTTAGTTCTATCACCAAGATTGCTTTCTGTGGAGTATAAGTTATTGTGTCTGGAAAAGGAATTTATTGCCAATACAGGTGAGAAAATACCCTAGCCCATTGTGTATTTTACTGGATTTATCCCAATTAAAAGTTCTTGGGATTAAACCAAACCATTGTATCCAAGTGATTTAATTTCAATTAAAACTTCCTGGATCATAGTTGACCTGACTCCCTTTTTAATTAGGGATAGGATCAATATAGCCGCCCAGGATTTTGAGGTAACAAACTTAAACTCCGCAGTCGAGTATCGACCCCTTCTTGATCCTGATGCTAGCTAAAACTTGAATATATTCTTCCTGTATATGTACTTTAGTACTCCATATACATGTATGATGATAATTATAATAATATATGGTTTATATTGATAATTATAATAATACAGTATATGTTTATATTGATAATTATAATATATGGTTTATATTGATAATTATAATAATATATGTTTATATTGATAATTATAATATATAGTTTAAACAATATTTTATTCAAGTACATAAAGATTATTCACAACACTGATGTAATGGATTAGAAAACAAGCCGAAGCTTATATAATTCCTCTCCGTATAAATTATACATTTCAATACAGTTACTAAATTGTACATAATGTATAAGTATATATTATATATTTACATTGACAATGAATAAATACAAATAGATAAATAAATAAATCATCATCATCATCAATAATAAATTAAAAAGATAAATAAATAAGCCATCACTTCTTATAATATATGTTTATATCATTCACATATCTTGCTTTTGGGAAACCGGTTTATTTTAGCTTTTGGCTTGTTTCAGTATCCTGTGAATAAAATATTGCTTAAAATACAAACAATATGAATGTCAAGAATTCTAAAGATTAAAAGGGACTATGAGCCCATAATAATTGCAAACCCGAATAGTTTGTCAACCTTTGATCATGATCATACTGCTTGTTCAACTGATGGAAATTTGAAAACACGAATTATTTGTCAATTTAAATCCACATTGATCCTTGATCTTACTGGAAAAAGATGGGTTTCTGATATCCAATATTTAAGACGAAATAATTTTTTTACAATTAGTACACGAATCGTGTATCATAATGCGTTTCAATCCCAGTTCTAGCAAGAGACTTGAGGAACGAGACTAGAAACATTGTACCGAAACAAACAGCGTATTTAGATTGGAATAACCAGACACTAGAAATTTGCATTTGATTTAGACTGCTGGCTTATTTCGCCGAAAACATAACTGATTTGAAATTACAGTAAAAACGGAAACCATTGAGTGTAAATCAGTTGGGTACCAGTCAAGTCGTCCACAAGCAAAGTTGTCCACAGTGAAGTCGTCCACAACCGTTGGTGGAGTCGTCCACACCTGTTGGTGGAGTCGTCCACAACTATTGGTCATGTTGTCCACAACTATTGGTTATGTCGTCCACAACTAATAATAAGACTCGTACACAATTTAATCGTATCCACAACTATTGGTGATGTCGTCCACAACTAAGAATAAGACTCATACACAATTTAATCGTAAGGAAGAAATAGCTAGTATTATTTTGTTATTTGATTTCAGATCGAATCACTGATGTTTTTGTACTAAAGTTAATCTTATTGTTTGTATATCGTATGATCATTGTTGATTGTTTGATTAGTATTGACGATTCTTTTGTAATAAAGTTAGCGTAAATTAGTCGAATGTGTGAAAGAAATTTGAGGGGGGCGTGGTTCTGCACAGGTGTGACGTCGTGTTTGATATTCAATTTTATACCGATACTTTTGAATCCAAATTCTACACATTTCTTTAACGGTAGTGTCATATTTATTTCTATTTACATGTATGTAAATTCTATTTGGAAACCATTAAAAAACACACTTATAGTTATATTATAGAAAATCGCACGAGAAGCTTGATTTCTCGATTGAAGGGTGTAAGTGATCAAACAACAATTTTTTGATTGATCAGAGGCGTCTAACCGCGGGAAAATTTACAGTTACTATTGGATGATAGCATGCATGCACGAATAAAACTATCTTATTTGCATATTGCATGGGGGGTATACGATGTTCCATCAGGGAATTATATTCAATGATGATTTAAATTATGGTTGTCACAGGATCACTGTGCCGATGTTTTTATAATAAAGTTAATGTTAATCGTATTGTTTGTATGATCGTATGATCATTGTTTGGTTGTTCACCGATGTTTTTTTTTGATGAAGTATACTCGTTGACTATTTTGTTATTTGATTTCTGAAACCATGCCGAGACTGTCTTCAATGACCACGTGGCTTATTTTAATGCACCTTTTATGAATAATCAACAAGCTTGTTTTGAATATTTTACCGGATTATTATAATTATAGAAAGAATATCTATATCCCGAAAGTAAACTATGTCGTGTGGACGACTTTACCAACGTATTGCTATATCTTCAAATTAAACTAAGTCTTGTGGACGACTCCACCAACTATTACTATATTTTCAAAATTAAACTAAGTCTTGTGGACGACTCAACCAATGGGTGTGGACGACTCCACCAACGGGTGTGGACGACTTAACCAGATTTTTCGTGTGGACGACTTTGCTTGTGGACGACTTGACTGGTATTTAATCAGTTTAGATACATTCATATTACAGTATTGTATGCGTTGCGACCCACTTGTGTCAATTTCTAGGTCTCAAATGTTAGCGATTTAGCTCCTTTAAGCTTCCATATATTTTTGATATACCCATCTGTTTATAAAGTCACATACTTACTAGTTTTTTGAGCAGAGGAATATAAAACCCTATTTCCTTCTGTAAAACATTTTCATATTTTATAAGAATAACATGTGAATGATTTCATTTCAGTTATTGTAAATGATATGTCCTGCCTTGTGTATGATTATTGTTATTTTAGAAATCTGATATATAAGTCGATGTATATTTAAAACAACCTACTTTTATTTTTACAGACAATATGGAAGCCATAACAGAAAATGGATTGGCTGAACAACTTGCTCTGGTAAGTTGACATTTATTCTATTCTTCTTATTCCACAGTTTTTTACAGAGTGGTTTCCCCTTGTCAGTGGTGCACGACTAAGAGCCTGACATGGAACAGTGCCCTGTTCAAATGTGACGTGATCCTGTGTAAAATTAGAAATAGTACAATTTTTACCAAACATTTTGGCCATTTATATACAGTTTATTCACAGTCATTAAAAAATCTCAAACCGCTGTACATTATAACGTTTATAAACATGTAAACACATTAATTGTTCGAGCACTAGACATAAGCACATTATGTTGAATATAATTTTCGAAAGCGGTACGTTTTAAAGAGCATTGAAAAGATATCAAATTGGTAATAAACCTCAAGGAATTCCATGGGGTTTGTGCAAAAACACTCAACATGCGATCACCATAAGCTCTTGACAGTTTGAGTCGAAGTGGTAGATTCAAAAGTTTCACACCATCGGCACTACAAAGATTTTTCACGTGTGTAGCAAAATCGGTTATCTGTTCTGATAATATCTTGTTTTTGGAGGATATGGACATTTGTTCTGATAATAATATCATGTTTTTAGAGGATATGGTTTTGTTTGTAATGGAACTCTGTATAAAAAGTATATTGGATTAAGCTAGAGTGTATCATGTTAAACTGACATCATGTAAAACAGTTTTACAACTTTTTATTCTGCTAAGATAAAACACATCAAGCACTTGATAGAATCGGTGCCAAGTTTCTCTGTGGTTGCCAGATTTGATGAATTTTCCGAATTATTACCAGGATCTCATGTTTTCTGAGTGAGTTGGACTATGTGTAATGTTGTGCCCAATTTCTTGTTACCTTAAAAAAGAATAAATATGTGACAATCCGTGAAGACTACTCAGACCATTTAGTTGCAGTAGACGTATGTTTCGCTGCCTGGCAACCTATCTTTTTATACGCCCACATTGAAATGTGGTCGTATATAGTCGTCGTCCCCGTCCATCCGGCGTCCACAATTGCTTGTGGACGCTTTAGAGGCTAAAGTTAATATCCGATTGACTTTAAATTTATACACAGTGTTTAAGGTCATGAGACAAAGAAGCTTATTGTTTTTCAGCGTTTTCCGATAATTAGTGCCAGAGTTATGGCCCTTGATCACTTAAAAAAATCTTGTGGACGCTCTAGAGCCCAAAGTTAATATCTGATTGACTTTAAATTTATACACAGTGTTTAAGGTCATGAGACGAAGAAACCTATTGATTTTCAGCGATTTCTGATAATTAGTGCCAGAGTTGTAGTCCTTGATCACTTCAAAAAATCTTGTGGATGCTCTAGAGGCCAAACTTAATATGCGATTGACTTCAGATTGATATATTAAATTACATAATGAGTTGTTACTCTTAATCAGATTTTAGTGTATTATAAATGTTTCATTACCGAAAAAAGTAAAAATATGCGACAACTCTTGTTGAATGCCCGGACGATTTAGCTGCTGTGGGTGTATGTTTCGTTGCCTTGCAACCTATCTTTAAGTTATTTTTATCCCCATAAGAAATTAGTAGAAGAAATAGTGGAAATTGTTGTCTTTTTTCTTATTTTTTGTAATTTGCGTCAATGAAATGAAATTCTGAATCTGCCAGTAATTTATTTAGCACAAACATTCACTTTTTTGCCACCTTGGTTATAGTTTTCTTCCTTTAGGTATATTTAGAATAAAAACATGTGGTTTGTATCTTAGTTTACCTGGAATCATCTTGCCTCTCAGGCTCTCGCTAACTCAGGATAATAGAGAGATAACGAATAATGTCTAGATCAAGTAGTAATGGTCAGAGTGAGGACTGTTGATAATGAATAATGTCTAGATCAAGTTGTATTGGCCACAGTACTGTTGATAGATATCTCACTACAAAAAACTTGTGTGTGAAAAAAGTATTCTTTACAACAAAGTTGAGGTGTTTAGAAATAACAGATATGTATATATTATATAATAAGTTAGAGAGACTTGAGTTGTAGATCAAGTTGTATTGGTCAGTGAGGATTGTTGATAGATATATCACTACAAAAAAAACTTGTGTGGGAAAAAATATTCTTTATAAGAGAAGGTGAGGTGTTCTGAAATAATAGATATAGAGAGACAGGAGATATATAGAGGAGTGCCACCATCTTAAAATAACAGACAACTAACATCAAGTTCTGGCCTGGTCAGACCGTTGGTAGAACATTAAAAAAAAAAAACACTTTGAAAAAAAACTTGTGTGTAAAAATTTATGTATCAGGAATAAGGGTCTGTGAAACAGAATGTGATGGGTGTTCAGAAGTAACAGGCATTGATTAAATTAGAAAGATTGATTTACAATATTAGACTGCCACCATCTTAAAAATACACATCAGAGAAACGACAAGATTAATTGAATTACGATATTTACATCAAATCAAAATTTGTGTGGAAGAATTTGGAATCTAGAGTAACTCTTTGTCAAAAAAAAAAAATTGTTGAGTTGTAGATTTGAGACATTTTTGTGAATTGGATAATATGATTAATGTTGAAATCAAGGTATAAATGACCATTGATGATGCCAGGAGTTGATGTTGAGGTAGGCTTAAATAAGATTTTATTGTATCAGTGTGTCCACCAAGGACAACATAGACAGTTTAAACAAAAGTTGATCATACAATTATAACATAACATCTGGAGTGATCCTTTATGGATGTACAATGTGATATAATAAGTGGTTTTTCTCCGGGTCCTCCGGTTTCCTCCCACTGCTAAAGACCCCTATGCGCAAGCGAATTATTGAAATAGAATTAAACCATATGTTAGTCCCGAAATGACCTAGTTTGTGTCAAGTGGACGTTGAACCCCATTTCTCTCTCTCTCATTTCACTTTAGAACTAAGTACCACATGTTTAAAGGTTTAAATGAGTGCTACCATCTTGAAAGAGAGGTGGTACAGGGTGTTATACACTGCTTGGCATATATTACTGTAGAACTATAGAGTTGACTACCACATGTTTAACTGAATGCCACCATCTTGAAAGGGTCTACCTATATTCTCATCCAATCTGATCTGTGATGTATGATATATCTACTTGAAGCTTTTCATCTACTTATAGTATGACATCTGTCAGGAAATAATAAACACATGAAAATAGAAATAGTTCAGTTTTTGTAATCGTATCAGTTAATCTCACAGTAAATTCTTAAATTATGTAAGATTTAGATAAAGAGCTGTCGTTCTTGCTATAATAGTTCGAAAATAGAATATATTGAATAATCTAGTTAAAATCTCGAGCATCCGGTGGCATGAAGAGCTGATTATGGTCTGGATAAGTTATTAGATGTCTAATTGATAATTTATATATAATATTCAGACCTAAAGAAAGATATGCAATAAACAGATTTAGCTCTTGAACAATGTATGTTTAAGTTTGGTATATCAGGTAATCTCACCTGAAAAAAAAATCTTGAAACACCGACGATGTATGCAGAATTTTAGAAGGATGATAGGGGTGGATAAAATGTTAAGTTTGATATTAAGTGATTTATGAACCACCAAAACAGCATTATTAATCACCAACCAGTGACTTAGGAATGTTTTTTAGGTTTTGTCTGTGTCCACTTCGTATCAGAATTTGGCATTGCTTCTATCTATTCGCAACTAAAATGGAGTTTAACTTTTCTACACAGTCTTGGCTATATCATGAGAGAGGAGGCTGTTCTCAGCTACTTGAATAAGAAATGTTTTGACCTGTCTGTTATGAATTATAAACATATTTTTCTGTCGGTAGTTATTATAAAGAAATATTGGCTTTTAACAAGACAAACAAACAGACGTGTAGGAAATCAAGTTAATTGAAATAGATGTTGACCATTGGTCAGTATTTCCGTCGAGTAGTAAAACATATGATCAACACCAGGTGGTCTGGTGGTTGATAGCTACCAATACATTACTTACTTACTTTATTTAACTCAAAATATTTGATAGATGCCTGGCTTGTACCTGGAGAGGGGAGTGGGAGGGCTCAGTGGGGGGTCATTACAGGAGAGAGCAAATACATCACTTACTTTACTTAACTAGAAATTTTTGATAAATGCCAGGCACTTTGCCTGGTGGTGGGGGCAGGGGGGTCCAAGGGGTCATGTGGAGTCTTTACAGGAGAGAGCAAATTTGATAAATGCTTTACTTAACTAGAAAAATTTGGGAGCAGGGTGTCCCGGAGGTACTCACTTCCTTAACTAGATAGGCCTATATTTGATAGATGTCTGGTGCATATGGGGGATGGGGTGTCCAGGAGGTCATGTGGAGCCTCTGCAGGAGAGAGCCAATATGTTTAAAAGAGTAAATTGCGACCAGAAATGATCCAAGATGCAAGGAAATCGACTTCAAACTTTCAAATTTTTCTGGGAGGAGAATCCCATTCATGACAAGCAGGGAATCCAAAGCCACACCCCTTGACCCAATGACAGATCTTATTTTTTCATGTGTATGCGTATAAAGTACTAGACCCCTAGTTGACAGGTGGAATTCTGTATAAGAGTAGGTCATAGTGCCGCTGTTCAGGCAAAATTTCACTCATAGCACACTGGCCCGGTAGGACTTAAACCCCATTTCTTTTCATTTTAGCCCTGTATTTTGAATTTTAAATCTGTTCAAGCTTATTTTTTTTTTTATCTCATTCTGATTTGAAACAGTAAACGTTAATTTCCTCCATCAAGCTGGTTTAGGTTGTTTAGAGATAAATATAGCTATTAAAAATAGATAGATGTTTAAACTAAGAAGATTGACTGATAAAAATTGGATATGTTGCCAACAAGTTTAACGCAGAAAAAACAGGTTATTGGCTTCCATATTAATGATTCTACTTAGGCTAAAAGATCTTGGATCATCAAGTGTTTTTTGCAAGACCAACTAAAATATAGATAGGATTTATGAACTTGGAATAAGAAATTTTAAGCGTTAAGCATTTTTGACAAGACTATTCTATTTATCGAACTGATATAATCTATGTGAATAATATATTGGAAAACTCTTGTAAATTGTTAATTGGACGTTTTGAATTTTATTACTTGGACGTTTTGAATCTTTCTTGGACGTGTTGAATCTTTCTTGGACGTGTTGAATCTTTCTTGGATGTTTTGAATATTACTTGGACGTTTTGAATATTACTTTTGAATCAGAAACGAAGATTAGTATTTTCTATCAGCACATGGAAACTGGTAGGTTTTTAGTCGATTTCTACATGTTAAGAATGTTTAGTTTTGACTTAAATTCATTAACGTTGAATAAAAGGTTAGGTTTTGGTTAATTGTTTTTATGCTGTAAAAATATGTAGCGTGTCGAGAATGATTCTATGAATATAATATAGAATAGAATGTGTAGCTAGCAGGACGAATAATGGATACAGTATATTTGAGATGATTTGTGTATAGATATTGGATACAGTATATTTGAGATGATTTGTGTATAGATATGATGATTAAATAATATTGCACCATTAAGTTACAAATGTCAGAATTCATACCATCCTATGATAGAATATGTAGGTAGCTAGGATGGCCTATAACAGAATTCGTAGCAACTCTGCCAGGAATGCTTTAGTCAGAGGAAACGGTATGTTAAGAGTTCTGTGAAGACATAATAGAATAGAATATGTACCTTGGATAGAGAATAATGGAGTTACTGAGATAGGCATGGTTCTGTGCTGATAATATGTTGAGAGTTACTGTGTCAGGAATGGTTCTGTGAGGATGATATGTTGAAAGTTACGGTGCCAGGAAAGGTTTCTGTGTGGATGATATGGTTGATGAATTAGAATCTTGTTCGGTTGTTAATGTAAGAAACAGGTGTTGAACACAATGTAAGTCAAATTCCACTTGTATAGTGTTTAAAACAATATATTATTTGGTTCAAAAATCTTGTTTGTTGTCCAATAGTCGGTCATACTTTCTATGTATAATATCGATGGACCAGAAAAAAAGAGCGCACAATTTAATTCTTTTAGAAAATCAAACTACATTCACACTATTCGAGTGGTGGACCTATAATTTGTGGTGAATTTATTAAAAATCCATATTGTACAACATAAGACAAGATGTTTATTGCATCAAAACGTCCATTATGGACATCATGTACACATATACATTTATACATAGTCATATACATTTAATAATACATGTACATAAACAATACAATATACAAACAATATACTGCATGTATATCTAAGGGGTTTCAGTTACATGTAGTTGCCAACAAATTTCATTTAGATCTTTTATCAAAAGCTAAAAACACATATAAAGGCTCTGCCTTGGCAATCGATTTTGGTAAGTTAAGAATTTTTAAAAAATTGTAGGAAATTCCATACATCTAACGCAGCAGATGTTGCCTGTATAGCAAATAATGAGCAATGTTACCCTTACATCATGCTCATTTCTTAGATAATTTTGAATATGAAATATTATCTGTTGAAGTACGTTGGTGGTTTTTAATTTCATTATATCCTGCCTACAGCAACAAAATATTTAACAGTGTTTATAGTTAATCACACTAAATGAACTTTGATTACCGGGTATTGCTGTTCTAAAACATGTGGTGAAGATTCCTGAAATACCATTGATAATACAGCGTAACTGTTACATACTGTATAGTTATATACAATTACACATATTATGCCATAAACCACCATCAGAGAATTAGATACGGTGCTAATGTTTTCAATTAATAGGTAATTATTTTAATTATTGATGTAATGAAATAGGTTTATGCCTCACCAGGGGTGTTGGGGTCAGAATCTTCATTTCACCTTGAAAGTCTTGGTGTGTGTATGTGAGGATTTTAAGCTACAGGTGAAATATCTACAAGATTATTCTAGAATGGTTCTGGTTTGATTCCTGCGGAATGACATGGAAGTGCCTGTTTTTTTGGATAGTAGGCCTATTGTGAGGCATGATGGATTGGCAGAAAATAAGGTTGTCATTTTAATGTCCATTAAAAAAGTTTATTTATATAGGCCTCAAGTAATGGGCCATAAATTAATTACTTTCAGTTTATAGTCATGTTAAACATACATTACACCAGAGCTAAATCTGTCTATTGCAAGTCTTTCTTTCAGCCTGAAATGTTATATAAACTATTAATTAGACATTAATTAACATTACAAGACCATAATCAACTCTTGATGCCATCAGATGGTTTAATCTCACTGTGCCACCTAATCAACTGGTGTTATAGGGTAGTGGTGTGAAAATTTAAGTAAACAAAGGATTATAGACTGTATCCTTATTAGTACTGTTCACCTAGTTAAGATTTAATTATTTTAATTCTCAAGGAGGTCAAAATTTAGTTAATTTGGCACAGTAAAATGAAGACGATCGGAAAAAGCCACCCAAATATATTTAAATTTATTAACATTACGTTGAAAGAGCATACTTGTACTGAAAATACCATAGTTCAATTGAATAACGGTGGACGATTGCCTCCTAAAAGGTGAAAATAAAAGAGTAGAAGAATCTATTCATGATCCAAAATCGAACTGTTAAATGGAGTAAAAATGTGCAATTGAATATACTGACGTCATATCACATTTAGTAGGGTTATGATTTATGGTTGATACATGTATTTGTTGTTACTTTAATGTAATTTATTGTAAATAAAGTTGTTAATCAGTCTAAAGCTAGTAGTTTTAAAAAGCGGACTATATTTTTAACACCATTGTATTCGATAATCCCCTTGCTTGATTAATCCCCCCATCAGAACAATAGCAGGTGGCACAGTGAGATGTCCCCCATCAGATATATCTGATATAAAGTAGATTAGAACGGTTCTGGCATTTAATGATTTGATTGAAATATTGGTGAAGGGAGGCTAAGCTTCTAACAACCAGTACGATGGTTGCAATTAATGCAAACATGTTGTCATCTACAAAGGCCAATATCTTAGCTGACAACAGCATAATTTGAATGGAATGTTTTCATTTTTCCTTATCTATTTTCGAACTAATGTAGTAAGAATGGTCAGCTCTTTACCAAAATCTTATATAATGTAACTTTAGCCCGCCAAAAAAGGATGTTGTAACCCCATTTCTCTACTATAAAGGAATGTGTGGAAGAATTACTAAAAAGCTATAGGGATTCTAAAAATGTCTTAAGGATTAAAATTTTACATTTACAAACTCATCGTCAAGTTTATGTGTTTGTGTGCTAGCAGTTGATGTAATTCACTGTTAATCAGACATCTTGAATTATCATTACCGGTACATTAGAAATAAATGCGGAGACAGACGGTACAATTTATTCTTAAACAAATATATCTGGCGCTCGATCCTAGAACATAAGACAGGATTTAATTCATTTCTAAATGAAACCCTAATTTTATAGTTTAACCTCTATTAACTTCTGGTCTATGTTTAATAGAAAAACCACCTAACTTCGGTGATTAACTTCGTTCGTCTGTGACACGATTCCTCTTTAACTTCTGGTCTGTGTACTAGAAAAAACAACAGTGTTCATCTGTGAAATGGTTCCTTTTTAACTTTTGGTCTATGTTTAGTAGAAAAAACAACTGAGTTATTGGCGTTCGTCTATGAAATGGTTCCTGTTTGTAGAGTTCTGTTTTTTTCTGTTTCTGCTGGGAAAATATCAAGGGATTGTGATTTTTTTATTGTTTTTGCTCCTGGACATTGCCATTCATTTTGACCTTTTTTGGACGGAGCAAGGATTTCCGAAGTTCGATATCACATTATTGTCGGAGAAAGTGCATAGGGGTTATCATGTCTGGTTTCACATTGGAGGGGGGGGGGTATAATAAAGTGCAAAGTACTATTAGATGAAAGTTTGAGATATTTATGTAATATTTATAACAGCCAAATCATTCACATGTATTTCAAAAATGTGTATTATTTTATTGTTAAGTCTCTTAGTATTATTGGGGGGTTGAATGGCCGAATGGTTAGCGTGTGGGCGCTGTATCAGAAATTCTGTCATTGAGTCAATTGGCGTGGTTTCGATTCCACAGTTGTACATGACAAGGAGGAGGGTTGCCTGTCCAACCTCATTGATTGCCCCCCCACCCCTGAGTCCTTCCACTGCTAAAGACCACGTGCAAGCGAATTATTGAAGTAAAATTGAACCAAAGGTTTGTCCCAAAATGAACTAGTTTGCGTTGGGTGGAGTTTACCCCCCCTCTCTTTTTCTCTCTCTCTCTCTCTCTCTCTCTCTGGGTGTGTATAATGTATACACTGTTTATATATAAAAGGGTATGATCTTACTGTTTGTAGAGGAGTAGTCAGTATAATCTAAATCTATATATAATATTTCCACTGTTTATATATATATATACTAGGAGTTAGATCTTTCTATATATAAAAACCACATGCTACTTATATTATATAACCACTTTATGTATATCACTACTGTCTGTAAAATAAACACCAACTATATATAAAACCACTGATCATCTGTTGTGCCCAGTAGAGGATACAGGACTAGATTATACTATTAAACAAACTAATATAAGCAGAGGGTACCACCGAATACACGACTGGACTATACATTATTCAAACTAAGCATACTATCGAAGTATTTTTTCCCCCAAATACGACGCTAAATTTTGAGAGTAAAAATTCAAATTTGTGAGTCATATATATATGTTGGTCTCGAAATAACCACAATGTGAAAGTCGTGAACTATTACCAATAATAAACATGTGTCTATTGATACTATTGAAGTGAGTTCCAGGAATTGTTTGTTAATTAACACATAACACCTGGAACTAATCGTAACATCACGTACCTTTCATCATAACATGGCGTACCATTCATGTACACTGGTGTTAACAAACAGGTAATAATGGGCAAATGTTTCTCTTGTGTTTCATCCAAATGAGAACACTCTGTGATGGTTAAAATTACAACAACACATGATTTTGTAAGAATATTACTGACATAAATTTGAATACTGTTCGGAATTTATACATGAAAAAAAAGAAGGTGCGCATATTTTTTTATTACGTATGAATTTGAATATTTTTGTGAAAAATGTTATCAAGAAAAATTTTGAAATCCCAACATTGGTTTATAATAATAATGTTAATAGCGTCATTTATAATGGGTGTTAATACTGATCGAAGAACCGTTTTTAAGGCACTATTGGTTGTTATATTCCCTGATTTTTTACAGATCAGTGTTTTTAAATAGGAGTGTTTTCAATAAACAAGAACACACCGTATTTTTGGTAGAACAATTACTGATTTATTTGGGTGACGTTTTGAAGACTATTCTTCAACATTGAGAGAATACACTTCAAAACGTCGCTCAAATAAGTAACTGGCTGTTTTTTCCATAAGTATGTATTATAGTTTATTGCTCTATCCACTTACTAAATGCCTCTTAAAGATCAGGAATGTTTTCATTTGAAATTTTGAACGACCATAGATGTTAATTTTTTCATTGACTTTGGAAGTTTATTTCACAGAAATGGTCTGACATAGGACAATGCATGTGTTCTAATTTGGAAGTTAATAGTTGTAAATTTTAGTAAATGATTTTTCGCAGAACCGAAATTTCTGCTTGTATTATAAAACATTTTGTAGGGACCCATGGTAGAGGAGTGGGCAAGACATTAGTTCACAAACCTGGAGGTTCCATATTCCATTCCTGTGTTGGCCGCAAAAGTATGCCCGTCTTCATTAGCCCAGTCAGAGCAGAACATTTATGTTTTGAAGGTACAAGAAATGGTTCATTGATGGACACACAAAAGATCCCTTGTTTGTTGGAATTCAAAATAAGAGTTTTTTGGAGTACCGAAATTTCCCTCATAGCACACTGTAAGGCATATTAATCCAGTCGGAGCAGAACAGTAGGACGTTTAACTCCATGTTATTTATATTTTTGTAGGTACAAGAAATGGTTCATGAGATAAAACAGGGATTCGTGGAAGTGATGACAGAGTTATCCCATTCTCAGACAACAGATAAAAACAATTGGCGCCAAGTTACCGAGACTCAAGACAGCCAACAGGAACAGATCAGTAATTTACAGACTACTGTTAGTTCTATAAAGGTGAGTTCATTATATTTTGTAAGTTTTCTTGCTATTTGACAAGGAGTAGAGTTGCCTGTCCAACCTCGTTAATTTTTTTCATAATATTTTGACAAGGAATAAAGTTGCCTGTTCAACCATGTTGATTTTC
This sequence comes from Patella depressa, assembly GCA_948474765.1. Classification (NCBI taxonomy): domain Eukaryota; kingdom Metazoa; phylum Mollusca; class Gastropoda; family Patellidae; genus Patella; species Patella depressa. The sequence goes on from OX419719.1 coordinate 74,611,926, forward strand.
TCCAGGTCTTCTGGTTTCGTCCCACTGCTAAAGATCCCCACGAGCAAGCATATTATTGAAATAAAATTGAACCATATATTAGTCTAGTGCTGGTAAAACCCCATTTCTCTCTCTGCATCCGCTTTACTTCTCAATTCCTCAGGACAGTGTGTAAAAACATTCCAATCCTGGTTTTTACAAAATTAAAAAAAAAAAAAAGAAGTCTAGCTGCAATTTTATTTCTCCATCCCCATTTAGAAATAAAAGACAGCAGATTAGTGCTTCTTCCATTTTTTTGAACAGTAGTTTTTGGGGCAGACCAGGTTCATGTTATTGTGCCATGTTACGTGTTTTCGATCCTCGTTGGTTTTCTTTGGTTTCTTCCAGTGGTTAAAGATCCCACACGTAAGCAAATTATTGAAATAGAATTAAACCATATGTTAGTCCCAAAATGACCTAGTTTGTGTCGAGTGGACCTTAAACCCCATCTCTCTCTCTATCTCTCTTTCTCTCTGTCACTCTCTCGTTAACCATTCGCCCGTCAAACCCACCCTCACATAGATGACTATGTACTGTATCTAGTTTGAGTGAAATGTTTATTGTTTGAATGAGATGTTCATCTTAAATTAGACGACTGTGTGCTATGTATTGTTTGAGTGAAATGTTCATATCCGTTTTTGCTTGACAGACTGATGTAGTTGGTCAGATAAAGAATTTAACAAGTCGACAGGTCGATATGGAAGAGAAGATGAAGTCACTAGAAACGGAACGAGATGGATTATTAGACAGATTAGACACGTTACAGAGACAGTATAATAATTTATTATATGAATTAGTACGATGTGGCTCACTACCAGACACTGTCAGGTATATATATTAATATAATACATTCCAAGTCAAATTCATAAGGCATTGTGTGGACATGTTGCACAAAAAATGTCGGCAACAAGGGGTAGTATAAGACCCCAAACATAATTGGTGTTTGTATGGATAATTTTATTCAAATACAATCTAACTACAGCTTCATATAAACACTGAATAATAATCAATCAGAGTTGTACAAAATATCTGAGGTTTTTCAGTGGCAGTATCAATTATAAGGCATTTTTGACCCCATACAAATCTACAAATAACTGGTCATTTCCATGTAGAATCGTCTTTGATGGGGTTGGTAGGGTACCTTGATTTGCTTTCAGATCTAAATATACTAGAATGACCAACCAATAAAATTCATTTTGACGGAATTCTGAATTAATAACATTTCTGCTCTATCCAGGTCTGTAAAACTGGGTATCCGTCATAATGTGCTATGAGAAATTTTTGCTTTGACAGCAGGACTTTCAGCCTACTAAAGCTCAATCTGTCAAGGGTTATTTTACGTGAACTCCATCATGAATTTTTCATGTAATTATGATTATTTTCCAGAAATCAAATGTTAAATGGTAATTTAGAGTTGTGTAATCCACCGCCTTGGCCAGATAAAGATATGAATCATTCTTCACATTGTAAGTATTATATAGATTGAGTCACCTGTCCAACCTCATGGGTTTTCTCCGGGTGCTCCAGTTTCCTCCCACTGCGAGCAAGTGAATTATTGAAATAAAATTAAACCATATGTTAGTCCCGAAATGACCTAGTTTGTGTCGAGTGGACGTTAAACCCCATTTCTCTCTCTACATATATATATATTGATTGGTATTATGCTAGATTATGTAGTCCTTAAAAATATTATTATTATCTGGTATCCTGGCCAAGTTGAATGGCAGCATGGTCGAACATATGTACTTGAGATCATAAGGTGGTTTCGATACCAAGTTTATAGTTATAAGGAGTATGATCACTTGTCTAATCTCCTGTGTTCTCTCCAGATCAACCGACTGTCACCCGCTGCTAAAGACCCTTACATGCAAAGTGAATTATGTTGTATCCTTCCGCCTCAAAATCATGAATATTCACCAACACCTGACAGGAAATGTATTTTCAAACCCTTAATTCTACACCAAAAAGTCAACAAAAAAAAAAGGGAAGGGGAGACAAAGACTAAAAATAACTTCATTCGTGGGTAACGGCGTTGGAAAATTTAGCTTAGAGATGGGATCAGGTTTACCCTTTTCAGCTATTTCATTGTTGTTGATATATTTAGCATTGTTATATTGTATAGAGTTATTCAAATTGTCTTCTGGAGACTAAAGGGGAATAACTCTTCAATCTAAAGTACAAGTGTGTGACGAAAGAAACTTATTAACTTATTTTGATTTTTTTTTCTGTTTGTAGCTAAAGAGAGTTTGATGATGAATGGAGATTCAGATGTGACGTCCATAGCTTGTAAAAGTCTCAATTTATCTCAAGCATTAAAAGAAAAATGTATGAATTTAAATTTATCTGAATCTAGTGATGAGGATCATCCGCATCCATGGCAACAGGTGAGTCAACATATGTGACTATTGTTGGTCAGTCTGTTCAGGGTTGGTGCCAACACTAGGGGTTTCCCGCTGCTGAAGTTTGGTGTCTAGGTGTACCTCGGAGCAGGGAGTAACTTAGGCCTGGTAGCGATGGACTACCGCTTCCTGTTTCACAGTTGTATACTCCTTTTGTTTCCGGGCATAACCTGGGTCATTCACTAGTCAATATACTGTCTTGCTAACCAGAAGTACTTCGGTGTTGTCTGTCGTGCCTGGCATGGAATATTTTTTTAAATCTGCAAGCTTCTCATTGGAATAACATTCCCACCTCCTTGAAATTGTCAATGAAGACCTGTTTGACATTGTTTATTTTGGTATTATAATCGTCAATCAAATATCAGACATCACAGGGTCAAAAGCCACTCGTATGAACACTGAACGCGATCCCCCCACTAGAACTTGCAGTACAGGTCATCAAAAGTATTTAAAAAAACGAAACGAAATATAGATCTGTATTTTAATCAGATTGTTGCTGTACAAAAGTTCACATTATATTATGATTGTTTTTATTTCAGCAAATGGATATGAGATCAAACAGTAGCAAAGGTCGGGGTTATCATTCACCACGTAAAATAGCACAAGTTGATAATCCAGATACAGGTAGGTCTATAAGCTTAATAATAAATATCAATTCATAACACAACCCCGAAACAAAGATGATTGGTGGGCAATATCATTTACTAGCAGCCGACCTGGCCATCAGATCCAGGCCTATGTTACCCCCCTGGCCATCAGATCCAGGCCTATGTTACCCCCCTGGTCCTATCTACTCCTGTATCGTAAAGTCTGTCATTAAGTCATCTGACGTGGTTTCAATACCCCGCTTGTACGTGACAAGAAGTAGGGAGAGAGAGAGAGAAAAGGGGTTTAACGTCCACTCGACACAAAACTAGGTCATTTTCGGACTAACATGGGGTTTAATTTTATTTCAATAATTCGCTTGCTCGTAAGGGTCTTTAGCAGTGGGAGGAAACCCGAGTGCCCGGAGCAAACCCACGAGGTTGAGAAGGTGCCCCTATCTCCATGCCACATACGCTTACACCATTGCTCGAAACCACAGCCGCAAGCCAGAGGTGACCGGCCAGCTAGAGGTCGAAGCGCGACACACTAGGCCATCCCATCCCCCCCAAGAAGTAGGGTCGCCTGGCTAACCTTGTGTGTTTTCTCTGGTTTTCACCCACTGCTAAAGACCTACACCCAAGCAAATTATTGAACAATATTGAACCAAATGTTATTCTCAAAATGACCTAGCTTGTGTTGACATTAAACCCCTCTCTCTCTCTCGGAGCATCAAAAAACTCTTTGGGCTGAATCGAAATCCTTTTATCCAGCCAGATATTTAAATCTTATTTGTATTAAAATTGAATCATTTATAATTCAGGACCAAGATTACAAGCCATTGAAGAATTGATCCAATCAGAGAAAGATTATTGTTCACAGATCTGGGCCATTTTGGATAATTATCTGGCACCGTTACAAGAACGTCATTATCTGAGTGCAAGGGAGATAAGCGTATTAATACCTCCGTATGTTGGTCAGATTTACGACCATCACTGTCAGATATTATCTACGTTACAAGAGAGAGTATCTTACTGGGGATGGAATGTTTCAATTGGTGATATCTTCTCTAGAATGACCGACAGTGAAGAGGTAGGTCGAGACTTTCATTAAATCAATACATCGCAATATGTAAATATATTGATAATATTTAAGATTAAAGATACTGCGATCATCCAATAAATTGTTTGAACTTATCTCCGTTTCCCTATTAATATTCTCTGAATGATTAATGTGTAAGCTTGCAACGAGGATTCAAATTTACTAGCAATTTATCGTGGATTTTTATATCATTATCGTAATCAAATGTTTCAGAATTCAATCCTCTGTTACAATCTCAATCAATCACAATTTCTTACACATTTATAGCGTCAGGATTATACCCTCACCAAATCTGTTTTCTGGTCTGGCACAACTGTGAAAGTGCTCACTTGATCGCTCTCTATTAAAAATATGGGGGGGGGGGGCTGGATGGCCGACTGGTATCATAACGTGGCATGGTTTCGATTCCTGGGTTGTACGTGACAAGGAGTAGGGTCGCCTGTCCAACCTCGTGCAACCTCATCGATTTTCTCTGGGTCCACCGGTTTCCTCCCACTACTAAAGACCCCTACGCGCAAGCGAATTATTGAAATAAAATTGAACCAAGTATTAGTTCCGAAATGACCTAGTTTGTGTGGAGTGGTTGTTAAACTCTGTTTCTCTCCCTCTTAAAAATAATAACGAATGTTTTTGTTTTGTTTACAGGAGAATATAATGTCCATATATAGAGAATATATCGCTGATATTCCTGCGTCTGTTGGCTGTTTGAGACGTCACATCATTCAATCGAGAAACTTTAAGGCCTTTATCAAGGTGAGTAGGCACTTGGCCCAAGTTCAAAAAACGTTCTCAGTCTTAATAAAAGAATTTACTCAAAATTATTTACTTTATGTTAACCTAAATATGGCCCTTTATAATAATTTTGTTATTTTAATGTATCAAATACATCAATAAGAAACTATGTGCAAAGTTTAGTGTTCCTTGATGAAAAACAGTGATTGAAAATGGACTAAATTCAATAATTCGCTTGCGCGTAGGGTTCTTTAGCAGTGGGAGGAAACCTGAGGACCCGTAAAGATACTGACACGGTTGGACAGGCAACGCTACCCCTTGTCATGTACAACCGGGGAATCGAAACCACGTCAGTTGACTCAATGACAGTGATCGAAAGTTGGGTACATTCTTAACTTGAGTCTGAAAATGTTTTGTGAAGTCTGGGCCTGATAATGGTTTTAGGTTGACGAATGGTTTATCATATGTGCTTTAGATCATAAGGTCTATCATTGAGTCAAGCAGAATGGTTTCCAATCACAGCTTGTAGGGTCAGATAGGGGCACCTTCTCAACCTCATGGGTTTTTTCCGGGCACTCCGGTTTCCTCTCACTTCTAAAGACCCCTACACGCAAGCGAATTATTGAAATAAAATTAAACCATATGTTAGTCTTGAAATGACCTAGTTTGTGTCATAGTTTTTTAAGCCCAGAAAGGTAGATATTGTAATAATTATATTTTTATTTTTTAGGCCCAGAAAGGTAGAAGTTGTGATAATAATGATATATTGTCGTTAATGATGGCGCCGTTACAAAGAATACCTCGTTATACATTATTATTACAGGTAGGTCCTTATCTCACAGGCTAAAGGACACCCTCTCCCCTCCCCTTCATTATTAAATTTTACATAAATTAAGCTGTGGTGAGAAAATTAGATGTTGTCTTAAACCTTCTTGATTATTTAAAGAGTTGATAATTCATTTAAAATAACTTATTAACATATTTTTTGATATTAAATAATTTTTAAAATATTTATAGATATTAAAAAATTTATTCAAATATTTATTAATATAAAATAACTATTTTGATCAATTATTATTGATGTAAAATAATTTATTCAAATATTAATTGATCTAAAATAATGTATGAAAATATTTATTTTTGCAGCAAATATTAAAGCATACGTCCACAGGTCATCCAGATCACTATAATCTTCAATCATCACTGGTTAAATTAAGAACGTTCGTGGACCAGTTTAACAGTGAGATGTCTCATACTATGATGGCTCTTAACTCAGATCATCCCCGGTAAGTATATATAATCACTACTTTCATTTTATTGTCTGTCTTATGTTTTAGTCCTGGAATGACCTAGTTTGTGTCTAGTGGACATTAAGCCCCATTTCTCACTCTCTCTCTGTAAAAGAGGGTGTTATAAAATTTGCTCTAATTATGAGATATTAATACTTCTGTACTATATTGCTGATTAAATGTTGGGGGACCAAAAGGACTTCAGATCAAATGTCCGTCATCTATACAGGTTGTGAACCTGTGTGTGATATAAGTCAGTATACCAGATGTTAGTCCCGATATGACCCTAATTGTGTGGATGATATTTCAGACGTTGGTTATCGTTTAAAGCTAAACTCCAATCAGCTCTTATTTCAAGGTTTGGTTAATTCGTAACCCTTTTTATGGAACTGGTTTCTGGATTAGATTTTTATTAGTATCATTTTAGTGCTTAGACCTCCATAAATTGTCTACTGATCCGTCTTGTGTCTCAACCAAAATAAAATAAAATAGGATTTAACGTCCTACTTTTCTGCACCAACTGGGCTTATGAAAATGATGGTTAAGTGAGTAAGAAGCTGGCTTGCTAGTCTAGAGGTTGCGGGTTTGCTCACGGTGTTGAACGAGAAAGTTCATTATGATTTTCCGGCATGGTTCCTTCTAGGATGCAGGGCCTAACAAGGAACGACATACAGTCGTTCAAATGGGACAAAAAACTGAAGCCCTGTGTACAAGTAAAAGATCCCTTAGCAGTTGGAATTCGATATAAGATTAGGCTGTAGCAGCACTATGCTGTAAGGAAAGTTTCCGTTCGTAGCTTACTGTATGGCGTATGCCCGTCTTCATTAGCCCAGTTGGAGTAAAACAGTAGGACGTTAAACTCTGTTTCATTTGGTTTAAGACTGCTTAGGGGAGTAGTAATTTCAGGGAGCTACGAAACAACTACAAAATTTACGTTTTGTCTTAATTATGCAAACCTGGGATAATTAGCCAGGGTGTCTGCTAGGGCTTCAAACTTAGGATAGTGAGCCAAGGCAGCTGCTGGGGCTTCAAACCTGGGATAGTGAGCCAGGGTGGCTGCTCTGACTTTAAAATTTTGTATTATTCTTTATTTTTTTAACCAGTGATTAATATAGACCTCCGGTGTTTAACCATTGTTAAATTGTAGAGTCCATGTTCGCTTTTTGTCCATTTGCTTATTGTCCATTGGTTATAGGTAAAATTTTGTCCTTTAATCTGGTGACGGCGTGTTTTTTTAGCCCGTTGGATATTAACATTTTTTTTTATTTAGCGTCTGATCAAGTAAAAACGTTGAAATATTGTTAGTGACAAAATTTGTATCTAATACATCAATTAAGATAAAAATAAAGTAAGAAGAAAAACAATATAGAACATTTTCAGTGTTTCATATTAAAGGATGGAAAGCTAAGGAGACGAATTAATATAAGCCTTTGGCTTGTTTTTTAATCCTTACCTTCAGAACTATTATGTATACAACACCTATCTTATTTGAATAAAATATTGTTTAAATCAAGGATGGAAAGTTTGTGGCTAGTTGAAGGGGGGTTGATTGGCTGAATAGTTAGCATGTGCGAGCTGCATCATAATGTCTGCCATTCAGTCAACTGGCGTGGTTTCAACTCCCTGGTTGTATGTGGCAAGGAGAAGGGTTGTGGGGTTCCTCTGGGTCCTCTGGTTTCCTCCCACTGCTAAAGACCCCTACACGCAAGCAAACTATTGAAATAAGATTATACCATAGATTGGTCTCGAAATGACCTAGTTTGTGTCAAGTGGGCACCCGCTAGAAATTACACAATTTTATGGTGAAATGGATTATTGAGTCTAAGTGTTGATTATTGAGTCTAAGTGTTGATTGTCAAGTACCATCGCTACAATGAAGAATGATATAAATTCACTCAGAATAAAGTAATTTGAATGAAATTTTCAATAATAATCATTTTTTATTACCTTTTTTTTTTTGAACTATTATAACAAGACCATCCAGCTCTTTATCTAAATCTTACATAATGCATCTCAATTGATAATATTGTTTTATTTTCTAGACGTAGTGGTCAGTCATTCCGGTCAAGTGCCAGTGGTAGTAGCTGTGAAGCTGGACATCTACCGAGTACAAGAGATAGTGGGATACATTCTAATGGTGAAAATAATCATCGTTCTTCTCGATTACCTGATAATCTAGACAGAGGGTACGTACATTACTTATCACAGACTGAAATATTAAATCTTGGAGCTGGAACAGAAATCGTGGTGCCCAATGCTGAAAGTGGAATTATTATCACAGACTGGAATATTAAATCTTGGTGCCTGATGATGGAACAGAAATCATGGGGCCTGATACTGAAAATATCAAATTTTGGTGCTCAATGCTGAAAATATTAAATCATGATGCTTGATGCTGGAAACATCAAATCTTGGTGTCTGATGTTGAAAATATCAAATCTCAGTGTCCAATGATTAAAATAAAAAAGTCTTGGTGTCCAATGCTTAAAATACCAAATCTCAGCGTCCAATGCTAAAAATATCAAAAATCTTGGTGTCTGATGATGAAAATACCAAATCGCAGTGCCCAAGGCTGAAAATACCAAGTCAATTCATTTCCAAATTGATCGGGTTATGTTCAGTTAACACTAAATCACTTTTATATCTCTTTTATTCCAGGAATTTTCTACCAGATTGGATCGAACAATCAACTGGTTATTTGGATCAAGATTCAAGTCGTACGAGAGATGGATATCGCGACCTACATCGTATGAAACTAGCTGCGCGAAGTCAGCCAGATTTATCGTCATATAATAAATCATACAGCCGTCATAATCACTTGATCGAAAGCTCACGTCAGCGTAATGTCGACAGCTTGTCAAGTTTACATCACGCTGACAATAAATTTAAAAGGCCTCGATCGCGGAAATTAGATTCTAGTGATGGATTGTTAATCAGCAAGAGACCCGTTTCTGTCTCGCACTCACATGTTAATGGCATCAGAGACTACAATTATGTGAATTCTCCGCGGGGTCGGCCATCTTCTGCAATAGATTTTATGATGCCTGCAGCTGACACGCCACGTCAACGATCAAATTGTGATCATTTGTTAAATAGACCTCACACGTCGCTGGGGCCATTGACTCGAAACAATAATTTCCAAATTCAAAATGGCCGCAATTATCAAGATAACTATCCAGGGGAGATAAACGGGGAATATTCAGAACCCCGCAATTCTACAAATTTAAGGATGCGGGAATCGTCATCACAAGCTCACATGATGAATCAAGTCGATGCGGACCGTTATAACAACATTGCCGGTACTAATGGTGATTTAGCAGACGGGCCTTATTATAATGGCAATACTCCACGCTATCAGGAAAAGGTGGACAAATATCCAAACCTACATGGCGTATCTCAATACCACGCTGATATCGAAGATGAAGATGATACCGCTGTTTCACCCAATGACAACTTAGATAACAATGATCAGATAAATTACCGTCAACCACGACCAGACGCAGAATATCTGCAAAATCCAGAGTTTAATAATCTACAGCCACATTACGAACAAAATAGTTATAATACTAGTGATCGCGCGCACTCTGATATCAGCCATGAAGATATCGATCATTCCGTGGCACGTAGTTTACGTCTGGATGACATTAACGGTGATCCTGTTATGAACAGCACGGAACATGAACACGAACATGAAATCGAGGGAGAACAATTACCTTCCCATAATCCTCCTCCTACTCACCATGTCTCCCATGGTAACATAAGTGACCTTGAAAACTGTGATATCCGTCAGGAATTTAAAATGAAGTCTGATAAATTGCCTGAAAATCCGCGTGTTCGAGATCTGTCCATTGATCAGAAATCGCAGTCCATTTGTGTGACAGATGACTTTGCAAATTTACAAAAGAATCTCGAAAGCAAGAAAAAGAAAAAACAAACAAAACGCTACATGTCATTGGAACATATTCCAATGGCTGCCGATGATGACAGTCACGCCAGACGGAGGCATACGATTAAATCATCACTCAAAAATCTCTTCTCCAAAAAAAAGTAAGTATTGAAACTGCAGTTTTTTTATGTTTCTATATTGAATAAAATAAATTGAATAAAATATGAAGGTTGTTATTGTATATAACAAACAATTAAATATCCGCTTGGTCGTATTTTTTGAAATTATCCTTTTATTAACTATTGCAACAGGATCAGTGTTTCCCAATCCAGGGGTCTGAGCAGTCAAATGGGCCCTCGGTCGGGAAAAAAAAAACAGGTTCAGAAAAAAGCCATGTAAACATGAATATGAAGTTGTTGGTGTTCGGACAATGGTGGATCAGTAAGATGATGGCTTGCTATCCTGGAGGTCACATATTCAATCCTTGCATTGGCAGAGAAAGTGCATTGAGATTTTCCCAGTGTTGTTCTGCCCATGTCAGTTGTACAGGATGGGAGGGCCTGGCAACGGACAATGTATGGTCATTTGGATGGGACGGCAAACCGAGGTCCCATGTACTAAATGTTATAAACCATTTATATATTTCTTCTTTGAGCTGCATTTAGCAATTGACATACGTAATAAACACAAAACCATAATATGGAATACAATTATAGTTTCATCATTTGCTTTAAAAAAACTTGAAGAGAACTCTTACAAAACATTGCTTTAATTCAATTAGTAATTGTGTTCCATATTATAGTTTTGTGTTTATTAATTTATATATGTGTTATGATGAAATGAAGCATGGTGTTGTTTTATTATTTACCCAGGCATGGTCCCGACAGTTAATATATTATAATATATAGTGTATGTATACAGTTAGTCGTTATCTGTTAAATAACTGTCACTAGATATATATATAACACTATTCTACCATTTTACTATTGCACTCTGTATTTATTATTCACTGTTTCTATGTTGTTTCTGCTCACTAAATTTACCTTTTAAAAAATTGCTTTTAGTTCTAGTTTACAAAGCTCTTACTCTTTGCAAGTCTGAGATTTTTAATCATTTCATTATGCTAATGTACTCTGCTATTATCTATAAAAGACCAAATCATGTTTTAAACAGAAAAACCAGTTTAAACCAGAAAAAAAATGTTTTTCAATGGAACACCCAAGTTGTAATCAGAAAGACTTGTTTTAAATAAAATGAAATCAATGCGAAAAAATTATTCCCAGCTTAAAGGGGCACTATGGGAGATAAGATAAAGAGTTGACAGTTTTCGCTCTAATAATTAAAAAATAGATAATGTAAATAGAAGCTACTGAAATATTCAATCAAATTGTACCAAGCTGAATTTTTGGCTAGCCTTGATCATCATTACTATAGTTAGTACGATAAAAAAACAAAATCTTGATCATCCATGTTCAAGCCGCTAAATAGGCTAGCAATGGCATCAAGAGTTGATTATGGTCTGGATGAGTTAATTAATATCTACCGGTAATTAATAATTTACGTAACATTTCAGGCCTAAAGAAAGGCCTGCAATCAACAGATTTACCTCTTGCATAATAAACAAAGAGCTTCAAAACACATCCTTCGCTTGTGACTGGCAAGCACACATTGACTCTGGCTGGCAAGATGCAATCTAACGTGATCTTATAATGTTAATATTGGGTGTTGAAAAATCAAATTGATCTTGTGGTAATCAATCCCTATTTAATTGATTGTAAGTTTTATCAGACATAGAGTCGCCTGTCCAACCACGTGGTATTACTCCGGTTTCCTCACACCGATAAAGACCCCTACGCGCAAGCGATTTATTGAAATAAAATTAAAACCATATCTTAGTCCCCAAATGATCTAGTTTGTGTCGAGTGGACGTTAAACCCCAATTCTCTTTCTCTCTCTTTTCATCAGACATCTGACTATAAGTAAGCACTTTCTGCCTTGGACACTGATATAAAATGGTATCTAATTGATAAGTGTAATTAGACAACTCAGAATACATAAAAACTTTCTGCCCTGTGCACAGATATACCACTGTTTGTTGTGTATCTTGTACACAATGAACAGTCCATTTGCTGATTACACTATTTTGCCTATAACGTTTTTTAGGACTTCGAATTTTGTCTTTTGGTTTGGATTGTTCGTACTTGGTTTTTATTTTATAAAATGGTATTTAGAAAACTCTTTTTTTACCCAATAGCTCTGAAGATGACCTGGTGATATATAATCGGATGCCACTACCCAGGCAAGATGTAATTCAAAGTACAATACACAATAAATAGAAAAACCTTTTCTTATTCAAGTAGATGTCTTTATTTCCTGGCTTTCTGTTAGAAAAATGGAGAGACCAATGATTCACTAAATGTTTCCAAAAATAGAAATTATAAAAGAGGGAATTAGTTATTATTTATGTATTATAGGACATATAAGAAAATATATTCTGGTTCTATAATTCTGTGGCATCTTCATTAGCCCAGTTTACAAGTGGGTAACTCTCTTAAAGGTTTCAGTTGAATTTGGAAATGTCCAGAATACTTTTTTGTATGTCCTAACACATTAATTCCTTGTTTTATACAAGTTGGTTCACTTCTCTGTGGAAGAATCTTTCTATATTTTTAGTCATTTTTTATCATAATTCTTGTATTGTCCTTTAACACAAAATACAAAAATATATTTGACAACTGTGCTTAGTAAATCAATGGTCCTCCATTTTAGATTATATACTGTGTTGGCATTGTAATGTTTGCTGTGTCTGTTTTTTGTTGGGCAGTTTTCCTGACACATAATTTCTTAGCTTGCACATTTATATTTATGTTGCAAGATATTTTTACAGAGGTATAAAGATCCCTATCTTTTTACAAATTTTGGGAGGCTGATGTGTGGAGCAAAGGTTTTGGAAAAACATTTTGGCCGTAGTGGTTTTGTATGGGGATTTATGACAGAGATTTAATTTATCAGGGATTAACTTGTCAGGGTTTCAGATTTAGGACTTAAAACCTTTATGACCCAGTTTGTCTCACCAAATCTGAAACCCTCATCCTGGCCAAGGTTTTTTACTAGATGTCACCATTTTGTTGTGTTGAATACTGTGAATGATAATTTGATATTTTCAACATTTGACTTATCAGTCAAAATAAAAAAAAATATTTTTAAACAAAATGTCCTTTTATGTAATAGAACAAAATTTCTTAAAATATGTAAATTGGATTAATTAGATTTAATGTATGCAAATATGATTTAATTTATGCAATTTATGTAGGATTTAATGTATGTGAATATGATTTTATTTATGCAAATATGTAATTAGGATATAATTTAAGCACATATGATTTGTGATTTAATTAAATATTCTGTCTATTTTAGGGGCTGTATCAGGATTGATGACCTTGAAGCAGAATTTGCGAAGGAACAAAGAAGAAAACAGATGAAGGTCAACAAATTACTTCAAAATGGAGTCCGAAAACAATCGACAGATAATGGCCGTTTGGCAGCTATTAGAAATATTCGCCCTCAACTTTTTACGTCATTCTTTCAGCAAAGGGAACAAGCTAATGGTTGTGTTAATGCGTAAAAAAATAATTACAAAAAACTTTTGTTGAAGAATTGATTTTAAAATCGGATGATTTCTTTGATTTGGGTGGGGCGGGGTGGTGGTTCTGTGGTTTGAATCAACTGACAAGGAGTAGAGCCACCTGTCCAACTTCGAGGGTTTTCTCTGGGCCCTCCGGTTTCCTCCCACTGTGTGCAAGCCAATTATTGAAATAACATTGAACCATGCTAGTCTCGAAATGACCTAGTATGTGTCAAGTGAACTTAAACAGATGAACCCAATTCAAAACTTTTTATTGAAACTCAAATCAAAGAGTCCTAGCTCCTTCTAGTTACATCTCAATGAATCGATTTAAAGTTTTCGTAAATAAGGACAGAGCTTTACGTAATCTTTGGGAAAAAGTGGGAAGAACTTGACATGAGTTGATTGCTCTTCTCAAAAGGTTTTAATTCCAAATTTTGTAACAGTAAAGATATATTTAAAAATAAAACTGGTTTGGCCTTAGAAAATTTTGAAAGACTTCCTTGCAGGTAGATTGAGATAAATTGTGGATTACGTAATTATAAATATCTGTTACTGCATCTTTAACGCATAAAATAATATAGATTGTGTCAGGTTTTATTGTATGGATTGCCATCTCGACAAAAATGTTTAATATATAATACAATAATGTTATATTTTGTTGGGTATAGCATACCATACAGCTTGTAGATTTAATTTATGGATTGACACTTGTACAAAAATAAGCAATATTTCAATACAGTAATACAATAATTTGTTAGGTGAAGTGCACCATACATCTTAAATTTTTGTCAGCTTGTGTTCTGGGTCACTGTTGTTGAACAAGTAATAAATAATACATAATAAATTTAAAGGGGCAGCTCTACAAGTCTAATCTCAGATAATGAAATGATTTAGGGATAATTTAGAGCATGGAGTAAAAGTATGACACCAGAGATTTATTTACTCTCGGTCACCTAGAATATCCTGGTCTTCAACATACAGAGGGTCTGGGCCATTGTCAATATTTGATGCAAAGTCCATTGCCCATGCACAACTGGGAGTTTGGTTTTTAATGTGGTAGATTATCCAATATCCTTGGCCAAGTTAAGTAGGAGTTGCGCCCATGAAGAGAGAAATTTTACAGGAAAAGAAATTAGGAGTGTTGGATATTGAAATGTCATTCAATCAAATGAATTCTTTGAACTTTCATTCTTAAATTAATATCATGGGCGTCAACATCTTGTTTTAGGACCAGCTGCCTCGCTTAGACGTTGTTTATGGTAATATAAAAGACCGGATAACCTAGTCAGTGACCTATTATTCTTAAATGTTGACAACGCATCCAGTAAAATGTTCTTAGAATATTAGCCTGGATAAGTTGTCAACATTTGAGATAGAGCATTGTGATAATAAGAGATACAGATCTTTGAAAACCCAATCTGATTAAAACACAGATCCTATTTCGCTTCGTTTTTTTAGGGTTCAAAATTTCGTTTTACTTGTCTTTACTACACTAGGATCTGGAAGAGTTGTTATCATTGAAATGTTCTGGATGATGTGAGGGATTAGCCAATGAAACAGTCTGTTACGGCAAGCTTTTGGTGTGTGGTGCATAGAGCCATGGGTAATCCACTAGAAAGATCAATGTTGATTGGTTAATGAAATCTGAAATCATAGGATCAAAAACCACTTGTATGACCTTTGACATTACCTCCCAAAACAACTTGTCAGATCTTCGTGTGATGTAGGCCATCGAAAGTATAAAAACATGAAAGGATATATAGATGTGTATTTTAATTGGATTGTATGAAAATGAATTGTTACAGTCATTTATCCTAGATTGTGTATATTTCGAACATTTAATTTAACCGATGCTAAACTGAATCCAAATTTATGAAAAAGAGACTCATAAAAATATTTTACCCTACATTTGTAGGTGGCACAGGGGGTTTGGGTGGATGAACAGTTAACTCATATGTTCTGGATAATAAGGGTGTGGTTTCGACAAGGAGTAGGGTTTCTGAGAGGGTCCTCTGATTTTTTCCCACTGCTAAAGACCCCTATGGGCAAGCGAATTATTAAAATAAAATTCAAACATAAGACCAAGTTTGTGTTAAGCGGACCTTAAACCCCATTTTACCTCTCTTTCTCTTTAGATGAAGTGTCCCTTTAAATATCAGAATGTAATTTCAGTCAGTAGGTCATAAGCATGTTTACTAATTATGAAAATGAAAGTAGGAAATTTTGATCTATAAATAGACCCGATCCAGTTCTGGTATTACTATGAAAATGAAAGTAGGAAAATTCAGTTCTATAAATAAAATAAGAAATGTAAGTTTTTCAATAGACAATTCACTGGATTCATTCTACTGACCTATTAAAGTAGGCTACTGGGGCCAAATGAAATTTTAGCGACTGTGAAAATTGTATTAAAAATATATTGTAAAGCATTATTATTTGTAAATTGCATTAGTGTATTGTATTTGTAAATTTTTATTTGTTTGTAAATATTTGAAGATATAATTTAGATTTGTATAAAATAAAATAATTTATTTGAGATCAAATAAAATTTAATATTATTTATCCACATTGTGTGTATAAACTATAAAGTGCCTGATACTGGGTGGTATTTATTGATGTTAGGTATCCCCACTGTGTGTATATCATCATTGTTGGGCCTGTTATTTGGTGGTATAATTGATATTAAGTATCCACATTGTGTATATCATTATTGTAGGGTCTGACACTGTGTGGTATAATCATTCTTATATGTCCCGGTTGACATAATCATTCTTGTATAACAGGGCCAGATCCCGGTCGGTATAATCATGCTTATATAAAAGGGCCTGATCCCGGTTGGGATAAAAGGGGCTGATTCTGGATGGTATAATTGATATTATTTATAATCCTTCTGTGTATAAAGGGCCTTATTCTGGGTGGTATAAATGTTAGTTTTACACAGTCTACATCAATTTTGGCTACCTGGTGGAGACTGGGTGGGCTCGGAGGCACCTTAAGAAGTTAACGTTCTACAGATTCTGGGGGCTGTTTAGTCTTGAACTTTTGTCCTTTTTAATGAATTGGTAAAATTGACACCAAATTTGGGAATAAGCTAGAAACCTCAGGATATACTCCAGAAAGTACTGAGGTGACAAGCCCCAAGATCCCTCCCACTGTCCCTGATTATCAATCCCCCAAATAAGGATCGGATACCTCATTAAGACATGGTCCGAGGGCTCAGTTATGGAGTAAAATCTTTCAGTAAATAATTATTGTAAAACCTAATCATGGATTTCAACAAAAATCAAAAAAATATCTTTCGTTAATGAATAGGTTTATCATTCAATAATTCAAAGAAATATTCTGGTTAACAATTAGAAATTTGCCCAATTCCCACATGGAATTTGTCCAACCCTCCATATTGAATTTGCCCCCACCACATGGAATTCAGCCACCCCACTACATGAATTTGGCCATCCTCCCCAACCCCCTGGAATTTGACCAACTCCCACAAGGAATTTTGAAGGTTTGAAAAATTTGAAGATTTTTGAGAAACATATCTTGCCTGTCCAAAGTAAACTACATATGTCAAAAGCCGGTGAATTTGTTAAGTTAAAAAAATTCTTATAAGGTCTCATTTATGCCAGTTATGAAAGCCATATAAGGTCTCATTCATGTCAATTTTTGAAGTGAAAGCCTTATAATAAAGGTCCCATTATTGACGTAAGAGCCTTGTAAGGTTGCATTCATGGCAATTGTTGAAGTTAAAGCCTTATAAGGTCATTCAAGCTAATTTTTGAAGTTAAAGTCTCATAAAGTCCCATTCATGCCAATTATTGAAGTTAGAGCCTTATAAGGTCCTATTCATACATAACTTAATGTCAACAATATTTGTAATGTTTGTAGAGAGCTGGCTCTTGTATTCACAATATATCATTTAAACAATAAACTTTATAATAATAATACATTCTTGTCTTGTTCTAACCATTCCCTGTCTGCAATCAGACACAATATGTAGAGAAATAGTATTTTATACCATGGTCCATGTTTATACATACTCAACTCAAAGTTGGTCATTTGGATACTAATATGGTGAAAATATTATTTTGATAATTCGTTTGCACATAAGAATATTTAGCAGTGGGTCTCTGTGGTAGGAAACCAGAAAACCCAAAGAACCCACAAGGTTAGGTATGCACTTGAGGTGTGTCATTGAGTCAACTGGAGTTGTTTTTATTCCCAGGTTGTACGTCACGAGGAGTAGTGTCGCCTGTCCAACCTCATGTGTTTTCGCTTGGTCCTCTGGTTTCCTCTCACCACTACAGACCATTACGCTCAAGCGAATTATCGAAATAAAGTTGCACTGTGTGTTAGTCCCGAAATGACCTATTTTGTGTTCAGTTAAACGTAAACCTTTTCAAATGTGACTTGAATATTATTGTCCCTTTAAGGTTTTGTTGGGTCCTAGGCCAAAATATTTCATGGGGCCTATTTTACATGGGCATCAATACCAAATATCAAAAGAAATAACAGTGGCATATGTATGTACTTTATGCATGTGTTGCATTAGTTTGCATTGTTTGAACCAAATGCCAGCTTAAGAAAACGCAGAGAATGAGTACATAGGGCTCTAGGCGTGTGCCTTAATGCGACCTTACTTAGCCTTTGCCTTAATCCGATCCAGAGGGTGATGGGGAACTCTAGGCCAAAGTTCAAACTGAAAATAGGACAGTCTGACTTGGCGCAAACCTGGAATCAAATACCAGCTACAAAGAAAAACACCCCCAAATCATTTTCTGGCTCTTGGGAGTGGGAGATCCTTTAAATTTTATTAGTTTTTCTGTTGACACACGATTGTGTTTTGGTACACATCTCACTTGGGGCTCTACCTAATCAAACTCCGGCCATGCATCTGAACCACATGATATCAAACAAAGATTAAAGACAGACAATTCCAAGATAAACCTGCATTATAAACAGGCAAAATATGTTAATTATGTCCTGTTTATATAAATTTGTATTCAGTTTGCTAAATACAGGGGACAAAATTAATATGGAATACAATTACTGAGGGGGATCACCGTGGGTAAGATGCTGGCTCCCTAGTCTGGAGGTCATGGGTTTCAATCCCTGCATTGGCTGCGAAAGTTCATCCCAATTTTTGTGGCGTGGGTTCTCCTTGTCAGTGATTCAAGACGGAGGAAATGACAAGAACAGTTGTCTAGTCGTTCGGATGGGACAAAGAAACAAGGTCCCATTCACAAATTGGCGTGCACGTGAAACATCTCTTTGCAGTTGGAATTCGATATAAGAGTAGGCTGTAGTACCGCTGCCCGGACAAAATTTCCCTCATTGCACACTGTATGGCGTATGCCCATCTTCATCAGCCCAGGTTAGGTGCAAAAAGTACGACGTTAAACTCCATTTCATTACAATTTACTGAGTGATATTTTTATCGGCTAGGATTGTCTGGTTTATTCAATGATACAAAAATATTATAGCATGTGATGCATTATTATACAGACTTGAAAGAAGCCTTGTCCAAATATCATGATCGTATCCCATGTAATTGTGTCTCTTGTATTTCTAGTTCAATTGCATAATGCCACTAGAATTAAGCGTTTATTTTTTGTTATATACATAGATATATAAATTTCATTGCAGTTTGTAATATATATCATTCATTGCTGGATTTACCTATAGACATGATAGCCTGAAGTCTGGGGCCTCGAGATCTTGGGGGCCTGCGGCCAATGTGTTTAAAGGCACTATCCCGATTTGAAGAGATTGCGTATGAAATTTAAGCACCAAAATATAGAGGACTTGTCTATTTAACGTTTCTCAAAATTCCAATTTAAAACATTGCATCATTTGGACGTGAACGTCACGACTGCTTATGCAGACAAGTAAAACTTTTAAGATTTTGGGTCAAATGTTTCGTTGGGTCACCTCATAACCAATTGCTTTTCCTTTAGAGGTATATTCAGTAAATAACCGATATACTGTACTTAAAAACAAAAGGCAAATTTCACCTACATATTTTTATAGTTGAAAAGTCTATGTTTTATACAGATATCTCATAATCAGCTTAGGACACGGTTTAGGTTGTTTCAAAACGTATCACATGTGTTGAGTTAATTGCTCGGCCCTCAGGTAGAGGATTTTAAGGGCTTTTAACACAAAATTAAGCAGTTTTATTCACCAAAATAAAATCAGGCAATTTAATATTTACACTGTTAGTTATACATTTATCAATTTATATATATATATAGTGAGATTCAATGAATACGATACAACTCAGGGGCGTGGTGAGGGCAATTATTGAGAAGAAATTATCAGTAACAAAAAAGATTTTGGCACAAAAACCCTTTTACTGACCACGGAGCTGTGGTCGGCGAAGCCGGCCACCGGGACCGCCGAAGGCGCGAGCCCGCGGCGGGGGGTCCGGGGGCCCCTCCCCCGTGAAAATTTCGAAAATTAGAAGCCCAGAAACGCAATCTCCAGCAATCCGAGACAAGAAATACGGTAATAAAATATGATTAAATTTTCCAACTTGACTCTTTCAAAATTTTTTTAATTGGGTCAGATGAAACAATTTTTCCACTTACAAATGTTTTTCATTTTTTGAGTAATTTGATTGTGATTTTGGCGCAAAAACTTTTTGGCGCATGAGTATGGCTACTCATGAACTCATTCTCACCACGCCCCTGATACAACTAGTTATTACAGCAAAATAAACTGACATGGAAGCATAAATTTCCTGATAATGCCCAAACCGGGAGGTAGAATCAATATTCCCCAGATTGGGGAAAATAATCAACACAATATGCTAACGAATATTTAAAATTAAATTAAATGAATAATTATACTATAATTGAGAAGCTGCTGATCGTTATCTATCTAAACGATTCTGAATTCCTTGTAAACTAAATATTATAAAAGCTGAATCTATAAAGGGAATATTAGTTTAAAAATGGTTTAATTCCATCCAGTATTGATAAAGTTATGATAAATTGAAAATTTTGCAATAAAAAAGCCAGCATCATCACAAATAAATATTGTGTAAATTCTTTTAATGAGCCTCTTTTTTTCAATCCGATAGTTTTCAATCCGATAGAATCCACACAATTGATATATTCATTTTTTCAATTAATGATGTAGATAATGGATATATTGTGGATTAAGTCGTTATAAATTTAGATTTCGCCTGAAGAATGAATATATTGTGGATTAAGTCGTTATAAATTTAGACATCGCCTGAATAATGCTAATAATGATAAACAGCTTTCACAGGAATTAAATTGATATATTTTAATAAAGACATATGATGGAGGGAGGAACGAACCCTGCTTTCTCTGAAAGGCAAGGAACAATAAAAATAAATTTCTATAATAATTACTGGGTACATGTATTCTCATATTCTAAGATTAGTAATAGACAATTAACATGAAATATTTTAATGAAGATTAATGATGTCATAAACAGCCATCTTTTTCCATCCTGGTTACAACATGACCTGTAGGTCTTTAGTCACAGCCAATCATCATCAAGATACTGTACATGACGTCACATAAGACATTAAACTGAAAGAGAAGGAATGAAATGGAATTTAAGGTCGAGCAAACATAACCCATTAAAACTTAAATAAAGAGAGAGAGAGAGAAATGCGGTTTAACGTCCACTCTATACAAACTAGGTCACTTCGGGACTAACATATGGTTTTAATTTTATTTCAATAATTCGCTTGCGCATAGGGGTCTTTAGCAGTGGGAGGAAACTGGAGTACCAGGAAAAAACCCACGAGGCTGGACAGGCGACCCTACTCCTTGCCACGTACAACCAGGGATTAGAAACCACGCCAGTTGAATCAATGACCGGCCATTTAAGATAAAGAGGCACTACAGCACTTCCCTGTTAAATCGTTGTACAATTTGCTGCATTACATTAGACAGAGAAATGCTTCCATTTATTTTCGGGGTGGGATTTATAATGTCTATTGAAGATGGCAGAAGAAGTTTATGTTGAACTTACACATTTCAATAATCAATTGTCTTTCCTGATAAATCTTGCTATAGAGCTGCTCTTACACCTTCAATAATCTTGTTCATCTTCGCCTGACTATCAACATATCCATCCCCATTCTTCAAAAATATAACAACATTGTTTAATTTACTCAACAAACATCTAGAAATATTGTTAATTATTTATTATACAAAAATAGCAACATTCCTTAATTATTTATTACATAATCATTTAGCAACATTCCTTAATTAATTATCCCACAAATATCCATTTAAGTCTACAAAAATATAACAACATTGTTTAATTATTTAAGTCTACAAATATACATTGTATAGCAACATTGTGTATACTCTTCTACAAAAATATCAATAGTATTTAATTATTTATTCTACAATCATATAACAAAACTGTAACTATTTATTCTACAGACATGCTGACATATTGTGTAATTATTCATTTTTGTTATCGGTCATGACTGGTGGACGTGAAACCTGTGGGGTGTAGCTTTTGTTCTGCACCAAATAGACTAGTGAAGACAGACATGCATGTCATTCAGTACTCTATGTATGAGTGAAAGGGAAATTTTGACGAACACGGCATTCTGCTCATTCTTGATTGATCTCCAACTGTCGAGGCATTTTTTAAGTCCATGCCCATAAGGATCTTATTTTTCTTACCATCCAAAAGACTAGACACGATTACTTGCCTGACCCTCTATTCTGCAACACACACATGTGGAAACCAACAAATGTTCCTAGTTACTTATCAAGCCTACAGTGGCTACCATATAACAATGGAATCTGTAACTATAGCAACTTACCTTCTTGGAGTGAAGGAGTTTGCCCCCAACAATCTGAACCTCTAACCAGCCGGTACTCTGTGGAGTACCTTCACCAGTCTATCAAAAAAAACAACTTTACAATAAATCTGCTGAATTTCATTTGTGGGATTTTAAAGTTGCATTTTAAAGGGAAATGAAATGAAATGGGGTTTGAGTCCCACTGTGAGGGGGTCTTTTACGCGCACGCCATTGTGTACACATGACCTCACTTTTTTGTCTATTCAAATTAAAAATCAAATGACTATACGTTATCCCTAGCCATATTCTCTGTCCTACATCCCTGACGAGGGGAACCACTGCAGAAAATCCTGATGAACTCTCTCGGCCTTTGCGGGTATCGAACACAGGTTAGCAAGTTAGCGAGTCAGCTTCTTACTCACTAAGCCACTGTGGCTCCCTCTTTTAAGAGAATATCAGTCCCAAAATAGGTCTTTAAAGAGCAACTCTGTGATAAAGTATCTGAATGTCATTAATATGATTTTAAATCTAAAATATTGTGAAAGTCTATTCTCTTCTGGGAATATCAGTCCGAAACGGTTCAATTCTGTTCATTATTTATTGGTTGTCGTGAATACCATATTGAAGCAACAGTTAGATGTTGTAAAACTCGTTGACATTGCTTAAGGAACGGAACGTGCCTATACCTATACATGTAGGTGTTGGGTAAAATATGTTGATGAGGCTCTCTTTAATCTGTGAGAATTATTTACCAATGATAAAAAATAATTTTTGTCCCAGAACTGCAAATGACGATCAGTCATTTTAATAAAAACATAAATTGGAATATTTAGACCCGCAACAAAGGAGATATGTAAGTTACTTACGATTTCTAATTGTCCTGGGAATTCTTTTTCCAGTGCCGTTTTAATGGCCCTGTACTGTAAAAGAAAATAAAAACTAGATAATGTGAAGGGAATTTGTTGAAAATTTCAGTCAAATTGATCAAGTCTGAACTGAGAATTTAATGATTATATTTTAAACCTAGCCTCGATCATCATTACTTAAGTCGGTAGTCAGTACAAATAAAAAAAACCCATAAGTCTCAAATACTCATTTTTTGATTTACATGTATGTAAACATCAATGGGCAACAAAATAATGGATAATTCAGATTTTGACAAAAACAATGCTTCTAATCACTGACATGAGCAATTTTTTGTCAATTTCAATTTTGGATACGATTTGTAAAATATGCACGTCTATAACATGCCTTTCCTTGTTGATAACTTACTACTTTGGTCGAAATTTAAAAAAAATAATACGGATCTTGTTTGGGGATTACACAACTAAGACCACAAAAAATATATTATTAATAAATTCTGACAAATAAATACATGACGTTTCATCTATACAAATGATTTGAATTTTTTTTTACTGATTGTTTTTTCAATAGAGAAGTTAATCATACATTATGCAAAAGCTGAATCTGCCTATTGCAGGTTTTTCTTTAGGCCTGAATATTTTCTAAATTATTAATTAGCCATTAATTAACTTCTTCAGATCATAAAAAAACTTTGATGTCAACGCTAGCTTGCGATATTTATTGGATTAGATTCCGATCTCATGTTCAACGCTCATTCATGATTTAAAAATCAAAAAATGTTTAACAAGACTGTTTTTTATCGTAGCTAAAATTTCACTTGCTAAAATCTTGTTTCAGAGTGGATCAATTTGACTGAAAATTTCAGCCAATTCCCTTTACATTATATAGATTTTATCTATTATAGTGAAAACTGCCAGCTCTTTGTCTAAATCTGCCATAATGCATCTTTAACTGTTTAATTGTCGATATCACGTGAGAATTTAATTCAAGTCAAAACAAATAACAATATTTTCATGAATGATGAAATAATTACCTTGGGGGCGTAGCCTCATGCTCCGCTGGAAAAAATATTGAAAAGTAATTAATTTCATTTCTATTAAAGTTCCAATAGCATTTTTTTAAGTTATATTTTTAAAATTTATTAAAATAAAGCCCCCAAAAAGAATGAACCTATAAACAGTCCTACCTTGTTAAAGAATAATCCTATTAATCCTATAATTCACTATTGCCAGTTGAGAAATTGGCAAAAATATCATTTTCAACTTCAAATTCAAACGTTTGAAGATGGCCGTCCATGGAGAAGAATGGGAAAACAAGGGAGGTAATTGAGTAACTATTTCCTCAATCAACCAGTGTCACCCTTTCTACCCCCCCCCCCCAAAAAAAATTTTGTCCATGATCGTATAATAGTGAGTTGACAACCTTTTGAGCAAAAAACATAGAAATAATTATATTTTGACTTTCTTAGAAAAAGTGAAATTGGAACTTTAAAATTATAGTATTAATAGAACCCAGTTTTTATGGAAAACAGTAAATGCTACTCAGCGCCAAAATGGGTATGTAGTTTGACAGATTAGGAAACTTCAAGACAAAATATACAAGAGTATGACAGCCTAATTCGAGGCTCATAGGCCTATAACATGATTTTACACCAGTGCCTCCCACGCAAAAAACATGCATAATGGAATCAAGCAAAATTCTGAATAAAATTGTGGGTATTCTGACAATGAATTTCAATATGGGTTGGTCTATATCCTACGTTTCGGCATATGTGAAAGGAAATCTTTGTGAATCTGCCAGTTGTAATTTATTCCATGTAGTCACAGTGTTCTCGAATGTCTTTATCGTAATGTTGATTATGGTAAAGACTAATTAGTATTTATGTAAAATGGATTTATTCATTAACATTTTGGCTTCTTGCACTTAATATTGAGATACAACTACAACATCTACGTCATTGAACAGAGCTTCATTAAAAACTAAGGAATCTAAAATCAGTTGAAATTGTTTTTCACATTTCGTCTTTACCGTAATTTTATCTTTCTGTGAATTAATATCCTACTTTTCTGCACGTACCCAGGTAACGAAGATTCCTACGCCGCTATGCCATACAGTGTGTTAAGTGGGGTCAGATTAAGGCACAGGACCAAGTAGATCATGGCCTAGGCCCCACTTTAAGAGGCTCCGCCTAATCTTTCACTGTGTTTCCTTTTGCTCTTGCTCTATAAAGTTGATATTGTCAACTAATTACCCAGACAGCCACTCAGCTTTGGCCCTACTATGGCCCACATGTGGCAACATCTACGTGGATATGGCTCACATCCAGCCAGATGTTGCCACATGTGGGCCATATCTGGTTAAGACTTGGCAACTATTGGCACTACTGATGAATTAAACTTATTTTTGGAAATGGTATCTAAGAAGTTTTAAACTTTTTGTTTTACATTCAAAGCATTTGAAAAAATAATATTAAGCCAGAAGTTTGCCATATCTGGGCCAGATATTGCCATCATTCAACTGGCCACATAAGCAACAAATAAATGTTATTGTTATAAATGAAAATATACGACACTAAAAGATCAAAGTGATCAAAGTCGTCAGTTTAAATACATAATGTGTATCAGTTAACATTGTCAGTAATCATACAGTGGTCATTAAGTAGGTGTTATGTCACTAAGGTGTTAAAACTGTGACTATTGAATGATATACTACTATTATCCAGGTTTGTGTATTCAATAGTGATAGGTGTTATAAATAGTCGCACTTCTACACCAGTAGCCACATCATTTACAGCTAGTTACACACCTGCTAATTAATGACTACCGGTACTGTACTCTATAGTGTATAACGAGCACTACTGTCTGTTCCAGGCCAAAATATGACTTAGTCACATATGGTTTAATTGTATTTCATAAATCGCTTGCACGTAGGGGTCTTTAGCAGTGGGAGGAAACCGGAGTGCCCGGAGGAAACCCACGAGGTTGAGAAGGCGCCCCTATCTCCATACCACATACGCTCACACCAGGGCTCGAAATCACAGCCGCAAGCCAGAGGAGACCGGCCAGCTAGAGGTCGAAGCGCGGCACTCTAGACCACTAGGCCATCCCAACCCCCCTTGTTTCAATAAATAGAAACTATAATGCAATACATGCGATAATGTACGGGCATAATATTATTCCACTCCTTGTTTCTTATGATAGGCCTATTTTGTATTTGGTGGATGGATATGGCATTGGATGCATGTGAGGCCCCAAAAAATACATTGGCCTAGAGTCCCATAAAACTTTGAATTCTTCTTAATCTGGGCCTGGTGCTATGAACGATGGGAATTTTGCCAACGCTACTGACTACTCTTTATATAGAATTACAACTGTCAAGGGCTCGTTAACATACACGCCAATGTGTAGGACTTTGTACCTCATTTTTTTGTCCACCAATCCAAATGAAATGGGGTTTAACGTCCCACTGTTCACAGGCCCGTGTGCCAAGGGCGGGGGCCAATGCCCCGCTGAAAAAATGTTTTGCTCCCCCCCCCCCAAAGAAAATTTGCCAACCATAACTCTAAAATACCTACTGCAGACTGTCAGACTGTAATGGGTGTGCCCCTCCTAAAAACTTCACTGCCCCTGTTCAGTGTTATGCTCCGACTGGGCTAATAAGGCTGTCCTGCACAGCTTTACGCAAAAAGTGGTGACAATTAAACATACATTATGGAAGAACAAAAACTGACTTTTGTCGGTCTTCCTTTGAGCCTCAGATGTCATAGAAATTATAAATTAGATCTTTGTTTAAACAACAAGCCCAAAATGAACACTGTAGACCCACGGATGGCTTGGATTGGGCTCGGATTAAAACAGGATTTCGTCGACTGATTTAATCACTATGGCGTCGTGGGTGGGGTTTCTCCGTGACGTTGACGTCATCATCCTTCCGGAAATTATTCATAAAAGACAGTGATGACCGAGGCTATACACAAGCTTCACTAGATACCGTTTAAACATTACTTGATGATCGAGACTATGTAGGTGGAGTTAACGCCTGTCAATCAACAATCGGCCATAGTGGAAAAAGGGTGTCGGTGAAGTTAGCTCCCATTTCTAGTAAAAAATTATAGTGGTAACAACTTTGTTCAGGATAAAGTAATTTGACTGAAATTTTCAATATATTCTTGTTTCAACATCTATTTTTGAACTTTTATAGCAATAATGGCTAACTCCTTGTCAAAATCTTCCATAATGTATCTTTAAGAACTAACCATGTAATCTAACTAACTAATTGAACCGGGTAACCTTGGCGATTTGTAAAATACCCCAAGGTTTGTAACAGCACTGTTACCGGTACCAGTATGAAAGTTCCTGACACGGCTATAAGATTTGAGAAAGCCAAAGTAGACAAGACCGACAACCCACAAGTACAAGAAAAGTTGAAAATTAATACCAACCAGTAGACAACGTGTATCTTTAGCACCATTCTATTGACTTGTTGTTATCCACGATTTGAAAATCTCCAAACTTCACTCCAAGTCTTGTTGGACTCCACGTCAATGCTTCTGTCTAAGTCGATGTATACAGGTGATGACGAGCTGACTAGGTCAACCAAACTCGAAACGTGAAACACTATATCTATAGTCTGTTTCAATTTTATACCAGGTGTGACAGTTTGAATTGACTCCCGGTGTGTGTTTGCCCCTAGGTATTTGCGCATGACTGAAATTGTTATTAGCATCAACAACGAAGTTATATCTACTTCGCGTGGTGTGACATGGTTCCTGATCACTGATCATTTCAGGAAAAAGTATGATTTATTTGGTTAGGATTGGGTCATTAAGAAACATACTTGTTATCGTGATTAGTTGTTATTTGAGGAGCGTATGTGGCATGGAGATAGGGGCGCCTTCTCAACCTCGTGGGTTTCCTCCGGGCACTCCGGTTTCCTCCCACTGCTAAAGACCCCTACGCGCAAGCGAATTATTGAAATAAAATTGAACCATATGTTAGTCCCGAAATGACCTAGTTTGTGTTGAGTGGACGTTAAATCTCATTTCTCTCTCTCTTTCTCTTTGTTATTTGAGTGATCAGTAGTTACACGATCAACGAATCTAACTGATTGGCTTGAAATTGATAGTTCTATCGCCCGTGATTTGTTGCCGTTGTTAATGATTAATCGTTACACTTTCTGATGTTTTAAAAATTAACTATTTTGTAGATAGAATATTGACATTTAATATATGATTGGTATTTTCTGTATCATTGTCATTTCAATTTTGTACTTATTATTAAAAATTTTAGAACTTCACAAAATAGCGTTTCAGGTCAAGTGATTTTAGCGAAAAAATCTGACAGCCAGTGATTGATATATAGCCCACTTCATCCCACATTTAAATGTATTACTAGCAATTGTGCTGTAATATTTTGATATCTTTCTCAATATCTGCACAGATTCAGACTAAAAAATTACCGAAATGTAAGCGAATTTACCGTTTATTTACGAGAGACGCTCGCGGATAAATATCGCTCTGACGTCACGCAACGCTCATAACTGCGCATGCGCCAAACGGTAATCACACACCAGGAACAAACTCACACTGTCACACCGGTTTAAACTGTATGTAGCAGCTACCTGAGGGAGGGAGAAACAAAAAAAGAAAGAGAGAAAGAGGGATGGGTTAAACGTCCACATGATACAAAATAGGTCATTTTCGGGTCTATGAAGTCATCTGAAAATTTGGGGAACCACGGTGGCTTCCTAGCCTAGTGGAGGTCACATGTTCGATCCTAGCTGAACTTGTTCGATCCCTGCATTGGCCAAGAAAGTTCATTGGGATTGGCTCCCCTTTGTCACTGGTGCAGGGCCGTGCAGGACGGAGGGCCTGACAATGGCAGCAGTCTAGTCGTTCGGATGGGACGAAAAACCGAGGTCACGTGTATAAATGGGCGTCCACGTAAAAGATCGGTATCCATTGGCTGTTGGAATTCGATATAAGACTAAAGTAGGCCGTAGCGCCGCTGCCCGGGCGCAAAATCCCCCCCCGCCATTGCAAACTGTATGACGTATGCCCGTCTTCATTACCCCAATTTAGGAGCAGAAAAATAGGACGTAAACACCCATTTCATTTCAGAAATTTAAAGTCATCTAGTAATTTTTGGAACAACGTATCAGTTGATAGTATTTCAGGGAAGCCATTACTTCGTTCGATCTCGTTGTTGGCAGAGATGGATGTGTCGGGGTGGTGGCTTATAAGGACATTGTCTAATCGAAAAAG
Organism: Patella depressa; assembly: GCA_948474765.1. NCBI lineage: Eukaryota > Metazoa > Mollusca > Gastropoda > Patellidae > Patella > Patella depressa. Next base: position 74,641,487 of record OX419719.1, read on the forward strand.
AACCCCTGACAATTTGCCTTTGAAATATATAGCCGCTGTCCAGGCAATATTTCCCTAATATCCCAGAGTAGGTGGTATGTACGTATACATTGATTCGGTCAATGGAGCAATGGAGACGAGTACAGGAGGTTCAACCAAATTTCATTGCATTTACATACAAACAACAGTTGCTCAGTTGCTCGAGGAAATACATCTTAGATCATAAAATGTTATATTTCCGTTTCAGTTTTCCTAACTTCGTGCGTGTGTGTGTGTGTGTGTGGGGGGGAGGGGGGGGGCTGAATGGTTAGCACGTGCGTGCTGTATCATAAAGCCTGTTATTGAGCAAACTGGCGTGTCCTCGAATCCCCGATTGTACGTGGCAAGGAGTACAGCGGCGGATCCAGGGGGGGGGGGGGTGACTAGGGTGACTAGTCACCCCCTCCCCACCGGTGTATAGGAACCCAGGGTCCTACAAGCTGCCACTGGGACATGCACGCATGGTCGTATATATATTATATAGCACACGGTGCGCATCTTATCAGACACACAATCAGCATATGTTACAATCGGCAGAAATTAGCTCCGTAAACCCTGGTCGGTGAGACAAAACATGGGGTTGTCACCCTACTCAAAAAGATCCTTGATCCACCACTGGAGTAGGGTCGCCTGTCCAACCTCATGGGTTTTTTCCCGAGTTCCCCAGGTTTCCTCCCACTGCTAAAGACCGCTACTCCTTCTCTCTCTCTCTCTCTCCCCCTCTCTCTCTCTCTATGTTGAAATAGACTATACCTGGAGTGTGGGTGGGTCACATTCCGTAATAGATCAAATATTGAATTCATCATCCTCGGCAGCCGTTAAGTGCACTTTTATTGTCATTTCACTTTAATGTTAAAGCCCCAATAACACTCTTGTTGTAACTGAAAAATATGTCCCAATCTTCATTCTGGTCAACAAATCGTATTATTTTAGAATATTCCAATTAAATGATGATATAAATTTCATCTTAACACACCTAATTTAAAAAATTGGAAAAATTCAACCAATTGATTTGAAAAGTCTAACGTAAACCTTTTCAAATGTGACTTGGATTTTAAAATATTTTCGAACCCTCTGGACAAATAAAATAGGTTGTAATGGATAATTTACACAACAGGTAGGACATTTAAACATCTAGTACTTAGAATAAGGGTATTATTTATTTTCTGGAGCTACCAAGCCAGCAAGAATGTTATTGTCCCTTTAAAGCAAAATACACTGGTTTAATAAAAAAAAACTAGAAGAAATTGTAAATAAAACGAAATAGGGTTTAGCGACTGGGCAAATGAAGACGGACAAGGGAAATTTTGCCCGGGCAGTGGCTATGGCTTACTGACGAGAGATCTCGGTTTTATCCCACCCGGACGACTAGGCAGCTGTTCTTGCCACGCCCTCTGTCCTGTCCCACTGGAAATGGGAAACCACGTCGCAAAATCCTGATCAACTTTCTCGGCCAATGCAGTGATCGAAAATCGCAAAGTACGGGTCATCAAGTAGCCTACGAGTGGGGCGAGGTGGAGTAGGAGTAGGGGCTGACACCAGTCGAGGGTCCCCAATTAGTTACACATTAATAGTTGTAATGAATAGACACATCAATCACCATGACACAGCAATATTTAAAGTGCAGTAAAGTAGGCCGGCCTGAAGTAAATCATGTTGAATCTTTGTGGGACTTTCTGGTGCGACTTGTTAATTCAATAATTAAAGCATACTCCGCGCAGTGTTTCGTTTGATTAGAAATAATCCTACTCCGCGCAGAGGTAATCCCACTACTCACTGCTGTAATGAGTGGATATTGTTGATTTAAATTTTGAATGGTCAGTAGTCCGATAACCAACCAATGACTTGCTGCTCTACAAAAGCTTTACATTTAAAACGAGTGCCAGTATTGGACCAAATATGTTTACATAACGTTACGTCATGGCTCACGATTTTATTATGCCCAATTAACCCGTGCATAGCAGAATACTTCAGTAAAACTAATTGCGTGACAAACGAGGCTATCAAGTCGAATGAAATGTAAACAATACTGTTTGGAAACGAACATACTTTCACCGTTTTAATACCTTAAATCACTGTCCAAAGTTTTAGGGAAGACCCAGATTAAACGAAGGACTGTCATGTTGATGTACTTAAGTGATAACTTTGATTATACGGGAAGAATAGAGATACTCCCGGAAAAGTTCAAGAATCACAAGCTAATCCAGCAATGGCCAGAGAGGGATTTCTCGGGCCATTGCCCGACAATTACAGCTGTCTAGTTGTTCGGATGGGATAAACAAGCGAAGGCTCGTGTATACATTGACATGCACGTAAAAGACCCCTTAGTAGTTGGAATTCGAAAAATGAGTATGCCATAGTGTTGCTGCCCGGGCAAAATTCCCCCATAGCACACTGTATGACGTATGCCCGTCTTCATTAACCCATTATAGGAGCAGAACAGTAGGACGTTTAACCCCATTGTATTTTATGTCTTCGTACCAGAGCATCTGGCTGATAATGGACAAAACTGGCAATTGGGGAGTCATCAAGTACCTGCAATCGAAAGGAATGGTAGATGACGCCACTTCCTTTCCCATTGCGGAATTTAAGCATGGAACTAAAGGGAATAGTAGACGACGCTCACCGCTTTTCCATATTAAAGTGGGTTGCGGAATTTAAGCGTGGAAGAGAGAGTCCTGGCGATGGCACGCGTCCTGTAAGACCATTGTCCATTCAAGAAAAAATTACCCGGGTGCATGACATGATGATGGCTGATCAAAGATTGACATCTCATGACAGGGTTGAGCACATTATCGCCAATTAGTTAGGAATGACAAGATTTCTGCAAGATAAGTGCCAAAGCTCTTGACAGCGGTTCAGAAACGTGCCAGATCCCTGACGCTATTCGTATAGTCTATAATAAGCTTTATACACCCAGGGGATCACCCAAACTGATCCCGCAGTGAATATTCGCTTGGCCGCTACAATCACTGATAAGCATGACATCGACGAGTACGGCATATTAACTTTTTTACTCCGACAAATTAAATTCTCTAACATTTTTTTGAGATAAGAGAAAAATAAATAAAGACGTTTGAAGTATTTGTAATTAAAAAATATTTCCTATTTAGTGTAAATGGGTATTAAAATGAGTAAAATGCATCATTTTGCCCGAAGCAGTTAGGTGTTAAGTAAACATTGCACGAGCCGTTGAGCCAATGACTACGAGGCATGCAATCAACGCACGTATTTTGGACAGGCATCCGTTACAGAGATAATTCGTAAGTAATTCTCTGTGAAACAGATTGGGGATCACCATGTTTAAATCTGGCACTACATCACTCGGCAAACCGCGGCAGATTCCGGTACCCTACATCTAGATCGTACAGGAATCTGCCGAGATTTGCCAAGTGGCACTACATCTGACCAACAGGATATCAAAACAAACAAAGTACAGGGTAAAGACGAACACTTCTAAAGATAAAAAATTATTGCAAACTCTTAATGCGTATATCTATCTAAAGATAAAAATGTATTGCAAACTCTTAATGCGTATATTTATATTTTTACGGTTCTTTGTCATGCCTGGAATATAATGCATATTGGCACATTTATGTATAAATATTAATATTCGTGTATGACGTAACTAAATTTGTAATTTCATGAGATTCAAAACAAAAATTATTATATAATTACAATGTATGCAATAAATAATAAGCACAAATTTCTTGATAATGCCAATAAAGAGGTAGAATCAATATTCTTCGATTGGGGTATGATCATAAATCTTAAAAAATAAAATATAAAATAAACTTCTATTATGTATTCTATTATCAGCAACAGACAATAAATATGAAATATTTTAATGAAGTTTGATGATGTCATATACAGCCATCTTTTTTCCATCCTGGTTACAACATGACCCGTAGGTCTTTAGTCACAGCCAATCATCATCAAGATACTGTACATGACGTCACATAAGACATTAAACTGAAAGAGAAATGAAATGAAATGAAATAGGGTTTAACGTCCTACTCTTTTGCACCTAATCAGGGCTAATGGAAGACGGGCATTCGCCATACAGTGTGCTATGAGGGAAATTTTTCCCGGGTAGCGGCGCTACGGCCTACTCTTATATCGAATTCCAACTGCCAAGGGATCTTTTACATGCACTCCAATGTGTACACGGGACCTCGGTTATTCGTACCATCCGAACGACTAGGCAACTGTCCTTGTCAGGCCCTCCTTCTGCATCACTGACAAAGAGAAATCACGCCGGAAAATCGAGATGAACTTTCTCGGCCAATGCAGGGATCGAACACCCGACCTCCAGGCTAGCGAACCAGCGCCTTCCCCACTTAGCCAGCGTGACTCCCAAACTGAAAGAGAAGGAATGAAATGGAATTCAAGGTCGAAGCCGACCAGAATAAAGATAGGTTGCCAGGGAATGAAATATACGCCCACACTAGCTAGGGTTGTCACATATGTTGGTAAAAAGAACATTTACAATATGGACGTATAAAAACTAGAGTTACTTCCAAGGCCAACATCGAACCACAGAAGGTATAATTTTTAATGTTTGATCGTAAGTTTTATATGGTTTATCACCAGATAGGTAGAAAATAAAGGAGATTAAAATTTTTGAAAAAACATAAAGACGAAAAAAAAAAAATTTTTTTTTTTTTTTTAAAAATACACATTGACATAGGTAAGAGGGGCGTTCCTGGTCACGTGTACCTACCTGTGCATCGAACATGGTAAATGCCATGTCTTCAGTCGTCAATATAGGCCTATCATTTTCACGTTGCCTCTTGAAAAATATAATTTACGATTTAAATACCGTACTATATTGAGTTTCTTGACGGGACTGATAACGCCTCGTAAGATTAAATGAGAAATTATAAACTTACACATTTCATTAATTAATTAATAATTGTCTCCCTTGATAATTCTTATTATAGAGCTGCTCTTATACCATCCATTATCTTGTTCAGTTTCGCCTGACTATCAACATATCCATCCCCATTCTACAAACATATAACATTGGTTAATTATTCATTCTACAAAAATAGCAACACTGTTTAATTATTCTATAAAAATATAGCAACATTATTTAATTATTCTATAAAAAATATAACAACATTGTTTAACTATCTATTTCACAAAAATATATAAACATTGTTTAAGTACCGGTATTTATTCTAGAAAAATAGCAATATATTGTTTAATTCTTTATTTTGCAAATGAACAGAAATAATGTTTATTTATTTTCATTAAATCGGATTTAATATCTTTTCTGTACCATTCTACAATCAAGTAGAAATAAATACTAAACTAACACTGTATGTCTACAATTAGCCCCGACTGAGACACTAAGCTAAGTGACCGACATTTTAATTAAAAAATCTAATTATACTTCTATAACTTTGAGACATATTTTTCCGCTTCAATTCAATATCATTAAAAATGTTTATTCATTCTTCGTGTGTGTGGCAGATATAAAACGGATTTGAACCACATAACAAAATAGTATACTAAATTATGGATATGGTGGTCATTTACGGAAGAGATCTAATCTCGAAGTAAACAGTCGTCTGTGAGCTGAATGTTAGACATATTGTTTTACTATTTATGTGGATTAACGCCTTTTCGTATCTTTCATTTCTGCAACAACAGAATGAATGATTGAAAAGAAGGGGTTTAACGTCCTGCGGTTCTGCGTCGACTGGGCTAATGAAGACGGGCATGTGCATACAGTGTGCTATCAGTGCGCTCTGAGGGAAAGTTCCCGGATTACCAACGTCGACGCCTTCGAGTAATGTTTTATCTGAAGCTGTTTTCTTCAAGTTTGTCCGATTTTCTCTAAACGAGGACAACTTTGCACTGAAAATTCTACAGTCTTCGAACTATCGACGCAACTTATAGTCATAAGGCCTACAGCAGGGGTGGATCCAGAGGGGGAGTTTGGGGGGTTCCCCCACCCTGCTCAGCTACATAAAAAAATAATGCCTTGCATCAATGAAATTACATCACATAGTGATCCTACATAAGTATAAAATGATTTCTCTATTTAAAAAGCTCAATTTGTATGTATGCCTATGTAATTTAGAGATGATGATGGCAGATTTCCGTAACAGAAACCTGACAAACCCCCTCCTGCAAAAATTCCTGGATCCGCCCCTGTACAGCCGAGGTTAGATGTAGAGTATCAGAATCTGCCGAGGTTTGCCGAGTGACCATGCCGTGTGCTATGGCCGGACACCACCCCTACTCTTCGCCAAATTTCAACTGCAAGGGATCATCCTGCACTATCGATAATGGGAAAACCAGGCCGGAAAACACTGGAGCACTTTCTCAACCAACACGAGGGTCAAATTCAAGGACCATCTGGTTAGTAGGCCAACGTAGCACCGTAATAGGGCATACAATGGAATCTGTAACTATAGCAACTTACCTTCTTGGAGTGAAGGAGTTTACCCCTAACAATCTGAACCTCTAACCAGCCGGTAGCTCCAGGAGTACCTTCGCCAGTCTATTAAAAAAATCAACAAATTAGGCACTTTACAGTTAACAAACGCGGGCGTAATAATGTTAACCAAGAACCGACCATGACGTCATCGAAGCCATCTTGGAATTATAACGTCATATCGTTCTAGTTTCATGTCGATTGTATACGAACGGCCAGGGCCTGGTGGGTTTTTGGTTTTTACAGTGAGAGAGAGAGAGAGAGAGAGAGAGAGAGAGGGAGATTCGGGTCGCGTCGAAGGAAAGTAGGCTTAACAGGTTTATAAATACATCAATTACAAAAATCTAGAAATGGTCGACATCTAGTTTTTATCTGATGTGTACACTATGATAGACTACACAGCAATCTAACGGACGATATTTGGTCCCTGAAGAGTAAATTAACATATGACAATTCAAGACCATGGCTTTAACCGCTAAGCAACTCAAAATCCACCCCATGGTCCAAATTCCTTCTTATTATCTAGGGTACGGTACTTACGATTTCTAATTGATCGGGGAATTCCTCTTCCAGGTCCTGTTTAAGGTCCCTGTACTGAAATAAAAGAAAAACAAACAAATTTATGAAACATGTATAAACAAAGAACACCTTATTCGTGTGACGTCATCGGCGCCATCTTAGAGCGAGAGAGAGAGAGAGAGAGAGAGAGAGAGAGAGTGAGGGAGGGAGGAAATGGGGTTTAACCTCCATTCGACACAAACTAGGTCATTTCGGGACTAACATATGGTTTAATTTTATTTCAAGCGCGAAGGGGTCTTTAGCAGTGGGAGGAAACCGGAGTACCCGGAGAGAACCCACGAGGATGGACAGGCGACCCTACTCTTTGCAACGTACAACCGGGAATTTGAAACCACAGCAGTTCATTCAATGGCAGGCCGTATGATACAGCGCGCGCACGCTAACCATTCGGCCACCCACCCCCTTTTACAGACGGACAGGTATACGAACATGTTGTTATAGTGTCATACTAAAAGTTCATATCAAACGATTTTTAAATTTGTCATGAAAGATTAAATAATTACCTTCTTGGCGTAGCCTCATGCTCCGCTGAAACAAAACATTGAGAGATAATTAATTTTATTGATATTAAAGGAGTTAAATCGCTTATATTTGGAACCTAGAAATTGATCCAAATGGGTCGCAACGCATATAATAATGTAATCTGGGGCCTGTTCCGAAATTTTAACTAAGATAAAAATCCAAATTTTAGTAATTTGATTGGATAATGTTAGATAGATTATATTGCTCAGCCAATCAAAATTAACATTTGGATTTTATCTTCAGTTAAGATTTCGAGAAACAGGGCCCTGATTGTATTTGAACTGATTTACATTCAAATCACTTGTTTCCAGGGAAATACGGCACGAGTCTCGACCGAATAGAAATTTCTAGCGTCTGGTTATGCTCTCCGGATAAGTTATGGCGTCGCCGTTTGACACGAGTTGTGGAATATGCCAAGCTTCGTTCTTTCTGGTCACTAGCTACAAATGACGCTGAAACGCACTATGGTACACGATTCGTGTATCAATGGTAAACTGTTTATTTTGCCTTAAATTAATGTTGATTTGAATTGACAAATAATTCGAGTTTTCAACATGTAAGACTTTGGACGATATTGAGACTTAGCTACTTTAAATTCATCTCTATGTAAATATGTTTGTTTTATGTGATCTCATTACAGGCACCAGGGCCCTGTTTCACGAAATTTTAACTAAAGATAAAATCCAAATTTTAGTAGATACTTCAATTTTGATTGGCTAAGTACTAAAATCAATCTAATTCTAATATTGTCCAATCAAATAACTAAAATTCAGATCTTATCTTAGTTAAAATTTTGTGAAATAGGCCCCTGCACTTTTAATAAAATAACATGTACTTTTAGGCCTACAGTGTTGATATAGCGACTGACTTACATAAAACACGGACTATTACAGTGTTGATATGGTTGGTTGACTTATACAACGTGGACTATTTATAATATCAATATTGACTTGGTTGACTGATCATGTGAGAGTAAAACTATTGCCGGGCGTTCTTCTGACTTCAAATGTTATATTAATTATTTTTTAGACATTTATGCACATGCCAAGTCCATAACCAATTCTCTAGACCACTGGATGGCTTATATATTTGATTATAGACAAGAGGGGTCTCATTAGATTTCCTCTAGAATTAAAGGATTCGGGTTTTCACTTATGTGACACTGCCATGGCAAAATATTAACTATTGGAACTAAAAATGAAATGAAAAGAGGTTTAACGTCCTACTGTTTTGCTTCTAACCTAGACTAATGAAGACGGGCATGCGACATACAGTGTGCTATGATGGAAATATTTTCCCGGAGAGCGGCGGTACGGCCTACTCTTACATAGAATTCCAACTGCCAAGGGATATTTTACGTGCAAGCCAATGTTTACACTGGACCTCGGTTTTACGTCCCTTCCGAACGACTAGACTGCTGTCATTGTCAGGCTTGATAAATAGAAATAATTATGAAATGAAATGGGGTTTAGCGTCCCACTGTTCAGCTCCGACAGGGATAACGGTGATATATAGATATAACTCATTGAAAGTCAAGTTACTGCTGGAGCCAATCAGAATATTATACAGAAACACATACGAAAAATGATGAATTATCTGTTTTTGTGCAACTTCAAGCGTGTTTAAATAATATAAAACAACAATTTTACAAAAGTTGAAAATTAATACATACCAGTATATAACGTGTATCTTCAGTTTCATTTTAACAAATTGATTCTATTCACGATCCGACAAACTTCGAACTTCAGTTCAAGACGTGCTGATCCCCTACGTTTCTAATGACAGTAGAGTGAAATAAGTCGATGTTTTTATACGCTCAGAAAGCCAAGTAGGTCGAGTGAACTATAGTATAGTCAATATTGTATATATAAATAACTTGAATGGGAATTATACATCTATAGTGCGTTTCAATTTTATATCAGGCCAGTGTAGTAAAGGAGAACCGCCTAATCGGATTGAAATACACATCTATATTTCGTTTCTTTTTAATGGTTGCCACTGCATGAACATTAGACCAGTTGTATTGGGAGGTCGTGTCGGGGGTCATACGAACGACTTTTGGCGTATAACGTTAGACATTTGATACCCACAGTTCCATGCATGGGCTTAACGTCCACTCGACATAACTAATGGTGAAATTTTATCTCAATAATTCGTTGGCGTATGGTTTCTTTGGCAGTGAGAGGAAACGGGAAGACCCAGAGAAAACCCACGAGTTTCACAGGCGATGCTATTCTTTGTCACGTACAGCCGGCTAATTGAACCACGCCAGTTGACTCCATGATATCATGAATCAATTCCCATTGAGATAAAGGCGAAACCCCACCTGCCATGGGAAATTTCTATTCATTTTAAAATGGCCGCAGAATCAGAAACACATGGTATCATGTCACTCGAAAATACCGAAAAACTGTTCTGTAAGATAAGATTATGATTGCAGTGTTTCACTCTTCACTATTTGTTACATAATTACTTATTTCCATGCAAACTGTGGAGAAAATTTTGCAACTGAACCTAATTTTACTTGCTCAAAGACTAGAATAGTGTACCAATTGCAGCCGTGAATAAGAATATATCACGGCTACAAATTGCAGCTAGGTTTACGCGTGACAGTCTTGTGACAAGCAAATTCTGGAATTTTAGGGAATCTGTTTTTTTTGCGTATGTTGGAAGATTTATTCTTCCGTGTAAATTTCCGTCGTATTTATAGTAAAATTCTTCAAAGAAGTATGTCAACATCCGTGTGTTTTAGCGGAGAAAGCAGATTGTGTCATTAACACAGAAAAAACCCAACAAAATTCCCCAACCAAATCCCGACGTGACCTATCCTAAAAACTAATTAATTCAAACTGTTACTTTTCAATTCAAAATACACATCGCCTCGTGCAATCCTGTATAGATAAACAAAATTGTAAATATCTTTTATCAAAGAATTTTAACATTCTGAGGAGGGCTTGTTGAATAGAGGGGGCGCGGAGTCAGGGACAGTGGCGGCGCCTAGGGGGGGTGGGGCATTTGCACCCCAAAAAATCTGGCCTGCCCTCTGTTTGCCCCCCCCCCAATTATTTTCGAAAAAAATAATGACATCTGGCCAGCTCTATTTATCTCAACGACCATTGTCTGAAATGCTACCTGGCTGTATCCCCGGCAGTCTATTTTACAAAATATAGTGGCGAAAATAATCACTTTGATGAGTCACTCTTACTCAGCCCGGTCGACACTATCTTCTCTGGTCGGATAAACTAGTGATTTGACGACAGGCGGTATTTGTTAAGCTCTATCTCGACGACCAATGCCTGAAATACTGACATACTTCATTTCGAGCAGTCTACTTTTCAAATTATTGGGGTCTTCGTTGCGGTTCGCAAGTCCGTTCATTTCACAAAATAGAGTGGCCAAAATATTCATTCACTTTGACTTTGAGTCACTCACTCCGCCCGTTTGTCACTTTCTTCTCTGGTCGGATAAACTAGTGATTTGGCGACGGGCGGTATCTGTTAAGCTCTATCTCGACGATCAATGCCTGAAATACTGCCAGACTGCATTTCGAGCAGTCTACTTTTCAAATTATTGGGGACTTCGTTGAGTTTCATTTGACACTTTCCTCGAGCCCTGGGGTCGGAGAGACTAGTGATCAGTCCACAGACGACATCCGATCAGCTCTAATTATCTCTGCGATCGGTGCCTGAATACTGTCAGGCAGCATTTCCAACAGTCTATTTTTCATTTTTTTTTGTTTTTTGTTGGGGGTGGGGAAGGGGTGGTCCCCCATACCCTCCATAAGTACATCCTACATTGGCGCTGTGAGTGGGATTCGTCGAGGTTCGCAAGTCCGTTCGTTTGACACTTTACCGCAACGATCATTGCATGAAATACTGCCAAGCTGCATTTCCGGCAGCCTGTTTTTCAACCCCCGACCCCCATCCCTAGTTGAAACTCGTGCCTTTGCCCCCTTTACCTTGAACTTTGTCCCAGCTTTGCCCCTCCAACCACCGCCGGCTGACGCCGCCACTGGTCAGGGCTATAAGTGAATGGGTTGCAATGACGTGTTTAAAGATGGTGTTTTGTAACATTTAGATAAAAAGAGTTGAAAGTTTTCACAATGATTGTTCACAGAAAGTAAATGCTCTAATTCTGAGCATAGTTATGATTGTTTGAAGTTATTACAAGGTAGTCTCGATTTTCAAGTACCATTGCTATGATCCGATAGTAAACATCCATTTTAACGTTAAAGGAGCGAAATCGCTAACATGTGGGACTTAGAAATTGGCACAAGTGGGTCGCAACGCATATGATACTGTAATCTGAATGTATATAAACTGATTTACATTCAATGGTTCCGTTTTTACTCTAATCTCAAATCAGTTATGTTCGGCGGAATAAGCCAGCAGTGTCAACCGAACGCAAATTGCTAGCGTCTGGTTATTCCAGTCTACATACGCCGTTTGATTGGTGCAATGTGTTTAGTCTCGTTCCTCGTGTAGCAATAGTAATATTTTTTTATTTTGTCTTAAATATTGGATATCAGAAGCCCATCTTTTCCCGGTAAGATCACAGCAACAATGTTGATTTAAATTGACAAATAATTCGTGTTTTCATTGTCGAAGATATTGGATGATATCGGGTTACAGACTTGTTTACTTTAAGGAGCACTTTAATATTAGGCCAGGCGCATTTTATTGAAATAGACTATACATTGTGAATCGAAACATCGATTAAGGTTTGCCATTCCCAGATTTTAATTCAGTGTGCACTGACGATTGACACCTTGGATTTTTCGTTGACAGTCGTGATTTAGCACTTTTATCGCTACGCAGTCAAAGCGACGTATCGTCTATCCATTTCTAATAAAATACTAATCACATACACTATATTCTTCGCGCAGATACTTACTTCGGGTGATGCGACCCATTTGATCACGGTGTAAATTCATTTATCATCATGACAAAGCAATATTATAATGGAGTTTAACGTCCACACGACACAAACCAGGTCATCCGGGGACTAACATATGGTTTTATCTGGTTTCAATAATTCGGTTGCGCGTCGGGTCTTTGTCCATCATATTCTTCGCAGTGTTCCGTTTGGTTAGAGATAATCCCACTACTCACGGCTGTAATGAGTGGATATTGTTGATATAAATTTTGATTGGTCAGTAGTCCGACTACCAACCAATGACTAGCTGCTCTACAAAAGCTTTACATTGAAAACGAGTGCCAATATTGGACCAAATATGTTTACATAACGTTATGTCATGACTCACGATTTTATTATGCCCAATTAACCCGTGCATAGCAGAATACTACAGGAAAACTAATTGCGTGACAAACGAGGCTATCAAGTGGAATGAAATGTAAACAATACTGAACATACTTTCACCGTTTTTAATACCTTACATTACTGTCCAAAGTTTTAGGGAAGACCCAGATTAAACGAAGGACTGTCATGCTGCCGTACTCAAGTGATAGCTTTGATTGAACGGGAAGAATAGACACACTCCCGCAAAAGTTCAAGAATCAGAAGCTAATCCAATGGCGAGAGAGTGATTTCTAGGACCATTGCTTCAGGAATATGTTGTCCATAGGTGTTAAATAACTAGGGGGCCATAGTCGTGCAAACCATTTTTAATTCGGCCGATCATCAAATTTTCTGGTAATGGCTAAATGGTGGCATAATACTAGATCTTTCCGATCTGTGAAATATTTTCCCTTGGGTTAGGGTTAGGGTTCGGGTTAGTTTTATCTAAAACTATTCTGAAGGGTTTGGGTTAGGGTTAGGGTTCGGGTTGGGTTTATCTAAAACTATTTTGAAGGGTTTGGGTTAGAATTGTGGCTATAACACGGAAAAATATTTCACAGATCGGAAAGATCTAGTATCTTGCTATATGGTGAGAAGAATGAAGTTCTATTGGATATAAAAGAAAAAATGAGCAAATAATTCCATTCCGCAAAATTTCCATAGGGGGTGCTAATGGTTATTTGTGAAGCATATCTGCTACTGTGTCCGCATCACCGTTAAAGATGTTTTTTTTGAGATTAGATAAAGAGTTGGCAGTTCTCACTGTAATAGTTCATCCACTCTGAACCGCGATTTAGCGATTGAACCTCATCATTACTGAAGTCGGTACGATAAAAACATAGTCTCGATTATCCGTTTCATGATTCAATGAAAGTTGAGCAGTAAATCAGATCCTAATCCAGTAAATATCTAATATAATAAGTAATATAAAGTGAATAGTTTGAAAATTTTATTCAAATATATTAGCCTTTAAAAGTTTGACAAGGACGTTTGCAAACATTTCTACCACCGCACTGCTTGTTTATTTTTTTCAACCACTGCACTGCTTGTTCGAAGTTAAGGCTCGCTCCTCCATATTTGAATTAAATCAAAACATGACATTATTGCTGATTGGTTTATCAAATGTCTGACGTCATAGGGTCAAAAGTCAGTCGTATGACCTGTGACGTGACGTATCGGTAGTGTAGGCCATCGGGAGTATAAAAAAAACGAAACTAAATATAGATCTCCATTTTAATCAGATTGGAGAGGAGAGAGAGAGAGAGAGAGAAGAGGGAGAAATGGAGTTTAACATCCACTCGACACAAACTAGGTCATTTCGGGACTAATATGGTTTTAATTTTATTTCAATAATTCGCTTGCGCGTAGGGGTCTTTAGCAGTGGGAGGAAACCGAAGTGCCCGGAGGAAACCCACGAGGTTGAGAAGACGCCCCTATCTCCAATACCACATACGCTCACACCAGGGATCGAAACCACAGCCGCAAGCCAGAGGTGACCGGCCAGCTAGAGGTCGAAGCGCGACACTCTAGACCACTAGGCCATCCCAACCCCCCCCATCAGATTGTGGTAAGGAGAGACAAATTATTATAGATAATTCTACTAGATGTGACACATTGACCAATATCCGTATCTCTCCTCAAGTTAGATTACAATCTTCTTGTACTCATCGGTTCATAGTTGGCTGATAAGATAAGCTGTATGAAAAGTTAAAATGGTGAGTCCCCCAGTGGTTAGTTTACTAAATTACTATAAATAAGACCGAAGACGCCATTATACCTGTGATATTGTTCTATGTTTAAATGTTCTTTGTTGCCTTTCAATTCAGGATAATTTCAATTGTAAGCTAGGTAGGCACAGTGACTCTGTGAGTAAGACGTTAGCTTCGTTACCTGGAGGTCTCGTGTGAAATAACTGCGTTGACCGAGAAAGTTCATCGGATATTCCGGCATGTTTCACACGTGTTAGACGTTCAGGATGGATGGCCCTCGCAGGGGACAATGTGTAGTCGTTTTGTAACACATAAAAGAACCGATGAATAGCGTTTGTCCATCTTCATTAGCCCCGCAGGTGTAGTACTGTAGGACGTTAAAGCCCATTTCATTTGCAATAAAACAATAATTACTCAATCAAGGCGTAAAATTCGGATTAGGTCTGTTAAAGTGTCGATCACAGAATAATCCCGTAAGGGTTGGAATTTGGTGGTAATTTGGGGTATGGCGTCGATATGAACATATGAACATAACAGACATAACTTTAGCATCGATCGGAAAGTGGGAAAATTGGCGCCTAGTTTCGAATGAACAGTACATACATGTTTTTTTTTATATTCTCCTTTTCCCTGACGCCTAGAAATTATAGGCTGTGTCGAACCTTAGAGTGTCGATGTATAGAATGGTAATTTACTAACCCAGGTATGTGTAAATAGGGAATATTTTTTTTCTCCTACCTGAGTTTTGACCTTACTCCATACCAAATACAGGCACAGAGCAAATACGGTGCTCCTTCCCGGGAAGATTTTGAAAAGTGAACCCCAAATATCAAATATGGCATATCTGATTATAATCTCTGCCAAATAATACACCTCACAAATCGATCAATTTAGGCCAAAACCCTGGCCCATATAATGTTCAACAAAGAAAGATTTTTTTAAGACGAATTGGACAAGATTATCTTTTTCATTTTTTGTTCGACCTGCCCTTCCGATAGCCCAATACGCCGGACACCAAACTTGATGCTGTCTCTATTTTGGACGGACCCCATCCACATCCCTCACACACACTATCTGTAATTAATGAGTTGATTGTCTAAATACCAAGCCTGATTTACTTAAGACTTTGTTTTTATTTGTGTGTTTTTTTTACCAGGGAAGCTTGTTGCTATTGACATTGGTTGGTGTTGTCATTGGTGTTGCTGCAGCAGACTATACAGTTAACTTGGCCTCACCACAGAGGTAACCATTAAATTATCTAATTATCTTAAAATTCTATTTCACTCAATGGTTACATCAAAGTACACCCAATCCCGCGTCGTGTACACTTCACTCATGTGATACTTCACCGTACTCACATCGTTATATACCCCACCCCCTTCCACTCCCCTCCTCCCTCTCTCTCCCTCTCTCTCTCTCTCCCCCTCTCTCTCTCAAACGTAATTTCTATCCTTACAAAATGATGATGATGATTATTTATTTCAGTGATTCGAACTGTATTGAGATGTATAACGTAACGACGAACACATCCATTCAGGTGCCCTACCAAGTAAATAGCACATGTTACAACCTGACTGCACACAACTTTGCGCCTTGTATCAGAACTCGGTACAGGTAATATATCCCGTTTAATTTGATCTAGTCGATCGGATAGTACGGAAAACCACCCTGATACTGGGTCGAGGTTTCGATTCCTTGCTTGTACAAAGAGTGGTCCGGGATCACGGTTATGCGCTAGACTGGAGGTCGGATGTTCGATACTTGCATTGGCCAAGGAAGTTCATCCAGATTTTCCGCCGTGATCCCTTGTCAGTTGTGCTGGACGGAGGGACTGACAGGGAAAGCTGTCTAGTAGTTCGGATGGGACGAAAAACCGAGGTCCCGTGTACATACATGTATTGGCGTGTACGTAAAACATCCCTGTGTGGGCAAAATTTCCCTTATAGCACACTTTATGGCGGATGTTCGTCTTCATTATCCCAGTTCGGAGCAGAACAGTAGGATGTTAAACTTCATTTCATTTCATTTCATTTCATCTGTCAAGCGACAGGCAAGTTATAGTATCCCAGGGAATCCATTACTGTGTACACAATAACAGTGGTGATTTAGTTTTTATTGTTTTAAGTCAAATATTTTCGTGCCTTTTGTCAACATCCTTGTGTTTTAACGGAGAAAGCAAATTGTCTGATACAGGATCTAAACTAGACATGGAAAACCAACAAGATTTTCCGACAATATCCCGACATATGGCCCATCCCCCAAAGCGAATGATAAAATATAAGCCTGTAAATATACCTTCACACGTATATTCAAATTAACGCCATGTGTAAATGTTAACACAACCATTAATTTTCCCTGTTTTTTTCAATTATTTACATTTTGTTTACATTCCAGAACAGGATTTAACGTTACTAAGGTGGAGAAAGGTCGATGTACACCTGACTGCCCTGGCACATACCCAGACTGTAAACGTAAAATATATTTTATTGTTGACCATCTTATAATTCAAAATCGGTGTAAAACAGTCATCTTGGAAACAATGCACAATTGTCCAAGGTATTACCATGTCGATCGCACTTGAATTAGTTTGGGGACCAGTTCCGGGATGTTTAGAGTTTAGGGGGCCAGTACCCGGATGTGTAGCGTTTGAGAACCAGTTCTCGGGTAAGCTGCGTTTTGGGACTAGTTCCCCGATGAGTAGCGTTTGGGAACTAGTTCCCGGATAAGTTGAGTTTTGGGATCAGTTCCAATAATATTGATGAATACCAGGGATGTATTTAGTATGGCCCCCAAGAATAATCCATATAATAAGACCATAATCGGCTTGTAACACAGAGCACCTAAAGACCGCCCTATTCCTTCCACCTCTCTAATCTAGAGAACACACCATGCATCATTTGGCCACTCCCCCACCCCGATTTCTGTTGTATGACCAATAAAGGCTGGAGTGCCACAAGGTTCGGTTTTAGTCTTTTGAATATTGTACAGGTAAACTAAATACATGCTACAGTAAAACTGAAGATAATAAAGACGTGTGTTCCGGTCATGGCGATTGTATAGGATTGAATAAATGTAAATGCAAACCTGGTTATTCAGGCGGTCGATGTAACATGGGTAAGTTAGAAATTTATATTACCAGTACTTCTTTTATTTATAGGGATTGGATGGCGCACTGTATCATAATGGCGTGGTTTTGATTGATTCCTCGGTTGTAGGCCTACGTGACAAGGAGTAGAGTCGCTTGTCTGACTGTACAACCTTTTCTCTGGGTCCTCCGGTTTCCTCCCACTGCTAAAGACCACTACGCGCAAGCCAATTATTGAAATAAAATTAAACCATATGCTAGTCCCGAAAAGACCTAATTTGTGTCGACGGGACGTTAAGCCCTATTTATTTCTCTCTTTTATTTATTTATATATATATATATATACACCAGTCCTTAATTTAATTATACAACTGTACCTCTTTTATTTATACATATTTCTTTATACACATGTGCTTTTTGTATCCAATTCTGATAAATTAAGACTGTAAGATTTAGTTCCACGATGGTTTATTTTGTACGGTGGCTAGTAGTTCCCGGTGACTAAAATAAAATAAACTATAAACGTACTCTCATTTCACAAGCTTCAAACACTTTGTCCTGCACCACGGACGAGTGAGGAAACCTCGCAGGTACTTTCTTGAACTACATCGAGATCGATTCATGTACCCCCGGTTTGGCAATCCAAAGCCTTACGCATTGCTCCAAAACGGTTCCAGGCCCCGAATTCACAGTTCCTTATTTCAACAAAAAATATATCTTTTAGAAAACTTTTGAAAGATATTTTTAATAAACAGTGACTGAAAGTCTAAGAATGCTTCGTGGAATTGGGGCCAGAAGATGACCTTTCAGAGCAACAGAAGGCAACAAGTCATGACTGTTGAATAGGATTAAATTCTTATTTTTCCAGCTTATTGTTTTGGCAAACTGGGAAAGGCTGGTTGCGGAAATAGTGGATTTTGTCGGAGTACTGACGTCTGTGATTGTAATGAAGGGTATTACCCGCCAAAATGTCAAGGTGAGCTGACGGTATGTTTACTTTTAATTTTATCCCTTTAAGATCAAGACTGTGTACAGGGGCTGAGTATGAGAGGGACACAATGGCGAGTTTTGCGTCATGTTTGTTGTGAGTTTTGTCGATCCTCGCAAATGGCAAACAATTAGGTGGTTTCAATGCTTAACTATTATCAGGCGCGGATTCGGGGGGGGGGGGCTTATAACCACTTTCAAACATATGCTACAAATCGACTCTGGCATATTCCACACAGCCTAATATTACCCGACGGCATTGGGAGCACACCCACCCGCTCCAACCCCTTACACATATAAATGTTGTTGTTTTGTGAAGTCCGGACTGGATCTTGTCCGTCATGCAAAATCATGGGTCACCATGGGTATAATAAAGTTTATTATTTTATATTCCAGCTTGTCCTGTTCCTGAACACTGTTCCAGATCTGTGTGTACCAATAAAAGCATCTCGTATTGTAATAAGTGTTATAAACAGGGTGATACTTGGGATATATCTGATTATTGGCCATCCAACACAAACACTTCCTGTACAGGTATAACTCTATACATCTAGCATTTAAATAGTACGTTTATATTAGTCTATAGAGGCCGAATGGTTAGCATGTGCGCGCTGTATCACACGGTCTGTCATTGAGTCAACTGGCGTGGTTTCGAATCCCCGGTTGTATGTGACAAGGAGTAGGGTCGCCTGTCCAACGTCGCGGGTTTTCTCCGGGTTTCCCCCTCCCCACTGCTAAAGACCCTTACGCGGGTTTTTAGGGAGAAAATGAAATCGCTAAGTTCCCGGTTAATAGTGGATCAGTTTGACTGAAATTTTCAACAAATTCCCTTTACATTAGTTTTTAACTATTATTGCTGCCAACTCTTTATCTCATCTCAGATTATGTATCTTTAATTCAAATTTCAGCAACCTGTGCTGCTATGAATAATTGGTGCTGGCCAGGTGATTGTGAGGATGGATTAGTGACCTCTTGCAAATGTCGCCACGGTTTTACGAAAATCGCATCATCAAACAAATGTCAGCGTAAGTTTTTCTTTTGTATATTATTGGGCTGTTTGATAATAATGTGCTGAAGCGGACATACTAGGACTGAATCCCACCATGACTGGGGCTGCACGTGGCTAAGTGGGTAAGACGCTGGCTCCCTAACCAGTTCATCCGATTTTCCGGCGTGGTTTTACCTTGTCAGTGATTCAGGATGGAGGGCCTGACAAGGACAGCTATCTAGTCGTTCGGGTGGGACGAAAAAACCGAGGTCCCGTGTACACATTGGCGTGTGCGTAAAAGATCCCTTGGCAGTTGGAATTCAATATAAGTTGTTTGTAATTCGAGTTGGCCGTTATGCCGCTGCCCGGGCAAAATATCCCTCATGTACGACCTCTGACGCGCCCCCCTCTCCACTAAAAAAAATGGTCAGATCTTCGTAAGCCATCTAAAGTATAAAGAAAGCAAAACGAAATATAAATGTGTATTTTATTCAGATTGCGTTTCGTCAGTCCGGTCCCGGTGATATGTTAATCCCAATGATTTGTCAAGATCATTAAATAAGCTTGATGCTGCTTCCGCCTAGAATGGTGTCTCAGACCACTCGGCAAATCTCGACAGATTGCGTAACCTGCATCTAGTCTCGTCTCAGACAAAACGAATGACCTTGAATTGAGCTCGGGCTCAACTTCCGCTTCTGCTGTTTTATTGTGTAACTGTGGTTAAGGGGAGAAAACTCAAAAATGTTTAACTGATGCAGGTTTCATACCATAATTAATTTGCCCATTGACTTCAATGTTAATTCTGCCTCTTTGCCGGCTCCAATTTCCCCCAAAATTTTCGTTCGATTGAACGCCGAGCAATTTGTCTGCTCCACAATTTGTAAGAGGTTGACTAATGATATATGTAAATGTCCGCCGGAGATATTAATATGACAGTAGCCCACCACTTAACTCTGGTATCTTGCCACTTCAATTGTTTATTAAAACCTACAAAAAAATGTGAAGTCAAGCCAATCCTGTTATTGGATTCTAGACCAAACAGTCAACAAAATGTACCACTGATTGTACATAAGATGTGATTGTTTGTATTTGAGTTGCTCTACTTAGACGAAATTTAATTGTAGTTTGCCACCGTCTAAGACTAGTAATTCTATTTATTCGTAATATTTTTTAAATTTTGAATTATGAATTGTCTCTTCAGTTTCAGCCAAACCATCTTTAACAGAAGAATTAGAAATTCAAGATATCAACAATAACATTTATACGTCCAACTCCACCACAGAAACTTTATATATCAACAAATCACCACAAATATTTAACGTACGGTTGTACAGTGGAATTGATGTTCCTGTTGATGTCACCAATTCTCCTAGATACATCAAAGAAAACAGTACAGTTGTTGGCATCGTGGCGAAAAGCGTTTCTGTAGTTAAAATGTCTCCAGACGGTAAACACTATTTTGCGAGAGTGAGGGAGAGAGAGAGGGAGATAGAGGTATGGTTTAACGTCCACTTGACACAACCGTTGGCGTGGTTTCTATTCCCCGATTGTACGTGGCAAGACGTAAGGTCGGCTGTCCAACCTCGTGGGGTTGCTCAGGGTCCTCCAGTCCCCCCCACTGTTAAAGACCCCTGCACGCATACGAATTATTGAAATAAAATTGGACCATACTTTAGTACTGAAATGACATGTATGTTAAACTTTAATCTTTCAGTCTGTATCATTGTTATCATTACAGGGCAGGAAATAAAGATTATAAAAAATGGTGCTGGATTTCTAATACGTTCTAATTGTACTGACAATAACGTTACCAACATGGCTGACGATCAAAGACCTTGTGAATATGTCGTCAACATAACCAATGTACAATTTATAGACGGGGAAAGGTAATAGTCATTCTACTAGAGACCGGGGTGGCTCAGTGAGTAGTACGTTGGCTTATAACCAGGAAGTCTCAAGTTCGATTTCAATGTTGACCTTTATCTTTGTCAGAGGAACAACGTCCTTACCTTTGTCAGTGGAGCAGGATCTAGCCAGGAACAACGTCTAGTGTCTCATCTTTGGTGAGATGAAAACTTTTGTGGGCATATGAAAGAAACCTTGGCAGACTGAATTCGATATAAGAGTAGGCTATAACACCACTGTCTGGGCATATACCCATATTCTTTAGCCCGGTAGGAACAGAGTAAGACGATAAACACCATTTCATTTCCATCCCTGGAAAAAACAACTTGTTAACAAATGTATAGACCACAAGTATGCTCACTGGGGTATATCTGTTATATAATATAACACATTTGTCCAATTCAACCATTTAACGCCCTACCTAGATACACCCACTTTTGAATATAAAACAAAAATATCCCCAAAATGGCATAAAATCTCAACGTACCTAATAATAATGTAATAATTAATAAAAAAAAAAAATTTCCATTAAAAATAATTACATTGCACATTTGAACAATTTTAAAAGTAAATACTCTTTAATCATTTCAGACTGTGTGCCAAGATGTCTGTCATTTCCGGTGGAGAGTACAAGTATCAGTATTATACCGGAAGACACAATGGCACCGAGACTTTTCAGAAAGTAGTAACAATGAAAGAAGTGTGCGCGCAATTCGATTTAAAGGCGCCAATTCACTGCTCTGAAACCAATCCGCCATCGTGTTCTGCAAATGATACGAATACTCCACTTACTCTGGTAAAAACATCGAATACTTCCGTAAGATTAGACAGTGTTGGGTGGCTTGACCAAAATCCTACAAATTTGTCATCCTCGGGGTTGTCACATGTAACTATAAACGTGTTCTCAGCAAAATTCTCAGACAAATCTGCTGTGAAGTTCGAATCCGTTTATAATGGAAGTTTTAACGACGTCGTGGTGAACAATCTGTCAATAACCGTCCCAGAAACAAGCACAATACTGCTTGTACAATTAACCGTTGTCGATAATGTTGAAAATGCTGTCACTGTGGCTAGAACGATTATGACACAAAATTCATCAAAAATAGAAAAATCGACAAATAGTTCATTGGCCCTGGTATCAGACGGACTAAAAGTTAATGGACATATATGGGCAACATCAAAAGATCAATTTTGTTTTGATTGGTCAGGTTTATTCTTCAATGATTTTTATCGCCATTTTTCTCTACTTTCCGCCCAAAACCAAACATCGATGGGCCTAGACATGTTTGTAACAGATCGGACTATTAACACACGAGGTCTAATTGGCTATTATTTCTCGATATCTATAAACAGCGCCGACCAGGCACCATGGCTGAAGTTATCGAACTCATCCCAAGAGAATATTTGCATAAATGCAACAACCAACGACGGAGACAGACTCAACTTTACGATCCGTGCTGTGGATTTAAGTGGTAATACAATGGACGAAGCAGTTACCATCATCGTAGCTTCCTCTTCACCAAATGTGAGAAATTTGAGTGTCTACCGCGAAACCATCGCCACCAGTTTTATTTCGTCTTATTCCGATTTATCTGACATGATGATCGAGTTTACGGTCATTGATAATACCAGTGGTGTAGATAAGATTGATTGGTCTCTTACAGAAAACTCCACTTCTGATTTGATACTGACTGGAACAGAAAAACCAATGCATATTATACAAGGACCCAAAAAGGTGCGTATAAAAATTATGGCCCCTGAAAGGTATAGTACACGAGGCAGGCTATGCTTATTGATTTTCTAAAACAGGGTCGGGTGACTCAGTGAGTAAGAAACTGGCCCATTAATCAGGTCCCGAATCACAAAGCATTCTCAAATTTAAGTTATATGATTTACTCAAAATTGTTCCCTTTATTTTAACTAAAACATAGCCCCATATAAAACTTGTGTTGTTTTGATGTATCAAATACATCAATAAGAAACTATGTGCAAACCTTAGTGTTTCTGTATCAAATATATTTCTCATATCAGTCATTGAATTTTGAAAAAATTCTTAAATTAAGACTATAAAAGAATGCTTTGTGAACTCAGGGCGCGGACCTCAAATTGTTGGCCTTTGAAAGACACAGTAATAGTAAACGAGGCAGACTATGTTCTCTATGTTCTAGAAGAGAGCCAAGGTGACTCAGTTATTATTGTAATGGTATGAATAAAATTAAAATTAAGGGGGAAAATATACAAACCATTTGAGAAAATTCAAAGTCCTAACATCCCAGGCACCTGAACGAAAAATATCTTCCATACCATTAGCATCTCGGGATATATCATCGATAACTTCCGTGTCCTTGGGGTTAATTACTAACCAGGCAATTCCGGGCTCGCGAACTTCCCCAGGATCGCCCAGTCTGGGTTCATTCACCGTGTCAGTGATGCAGGATGGGTTCACTCACCGTGTCAGTGATGCAGGATGGGTTCACTCACCGTGTCAGTGATGCAAGATGGGTTCTCACACTGTCACAGGTGCAGGATGGGTTCTCACACAGTGCCAGTGGTGCAAGATGGGCTCACTTACAGTGTCAGTACTGCAGGATGGGTTCACTTACAGTGTCAGTACTGCGGGGTGGGTTCACTTACAGTGTCAGTACTGCAGGATGGGTTCACTTACAGTGTCAGTACTGCAGGATGGGTTCTCCCACAGTGTCAGTACTGCAGGATGGGTTCACTTACAGTGTCAGTACATCAGGATGGGTTCACTTACAGTGTCAGTACTGCAGGATGGGTTCACTTACAGTGTCAGTACTGCAGGATGGTTTCACTTACAGTGTCAGTGATGCAGGATGGGTTCTCTCACAGTGTCACTGGTGCAGAATGGGTTCACCCACCGTGTCAGTGATGCAGGATGGCTTCTCTCATTGTGTCAGTGGTACTAAAGCACTAAAGACCGACACTACGTTACCCGCCAAGAATTGTAAGCTCCATGGTATGAAAATCTTTGCTGCATGTTGACCACTTTTGACAAAAGCATTTGGAAAGTGGTCAGTATACTACGAAAGATCCTTGGCTCTCCTGGGGACCTCAAGGGCCTACGATTTTATAAGGAATGAGACAATTAACACTCTGTTTGTTTTTGTTTTTTTTTAGCCAGAGTGTATGAATGTTACCAACTGTTACTGTACCGTATTGGAGGATTGCCTAAACTCGAACTACTCCGTAACATTCGCGAATTCCGATCTCGGATTGAACAAAACAGACCCTAATGGCTACACCTTTCGACTAAATGCAACGAATAAGATTTGTTTACAAACACAAATTGAGCTCCTTATTCAAGTGGATCCGTCTTCTCCTGAACCCGGTTCTGTAACGTTGGGTTCTGGTGTCCCAGGGTTTACCAGTAATTCTACTGTTACCGTGAGGTGGAATGGATTCAGAGACAACGAAAGCGGCATCAGTTATTATGTGGTTGCTCTTGATGCAAGATGTATAAACCAAGAAGAATTGAGACGAAGGATTCGGGATCAGGACCGTTTGATGAAGATGACGAAAGATACGTTCGCCATTTTTCAGCTGCAGGATGCGCATGCTTACCGCGCATCTGTTATAGCTTATAACAAGGCCCTGCAGAGTTCCGTTGTTGTTTGTTCCGATCCGGTTGAGTTTGTTTTGGAACCACCGAATATCTCCGATCTGGTTATAGAAGGCGCGGCAACAAGAAGACGAATCATCTGTTTCAATTCTAGCGAGTGGCTGTTGAATTCTAATTTGACTTATACAAAACTTGTGCCGGAAAACCAATGTGGTGGTCTCGAAACAAACAACACTGAAAATATCGAAGAACTGATTTTCCCTGTTACAAGAAATACGCTGACATTAGACGATCGAGGTATTCTTGGACAATCATATAATCGCGATATATTTATTTCATCAAATCATATGAAATTTAGTTGGACCGAAATAAAGAGCGGAAGTCATTCGGTTTTTTACAAAATCGGTACCAGAAAGAGTTTCGAAAACTCGTCGGAACAAACCTCTGTTTCATTCCGGCATAGTGTTGCAGAAAATAATGAATTCCATGCGAACTTTGACGTGGAAGATGTGGCCGATCCTTTTTATGTGCTTATTCAAGTCTCTGGACCATCAGGGCTACATCGGGAGATAATCCTTGGTCCACTGATCATCGACACATCCGCTCCGAAAACGGGAAAAATAGAGATTCTCAAACTTGAAGGGGAATTGGGAAACACGACTTCGGCTGATATTATTACGTTCAGTTGGAAAGGTTTTGTGGACAATGATAGTGATATTAAACGCTACGTTGTCGCAGTAGCGTCATCATGTTTAACTGTCAATGAACTAACTTCAGATCATGGCGACAACCAAGCATTTGAGATCTTTGAAACCACAAACCAATCCGCAGCGTTACCAATATACCGGAAAGGGACATACCACATTTCTTTATTAGCAATTAACTTAGCAGATATTCCGTCGAATGTCGCATGTTCCCCGGCATTCGAAAAACTCGCGTCAAGTGAAAAAATAACTAAATGTGACGTAGATGGTTGCCCGATATTTTTCGACTGTAAGAATGATGGGGCGGGAGTCCGCTGTGAAATGAATCCCTATCAAATTGCCTTGGTGGCTTTAGGGTGTGTTGTGGCTGTTATATTGTTTTATTTGGGACAGCAATGCTACACTAAAAGATCAAATAACAAAAGGTATGGATATAAAAAAAACAACTTTTATTCATTTTACATTTATCATGCGATACCAACCTCGGTGGAACCAACCAACGAACAAACGCGCCAAATTTTTCTGTCTTTAATATCACTTGTTAAATAAAGCTGATAAGGATCCACATATTGACGTAACATATTTGGTCCAATTTAGAACTCTGTTTAAGGCGTAATGGTATTGTTACGCAGTTAGCTATTGGTTGTTAATCGGACTATTAACCAGTCATAATGTGGAACAGACATTTACTTCCATTACAGCAGTGTTAAGTGGGATAAGGTCTAATCAAACGAAACACTTCGAGGAGTATGAGTATGACGTAAAACCCCATTTCATTTCATTTCGAAAGTGCCGAAAAGTAGGACGTTAAATCCCATTATTTTTTTTGTCACATATGTTCATCGCTTCATTAAATTGTTTTAATTTTCTAGTATAACTGGAAGTATTGATGACAACCAAGAAGCTGGTCGTGGCAATAAATTGCCATATTATGAGATGGCTGCAGCTAGATATATACCAAGACCAAAGATCAAACATAATATTGGGCCTTACAGATCAAGTTCCGATAGCGACCACTTGTATGATGATTCATATTAAATTTGCTTTAAACAAACACGTCAATAACGACCACCACTTATACATCGAGTCATATTATATTCATGGTAAACATACCTGCCAATAGCGACCATTTATATATCGATTCGTGTTTATACGTGTTAAATAGACCTGTCAACAGCGATCAATTATAATATATCCATGTTAAACAAACCTGTCAACAACGATCAATTATATATCGAATCATATTATATTCAATTAAACATACCTGTCAACAGCGACCAATTATGTGTGGATTCATGTAATATTCATGTTAAACATATCTATAAATAGCGACCACTTATAGATAAATGCATATTATATTCATGTTAAGCAGACCTGTAAATAGCGATCGCTATATTAGGTGCAATTTAATCACGCCCTGTGATTTGTTACTCATATGGGCTATTTGTTACACCTGAATTATAAACCGCTGTTCTTAAAGTATCTTTGGTTGTTGGTAGGGAACGGGGGGGGGGGGGGTCGTATCGCTCATTTTGATAATGTTATTCATATTTCTTGTTTGTTTGTTTTTCAATATAAACCCAAATTATGCAAGTGCTAAATCTTCCTATTGAAAGACTTTTTTCAGGCTTCTGATACTGTAGAAATTATTAATTAAAACTTTATTGACACAAGAAGCTCAAAATCAACCTAGGGTGGCGTGGGTGCAGTTTGGATTTAAACAGTCGTCCATTTAAAATTAAATCAATAAGTGGCCGGTCAAGCTAATGTTTACTGTTAGTCACTGACGTCACTATCGGGGACTAGTGATGAAAGGCCTGCCAATATGTGGGTGGAGTTATCGTCTGTCAATCACAAGATTGACAATCCCCGTAGACGGCACGGACATAGCTGATGCCTGTTTTTAGTTCAAACTTCCAAGAGTGACAAAAAGTAATTTGACTGAAATTTTCCAGATTTTTTTAAAGCTATATCTTTATCGGTATCTTGTAAAACTAACTTTGAAAATTATGAAAAAATATGAACCTTAAATGTTGCATGTACGTACACGTGTCTATCAATGATGTCAAGCCTCTCTTTGATATTCTACTACCTCTTTTTTATTTTTATTAAATTTAAACAATAAATTGTGACCTTTTGTTTCATTTTTACCAAATCAAATGGTTCTAATTGTCTGCTCATCTTGAAACTAGATCCTCTAAGAACATTTTCTGCGTTCTTAACAATTATGCATTAATACCAGTTCGAGCGGGGGTTGGTTTCGAATCCCCGGTTGTACGTGGCAAGGACCGGGGTCGTCTGTCTAACCTCGTGGGTTTTTCTCCGGCCGGTTACCTCCCACTGCTAAAGACCCCTGCGCGCAAGCGAATTATTGAAATATGATTTAAAACCATTTTTGTTAGTCCCGAAATGACCTAGTTTGTGTCGAGTGGACGTTAAACCCCATTTCTCTCTCTCTCTCTCCCCCTCTAATTATTGTTTGATAACCACAATAATTTTATTGTATGGCCTAAATAGCGACCTTTAGGCTTATATATAAAGTACATATAAACTACATTTAATGTAGCGTAACAATGGATACTCCACTGATTTTTAACACACGAATATAAAGACATCTTAAACTGGTGATGTATTTTAAATCTCATCATATTGATTTATATATGAATATTTAATTCTAAAATGTTCATTTGCATGTGAATATTAACCTGTGAATATTAACTTTTACGGCCATAATAGTCTAACATTTAGTTTATATGTACTTTATCTAAGCTTGCACGGCGATTTTTTTGGGGGGTCGCTATTTAGGCCATACAATAAAATTATTGTGGTTCACAAACAATAATTAAAGAGAGAGAGAGAGATAGAGATTGGGTTTAACGTCCACTTGTCACAAACTAGGTCATTTTTGGACTAACATATGATTTAATTTTATTTCAACAATTCGCTTGCGCGTTGTTGTCTTTAGCAGTGGGAGAGAGAGAGAGAGATAGAGAGAGAAGAGAGAAATGGGGTTTAACGTCCACTCGACGCAAAGTAAGTCATTCCAGGACTAACATATGGTTTAATTTTATTTCAATAATTCGCTTGCAGTTGGAGGAAACCGGAGAAACCCACGAGGTTAGACAGGCGATCTTAGTCCTTGCCACGTACAACCGCGGATTTGAAACCACGCCAGTTGACTCAATGGCAGGCCGTATGATACAGCGCGCCCACGGTAACCATTTGACCACCCAACCCCCCTTTTCACCATAGCGAATAAGCTTTAATCGGGGTAGCAATAAAAGTATCCCTTTACATTTCGATTTACCACCTGTTTTAAGAGTACATTCAATCTACTACCTGTATAGTATTGAAGGGGGCCACGGTGGATCAGTGAGTAACCCGCTGGTTCCTAAACCATGAGGTCCGGGGTTCTATCCCGTGTTCAGAGAAATTTCCCCCAAGATTGTCTTTCGAGTGGAGAGTGGAACCAAACAAAAACCGATGTCCCGTGTACACATTCGCGTGCACGTAAAGCAACTCTAAACAATTTAATTTCAATTGCTGTCATGGTGAAATTCCCCCTTCATGGGATACATTCAGTGGCGATGCACTATTCTAATCAATAGGAATAATTTGCAAACTACCGTAGGAATATCGGTCCCAAATGGTTCAATTTCCTTCAGTATTTACAAAGATTTATGGAATTGAAATCTTAATTAATCTATGCTGATCGCTATGCAATAAGCCTGCACCCGCCATTTTGTTGTCGCCGAAAACTAATTGATAGGAGAGAGAGAGAAATGGGGTTTAACGTCCACTCGATACAAACTAGGTCATATTGGGACTAAAATATGGTTTAATTTTATTTCAACAATTCGCTTGCGCGTGGGGTCTTTAGCCAGTGGGAGGAAACCGGAGGGCCTGGATAAAACTAATGAGGTTGGACAGGCGACCCTACTCTTTGTCACGTACAACCGTGGATTTTAAACCACGACAGTTGACTCAATGAGAGGCTTCATGATAGGGCTTTTTGAAAATCCTATTGAATCTTAACTTGAGCATTATCTAACACTGGTATTTTGATTTTGTTTTTAAATTAATATTAAACAATCAATGTGGTTATATATATTAGAATGGATAGATTGATATTGCAGCCAATGACACATGGAGACTTGCTGTTTCAGAATCAGTGAGCTGCCAATAAAAATGGACCAACATTGCATTCTAATTCGTGTTTTCAGTATTGAGTTAGGAGTTAAGCGCCTTAAGTAAACTTTTTCATGTGAATACCAAGCACAACCGAAACCAATTGAGCAGAGGAGAAGTCTCACTTTTGTAGCCCATGTTGTTCTACCCACCGAGTCTAGTCTCCATAGCATACAATAAACTTGTTTCGGATATCTATTAAATGGTAAAACGATAAGTTTGGTCCAATATTCTTTAAGTAACCTGTTTTTATTTTTTCAGAATCAACGATCTGTGAGTAAGGATGAGTTTACTTCTGATATTAGCCGTGGTTCTACTGGTGGCTTACCTGACCATAAACTGGTTCAAAGATCAACAAAAAACACCTCTACCCCCCGGTCCGCCATTTCTAGAATGTTTACAGATTACATGGAGAATGTTACGAAAAAATGATACTCATCTGATCGCCTAGGATCTTAGAAAGCGATATGGGGAGATATTTAACATCCGGTTGTTTTCTAGTAACCTTGTGTTTCTGAACAGTAGTCGAATCATGCGTAAACTGTCCGTATCTGGCCAGTATCGAAACGTCACAAACGACCGACCCTGGACATTTTTACGGCCATTTCATTTGCTACGGTTGTCGAAATGTTTCCTTGCGCAATTACAACGAAATGCTCATGAAGGTTCGCAAACTGGTCCATGGAACTATCAAACTGTATGGAGATGGTATTAAGGTATTCGATGATATGGTAAATGGCGAAATAAAGATTCTACAAAAGGAGCTTCAAAATTCCACACTAAAGGCCTCATTCGACTTGAGCAAGGCTTTGAAAGTTTCACTTATAAGGGTTATCCATATTTTCGTGAGTAACAGTTTGCCAAGGGCGTGGTTGATGACCA
Organism: Patella depressa; assembly: GCA_948474765.1. Lineage (NCBI taxonomy): Eukaryota > Metazoa > Mollusca > Gastropoda > Patellidae > Patella > Patella depressa. Next base: position 74,672,383 of record OX419719.1, read on the forward strand.
CCCGCTTATAATTTGCTTTTTCCCTTCCTTTAACATTAAATGGGGTTTAACGCCCCACATTCACTGTAACCGGGTTAATAATGCCATCTGACATAATACGCCTTTGTTTCTGTAATGTTCGAAATCGTAGAATATATCATCATCTTATTTTTCCTTTTGAATTGATATAAAATGAAATTGGGTTTAAAGTGCTACTTTTCTTCACCAAACAGGATAATAAGGATGGTTATACGCCACTCAGTGTACATTGAGGGGGGGGGGGGAATTAAAGATCTGTATATTATTCAGCTTGGTGTGCCGCACAACGTTATCTTAATTTCTGTTAAGATTTTTGTCTTTTTTATACGTCCACATTCATAATGTGAACGTATTATGCCGTCGCCCCTGTCTGTGTGTGTGCGTGTATGTGTGTGTGTGTGCGTGTGTGTGTGTGTGTGTGTGTGTGTGTGTGTGTGTGTGTGTGTGTGTCTGTGGTTCGCCTACAGGGCGCAATTCTTCATGGATTTTCTTCAAACTTGGTATACTTATTCCTTATACTCCAAGGAAGATCCCTATTGTTTTTGGTGCATGCCCGACCCCCAGGGGCAGAGCCACGCCCACTTATAGTATTTGTTTGTTTGTCGTCTACAGGCCACATTTCTTAACTTATAATCTTGAAACTTTGCATACACATTCTTTGTACCCTAAGGAACATCCCTATCGTTTGGGGTGCATGCCCAACCCCCAGGGGCAGAGCCACGCCCATTTTCTTTTCGTGTGTCTTTGTGTCGCCTACAGGGCGCAATTCTTGCTGGATTTTCTTCAAACTTGGTATACGTATTCCTTATACCCTAAGGAAGATCTCTATTGTTGTTGGTGCATGCCCGACCCCCAGGGGCAGAGCCACGCCCATTTCTAGTATGTATTTGTTTGTCGTCTACAGGCCACATTTCTTAACTTATAATTTTGAAACTTTGCATACACATTCTTTGTACCCTAAGGAACATCCCTATCGTTTGGGGTGAATGCCCAACCCCCAGGGTCAGAGCCACGCCCATTTTCTTTTCCTGTGTCTTTGTGTCGCCTACAGGGTGCAATTCTTACTGGATTTTCTTCAAACTTTGTATACTTACTCTTTATACTCTAAGGATGATACCTATCGTTTGGGGTTCATGCCCCCCATCCCGGGGCAGAGCCACGCCCATTTTCTTTTTGTGTGTCTGTGTGTCGCCTACAGGCAGCAATTCTAACTGGATTTTCTTAAAACTTTGTATACTTACTCTTTACACCCTAAGGATGATCCGTATTGTTTTTTGGTGCATGCCCGACCCCCAATGGCAGAGCCACGCCCATTGCTTGTATTTATTTGCTTGTCGTCTACAAGCCACATTTCTTAACGTATCATCTTGAAACTTTGAAGGCTTATTCTTTGTACCCTAAGGAACATTCCTATCATTTGGGGTGCATGCCCAACCCCCAGGGGCAGAGTCACGCCCATTTTCTTTTTGTGTGTCGCCTACAGGCCACAATTCTTAATCGATCATCTTGAAACTTAAAATACTTATTCCTTATACCCTAATGATGATCCCTTTTGTTTTGGGTGCATGCCCTAAGGCTGACCACTATTATTTTTGATGCATGCCGGATCCCCTGGGACAGCCACGCCCAATGCTTTTGTGTCTTGTGTATGCCTACAGGATGCAATTCTTAACAGATCCTTTTAAAACTTTACAAACCTATTCCTTATACCCTAAAGATGACCCCTATTGTTTTTGGTGATTTCTTAACCCACAGGGGCAGAGCCATGCCCATTTTTACTTCGTGTCTGTGTGTGTTGTCTACAGGCCACGATTCTTAATGGATCGTCTTTAAACTTGGGATATGTATTCCATATAGCCTAAGGACGTCAACTGCATGTCCCGACTCACACAGGCAAGGCACGCCCAATTTTTGTGTTTGTCATTTACAGGCCGCAATTCTGAATGAATCAGCTTGGTACTTGGCTTATGTATTCCTTATAGCCTGAGGGCGTCCACTATTGATTTTGATGAATGTCCCGACCCCCAGGGGCAGAGCCACGCCCACTTTTTGCCTTTAGCGTTAGGAAGGCACAATTCTGAATGGATTATCTTGGTATACTTATTCCTTATACTCTAAGGACGGCAACTATTGATGTTGGTGCACGACCCTCAACGCTAAACAAACCAAACGCCTAGCCTTTTTGACAAAGTACCATATCAATCAAAGCAGGAATGTTTCAGTTGACCAACGAAAGGCCTACAGATGCGGAAGAATGTAAATATATTTGTGATACCGTTGAAGAATTTGATGATGTCGACAATGAAATGTTCAACAGCGCCCTTCTCAATACATGTCCATGGATTCGTTTTTTACCAGGACGAGGGCGTCGACTTTATAAAGGTGCAATAGAAGCCAGGGACTTGAAACTTTGTGAACGCTCTAACAGTCTGTAAATTTATATGCATTATTTGAATTGGTAAAGGGGGTCACGGTGGCTAGGTGGATAAGGCGCTGGTTCGCTAGCCTGGAGTGATTCAGAAGGAGGGCCTGACAAGGACAGCTGCCTAGTCGTTCGGATGGGACGAAGAAAAACCGAGGTCCTGTGTACACATTGGAGTGCACGTTAAAGATCCCTTGGCAGGTGGAATTCGATATAAGAGTAGGCCGTAGCGCCGCTGCCAGGGCAAAATTTCCCTCATAGCACACTGTATGGCGTATGCCTGTCTTCCATTAGCCCAGTTTAGGTGCAAAAGAGTAGGACGTTAAACCCCATTTCATTTCATTTCATTTGAATTGGTAAAACGAAGTCTGTTAATTACTTCGAGTTTCTAATCTTCTTGTTTCAGAAGTTGAAAGCACACGATAAAGGTTTTATTGGCAAAATCTTAAGCGAGGCTGAATATGCTAACGAGATGGAAGACGAGGACATTAAGGGGATCGTTGGGGAAATGGTAACGGCTGGATATTTAACAACGAAGGGGGCTTTAAGCGGATTTTTTCTGTTGATGCTGTACTATCCAGAGATTCAACGCCGTATTCAAGAAGAAATAGACGACAATATTGGTAATGGCAGAGAACCAAGTCTGGATGATCGAGGAGTAATGCACTATACAAACGCCGCCATTTTAGAATGTTTGAGATTCATTAGTCACGTTCCTGTAGGAATTCCACACGTGACAAGAGAAGAGATAGAAGTTGAAGGAATGAGGATTCCAGCCAAGACTGCAGTAAGTCATTTACAGGGCTAGTGATTATGAGGAACAGTTTGCCCAGGCGGCAGATCTATGGCAGACTATTTGGTTAACGTCTGCGATTTGGGTCATAAGATCTGTCATTGACTGGATTGCTACTCCTCGCTTGAACGTGACAATAAGTAGGGTAGTGGCTCTCCGGGTCCTCCTATACTACCAAGCACCAGCAAAATATTGAAATAAAAAAGAACCATGTGTTTGTCCTGGAATATACTAAGTAAGGTAGGGTGGACGTTAAACCCTCAGGGGAATTATGAAAATAAAATTCGCCCCTCCCCTCCCGAGGCAGAACTCCAGGCTAGCGAGACACCGAGCCTTATCAATTGTGTGTATGTATGAAGTGATGACAAACAGGTGTGTCATTGAGTCAACTGGCGTGGTTTCGATTCCCCGGCTGTACGTGACAAGGAGTATTGTCGCCTGTCCAAACGCGTGGGTTTTCGCCAGGTTCTCCGGTTTCCTACCACTGCTAAAGACCCCTACGTAAGCGCATTATTGAATTAAAATTAACCATATGTTATTCCCGAAATGACTTACTCTCTCTCCCCCCCCCTCTCTCTCTCTCTCTCATTTTGACTCCAAATATATCATTCCAGATGGTAACAAATTATTGGTCAGCACATCGTTCTGACAAGTATTGGGATAAACCTAACGTTTTCTTACCTGAAAGGTTTTTAGATGCTGATGGGAAACTTCTTCCAAGTGAACATATTTTACGATCACAGTAAGTTCATCATTGTATTTCTTCTAATTTAGTTCTTGGGACTGATTTGTATATTCATATTGACGTGTTATGGACTAGTCCGAGTTCGGACGCTGCTGAGGCAGAGGGACGGGATGGTTGTCATTATCGTTTATGTTCCTTGTGTAGGTTTAGTTCCTTTTGTATTTATGTAACTGTTTTACATTCTGTTCCGATGTAAATAAATCACATATTTACTAAACTAATCTCTGTTATCACTAAGGTAGTGTTACACTGGACTCTGCAGACCATTTAATTAGCTAATCTCTCAGATCAACATTTCTTCCAAATCTTAGTGTAGTGAAAACAAATAAAACCAATTTTAACCTTTATAAAAACACACATACAAGAAAAAAAAAGAAATAAGATAATATGTGTATTAATGAGATTGCGAGTAACTCGACGTGTGTGTTGCTAGGAATAAGCTTGTCTGTCGCTTCGGTCCAACGCTGGAGTTCTGTGCGAAATGTTGATATAAACATAAACCATGTTAGTTTCTAAATAACCTAATTTATGATGAGTAGAAGTTACCCCCCCTCCCCGCCCCCACCGTCTGACCAATCATTGTTTTATTTTTTATTTTCAGACTGATACCTTTTGGAATTGGAAAAAGAAATTGTGTCGGAGAATCATTCGCCAAGTCTCGTATGTTCCTGTATGTGACGTCATTACTTCAGAGGTTTACTTTTAAACCAGGGGAAAATGAATTACCACCCGCAGATTCTACACTATGGAAACCTGATAGTACCATGATACCGGCATTTCTTAATTGCGTCGTTGCAAAGAGATAAACTCGGGTCCGGATTAAAGGGGTGGCTGACTAGATTGCATTCTGGAGTCCAACTATTGTACTGAATGGTAAGAGGGCTCGTACATCCCTCCCTGGCACTATCTGAAGTTCGTTGTCACTTTCTTAAGGAATGGCCAAATGCCATTTGACTGGGAAGGTCCACCTCCGATGTCAGGACTAAGCAGTTCCTCTTTGAGTGGATAAACATGATATAGGTGTCCGTTATAAAATGTGTCATGTTGTTACTGTGTGCTTATTAACCATTATTACTCCGTTTCTTGCCCATATTCCATTTTGTGCCTTTAGGCTGTTGTTCTTTACTCAGAATGGAATTTGTTTTAAATTTGAAATGAAATAAAAAAGGGTTTAGCGTCCTACTGTTTGTGTCGAGTGGACGTTTAACCCCGTTAAACCTCGCCGTTTTAATATAATTTCTTCTGTAATATTTGAGCTTCCATACTATAGGGTATTGTTCTATTGTATCGCGTTAAATGTATTCCGCTCTATTTCGCTACGTCCTAATTATTATATGACCCCTCGAATGTCTAAGGCCAAGACAAAAATACCCGTGTTTGTAGTTAATTTTAACATTCATTTTTAAACTTTTAGCTTGTTGAATAGTGAGTGGCACTTCTACATAGTGGTATCTGAACGAACCTGGAGAGAGCTGTGTCTCAGAGAAATGGGCTTTAACGTCCTACTCTTCTGTACCTGGGCTAATGGAAGACGGGCATACGCCATACTGTGTGCTATGAAGGAAATTTTTCCGGACAGCGACACTATCTACTCTTATATCGAATTCCAACTGCCAAGGGATCTTTTACGTGCACGTCAATGTGTACACGGGACCCCGATTTTTCGTCCCTCCCGAACGACTAGACAGCTGTCCTTGTCAGGCCCTCCGTTCTGCATCACTGACAAGGAGAAACCATGCCGGAAAATCTAGATGAACTTTCTCGGCCAAGGCAGGGATCGAAGATACGACCTCCAGGCTAGCGAGCCATCATCTTACCCACTTAGCCACGTGATACCCCGTGGTTCAGAGAAGGGGATGGAATTTTCGATACGCGTGTTTGTCTCCCTGCCCACCCCACTCCCATATGATCTATTTAAACAACAGTTGTAATAGGATATGAGGTTTGACGTGCTTTTCTGCACCGACCGGGCTTATAAAGACGGACACAAGCCATGCTATGACAGACCGTATGATGTAGCGCTCGTGCCAACCATTCGACCCTCCCCCAATCTGGTGGTTTATAGATCAACAGAAAACTCTTCTACCCCCAGAGCAACCATTACTAGAATCTTTACAGATTAACTCATCTGATTGCTGCGGATACGGGGAGATATTCAACATCCGCTTGTTTTCAAATAACCTGTGTGCCTAAACAATACTCAACAAATGCATAACAAGAACTGCAACGAACCTCTAACAAGAGGGATACCGCGGAGCAAGATGTCATATCTATTGTTTTCATGGAATTAGTTCCTAATGTTACTTGTGCTGTCATATGGAAACAATATGTGGTCAAAAAACGCATATTAATCAACTGTGTAATCGTGCTACCGTGCGCATCACAAATAACGGACGAAGAAAAGCCAATAATATCACGAAGCTTATGAGAATCACTTGGTGTGCTGTTAAATTTGATCAGTTCCAACTCTAATGAAGATGCCCATACGCGATACAGTTTGCTTGTGAGGTAAATTTTGCGGGAACAAAGTGCGGGGCCCATGATCAGTAAGCCAGCGCCACACCCCCAGAGACAATGTGACATCCCGACCTGCGGGTACACGAATCGTTGACAAACGCAACAAGGATGACAATACATAACATTATTTAATTCATTTGTAAACTACATACTATACACTATAATATCTAAACTCTAACAGTTGGCCTGAATCAGGTTCCATAACAAAAACACTATTAACATACTGGTATAAATATAACAAGATATAGGGTTAACCTTAGAGCTGGGTTAGGGTTAGCCCTAGGGCTTGAACGTGTCCTACCGGAACTGCCTGGGTATTAAGGTTGAACGAAATTCTTTACAATATCTTGCTGAACACACCCATCGAAAATATTGACGGATTGGATCATTCCTTCTGTGGCAGTCTTTTGTACGTTCAGCAGCATACCAGTTAAACCCCTGATTCCGTTAATGCTTCTACCATTGCCTTATTGGTTTCAATTAAAATATCTGTTAAACCCATTTGTTTGTTAAGTAAATTATCAGTTTCAGTGTTGAAGGTTGCTATGCTATTGGGATCCGTGTTGGGGGAAATCTTTGGTACGGGGAATTCCTGTCCTACATTTGTTTCAGCGGTAGTTGTTAGGTTAGGGTTGACAGAAGTTCCAGACTGAATGATGGAGGTATTGTTCTGAACCGTCACGTCCGTCCCACGGAAATTTGGCGAAAGGTCTTTGGTAGATATATCTCCAGGGCTTGTTGGGATTATATTATTTTGCTTATATACACCTATTGAAAAATCTCGAACATTCCCAACGAGGTTTGGTATATCAGATGCACCTGTTTTAACCATACCGGCGTCCATGACGCTATACAGTGGATTGATGCTTGGATTAAAGTTTGATGGGAGAAAGTTCATCATGGGAGCATTATCAGTTGACACAGGTGCTTCAACTGTGTTTCTAAAAGATGAAGCTGTTTTAAATCCTCTACGTTCGAGCCCATTCGTTCCCGAAAAGACCGTAGGTAGTATGTTCGTCGCACCCATCGCAGGATTCCATGGTGGAAGACGCAGAGGTGTTACCTTATCCGGGACGTTACCTGATACAGCTGTTTGGGGATTTATAGAGGCGCTGTCTGGATTTCGCTGGCCAAACTCAAAATCAAGTCCGCCATAGTTGAAAATATTGGATTCACCAGCGATATCACCAATATTGGGCCCATACACAGATTCTCCTTGGGGTTCGTATTCATTAAAGTTGTTGCCAGGATTTGGGAAAGGCTGAGATGTTCCGAAAGTATTAATGATATTTGTAGCAGGTACTCCATTATGTCGACTTGGTAAATTAGGATTGAACATATCTGGATTATATACTTGTCCAAATGTTGGATTGTTGTTGCTGTGCACTGAAAATGGCGTCCTTAGTACGTTGATCAACATATTATCATCGTCGGGAAACGAATTCATTGTAGAATCAGTGTCCATGTCGATCTCCTGGTTACCTGAATTTGTGGCCCGCTGTCCACTAGTTCCAAATACAACACCAGGCATGGCAGGACCGACAACTCCACCAACGTTTTGTGATGGTGTTTTCGGGCGCGTTTTAAAAATATAAACTTCTTCGTTGTCATCATCCATATCATCATCGTTATCATCTGACTGTTTCGCATTATTTTTAGAAATTACACCACGTTCATCGCCATCGTTATCATTATCATCATCATTATCCTCAACAGTATCATCATCTGTATCATCAACAGTATCATCATCATCAGTATCATCAACAGCATCATCATCATCAGTGTCATCATCAGTGTCATCATCAGTATCATTATCATCATCATCATCATCATCACCGTCATCGTCGTCTTCGTTGCTATCATCATCCATCTGGCGGATTCTAGCCAATGTAGGTGTAGGGGTTGTGGTAGGTTCCTCCACCTTCACTGTGACAGGCATCTTCACCTTTACTGTGGCAGGCATCTTCACCTTAGATTCATCATCATCATCGTCGTCGTTTCCGGTTGTAACAATTTGTGGAATGGAAGTCCGCCGTGCTTTCGGCATTGATGCTTTGGCTTTATTCATTGACATTGAAGGTCCTCGAATTGGCATGGAAGGTACATTAAAAGGAACTGGTATGAAGATGGGAACTCTTTGAACGGAACATACTTTCCTTGCTATTGGCATGACAACAGGCATCGATGGACGAACCTGTGGCTGTAATCGTGATATGAAAGGGGATAGAAGCATCGGCCTTTGGAAGAATGTGGTATGCGCATGCGTTATCACAATGGTTAGAAACACAAGATTGAGTGGGGCAAGCTTCATCTTTATTTCACTGAAAATAGAAAGACGAATCTTTAAAAATAGTAAATAATTGGTGTGAAGATATGTATTCCACTTAAGCATGATTTGTTACAGATTAGAAATGATCTATTTTTGTTTATGTGCAATCTAGTTTTAGTTATACTATCTAATCGGAAAAGGGTGGCGGTGGGGTTGGAATCTTAAGAAAAGTGTGATTACCCTCCCCCTTTACCGAATTAAATCTCAGAAGTAGCTCCAATTGGAACTACTTAAAGAGCACAATATATTTTTGTGTAATAGCTTACATCATATTTCCAATACACATTTATAACTGAGTAGCCTGGAATACTTGCATTCACGATGTTATATTGTTTTCTAAATGGCCGAAGTATTGCGTCAGGAGACATTAAACCTAATCCGTGTCATTCTTAGTGAAATGAAACGGGGTTTAACGTCCTACTATTATGGTCCGACTGTGCTAATAAAGAGAGGAATATTCCAGTGTGCTACGAGGAATGATTTGCTCTGATGGCGGTGCTACGGCCTTCTCTTATATCGATTTCCAACTGCCCGGGGTATTTCACGTGTCCGCCAATATGTATACGGGACCTTGGGTTTTAGTCCCATCCGAACGACTAGACAGCTGTTCCTGCCAGGCCCTCCGTCCTGCACCATTGGACGTTACCCTCATCTCTCTCTCTCTCCCTCTTTCTCTCTCTTTCTCCCTTCCCGTTATTCGTAGTAAGGAAACTATATCTCACCTGAATGTTTACAAACTTGAACACTGACAATGCTAGTTGTTATCCTACAAACTGTCCAACTCTAAACTAACCATCTCAATGTTGTATCTGGTTTTATAGTTTACAGCATGTTTGATTGATCGGAAAAATACCTACATTATACTAAAACTATTTTACACTTAAAAGTTCATTTTTGACAAAGAGTAAACAAAAAACACGCATTTCCAAAGTTTTTGTTATCCGTGTGGTTTTACAAGTAGCATTCAATCACATTGACCCGTGTTCGTCCATGTCAATAATCGAGTGGATGATCGACTTATTTTGTACCCAATAAATGTTGTGTTGAACTAGAGAGGATTTTTTTGGGGAGGAGTAACAAACAAAGATTGGTGATTCATCAGTCCTCTTTACACTTTGTGGTGTAATAATGAATTAATTGGCGTTAAAACGGCATGACGCCTTCACCATAAACAACGTTTCAATTTTTTTTCCGTTGAACTACCACGTGGGTTTTCTCCGGGAACTCCGGTTTCCTCCCACTGCTAAAGACCCCTACGCGCAAGCGAATTATTGAAATAAAATTAAACCATATGTTAGTCCCGAAATGACCTAGTTTGTGTCGAGTGGACGTTAAACCCCATTTCTCTCTCTCTTTCGTTGAACTATTTACCCCCCCCCCCCCGCTCCCGCGTACAGTAATAAAATATGTTGAGGATTAATGATTTAATTCTACTAACATGACAATGAGGGTAATGTTTGATCCACGAATTGCTTCCATAGACTTGGTAATCTTCCTTTTCTTGTTTTTTGACACAAGCGGACTTTTATTTGGTTGATGACGTCATCGTGGATTACTGGCCCATACTTGTTAATTTGTAAATTTCAAATCGTTTCTTGGGGACTTTCTTTGGCGTACGGGCCGATTTTCCGGGGGCGGGGCTGTATCATTTTTGCCCCCAAACACGGCAAGGAATGGATTATTTTGTTTCTAAATAACTTTATTATACATAAATATCTTAAAAGTAACGGTATGAAGAAAGCTTTTCCCTAACTTTATTTCATAAATGTTTTAGAATGAAGTTAAAGGGTTTAACATGCTGCGATCCTCCAGCAACCAGACGGAATACACGGGTATTCGACATACAGTTCGCCACGAGGGAAATAACACATGACACACTAATATGGAGAAAAGTTATTTGAAGGGTTACGTTTCGGCGAGTGTTCTCACGCCCTTGCTCTTTATTCCGACTTTGCTTGATAAAGACGATAGGATCCTCGTCGGAATTTCACTGAAATAAACCCTTCAAGTAACTAGTATTCCATATAATTGTGTCATGTGTTTTAAGTGCCACTTAAAGGGAGAATTTCCTATTTTCTAAGAAAGTCAAAATTATTTCTATGTCTTTTGCTCAATAGGTTATCAACTATTATACGATCATAGCCATTACTCCTCACTCTTAAAACTCATTGACACAGGAAATAATAACACAATTACATCCCTCGTCTTTCTATCCCCCACGCAATAGCTGTCTTCAAACGTTTGAATTTGACGTTGAAAATGATATTTTTGCAAATTTCTTAACTGGCAATAGTGAATTATAGGATTAATAGGATTATTCTTTAACAAGGTAGGAATGTTTATAGATACCATCTATTTTAAGGCTTTATTTTAATATATTTTAAAAATATGAAATTGTAGCTTTAAACAACCTACGAGGGAGAGTAATGGTGACATAAGTCACTGCGCGTTTCCTTGGTAACACACGGTATTATTGTGCCAACCAAATATGTATACATGTATCCATTCGTAAATACCTAAGCGTTGTTTTTGGTTATCAAGCCTAGAATTAACTCCTGTATTTTCTGTCGATCAAATACAACCGTAATGATTAATAAGGGTATTGTACCTGACAAATGATGACTGACCGCGGTCTTCTTGACCTTCCGTGACCCGATCATTTACGCCTATCAACGGGTCTATACACCGACTTAACCCACTTAAAAACATTAATACAAAAAACACCAACTTTAATCATAGTCATTTATTAGACTGGGTATTTTTATTATCGGCCGTTCAGTAGTGAACACAAAAAGTACATTGTAAATTAGATATGGTATCGGGTGCTACAGGAAGTTACCACGAGGTACCCTATGTGTGATTACCCTTCAGCGGTAGACGCGGTGTGCATTAACTCAACGTGATAACATTTTCTTACGGTCAAATGTATTTATAAAGGCGAGAGAGAGAGAGAGAGGGAGAGAGAGAAGGGGACGGAGAGAGGGGAGTGGAAGGGTGTTAACGGCCATTCGTCACAAACTTCGTGATCTATATATGGTTCCATTAAATTTCAATAATGCGCTTACGCGTAGGGGTCTTTATCAGTGGTAGGAAACCGGAGGACTTGGAGAAAACCCACGGGGTTGGACAGGCGAGCCTACTCCTTGTCACGTACAAGCGGAAATAAAACCACGTCACTTGATTCAACGACAGACTTTATGATACAACGCGGACGTATTGTTTTCTCATGTAAACAATCTCGCACGCTTTAACCTTTCGCGCACCCCACCCGGTTTAGTTAAAAATATAGTTAATACTGACTTTACCTTTAATAAAATATGTTTACGAAACAAGAGCCAAATTTGTTTTAGTCTTTCTCTCCCTTTCTCTTTTCCCCCTTTTGCTTGGCGATTTTTTTTGACCTTTTGGTGTAGAATCGAAGAAAAATGTTTGAAAAAACATTTTCTGTCAGGCTTTGCTGAATATTCATGATTTTGAAGCGGAAGGATACACGAGTTGAGAGGTTGGTAAAGTTGAAAAGAAGGGTCGAAAATTGATTGTGTATTTCAAGAAAAATCCCACGCATACTATTAGGCAAGAGTTTGCCACATGCTGTTCGTCTTTGGCGTTTTACCCCACGAAAATTTGGGGTAAAGTCAGTCGATCTAAGAGACGAGAATTAACATTAAAGTCAATGAGGAAATCATTAGTTATCTGTACCAGATGAGGTCCGATTAACGGGAAACAACTATAGGATAAATGAACGGATACAGACCACCATCAAATTTCACCATCCCATTGTAGTTCGTCTATTTATAGCAATCCTCTCTCATTCTTTTTTCCCCCTTTTGCATGTTCAATTTTGTTGATTTGTGGTCTAGAATGGACGGAAAGGGGTTGGATTAGTATTTCCTGCAAATATCATGATTTTGAGGCAGAAGGATAACGGAGTTATCAGGTTGGCTACGGTGATATACATCTAGTCGCATGTTTTTAGTTAGTTACTATACATGTACTTGTATCATTAAACTATGTGTTTCACACTACAATTGATACAGTCTAAAACTCCTTACGCAAGTTCAAATAGGTCCAAACGCACAGTTAACACATATCAATACAGGTAATTCTATCACAAATAGTGAAGATTGGACCACTAAAATAGTTACCGACCAGTTTTTTTTGTGGTAATGCGTAGACACATTTGGATAGCGATGTTTCTTGTAATGACGTATTACGCATGCCGCCGTGACACCGGCCAGTTGAAACTTCACATTTATTTCAGTGGGAATTGATTTATTATATGTTAAGCTATGTGCAGTACAGTTTTGGGTTAGTTTATGTGTAAATTAAGGGCACTATAGGCCAGTAAACTTTTTGTAGTCATTTGACTAAAATATTTGCGCAAAGGAACTCTGTTGGACGAGCCATTACTGTGGCTGAAGGCGGAAGACATCAGTAGTGAAATCATTTCTAGTTTTTAGTATGCTTCTTCAAGTTTGTTTATCTCAAAATTTTGGTGGTCAACCTCATAAAAATTGGAGTGCAAAGACATATCCATGTGTTTCTTCTGTCTATAGTGAAAAGCATTAAGCCCAACGAAAATTTGGGGAATGTTGGAGGTGGGCAAAGAGGCCAGAATTAACATTGAAGTGAATGGGGAAATTAATAACGGTCTGGCTCATGATTAAGACCACACTGATCAACATGGATATTCGATAGGCCGCTACAGTCTGCTTATTACAGGTCTTTCTTTAGGCCTGAGATGTTATGTAAATAATCAATTAGACATTAATTAATATATCCAGACCATAATAAACTCTCAAAGTCAAGGCTAACCTTCGATGTTGGCGGATTGAACTCCTATATGCCGCTTAATGGCCGTTGATAATTAAATCAATCAGGTGGATAATCGAGACTATGCTGTTTATATTAATGATTTGAGTAATGATGACCGAGGCTATGTGAATATTTCAAATGCTTTTTTCTCGGCTAATAGTGGACCAATTTGACTGAAATTTCCAGCAAATTACCTTTACACTATCTAGTTTGTAACTATTATAGTGAGAACTGCCATCTCTTTATCTTATCTCCCATAATGTAACTTTAATTAGTCCCCCATATTAACTTTTTCTTTCGACAAATTAAATTCTAAAACATTTTTTGTATGTATTAGAAAAATAAGTAAAGACGTTTGAAGTATTTGTAATGATAAAGTATTTCCTATTTAGTGTAAATGGGTATTAAAATGAGTAAAATGCATCATTTTACCCGGAGCAGTTACGTCTTATCTAAACAATACACGAACCGTTGAGCCAATGACGGACGCCACGTGAAGTCAATGCACGTGTTGAAGACAGTCACCTGTGACAGAGATAATTCGTAAGTAATTCTCCGTGAAACAGATTGGACTAAGACTAGTAATGATTTCCTCTTATTTCATGATGGAAGAATGTAGTCGAGTTATAAATAGACAATTTTTTCCTTTATTTTTTCTCCCCTCTTCCTGCATTTTCGAGCCTAGAATTGGAGGGACAAAGCTGGGGCAAGGTTAAGGGGGCAAATGCAGGAGTTTCAATGATCATTGAGGTAAAGTTTCAAACGAACGGACTTGTGAGCGCCAAAGTAGCGAGTCCAAGAAAATTTTGAAAAATAGACTGTTGTGAATGCTGCCTGACACCGATCGTAGAGACAAATAGAGCTGATCGGATGTCGTCTTTGGCCTGATCACTAGTCTTTCCGAGTCCGACCCCAGAGAGGAAAGTGTCAAATGAATACGAAGTCCCCAATAATTTGAAAGCAGACTGCCCGAAATGCAGTCTGGCAGTATTTCAGGCATTGATTGTCGAAATAAACAGAGCTTAACATATACCGCCTGTCGCCAAATCACTAGTTTATCCGACCAGAGAAGAAAATGACAAACGGGCGGAGTGAGTGGCTCAAAGTGAATGAATATTTTCGCCACTATAGTTTGTGAACCTCAACGAATAATTTAAAAAGTAGACTGCCCGAAATTCAGTCTGGCAGTATTTCAGGCATTAATCGTCGAGATAAATAGAGCTTAACAGATAATGCTTGTCGCCCATATTTTATCCGACCAGAGAAGAAAGTGTAGAACGGGTGGAGTAAGAGTGACTCAAAGTGATGAATATTTTCGCCACTATATTTTGTAAAATAGACTGTCGGGAATGCAACCAGGTAGCATTTCAGACAATGGTCGTTGAGATAAATAGAGCTGGCCAGACCCCTTTTTTTATTTTCTAAAATTAATGGGGGGGGGGGCAAACAGAGGGCTCCGAGAAAAGGGATCAAATTTTCAATTTCATAGCAGTTTGAGGTAATACTGATGATATTACAGTGGAGTGATACGGGGTGTAAAGTGTATTTCTGCAGAGCACTCATCGTGTATCTCACTATCTCTCTGCGACTCCGTGTCTCCCTCTCTGTCCCTCTCTCTCTTCCTCTAAACGAAAATGCAAAAACTTCAATGTATGAATTACATCAATGAAACAAACATAATTGTACCAATGTGTACTTAAATCACCTGTAATCATGATATATTGTTAATAATGCACACTCATCTAGAGGCGTAACCTATAAAACTTGTAGATTGATAGAATATTGTTTTTATCTTTTATTATTTGTCACGTTTCCTGTATCTTACTGTTTACTTCAATATAAAACAAGGTGATTATATGATACATCTCATTGACTGTTAAATAACATCGAACGAGTGTTGGACGCAAACACAATACACTTATATGACCAAGGTGATTATTTCATTGACTGTAAAATAACAACAAACGAGTGTTGGACGGACGCAAACGCAATACACTCACATGACAACATTCAGCCCCCACTCCCCAACACCTAAAAAGTGGTACTTAATGTGCGTTTGATAAATATATTTTTCTATTGCTCTGCACCAACCTGGGTGGTAATTTTATTTGTGTCCCTCCACCCGTACTAGTAGGCGCCTTTCCTTGCCAGACCATCCGTCCGGCACCACTGAAGAGGGGAAATCCGAGCCACCACTATACTCACCGAGGCACATTGACTCCTCTGAGCTTATCCGTTTTTTGTGTTTAATAGCAAGTAGTTTACGTCGACTAGACTTTCCTGTGACGTAATTTCATTCACCCAATATGAGCCAATTCAAAAAAGTTTAGCTTAACTCTACGCACGCCTAGGTGTGATACGGTACAATTCTAGGTTTAGTTAGATTAATATAACATTGCCTATCTTTTTTTGAATGATAAAAATTAATAATTTTTACGGTTTTACTATTTCGTAGTAGAATATGTAGTAAGATATTTCTTATTGAGAAAAATGCACTAATTGTTCACGAGGACGTAGATGTGGCTAAAGAGGAAAATACTGTAATTATGTTACACTTTGACCTGTATGTAGTCAATGAAACAAACAAAACTATCAACTATTATTCAAATCATTTAATTAAAGATATATTGATTCGGAGTTAATTGGGTCACATAGTGTATCCTAAAGACAATAGGGTCTTACTCTCGAATAGAAACTCCGGTTTCCTCCCACTGCTAAAGACCCCTAAAGCGAATTATTGAAATAAAATTAAACCATATGTTAGTCTCGAAATGACCTAGTTTGTGTCGAGTGGACGTTAAACCCCACTTCTCTCTCTCTCTCGAGAACAGAAAAATGATGACTCGGTTTTCCATATCGCGCGTCAAATTCCCCCCTTGTCGGTATTGCAGAGCCGGGGGCGCCGCACGGAACAACGTTTAGTCGCTTGGATCCGACGAAAAAACGAGGTCCCGTCTGAAACAAACCCTGTCCGACTAGACAGCTCTCTGCACATTGGACTGGTTGGTACAACCCCCCCCCCCCCCATTTCATTTCATTGCCTTCATTCTCAGACTTCAGTTTAAAATTTACTCAACTTTCAATCACTGTTTATGAGAAATATCTTTGATCCAGAAACACAAAACTTTGAACATAGTTTCTTATTGGTGTATGGCATACATTAAAATAGCATTATGCAAGAGCAAAATCTGTTTATTACAGGTCTTTCTTTAGGTCTGAAATGTTATCTAAATAATCAGTTAGACATTAATTAACATATCCATACTATGATAAACTCTTGATGTCAAGGCTAGCCTTCGATGTTGCCGGATTAAAATCATATATGCCGCTTGATGGCCGTTAATAATTAAATCAATCAAGTGATTAATCGAGACTATGCTGTTTATATTAATGATTTGAGTAATGATGACCGAGGCTATGTGAATATTTCAAACGCTTTTGTCTCGGCTAATAGTGGATCAATTTGACTGAAATTTTCAGCAAATTACCTTTACACTATCTAGTTTTTAACTATTATAGTGAGAACTGCCATCTCTTTATCTTATCTCCCATAATGTAACTTTAAGCGAACAAAAGTTTTATAAAGGGCTATATCTTTAGTTAGAATAAGACGAACAGGGGCCCGAACTCAAAATACAAGTCAGCATTATGTATTGTATCCAGCATCATGGAATATAACTTTAAGTTGTCATTTAAACGGTCACAAATCCATATTCAATTGTAAAAATATATTCTCTTCTGAACAAAATAATATCTATTATTAAAAAAGAAACATATTCATTTATAAAAAAGAGCGGGAAATTAAATATCAGTAATTTTTGTTTTATGAATATTCACAGAGGGTATATATTCAAGTAATATGATCCCCGATAGAATACAATCTATATCACGAGAATAGGTAAGTCAGATTTAATTCATAAACGTTATTTAAACTTACATTATACAACAGCTAAATCTACCTATTGCAGGTCGTTCTTTAGGCTTGAAATGTTATCTAAATTATCAATTAATTAAACATACATTATGCAAGAGCTCAATCTTCCTATTGTGGGTTTTTCTTTAGGTCTGAAATATTATTTTAATTATTAATTAGACATTAATTAATGTATCCAGAATACAATCAACTCTCGATGTCAACGTTAGCCTGTGATAATTATTGGATTAGTATCCGAAATGCTGCTAAATTTTAATTCATGATTTAACCAAGACTACGTTTTTTTTTTTATCGAGCAGGCATTAGTAATGATGATCAAGGATATATCGAAATTTCAGTCACTTAATTCTAGGCTCAGAGTGGATCAATTTAACTAAATTTTTCAGCAAATTGTCTTTACATTATCTAGTTTTTAACTATGATAGTTAGAACTGCCAGCTCTTTATCTAATCTCTCATAATATTTCTTTAACAGGGACTTAAAGTCGGTAGTAGCCATCTGCAAATGTCAGTCTATATCTAAACCCCGTCTTCCATTAGCCCAGGTTAGGTACAGAAGATTAGGACGTTAAACCCCATTTCATTTCATTTTGTTATCTAAATTTTCACGGCTTAATCTGTATTCTAACTGACTATTCAAACATTTAATTAAACGGGCTACATTGCTTATATTTGGAAACTTGGGAATTGACTTAAACAGGTCACAACGCATGTAATAATGCAATATGAATGTATATAAACTGATTTATGTGCAATTGTTTCTGTTTTTACTATAATTTCTAATCAGTCATGTTCGGCGAAATAAGTCTCAATCGAATGGCGATCTCTAGTGTCTGGTTATTCCAGTCTAAACCGATAGTATTTATTGTGCATGCTCTCCAGCGTCACCTTTTGACATAACTTGTGGAATATGCCAAGCCTCGTTCTTCGAGTTTCTTGTTACTACAAATGACGCTATAACGCATTATGGTGCACGATTCGCGTACCAGTGGTAAAATGTTTATTTGTCTTAAATATTAGATATTAGAGGTTGATCTATTCCCGGTAAGATCACAAAATAAAGGTTAATTTAAATTGACAAATAATTCGTGTTTTCAAAGATGAAATCTTTGGATGACGTTGAGTTACTTTAACGGTAGATATCTCACACTTTGTATTATTATCGGATGGGCAAAATCACCCTCGCAGGGAAATGGACAGACGCTTGTCGTCACTAGCGCGGTTAGCATAGATACTTCCAACGGGTGCGGGCGAGTGGTTTAATACAGGCTAAGCGTTTAATCTTGCAAGATCTATCATATTTCACCTTATAAAACATGTCCTTTTAACTCCAATAAAAATTGTTTGTTACAGCAACTTTCACAGTGCACAAGAGAGACGGACGTGTCTGTAAAATCACTGATAATGAATGCCAAACTTATGCTGATCGTTCTACTCTCCGTTTGCTTGGTTCTTTTTCAATCCGTATCTAGTTCCCGGAGCTGTAAGTACAACTTATATAATATATTTGGCACCATGTTGTTGACTGTGAACTAGTAAGCTACATAGTACACCTTGTTGACTGTTGACTTCTACGTTATTACACCTTGTTGACTGTTAAAGGCGCTAAATCGCTAACATTTGGGGCCTAGAAATTGACACAAGTGGGTCGCATATAATACTGTAATATGAATGTATATAAACTAATTTACATTCAATGGTTTCCGTTTTTACTCTAATTTCAAATCAGTTATGTTTGTCGAAATAAGTCAGCAGTCTCCGTCGAATTCAAATTTCTAGCGACTGGTTATTCCGGTCTACATACGCCGTTAGATTTGGTGCAATGTTTCTAGCGTCGTTCCTCGAGTTTCTTGCTAGAAGTGAGGCTGAAACGCAGTATGGTATACGAGTCGTGTACCAATGGTAAAATGTTTATTTTGTCTTAAATATTTGATATCAGAAGCCCATCATTTTGCGGTACGATCACGGCATCAATGTTGATTTAAATTGACAAAGAATTTGTGTTTTCAATGTTGAAGACTTTAGATGATATTGAGTTAGAGACTTCTCTACTTTAACTAGTTAGCGTCTAACTGAATACATAACATATCCATTAAGGCCTCTACGCGCAAGCGAATTATTGAAATAAAACTGAACCACATGTTTATCCTGAAATGACCTAGTTGGTGTCGAGTAGGCATCCCCTTCCAATCATTTATATTGTACTTTTGTACTATAATAGTAAATTAGTACCATTCGGTTTTTGATACAAACTATAAACCTCTTCTCATTTTAGCTAAATCTGTGGATTCGATGGAGCACTATTATAGACCGGTCAATGTTGGTGGTCCCTATGGTGGTTATTTCGACAACGCCTTTGCTTACTGGTATGGACGAAGAAGATAAACACTGAACAACACTAATGTTATAAATGTATTACTTACTGTTAGTTTTTGAAACAATGTGCACACTATCAAACTATTATTTCTTGTACTTAAAACATAAATTGCTTACTATATTATATAATTTCACTGATCCTCGCTACAACCAACCTTTTTGTACTTACATTTGTGACATGGAACTTTCTATACTATACGTGTATTAATTAATTGATACAAACAACTCTACTTAAATTAAATTTGCGACGAACAATACTACTTGTTCAATTAAATTTGTGAAGAACAACTTTTGTTTACTGAACTTTTAATTTATGACATTGAACTTCTATACTATCCTATACAAACAACTTAACTTATTGTACTTAAACCAAATTTGCTTATTGTATCCAAATCTAATTTGTTTATTGTACTTAAATTAAATTTGTTTATTGAACTCAATTAAATTTGTTTATTGAAGTTAAATCCAATTTGTTTATTGAAGTTAAATCCAATTTGTTTATTGAACTTAAATTAAATCTGCCTATTGCAAATCTGTCTTTGGACTGGAATGTTATCAAAATTATTAATTAACATATCCAGACCATAATCAACCCTGGTAGATTGTGATCCGATTTACTGCACAATTTTCCTTTTCGATTTAATTCTTAAATGGATAATCCAGACAATGCTTTTACCGTACCGTATCAATTTGAGTTATGATGATCGAAATTTCACTTGTTTAATTTTCAGCAAAGTGTCTTTACATTATCTAGTTTTTATCTTTTATAGTGAACTGCCAACTCACATTATGTATTGTACTTGAATTAAATTCAATGTACTCATCTTTGTAATTAAAATAAATATCTAACATATACTTTATTAAACATTGTTTTAGTCTTTTATCATGCTTCCTCTTACCACTTTCATCGAACTTCCCGGTACCCATTTGATCGTACTTCCCGGTACCCATTTGATAGTACTTCCCGGTACCCATTTGATCTTCCTTCACGATGACGTGCACGTAACGATCGATTGATATTTAGAATCCAAAGAGTGCGAGGAAGCGCTTCTGAGTTTTGTATTTGTAGGGGTTATTTTAGTTCTATGAGCTCAATCTGCCTATTGCAGGTCTTTATTTAGGTCCGATATGTTATCTTTATTATTAATTAACGTATCCAAACCATAATCAACTCTCGATGTCAACGCTAGCCTGTAATATTTGTAATCATGAAATGAATAATCGAAACTGTGTTTTTTTTTATCGTACCGACTTTAGTAATGATGATTGTTACATAATGACAGATGTCATAGATGCTTATTGTGCTATCTGATATGATACATGATACATTAGGCAGGTGTCTAATGAGCTACTTGCTAGAAGGGTTTTAAAAACCCAAGACAGAAACGAATCGACAGTCGGGTCCGGGGGCCATGGGCAGAGCGGAGGTCATGGGCGCCTTGGCACGAGCCAAGACGTAACGAGAGAGACTGTCTGAGAGTTGGCACTATGTGCCAAGCTAGGACATGGCTCCCTCCATATAAGTTAGTTCTGGGGTCGTTTGCATTACGAAGATTGTACCTAATATGTAGGAAGCAGAATAAAAGTATTATTAGAAGTTACACCATTGTTGTCAGCAAAGAACCGATTCAAAGACAGAAATTCTGTCACATGATCGAGGATAGACCGAAATTTCAATCACTTAATTCTAGGTTCATAGGGGGATCAATTTGACTAAAATTTTCAGCAAATTACCCTTACATTATCTCGATTTTAACTATTATAGTGAGAACTGCCAACTCTTTATCTAATCTCCCACAATGTATCTGTAACAGAGATTTAAAGTTGATAGTAGCCATCTGCAATTATCAGTTTATATCTAAACCCCGTCTTCCATTAGCCCAGGTTAGGTGCAGAAGAGTAGGACGTTAATTCGGATGGTTGTTGGAGAGGAGTTTAAACATACATTATGCAAGAGCTAAATCTGCCTATTATAGGTCTTTCTTCAGCCTGAAATGTTATAAAAAATATTCAATTGACATTAATTAACCTATTCAGACCATAATCAACTCTCGATGTTGAGGATAGCATGAGATTTTTGTTGGATTATAGTTCGATTCGCTGAAATATTTTCCTTCGTGATTTACCACTAAAAATGAATAACCGAGACTACTGGTTTTGTCTTACCGACTTTAGTAATATTGACCGAGGCTAAGCGGAAATTTCAATCGCTTAGTTTTAAGACAATAGTGGATCAATTTGACTTATATTTTTATCAAATTGCCTTTACATTCGCTAGTTGTAGCTATTATAGTGAGAACTGCCAACTCGTTATCTAATCTCCTATAATGTATCTTTAAGCATGCTAACAAATCCCATTAGATAAAATATCGTTTTTTTTAAAAAATAAATAAAATGAATCAGTCATACAATTGACGGAAGGCATATTTATGGTGACAAATTAGATTAGAAATTCTAACAATAGAGTGTTTAATCATACAATTTTATTATATTTCACCCTATAAAACTAAAACATAACGGTTTCTTACAACAACTTTCACAGTGCACAAGAGAGACGGACGTGTCTGTAAAATCACTGATAATGGATGTCAAACTTATGCTGATCGTTCTTCTCTCCGTTTGCTTGGTTCTGTTTCAATCCGTATCTAGTTACCGGAGCTGTAAGTACAACTTATATAATATAATATATTTTACACCATCTTGTTGACCGTTGACGAGTTGAACTTGTAACTCAATACATGACATCTTGTTAGCTACTCCCCTCTCTACCCCTCTCTCTCTCTCTCTCTCTCTCTCTCTCTCTCTCTCTCTCTCTCTCCAAACACCTGGCGTTATATGTGCACCAGGGACATAGTTTTTCCACGACATCCCCGTCAACTAGGATTCGTTCTGTGTCAGACCCTCCTCCTTCGTGCACAACCGGTAAGGGGAAAAACACGTTGCATAATCTCGAGTATTTTCTATCGGCAACTCGGGCGTCCTACCCAGAACCAACGTGGATCTCATAAGTAATCGCGGGCATGGGGAGGGCTGGGTGGTCCAGTGGTTTAACGCGTGCGCGTGAAATCATAAGGTCTGTCATTGAGTCAAGTTTCTTGTTTTCGATTTCCCGCTTGACAAGGAGTAGGGTGTCCTGTCCAACCTCTTGTGTTTTCGCCGCATCCTCTCACTGCTTAAAAGGACAATCCCGATAAGAACAGAGTCTCAAAAATTAAAGTCCGAGCCTTTATGAAATTTATGGACCAAAATATAGAGGCATGGTGTATTTACCTTGGCTCAAAGTTTCAGCTCAAAATATTGAGTCGTTTTGACGTTAACGTCAACACTGCTTATCCGGACACGTAACCTTTTTAAAATTTTGGGTCAATTTTTTGATTGGGTGACCTAATAATAGATTCCCGTTTCATGAGAGGTCTATACAGTGAATGACCCATGTACTGTACTTGATAACAAAAGGTAAATTTCACCTACATATCATTTTTATAGAAAAAAGTCTGGTTTTATCCAGATACTGTATAATACAACGGTCTCCATTTCCAGATGAAGACTGTCAGGTTTAAGTTATTTACAAGCATATCACAAATATCGGGTTAGTTGGTCGGCATTAGGTAATGGGATATAAGGGATTTTAACATAAAATTAAGCAGTTTTATTCCCCAAAAAGTTATCGGGATTGGCCCTTTAAGGTCCTAACGCGCAAGCGATTTATTGAAATGTTAGTCCTGAAATGAACTAGTTTGTGTCGAGTTTACGTTAAATCTCTCCCCCTCCCTCACTCTCTCTACTGATATAAGAAGGCATGCACCGGATACCGCTTCCAGTTTCTGTACAATGAGAGTAAATTATTAACATTGTTTTTTTACGCACTTTGAACTCTTCTCATTTTAGCCAATTCTATGGATTCCAAGGAGCAATATTATAACCCCTACACTGGTGGTTCCCAACGTAGTTATTTCGACAACGCCTTTGCTTACTGGTATGGAAGAAGAAGATAAACACCTTAATTATAAACACCACTAATGTTGTCAATTTATAATAAATAAAAAAATGTTAGTTTATGTAACAACGTGAATACAAATGTTATAAATCTATAATTAATAATAAAGATTCATAGTTTGCGAAACAATGTGCATACTATCATATTAAAATAATTTCGTTGCTTGTAAATTTAAATTTCGTTGTTGCAAAGATTGTTATTTCTTGTACTTAAACCTAGATTGGTAAAGCTGCACTACTTTGTTTCACGGTAAACGATGAAAAGATAAAAGGTATGCCGAAACAAACTAGTTCAACACTGGTTTAATAACATTTGATCGTACTTCACGGTACCCATTTTATTGTACTTCCTGGAACCCATTTGACGGTACGTCGCGGTACCCATTTTATCGTACTTCCTGGAACCCATTTGACGGTACGTCGCGGTACCCATTTTATCGTACTTCCCGGAACCCATTTGATCATACGTCGCGTTACTCATTTTATCGTACTTCCCGGAACCCATTTGATCGTACGTCGCGTTACTCATTTTTTTCGTACTTCCCGGTACCATTTTTTTTATTGTACTTCCCGGTACCAATTTTATTGTACTTCCCGGTACCCATTTGATCGTACGTTGCGGTACTCATTTGTTGGTGCTTCCCGGTACCCATTTGATCGTACGTTACGGCCGAACACGTTGACGTGCACATAAACGATCAATTGACAGTTAGAATTCAAGGAACGCGAGGGAGCACTGCTGTATTTGCACCTGTAATATTATAGTGATTATTTTTGTACTATGGAAGGCGCTCTGATTCATATTTTAAAGTGGTTAAACAAATGGGCGAGAAACACCCTTAGTAGGTATGTTGGAAGATTCGAGTTTCTTAGACATTTTCTGCCACCATCAATAGCTGAAAGTGGGGTATTATCGTCCAGTCATCTCGAGCACAGATTCGTCCAATTAAATAAAATAATGCTGAAGCAAAACGGCGCGAGGACGAAACACTTACCCAAAAATGTCAATTGCCCCACCCTAACAGCCGCCTTGGCTGAAAGGCTGGGAAACAACATCATTCTGGTTCCTATGGGAACATGTTTGCCACAGCCCCCTCGGGTGAGGACATCATTTAGAGATCCTAGGAGAGACATCATTCGCAGATCCCAAGAGAACATCATGGCCACAGCCTCGTCGGCTTGATGTCTAGTAAGGTCTAATTGACAAGTGATGTCTAGTAAGGTCTAGCTGGCATTTATTGCCTTGTATAGTGTAGTTGGCAAGTGTTGTCTAGTAATGTCTAATAAGGTCTAGTTGGGAAGTGATGTCTAATAGATAGCTAGTGATGTCTAGTTGGCAATTATTGACAATAATATCTAGCGTATACAAAAGGTTTGTTGTTGTGTTCAAGGACTAATCAATCACCCCACTACGAGCGACGACAAATAACTATAATTTCGATGAGAATTTAAAAAAAAGAAAAAGATTTATAAATACGGTACTCTTTAAAACCACGTCCAAATAAAGGTGTTTTTGAAAACGTTTTTATTGTTATTTTGGGGCGATAGATAGTAATAAGTAAAAATATCAATTTCGACCAAGAACAATATTTTCACTTGTTTTGTCTGGAACTCATTATTAGAATTTGCGCATCCCGACTCATTTGTTTTGTCTGTAACTCATTATTAGACTTTGCGCATTCCAACTCATTTGTTTTGTTTGTAGCTCATTATTAGACGTTGCGCATTCCGAGTCATTTGCTTTGTTTGTAGCTCATTATTAAACGTTTCCCTTTCCGAATCATTTTGCCCTCGTGAGACACATTTCGTTTAAAAGAGAAACGAAATAATTGTAGCTCATTATTAGACGTTGTTTGTAGCTCATTATTAGACGTTGCGCATTCCGACTCATTTTCTTTGTTTGTAGCTCATTATTAGACGTTTCCCTTTCCGAATCATTTTGCCCTCGTGAGACACATTTCGATTAAAAGAGAAACGAAATAATCGATTCGTTTGAATGAAATGATTAATTCGTTAAAACGAAATAATATTACGTTATAATTCAGTTTACAGTATAAAGACAAATACCGAATTGTAAGTGCAAAAAGTTCTTTTGCGTGCACGCCTTGTCCTTCCTGTACAATGGAAAACCGCATTGAATCACTCTAGAAACTTTACAGTGCAGAGATGTTGAGATGTCAAGAATACCAGTAAACCGTGACAGCCATTATAAGCATCAGAAACATCTGGCCATAATGACAATCACGATACAGGATTATTGTTGATACACTGTATATGTAACAGCGGCTTTCAAATATCTTTATAGTTGATGTCAATTTCACCATGTTCTCCATTCATACGTCATGGTCGTGGACAATTAAAAAAAATCATCTATCGACGTACTTTTACTGGCATGTTGAAAATAGAATTGGCTGTCTACCTATCAAAGTGAGTGCAAACGAGAGAGAGAGAGAGAGAGAGAGAATGAGAGAGAGACCAAGAGAGAGAGAGAGAGATAGAGGTGGGGTGGGCTTAACATAAACTCGACACAAACTGGGTAATTTCGAGACTAACACATGGTTAAATTTTATTTTAAGCTTAGGGCTCTTTAGAAGTGGGAAACCACAGGACCCGACGGGATAGGTTGGAACGGGTTTAAAATGAACTCGACACAAACTAGGTAATTTCGGGACTAACACATGGGGTTACCGGAGGACCCGACAGGGTGGGATGGGATGCGTTTAAAATGGACTCGACACAAACTGGATAATTTCGGGACTAACACATGGTTAAATTTTAGTTTAGTAGAAGTGGGGGGAACCGGAGGACCCGACGGAAACCAACGAAGTTGAATTGGAAGCCATATTCTATGTCATCTACAAGACGGGAATCGAAACCACACCACCTGACTTTAGGCCTTCAATATTATCTTAATTATCCATTGAACATAAATTAACTTATCAAGACCATAATTAACCTTCTTTGCCATCGCTAGCCTGCGATATTTAATGGATTTGATTACGTTTTGTGGTGGATAATTTTACGTCAATTGTATAATCGAAACTTTTTTTTATCATCGTTCCAGTGATGGTAATGACGATGGATGCTAGCCTAAAAGGTTGATCGCCTTCCAACCTCGTGGGTTTTGTCCAGGTCCTCCTGTTTCCTCCCATTGCTAAAGACTCTTACCCCGCAAACAAATTATTGAAATAAAATAAGGAAAGTTCCGATGTAACCTAATGTGTGTAGTGGACGTTAGACCCCATTTCTCTCTTTCTTTCTTTCTCTCTATTTATTGTCTTATCTTAATGACCCTTTAACTGTGAGCATAACACTTATGCCGTATTGATGTTTTGTGGGCGATTGTCAAGTTAAACCAATAAAATGTCCACGTCAGAGCTAGTTCTATCAAACTGACAGACAATGGGTTAAGTTTGAATAAAGAAGTCGACAATCTGAACGTAACACATGGCTTGATGATTTACTCAAATAATATAAAAGCCATGGTTTAATCTCTCGGTCTCAGTAGCTACCAAGATGTTTGTCCAAATTGTTTTGATATGGCTAGTATCCGCATCGTCGTTGGCGATGCCACCACCGACACAAACCACAACACCACATGAAAGTACCACGACGCCACATGAAAGTACCACGACGCCTCCATGTACATGCGGCGACGGGAAAGTGATAAATCCAGGCGAGAAACATTACGTTACAGATTGTGAAATATGTGAATGTCATGAAGAGTATGGAGTGGCTACACTTATTATTGATTGTTTCTTCAAGGAATGCGTCGATTCAATTAATACCCTGGGGGATAAGATATGTTGCCCGACCTGTCCTCATGGTGAGAATTTTTTTATAGATACGGGTGATGGTATGTGTTGCTCGGTATTTAATTTCAACTGGGGTCTTTTAAATTTGCCGGAAAAGTTCAAGGGATTTTCCGATGTGGTTTTCGCTTGTCGGTGGTGCAGGACGGAGGGTCTGACAGGGACGGAGGGTCTGACAGGGACGGCTGTCATACCGTACGAAAAACTCAGATCCCGTGTAACAAGTCCCTTTGCAGCCGGAATTGGATATAAGAGTAGGCTGTACCGCCACATTTACGTGTACGTAACAAATCCCTTGGCAGTTTGAATTTGATTTAAGAGTAGGACGCACCGCCACTGTCCGGGCAAAGTGTCCCTTACAGCACACTGCATGGCGTATACCTGTCTTTTTTAGCCCAGTGAGAGCAGAAGAGTAGGACGTTAAACCCTATATCATGTCACTTCCTTTTTCACTTGACCATACTGACTAAACATATACGATGTTTTGGTGAGTCGTACGTTCTCACCGTCCAGATTGGGCCGCCATTTTAAATACCACGAATCACTAACCAGGTTTTATTCTTATTAAAAAAAAAACCCCAAAAAACCCAAAGAATTGTCACCAATTCGGACATTAAATTTGGAAATCTATATGTCAAGTTTTTTCATATTTGACAGGTCCGAACTGTTACGTCAACCACCCAGGCGGGACAAATCAGACTACCATTCCTGCTGGACCACCAGTTGATTTTGGTTATTACCAATGTCAGTGTCCGACTCCCGGATCGGATGATTATAACTATGGAGAACCTACAGCTGTATGTACAGCCATACTCCAAACAACAACACCACCACCACCCAAGTGTGTCTGTAGTGACGGAAAGGAGATATCCATAGGCGAAACACATCATCCTACCGACTGTGAAGGCTGTGTATGTGACGCACAATATGGCGTGTTAACATATATTATGGACTGTGCAGCTCCCGGGTGTGTTGAACCGTATTCCGTGGAAGGGGATGGGATATGCTGTCCATCCTGCCCCTACGGTAAGATATTGTTTTTTTGTTGTACTGATTTTATAGATATTTATTTATTTTTTACTGTTTCTATACATATTAATTATTGTTTTTACTGATTTTATGCACTTTTTTATTTAAAATATTTATTATGCAGTACACCAGAACTGCATGTTAAAGAAGCACGGGGCGGGTAGGGAAGTTTGGGGGAAATGGATTTTAACGTCCACTCGACACAAACTGTGTCATTTCGGGACTAACACATGGTTCAATTTTTATTTCAATAATTTGCTTGCGCGTAGGGTTCTTTAGCAGTGGAAGATAACCAGAGGACCCGGAGAAAACCCACGGGGTTGGACAGACGACCCTACTCCTTGTCACGTACAACCGGGGAATCGAAACCACGTAATTTGACTTAATGACAGACCTTATGATATAGCGTGCACGTGCTAACCATTTGGCCATCCAACCCCAATAACAAAATGTAGAAACATTTTGTTTTACATTTTGGGTATTTAGTCCCAAATGAGTAATGATATAATTAATATGCAGCGCACCAGAACACATATGTTAAATAAGCGCGGGGGCGGGGTGTGGGCGGCCGGATGGTCGAATGATTAGCACATGCGCACTGTATGATGAGGTCTATCATTAAGTCAACTGACGTGATTTCGATTCCCCGGTTGTACGTGACAAGGAGTAGCGTCGCCTGTCCAACCTCGTGGGTTTTCTCCGGGTCATCCGGTTTCTTCTAATTGCTAAGCATCTCCACGCGCAAGCGAATTATTGAAAATAAAATGGAACCATATTTTATTCCTGGTTTGTGTTAGGTGGACGTAAAACCACATTTCTTTTCTCTCTCTCTCTTATGTTAGTCCCAACTGAGTAATGCTGATTGTCTTGTTAATCCCAAATGAGTAATGATAGTTATGCTGTAAGCCCCAAATGGGTAATGCTAGTTATGTTGTTAGTCCCAACTGAGTAATGATAGTTATGCTGTAAGCCCCAAATGAGTAATGCTAGTTATGTTGTTAGTCCCAACTGAGTAATGATAGTTATGCTGTTATTCCCAAATGAGTAATGGTAGTTATCTTGTTAGTCCCAACTGAGTAATGATACTTATGTTGTAAGTCCCAAATGAGCAATGATAGTTATCTAATCCCAACTGTCGACGTTTATTTGCAATTCGTGATTCTTGCAACTCTTACATGATAAAACAATCCATGCAAATAGTTCGTTCACGTTGCGCGTCAGTTTGAGTTGGCAGTTTGGCGGGTTTTTAGTTTACTACTTGGGAATATTATTCCTGCTCGTGTTTAACATGGGTACACTGTATGCATATGACCAACTATCATTCTAATTTGCAGGTTCAAACTGTGAGGCTGTATACGGTCCAGATCCTGACGATAGGGAGATTATTCCTGCTGGTGAGCCGTTTTACTTCGGTAATACTGTCTGCACCTGTGAAGACCCGGGTAACAATTTCTATACTGGTGAAACGCCTAAAGCAGTATGCAGGGATGAGTCGACGACGCCTTACCCAACGACGACGCCTTACCCAACGACGCCTACGCCGAAATGTATTTGTAGTGACGGGTTGACGATATCGCCAGGCGTGACACATTATGTAACAGATTGCGAAATATGTGAATGTCATGAACAGAATGGCGTGTCAACCATTATTGGTGATTGTTTCTTCGTTGAATGTGTTGATTCTATAGATATAAAAAATGATGGTAACTGTTGTCCGGTCTGTCCTCATGGTAAGATATTTTTCATAATACAACATAATTACAACAATGTGTTAGCCTTGTGAACTCCCCAAATGGGAAGGGACCCAGGGTGTCCTGGAACCACCCCCTCCACAATACCCGCCACTATCTCTCTCTCTCTCTTAGTGTGGTTGATGGGTTGATGATTTATTTGGCACAACAAAATAAATCAAATCATAAAACATTTTTTGTAACTAATTTGGGGAGCTCCTATAACATTGGGGCTTTTGGCTGCTGTCTGGTCAGAAGCCCGCGTAATCTGGGCCTGGTGGCAACGGCTAAAACACATCTCCCAAAATATGAACCTCGGTTATTTTCCCCCAAACTTTGTGCCAAAATCCTACACTTTTTGGTTTGCCCAGGGCAACAAGTACAATTACTAATCATATGTTGTCAGAAGCGGGCGTTTATACAGAATTGAAAAGTCAATATCATAAAAGAAAACCAAGCACGAACAATCCAAACCATTAGACAAATAAAATTCAAAGCCCTAAAATGGACTGTTTACCGTGTACAAAATAAACGACAAACAGTGGTAACTGGTGTCTGGAAGAGTAAGTTTACCTTGCCTGGCTCCATACCCGCCATAGTTGCATCCAAATCTCGGTGATTCGTCAATGGACTAAACCATCTAACTTCTAAGCACCTAAATGATTGTTCAATTTGATGAAAGTGTTAGAGTACTTTGTCACATCATGTGACACCACACCTCTGATATTACTTCTCTTATATAACGTTGTAATAACACGCTATGTTATTACACATAATATACAAATCATTATTTTCATTTGATTAGATATGAAATATATTATATGTATTGAAAATTTCATAAATGTTTACAATCCGCTGGATATAGGCTACTCCATTAGTACAGTTGATATTTTTAATTCTATAAATTTATTCATTATAACTGCATGTGTTGCATTTCACTGTGCAAATCAAATTTAACTTTCTTAAATCTATACAATCTGTTTGAGATGATATTTTTAATTCTATAAATTTTATAGAAATTACATGATTTATTACCACCACGTAATAATTTGTTATTTATATTTATATATGTGTCGACTTTAACTGTTTAAAACAAATCCCCTCTGGGATAATAAGGTATTACGCTATTCTCGTTTTAAAACAAAAGAAGTTTCATTTTAACTGCGCACAACCAATTATTTAATGTTTTGGGTTAACCAAAATGGCGTCACTGGCTTCAATCGTCATTATGGTAAAATGACGCCATGCCATCCTAAGTTCATGAAAGCCTCTTGGGTCCAGATAACGAATCACTATTAATATGTTCGATTTTTTTAACAGGTCCCAACTGTGAAGCCTTCATAAATGGAGTTAGGCATGTTATTCCTGATACTGGTCCAGTTAGTATTGGAGATACTACCTGCGCCTGTCGTCAGCCTTGGGACTTTTCTTCGTTGGATAGTGCTAGACAATCAAACTGTACGATGTCTCCACCTACACCTCCCCCGATACCAACATCACCACCACCACCACCAGCAACTAGTACAGCCTCAACAGGCTAGATAAGTTATGAATGATGGAAAATTTAAGGATATTCTACACCAAACCTTTTACACGTTATACGTATATATCATCAGCTAATATTATTAAATACACTTCTTGCAATCGGACACAGTTTTATTTTATTTGTTTTCTCAATACAGCTTTATAGATATAAGCGTAAACACAACGTATATGCTCCCGTCAAACGTCAAAACCTAGTAACTCAAAATTGATTTAGGACCAAATTTGTAGTTACTAGGGTATGTGGTTCCTGTTGTTGTACTAGTTGTACTAGGTGAATAAATAGTTAACAATATTATTAAAAAGGTCAATACCAGATTGAAATTCTTATTTAGATATAACAAGTCTCTAACAAAGTATACAAGGAAATTATTAACAAATGCCCTTTATACAATGCCACTTAGATTATGCATGTTCAGCTTGGTTTTCGGGCTTAAACAAGAAATTGAAGAACAAACTGCAAATTATTCACAACAAAGTTATCCGATTCATACACCGCTTAGGTCCCAGGGATTCAATTACCCCAAATCTGTATAAAGATCTAAATAGTTTAAATCTTGAAAATAGAGTCAGACAACTGAAATTGAACCATGTTCACAAAATCTTTCATAATGTGTCTCCGGTTTACATGAAAGCCAATTTTCGCTTAGTCAGGGATTCTCATCTGCATAGTACTAGATCAAGTGTTTATAATTATGTTGTACCAAAATGCAAAAATAATACCCAATATTCAACCTTCTACTATTCAAGTATTCAGGCCTGGAATGAACTTCCAAACCAACTTAAATCAATAGAAAACATGGTCACTTTTAAGAAAAATGTTAAACAACACTTGCTAGCAAAACAAATGTTTTATTTTTTTTTTTATTATGTATGTATAATCCAATGTCTTTCAAACCCCTTCGAACTTCACATCCCTTATGGTGCACACACATTTAATATTTCACTATTTATTGTCATTTTTTACCCATCATCGTTTATAAATGAAACTGCCCCTGTATGATGTCATGACCTGATCCTCCTCCAAGGACCCCATTGGAAATAAACCTAGTTTTAATCTAAGCAGGTTTTTATGGGTCATCCTCAAGAGGCTGGTCATTCATGACACCATTACTTTTTCTCTCATCAAAACTTTCACATCTTATCATCTTATTATCATGTAACTTCATATTATCACCCTCCATTGTCATGTTTGATATGCCTCTTGGAAAAATAAATAAATAAATAAATAAATTCCAATATTTTGATTTTGTAAGCAGTTACAACCATGACACAACTTTATTCATTCATTTGCCTTGTTCAATATGGGTTAACAACTAGGTAGATATAGCTTTGTTCAATATGGGTTAAACACTAGATATAGCTACATGTTCAATATGGCTTAAACACTGGGTATAGCTATGTTCAATATTGGTTAAACACTAGATATAGCTATGTTCAAATTGTTCAAAAATGAATACGGTCATATGTACTACGAGGGAAATTTTGTCCTAACAGCCACGATACGGCCTATCGAATTTCACGTCAGACTGGGGTCACGGGCGGAAGATTTTCAGCTTTCCAAGAGTTTCCGTGACCGTGATTTAACAGTTGTTTAACACCCCCCCCCCCCGGTTTTATGTTCATGTCAAGAATTTACAGTTTAAGCAGAATGCCAGTAAACAATAAAATCCAGTATAAGCATCATAAACACGTGGCTATAATGAAAATCAAGATCCAAGACTGTTGTTGATAGAGAGAGAGTTTAACGAGCACCGAACACAACCAGGGTATTTTCGGGAGACGAACATGGTTTAATTTTATTTCAATACTTCGCTTGCGCATATTTCTCTGGGAGGAACAGGAGGGCACCTTTAAGAAAAACAACGACACTGGATCCCAAACCATAATTTGTATCATGTTGAAGCGGGGAATCGAAACAACGCTATTTTACTCCATTACAGACCTTATGGTACAGAACCGAGTCAGACATTATCAAGATGGCGTCAAAGATGGCCACCGAAACGTCTTAAAATTATCATAACTATGCAACTATCGACTCAAATGTGATGATCTTGGTGTCTGCCCCTAGCTTTTGGGGTGCGAAGAACACATTAAGATGATTAAAAATAATGTTAGCCTATTATGTCAAAAATAGCTGCCAAACCTCCATAACTATTGACTCAAATTTGATGATCTTGATGTGTATCTCTAAGTTTGTTTCTTTTTTTTTTCGGGGGGGGGGGGTGGGGGCAAGGAACACATTAAGACAACTTTCGACGTCACCGAGTTGTGCAATCGTGAACACCAAAACAAACCTAGAAATAGACCCCAAGATCATCAAATTAAAGTTGATACTCAGAGTTGATAGTTACACTTTTCCGGGGGTCCAACTTTGGTAAACTTTTAGTATGATATAAAGTACACTTAACCCTGTCAGAATCAATTGAGAAACCTTTTGTAGCTATTTTGGTGGTAAACTGTATTTTGACCTGACTATTAAACAAAATGACGAAAATTGTTATTATTATTATCATTTAT
This sequence comes from Patella depressa, assembly GCA_948474765.1. Classification (NCBI taxonomy): domain Eukaryota; kingdom Metazoa; phylum Mollusca; class Gastropoda; family Patellidae; genus Patella; species Patella depressa. The sequence goes on from OX419719.1 coordinate 74,706,960, forward strand.
GGTAACGTGATGTAAGAAGCTTGCTAGGTGTTCCGGAAGTTGTGATCATCGTGGCCGCCGGCGTAGTTCTGTGTATCTGAAAATCGGAGATGTAAAAGTTGTTAAAGAAGAAAAGTTTGTGACCGATTGGTCTAAAATTGGGCGTGAGATCATAATTAGACACTCGCCAAATTACAAATCTCTAGGACCAGGGCAAGTACAAGGCGTCGCCAAGTCGTTAACTCCGTATCATCCACAGTCTTCGATTGCAAACGCGACTTAATATTCAATGAAATCAACATTGACGTTGTTATTGTTATTGTGCTTCTGATATCCAATATTTAAGACAAGATGAAAAATTTAAAATGGAATGCGTATCGCGTGTCACATTGCTTTCGGGCACCATTTATATGATGCGACTCGATAAACGAATTTAAATATATTTCCTTGTTGGAGAATACTATCGGTAGAGACTGGAATAACCTGACGCCAAAGAAATTATTGTAAAAACAGCAACCAACGACTGAGTGTAAATCCATTTATATGCATTCACATTATACAATTATATGTATTGCTACCCATTAGTGTCCCTTTAAACCAATGAAATGACCACGTCAGAGCTAGTTACATAAGACTGACAGAAATTCAGTTGAGTTTGAATAAAGATTTTGACAATTTGTGTGTAACATATGGTTTACATGAGCAAGATAAAAGCTGCGGTTCCGCCTCTCGATCTCAATAGCTCGCAAGATGTTTGTCCAAACTGTGTTGATATGGCTAGTATCCGCAACGACGTTGGCGATGCCACCACCGCTATCTACGAGTACTCCGCTACAAACACCACCACCAAGGATATCTACATGTAAATGTGACGATGATAAAGTGATAAATCCAGGCGAGGAACATTACGTTACAGATTGTGAAATATGTAAATGCAATAAAGAGTATCAAGTGTCTACAATGGTGATAGATTGTTTCTTCAATGAATGTGTTGATTCCATTAATACCCCGGGGGATAAAATATGTTGTCCGACCTGTCCTAAAGGTGAGATTTTTTTTATAAATATACAACTGGGATTCTTTTAAATTTGGTGGGAAAGTTCAAGGGATTTTTCGGTGTGGTTTCCGTGGTGCAGGACGGAGGGCCTGGCAGGGACGGTTGCCTTGTCGGACGATAAACTGAGATCCCCTGTACAAATTGGCGTGCACGTAACCAATTCCTTGGCAGTTGGAATTTGATATAAGAGCAGTCGGTACCGTTACTGTCCAGGCAAATTGACCCTAATAGCAAACTGCAATGCGTATGCCCGTCTTCATTAGCCCATAAGGACTTTCTTTTCATTTTTTCACTTGACCATGTTGACTAAACGCTTTCGATCTTTTCGGCGGTGGTACGTTCTCTCCGTCCAAATTGGGATGCCATTAAACTTTTAGTCTGCCATGAATCACTGAGCAGGTTTTATTTTTATTCAAATGAAATGTCACCAATTTGAACATTAAATTTGTAAATCAATACAGGAGAGTCCATTATTATGGCCTAAATGTATGTTTGTTCATATTTGACAGGTCCGAACTGTTACGTCAACCACCCAGGCGGGAAAAATCAGACTACCATTCCTGCTGGAGCCCCAGTTGACTTTGGTGGTTACCAGTGTCAGTGTCCGACTCCCGGATCGGATGATTATAACTATTATAACAATGGAAAGCCGACAGCCGTATGTATGTTCACTCCACAAACAACAATACCACCACCACCCAAGTGTGTCTGTAGTGACGGAAAGGAGATATCCATTGGCGAAAAACATCATCCTACCGACTGTGAAATATGCGAATGTAATGAACAAGATGGCGTGACAACATATCTTATGAAATGTTTATATACCCCATGTGTTAAAACGTATTCCGTGGAAGGAGATGGTATATGCTGCCCATCTTGTCCCAACGGTAAGATAATCTGTTTTGTTTTTGTAGGTTTTTTTTGTACAGATTTTATAGATTTTACAGATATCTATTTTTTATGGTTTCTATAGATTATTGATTGTTTTCGCGGATTGTTTTGTTTTTAGATATTTAGAGTAATGTTGGTTATCTTGTTATGTTAGTCCCAAATGTGTAATGGTGATCTTATGTTAGTCCTAAATGAGTAATGATAATTGTCTTGTTAGTCCCAACTCAGTAATGATAATTGTCTTGTTACTGAGTAATGATGATTGTCTTGTTAGTCCCAACTGAGTAATGATGATTATCTTGTTAGTCCCAACTGAGTAATGATGGTTATCTTGTTAGTCCCAACTGAGTAATGATGATCGTCTTGTTATTCCCAAATGAATAATGATGGTTATCTTGTTAGTCCCAAATGAGTAATGATGATTATCTTGTTTGTCCCAACTGAGTAATGATGATCGTCTTGTTATTCCCAAATGAATAATGATGGTTATCTTGTTAGTCCCAAATGAGTAATGATGATTATCTTGTTTGTCCCAACTGGGTAATGATGATCGTCTTGTTATTCCCAAATGAATAATGATGGTTATCTTGTTAGTCCCAAATGAGTAACTCCCATTAACCTGTTGGTCCCAAATGAGTAATTATGGTTATCTTGTAAAGCCCCAACCGAGTAAACCCTTGTCGCGAAATTTAAAAGGCCAAATAATAAAATGTCAAAAATACATTACATATTGGGTCTACTGATAATTTCTTAGCTTTGTTTTTTTTTATTTATGACCAGTCCCTGTCTAGGGTTGTATGGCGATTATATCTTGCCACGTTTTTATTTTGCAAAATTCATATATTGATCATATATATTCTCAAATTCATCTAATGATCGTGCTCTCAGGTTATTCTTTTATCCAACTGTATCAGGAAATCCAAAATTTGCCTTCTTATGCTTTGGTCTGAAATGCTTGGAAAATGGGTTGCTATTGATTCAAAATTTTCCTGTGGGGAGAATCCCCAACACCCTCCTCGGACGATCGCTCGACTTCGGCGCGTACTTACGTGGGCCTTGGTCAATGACCTGACAGGTGGGCCTTCTGCCCCCAGTCCGGCACTGAATATTATTCATGCCCACAATCAACATAGGATACATGTACTGTAGTTAATGTGTGAAACTATTGGTAAAGTATCTGTATGACCAACTTTCATTCATTTTAATTTGCAGGTCCAGACTGTGAGGCTGTATATGGTCCAGATCCTACAGACAGGAAGACTATTCCTGCTGGTAAACCGTTTCGCTTTGGTAATACTATCTGTAGCTGTGATGACCCCGATGTCTATGCTGATAAAGTGCCTAGAGCAGTATGCTTTGAAGAGCCAACGCCACCAACGGCGCCTTACCCAACGACGACGCCAACGACTACGACTTACTCAAAGACGACGCCGTACTTTACGACGACGCCTAAACCGGAATGTATTTGTGCGGACGGTGTGAAGATCTCGCCAGGTCAGACACATTTTATAAACGATTGTTACATGTGTGAATGCGATGCGCAGTATCGAGTAACCATGATTGTTGCTGATTGTTACTACCTTGCATGTGTTGATTCGTTTAATAAACCTCATGATGGCGTCTGTTGTCCGACCTGTCCTAATGGTAAGATAATATTTCTTAATACAAAATTGTTATCTCGTTGGGAGCCACGGATACTAAATGAAGGGACGCTTGCTCGCTAGTCTGGAGGTCAGGTGTCGCGCCATACAGTGTGCTATGAGGGGAAATTTTGCCCAGACATCGGCGCTAGAGCCTACTCTTATTTCGAGGGGGACCCACGGTGGATAAGTAGGTAAGACGCTATCTCGCTGTTTACATTTCGTACCCTTGACGAAATCTGCCCATGGTCTTAATATTTAGATCTGGCCGTAATACTCAGGTTATGGACCACCCAGAGGTTCGAAATTTTGATGAAACTTGTAATGTAACTTTTTGGATTTCGACCCCCTAATTGTACGAAATGTTACGTTTTCAGCTTATGGCCCTATGGGGGTTACATTTTTTTATCTTATTTTCAAAATTGTTCGAATATTTGATCGTTACACCATAATTATAGCTGTGTCCGAATTTCCTGAAATTCGGATCGAAACATATGTCAACTAGCCGCTCCCTTTACGAAAATAGTGTAATAAAAGTATGTAATACCACAATCTGATTCAAGAGCACGACCCCTGAACGTACAGAGCGAGTGTAATGAGACCTACGTTCAGCACTGGACCATCTAGAGGCCACAATTTTATCAGATTTAGATGAACCTTAAAACGACAACAACTAGTTCTGGGTAAGATCAATCGGCATCTGCCTTTTACACAAAATCTGAAATATGAATGAAGTTTGTGGGCCTTTGGTAAGATTTGGTGCGATTGGTTTGATATGACTCAAGCAAGCCAATTTCACAACATATGTCAAGTTGGATGCCGAATGGTAAACAGGTGCGCGCTGCTTCATAAGGTCTCGAACCTCGTGGGTTTCCTCCGGGACCTCCGATTTCCTCCCACTGCTAAAGAACCCTACGCGCAAGAAAATTATTGGAATAAAATTAAACCACGTTAGTCCCGAAATGACCGGGATTGTGTCGAGTGGAAGTTAAACCCCATTTCTCTATGTTCGCGAAGAACGGCTACTTAAAGGTATCAAATGCGGCTGAGCCATCCGATAGATATCATTGGCGATTTTGAGCAAAGTGATTTTCTGCACTTTGATATTGTTGGGTTGTCGAGCTTGTTGGAAAATTATGGTCATTTAACTGATTTAGAACACACTTCGCCAATAGTTTTAGAATGTGAGATAGATTACGGGTATTCGACAGAATATCTAGATCCAAGTTATATTCCTTTAAGAAATGTTTACCAAGCCAATGACCTTAGCTAGTTCTTGGTAAACGTGACCAGATGAAAAGAACGGTTAAAGATACATTATGGGAGGTTAGATAACGAGTTGGCAGTTCTCAATATAATAGTTACAAACTACATAATCTAAATGCGATTTGCTGAAAATTAGAGTCAAATTGATCAACTCTGAACAGATAACAGCAGATGAAAATTCCGCTTAGCCTCGGTCATCATCTGACGTCGGTAAGACAAAACTAATAGTCTCGATTATCCATTTAATCATTTATCGTGAAGGAAAGTTTTGAGTGTTAATCAGACTACAATCCGACAAATATCACAGGCTAGCCTTGACATCGCGAGCTGATCATGGTCTAGATAAGTTAATTAATGTCTAATTAATAGTTTTTATCACATTTCAGAATGCCCTTGCATAATGTATTTTTAACAATTTGAGATATAATTTAAGTATGTGGTCTATATAAGGAATTACTAAATATATTTGAATTTTTAATAGGTCCTAACTGTGAAGCCTTCATAAATGGAGTTAGGCACATTATTCCTGATAATGGTACATTTTATATTGGTGATATTAACTGCACCTGTCAACCTCTGTATTTTGCTACATTTTATGGTCTTACTAGAAAAGCCACCTGTACGGTGCCTCTAGCTACATCTACTCTGGTATCAACACCACCAACTGGTCCAGAACCTACAGGCTAGATTTATTTTGAGTGGTGGATAAAGATATGTCATCATTGGTAGTATATATCATCAACTAATAGTATTAAAGATACCAAACCTTCTATATATCATTAACTAATAGTATTAAACACACATGTAGTATTAAACACTCATTTTGCAATCGGACACATGGTGTTATTTTACTTTTGGCACCCTTACACGAGATATAGCTAAACACAAGATATAGCTTAGTTCAATATGGGTAGGCGCTAGTAATGTTTAATATGGGTGAACACAAGATATAGCTATGTTCAATATGGGTAAGCTCAATATATCAAGATATAAATAGGTTAAATGTGGGTAAACACAAGCTACCACGATATAGCTATGTTGAATATGGGTAACCACAAGATATAGCTATGTTCAATGTAGCTAGGTACAGCATATAGCTATGTTGAATATGGGTAAATACAGGATATACCTATGTTAGATATAGCTATGTTAGTAAGTACAATATGTCAAGATATAGCTATGTTGAATATGAGTAAATACATGTACACGATATAGTTATATTGGATATGGGTAGGCGCTTGATATAGCTCTAATGTAGTGGGGCAGGTAACAGCAGAATCGTGCAAATGTTGATAAAAGCATAAAATTTGGCACAATTGATCTCCAAGGGATACTAATCAAATCTGCCCGATTGGCAATTGAAAATCCAAGATGGCCGCCATTTTTCAAGCTACCCAAAGTTGATGTTTTCCTTCGAGATATTTGTAGTTGTCCGATTTGCGTGATCTATGTTTTAAAGCCTACTGAACTACATTCTCCTGTTGAAAGTGCACCCAGAGAATATTTTCAAAGGAAAAGCACTTTATTTCAGCAGTCACCACATCCACTGGATGAACTACTGACATTGGTCCTCATCATTGGCCCTACTCTCATCTATGACTTCAACCAAACCGCTTTGGCTGCAGGCCCGTAGCTAGCCCAAAATTCTTTCATTACAGTAATACCTTGACTAAGTTAGATAATGAGCATTTTCTGCTCAGGGTAAGCAGAGCGATACGCAATTTGATTGGTCGAGACTTTGGAACACAATAACCCTCCTTCTTATTGAGTTAAAATGTTCAAACGTGGTGTATATGCTTATTAGGTCAATGCCTTGATGGAGTTCGAAGATGAGCATTTTCCGCTTAGGGTAGGCAGAGATAAGCAATTTGATTGGTTGATGCTTTGGGACACGATAACTTTAGTTCTAATTAAGTGAGAGTGATGAAACTTGGTGTATAGTTTCATTACAATAATACCTTGACTATGTTCGATAATGAACATTTTCTGCTCAGGGTAAGCAGAGCGATACGTAATTTGATTGGTCGAGACTTTGGAACACAATAACTCCCCTTCTTATTGAGTTAAAATGTCCAAACTTGGTGTATATGCTTATTAGGTCAATGCCGTGATGGAGTTCGAAGATGAGCATTTTCCGCTTAGGGTAAGCAGAGATAAGCAATTTGATTGGTTGATACTTTGAGACAAGATAACTTAGGTTCATCTTGATTGATGATTTTTATGCCAATACAATGACTGCATTCTCATTCAGTAACAGTGAATAGAAACGATTGACTCGGACACGAAGGCCCTTTCCCTTGGCCAGAGGGGCCCTTTCGTCAAGCGTGGGGCCCTATCGTCTGCCTTTAGGGTCCCCCTAGCTAGGGTACATTTTCATTTTTCTCATCGGTTTTAGCATTTTTCTTTATAAAACACTTTTTGATGACACTTCGTGTACAGTTTGATTGCTCGATACGTTAGAGAAAAAAAAATAAAAATAAATGTGCGATTAATTAATATGTGTCATCTATTTATTTTGGGATTTCGGCGGGGGACATCATCCTCACTATTGGCTTGTTAAACGTTGAAAATAAACGTTTTGGAAACGTAAGTGAAACGTTTAAAAAAATGTTTAATTGTTTGCTGGGTTACCAGTGTCAGTGTCCGACTCCCGGATCGGATTATTTTAACTATGAAGCACCGACAGCTGTATGTATGTTCACTCCACAAACAACACCACCACCACCACCCAAGTGTGTCTGTAGTGACGGAAAGGAGTTATCCATAGGCGAAAAACATCATCTTACCGACTGTGAAATATGCGAATGTAATGAACAAGATGGTGTGACAACATATCGTATGAAATGTGAATATACCCCATGTGTTAAAACGTATTCCGTGGAAGGAGATGGTATATACTACCCATCTTGTCCCAACGATAAGATAATCTATTTTGTTTATTTTTTGTACAGATTTTACAGATATCTATTTTTTTATGGTTTTTCTAGATTATTGATTGTTTTCCCGGATTGTTTTGTTTTTAGATATTTAGAGTAATGTTGGTTATCTTGTTATGTTAGTCCCAAATGTGTAATGGTCATCTTATGTAAGTCCCAAATGAGTAATGATAATTGTCTTGTTAGTCCCAAATGAGTAATGATGGTTATCTTGTTAGTCCCAAATGAGTAACTCCCATTAACTTGTTGGTCCCAAATGAGTAATTATGGTTATCTTGTAAAGCCCCAACCGAGTAAACCCTTGTGATAACCATACAAATACATATAAATCAGGGCCGGATCCAGGATTTTGTCGGGGGGGGGGGCACGCATTGGAACAGAGGGTAATATGTTGCAACCTAGGATTGCTTGTGCGGAGACAATGCGAAAATCATGTTTATATCATCTATTAAAGAGCTATGTGAACTACAACAGCAACAAAGCAAACGAAAATGAAAATCAACTATGTCACTGGGGCTGAGAGCTAGGTGGGGGAACGGCCCCATGCCCCTCCCCCATGTAAATCATCTACGTATAAATCATTAAACACTTTGATCAATGAAATAATTTGATACCAAACTTATATTGCGATGTAGTAAGAGACGTAAACTTTACTTGCGATAGCCGTACCGCACACATGGCCGGCCCGCTGTAAACCAAATCCGTTTTCAATTATAGCGTTGTTGCCATATGAAATTTGGTGTGCCTAATATAATTAATTTTGTTTTATTACCATAGGAATCGCAGAGAGGGTCGATGGTTCAAGATATCATTTAGCCCTCCCATTCAACAACCTGTTTTACCATCGAGGGCAATTTTGACGCTATATAATGACGTCATGGTCATGAAATTCTTACGCATGGACCTAATTTGACATTATGGACGTGGTTAGGCTTCTCGTCTGATTGCCTGGCGTCGTTTGATTACAATTTGTGATTCTTGCTACTCGTACATGGTAAAAAGTACATGATAATAATTCATTCACGTTTTACGGCAGTTTTAGTTACCAGTTTTCCTTACTACTGCAGCATTGTGCTTTCTATGTGTTCTCCGACTTACCAATGCATTCAAGTACGTGAGGTATGACTTCTCTACAATGTGTAAAATTAATAATTAGTTAAAGAAACAATCTGCTCGCAAAGACCATGGTATAGTGATTTTCAACCAGTGTGTCGCGAAATTTAAACGGCACACTAAAAAATGTGAAAAATACATTAAATATTGGGGACGCCTGATAATTTCTTAGCTTTGCTTGTTCTTCATTTATGACCAGTCCCCGTCTAGGGTTGTATGCCGCTTATATCTTGCCACGTTTTTATTTTGCAAAATTCAAATATTGATCATATATATTTAGCCTGGTGTGCCGCTATTTTTTCAGGTGTTAGGTGCGCCGTTGGCAGAAAAAGGTTGAGAACCACTGTCATAGTATTACACTACTTCGGAATATGTACACGGGGAGCAGCCCATTTGCTGATAACACTGTTTTGCCTATAACGTTTTTTAGGACTTCGTATTCTGTCTGAATGGTTTGGATTGTTCGTACTTGGTTTTAATTTATTCATGCCCACAATCAACATAGGATACATGTACTGTAGTTAATGTGTGAAACTATTGGTAAAGTATCTATATGACCAACTTTCATTCATTTCAATTTGCAAGTCCAGACTGTGAGGCTGTATATGGTCCAGATCCTACAGACAGGAAGATTATTCCTGGGGTAAACCGTTTCGCTTTGGGAATACTATCTGTAGCTGTGATGACCCCGATGTCTATACTGATAAAGTACCTAGAGCAGTATGCTTTGAAGAGCCAACGCCACCAACGACGCCTCGCCCAACGACGACGCCAACGACAGCAACAACAACGACTTACCCAAAGAAGAAGCCGTCGATTAGACGTTAAAACCATTCCCCCCTCTCTCTCTCTCCCTCTCTTCTAACATGTAGCATGTATTAAATTCACCTCAATAAACATTGCTTCGGCATGATCGATCCTTTCAATAACAGGCTTGTAATTAATTATATTGTTCCATATCCACCCCACCCCCCGAATGGGTCATCTTGAAACTTTGAACATTTGTCCTACGCCTTCCGAAGAAAGCAGGGGACAATATAAATTGGTTCGTCCGCTTGGCTGTCTGTCCGTCACACTGTTGGGACACAATAACTCCCTTTCTAATTGATCTAGAATGCTCAAACATGCTGTATGTGTTTATTGGGTCAATGCCTTGATGGGGTTCGAAGTTAAGCATTTTATGCTTACGATAAGTAGAGGTAAATAAATTTGGTTGGTTGATGCTTTGGGATACAATAACGCTAGTTCAAATTGAGACTGAGAAACATGTATTGTTTCATTACATCAATACCTTAACTAAGTTTGATAATGAGCATGTTCTGCTCATGGGAAGCAGAGCGATAAGGAAATTGATTGGTCGAGATTTTGAAACAAAATAATCCTCATTCTAATTGAGTTAGAAAGTTAACCTCGTTTTTTTGGTCCCATCCGAACGACTAGACAGCTGCCCTTGTCCCTCCCTCAGTCCAGCACCAATGACAAGGGGAAGCCACGCCGGAAAAACCCAATGAACTTTCTCGACCAATGCAGAGATCGAACACGCGACCTCCTTGCCTGCGCCGTCAGCCGACTGACCCACAATAATTCTGAATAGAACATGACACGTGTATATTAAAACAAGACATGATGAAAAACCGTGGTGAATTTATGTTTTTATTAACAATATATCGACAATACTGATGATAGAATCACAAACAGGTAAATAATAATTAATGGTTGTATTGATAACTGATTTTACTTTCACCTTATTAGTAAATGAACGAGCCTGTCTAAATATTGATATAGTTATGCATATTGACAACGTATGTAATTGGTCGGAGATGATCCAGCGTGTTATTCCTATTGAGTGAGTTGTACCGGTAGTAGCCACAAAGTTTTAAAGTGGCAGTGTGTGATCGAAAAAAAAGATTTGTCACTGTTTCAACCACGTAGGCCTGCAGCCAAACATTTCTAGCTTGCTTAGATATACAGTTCCGCTACAAGGTTACAATGCGTGATCTACATTTTTCGGGGAAAAAGTGTTTCTCACGGCTTAAAACATGTGCAGCCATAATTTCTAGCTTGCTTAGAAATACAATTCCGTTAAAAAGTCCCCCCTACCTTACAAACTATACATGTTTGGAAAGGTTATAATACCAGAAACAGAAATCCGGCGAGTTCCAAGCAAAATCTTTGCAATAACTCGATTGAAGACCAATTGTGATAATTTTACTAACAATTGTGAAGTTGACATAAAATTAAATATTAGCGAAAACACCCGATGCCTTCATCCTATACAATGAATATCGTATAGGGTAAATTTTGAGATAAACCAAACTGCAGAAAAGGTAAATGAAAAGGCACATACGAACTTTTGAAAATCCATTTAAGGTAAAAGGCGTTATCTCTCTTTTTATGGAAAATATCAATAATTATCGATAAAAGTATTTTGTTTAAAGTTTGTTTAGTAGAGAGGATCTTGTAGCGGAACTTTACGCTAGAACTTTTAGCTGCTGTATTCAGATTGGTTTTTTAACTTTTGATTTTTCTACATCTAATTAAGAAAACAAAGTTAGATTTCGTGAAGGCGTTTAAAAGGTGGCCAGAGTGTAATAATATCATGACGTTATCCGACAATAAATACAAATTATCACCAACGTGTTACGATTGGTAAAGTTCCTACATTGCGGATCAGACACGAGTCAAATTCCTTACATTCCGTGACAATCAATCTACGCCATTTTGGAGCAGATTCTGTTCATGAAACATGAACTTGCCGGTTGGTATTCGCCAAGTAAGGGGAGTATGTGGAAAAATAACTAGAAACCATTTGTAAAGATCTTTTACGAATAAACATAGAACTTTTGAACCAGACCTTGTACATGCAATATAAAGTACTTTGCCATAATCTGTTCAAAACTACGATCTGAATAAAATAGACTAGAAAATATCCCTCCTCCACCCTTGTCAAAGAGTTTGAATTAAACTTTTGCAAAAAGAAAATGAATTTATTGATTCTCTTTTCTTGTTCATTCAGTCATCAGCGTGTCAACTCCACCTAAGCATCAATTGTTCCAGATGAACATGGATTTCTGTTACTTTACAAACCCATTTTTATCATACTCATGTCCGAAATAAAATATTAGGAACCTTTCGCATCGGTACGAAAGCGGATACGAAACGTCATCGATTCGTGCGTACATGTGACGTCGAACCGTAATGAGTATTCGGCCTATGAAAAACGCCACGCGTTCGGAGCTAGATTCACGTAGGTATACAAACAAAAGTCCTTGGGTAAATTGTTGATTGTGCAGAAATTGTATAATGTCCTAAAATGCAATATTATGCTTGATTTGTTGTTCAACTTCAAAAATATTGCTTGAAACATTGTCGTAATATGAACCACTTGAATCAATCTCGTTCCCAGAGGCAGCCACGGAGCCTCTGGCGCATTAGACCGTCTATTTTTTCCAAACCTAAGCCCCGCCCATTCTGACCTCTGATTGGTCAATCTTTTTGGGTCGATTTCTCGAAAACTAGAGGTCGGGTCGTCGTTTCGTTTGTTGTAAAATGATCCTTGAGTCAAAGTCAATTGAATCCTAAACGAACAGATTCAAGTTTTTGTAAAGATCTATTTTTCTACGCATGGGTATATTTTTAAGTGATTCGGTCATCCAGGCACGTACGACGCAAATAAACGAGAAATTTCGCGCGTAGGAATTACATGTCACCTTCCGGGAAAATGGCTACCCCGATTCACCAGAGATTGCACTGGAATTAATCGACATCCATTACTGTTACATTTCTCTTTGATGAAACTGTTATTATCTCGAAACACAAAGTTACTGCTGCCAGGAATAAACCAACCAGTAGAAAATAAAACACACTCTGTAATGAAGCTATGTCAATAACTTTAGACACAGTCTGCGTCGTAGAAGCGCACTTGCCTGGAGGCCACCATTTTTTCTTCCAAATGTCCATCAAGTTGCTCTCGAGTACAAATAATGTCCTATAACATAAGAAAAACATATCCTTATTTCAATATCTTAATGTCACATTTTTTTATGTTTGGCCGACAATATGACGATGGCGTCAATATCTTTATATGGATATTTTCAGCACAGACAAAATATTCAGTTGCTTGCCTGAACAGGGATATAGGAAAAGAGAAATTACTAAAATAACCAAAAAAATAGCGTTTCGTACCAAAAGAAATGAATTTTGCGTGGTGGTAAATAAAAGTGATATTGGTGGTACTATTGAATGGGATGTAGTATGTTTTTATCCCTGGTGATAGTTTTACCACCTGCTACAGGATTTTACCTAAGATAAGGTTTAAATATCATAAGACTGACCATAACTAGTGCGGGCTACATTTCAATTGAAATATATAGCAAACATTCACCCATATAAACTCATTTATTGATAGTGAATTCAGAAATAAAAACCACCCAAAATTAATAGGGCATTGGGTGGGATCAGATAAAGAGTCGACAGTGTTCTCGCTATAATATTGATTCTCAACCAGTGTGCCGCGACACACATGTGTACCGCAAGATCTTTCTAAGTGTGCCGCGAATTTTGAACGGCACTCTAAGAAAATTTCTCAATAAAGAAACCAGCTATTTATTTGACTGATGAAATTCGAAACACTGCAATAAAGTAAGTTCATATCTGTGTTTTCTTTATTTAGTTTGGGTCTATGTTTTGCAGAATTCAAATTTTTTAAAATATATTTAGCCAGGTGTGCCGCTATTTTTTATGTGTTCCAAAGTGTGCCGTTGGCAAAAAAAGGCTGAGAACCACTGAACTAGACAATGAAAGCAAAATATACAGGAAATGTCAGTCAAATCGCTTCTGTCTGATCTGCGAAATTAGTCTCGGTAGTCATTACTGACGTTTGTATGATAGGCAAAGTCTCGATTATCCATTTTAACGTCAAATTATACATCACAAAATGTATTCAGATCCAGTAAATATCGCAGGCTAACGGTGGCATCGGGGATGATTATGGTCTGGATACGAAATATTCAATTAATAATCTAGATAAACGTTTCAGGCCCAAAGATAAATGTGCAATAGGCAGATTTAGTTCTTACATTATGCCTGCTTAATTGGTGAACGATTATTTAATTTTAAAATGCTTACATTTCAGATATCTGTCGTGTATAGGCAGAATTATTTTGTAAACCAATTGAATAATCCAAGGCGAAATACGTTTCTTTCATCATTTTAAATTCACAGTTTTGAGATAACCAACTATCGTAAACACTCGCTTCCGCCAAAAATACGTAATGTGAGTTTAAAGCTAGCTCGTATTGAATTTTATTATCAACGCTGAGTATATTCGGATCCGTTTTATTTTCGTTCACAATACCACTCCATATAAGTTGGAAACGTGAATCAGTTGTTTCCTGTGAATAAAAAATGAATTATCAATTAAAGAATGAAGTAAGATGGGGTTCACGTCCTACTATTCTGTCCAGACTGGAAATGAAATGAAATGAAATGGGTTTCAACGTCCTACCCTTTTGCACCTAACCTGGGCTAATGGAAGTCGGGCATACACCTTACAGTGTGCTCTTATATCAAAATCCAACTGCCAAGAGATCTTTTACGTGCACGCCAATGTGTAAACGGGATCTCGGTTTCTCGTCCCATCCGAACGACTAGGCAGCTTAGGGTTCTTTCATATGTACGGGATCTCGGTTTTCATGCTATTCCAATGATTATGCGTTGCCCTCGCCAGGCTCTCTGTCATGCACGACTGAAAATGAGGAACACCCTTGGAAATCACCATGATTTTTCTCAGCTAACGCAAGGAATTAACAGAACACGGGACCCCAGTTTAGCGAGACATCCGACCTGTTGAGCCACCCGGGCTATCAAATTAAAGTTTACGGAAGGGGGGTCATAATTAAACATTCAAATTGTTTCCAAATCACACAATGGTGTGTACAATAGTTGGTCAAAAGAAGCATCAGGTCCGTAAATAATTAACCATGCCGTAAAATTCAACATAGCTTACACTGCCAGATGAGGATACTTATAGTGACTCGAAGCTGTAGGGTATGAAAAAAACCCTGAACCGCTTGCCTGTCGAACTGATGGGTTCAATAAAAGAACGGAGTCGTAGCAAACCAGCTGTTGTCTAGCCAGATCGTTACCGTAAAATATCCACGCCATTGGTAACCACATGTAGGCAAGCCGGACGGTAACAGTCGGGTAGCTACCATAAAACCTCAGAGCCATAGGTCACAAACTGTAAAAATGTACAGCAACAAATTGTTAGCTCTGAAAGTGTTCGGAGAGAAGGCATATTACTACGGCATATCACAAGGAGGTTACTACAGCTGTTTATTATCATTTTTACTATCTATTACAATAAGCTAATGTTATAATTTAAAGTGGAAATTTCATATTTTCTAAGAAAGTCAAAACATAATTATTTCTATGTCTTTTGCTCAAAAGGTTGTCAACTCACTATTATACGATCATGGGCAATATTTCACAGGCATAGATATCCCCGACACAGAACATAATAACACAACTACTTGAATTACCTCCCTTGTTTCCCCATTCTCATCCATGCAATGGCGATTTTCAAACGTTTGAATTTGAAGTTGAAAATGATATTTTTGCCAATTTCTCAACTGGCAATAGTGAATTATAGGATTATTCTTTAACAAGGTAGGACTGTTTATAGATACAATCTATTTTAGGGCTTTATTTTAATATATTTTAAAAATATAACTAAAAAATATGAAATTGCCGTTTGAAGAGATTTTGAGACATTTCCAGTATTCCGTTTATGTAATACCTACACTAAATAGAGGGATAAAAAGAGTGTGCGCAGATGTTCCCCACGTGTAGGTGTCTTGATTTACCAGTTCTGATAATGTATTAAAAGGTAGATCCTCTTTAGTCACCGTCAGAGTTGCTATAAGTGTTCCACTGTAGGAAGCTGCCAAAATTATACAAAATATCCACCAACATCCCAGAAATATTCGCCCTGCCATTGCCTCGGGTTCATTGGAGCTACCTAAAACCAAGTTGCACATAAATCAATGTTTTTCAAGGCGAATTGTTTTTTAAATAAATGTTTTGCTTAGTTTTCATTACACGTTGAAGTGTTTATTCAAGAGGAACTCGCCGCTGTGTACACGTTGAATCTGCTGGCAATTGATTTATCGCACAATTACCATCCTCCACCTTACATAGTGCAACCCTCGTGGTCGACCTACATTGCAGGGACCCAGTAGCTTCAAAGGTTATGGGGACCCTTCACAACCGACCGCAAGGTCTGGGTAACCAATGCTATCTCCATCAACGGGTTGTCCCATGACATATGACTAACACAATGTTGTTTTTATTACAACTTAGCCACGATATGGCAGATGTTGATTCTTCTTTGATTGGCATTTAGTAATTCAACATATTAACACAAGGTACAGTTTTATGGATACAAATTACTGAGTTTGTTACTAAGCGACGTTTCGACGCGGATGCTCTCATCTTTATCAAGCGATGATGTACCTTGTGGTAAGATGTTGATTCATTATCATTAAAGGGAGATGACATGGGGATTAACGTCCTACTGTTCTGCTCCGACTGGGCTAATGAAAACGGTGTGCTGTGAGGAAATTTCGCCCGTGCAGCGACACTATCGCCTACTCTTATACTGAATTCCAACTACCAAGGGATCTTTTACGGACCTCATTTGTGTTACCCTATCCATATGACCAGATAGCTGTCCTTGCCTGGCGCTCCGTCCTGCACCACTGACAAGAGAAAACTAGGTCGCAATATCCCGATGAACTTTCTAGGCCAATTTAGGTAACGAACAAGCGAGCTCCAGGCTAGTTAGCCAGTGCCTTACCCATTTACCCACCGTGACTCCCTAACATCAAAGTCTCTGGTATGAATAAAGTCACCTTTGTCTTATGTTAGTGTAGATGCTGGAGGTGTGGAAGTATTATATACAAGAAGCATCGCAGAATGACGAAATGAAAGGTATGTAGGATGGTCCAGTCACTCCAGAGCAGCTGATATTTTTAAAGCTACGTGGACTTAATGTGCTTCAGGGGAGTCCTTTGGGATTAATGGGAGCCGATGCCTTTGCTTCAATGGATTCGGTAGATTAGCCTCTTGATTAACTCCACTTACCATGTGCTAGCATAGCTCCATACAGATACTCCAACCTCCTCCAGAACGAATCTTTAGGTGAAGTCAGATAGAAGGGATTAATAATCTCAATAACGTGAAATATAAAAGCTGCTCCAAATAAAGATACACCAAGACATAGCAACACCTTCCAGGTGAATGGTTTGATTAAGGTTAACCATTTCTCATCTTGTGACACCCGCAGTCGATAAACACCAGTACCATGATCAAACATAAAGGGAAATGTAAAATCCATCACTTCTTCCCGATCGTTGGATATTCCAATAGCAGCCACTATCATCTCAGCCTCCTTATAAAACAAACCCACAAAAAAACATAGAATAGATGTTTTTTTTAAAATCCTGTAATGAACGACACAACGTCAGTAGATTTTCAACCCAGCAAAAACACAAAACGAAAGATAGATAGAGCTTTTATACAACCCGCTAAAACGTCAGTACCTTTTTCAACCCGGCAATAAATGGCACAACGGAAGTGCTTTTTCAGCCCAGCACTAAACGGACACTGACGGTACCTTTTTCAACCCGGCAATAAATGGCACAACGGAAGTGCTTTTTCAGCCCAGCACTAAACGGACACTGACGGTGCCTTTTTCAGCCCAGCAATAATGGGATAACGACTGTGCCTTTTTCAGCCCAGCAATAAATGGGATAACGACTGTGCCTTTTTCAGCCCAGCAATAAATGGCATAACGACAGTGCCCTTTTCTCAGAGCTAACGATCATAAAGATAAACAAATCGGCAGTCGGTCTCATGTTCCCTCCTCTCGCCTCAACCTTCCTCTGGACCTGTGCCTATGAGTGTACTGGACAGACCATATATGAGAATTGAGTCACCACGTTCAATCAATGCGCATGTGGCCAAGGAACAAACATGCAAGGTTTTATGTCCACCTTATTTGAATTGGTGGGGTATTAGACTTTTACCGAAATGGACAGCCCAACAAGAACAGGGAGAGTACAGCTTGTTTAGACCCTTTTCAGAACACACTCAGTTGAGAGCTAAAGTTATATACATTTATGGAACTGACCTTCCTCTGTAGCATACCGATTAAACCCGTCCATTGACCATCATTTAGTGCCCTACCCCATTCATTATCACCAGGGGTATATATGCTGTATCTAGTAATATAAATAAAATCATTCAACAATCTACCCGATATACATGTAATGAAATGAAATGGGGTTTAACGTCCTACTGTTCTACTCCTAAGCGGGATAATGAAGACGGGTATATGTGCTATGAGGAAAACTTTGCCCGGATAGCGTCACTATGGTCTACTCTTATATTGCATTTCAACTGTCAAGGGATCTTTTTCTAGACAGCCGTCCTTGTCTGGCCCTCCGTCCTGCATCACTGACAAAGGAAACTACGCCGGAAAATCTGAATAAACTTTCTCGGTCAATGCAGGGATCGAACACCCCACCCTCAGGCTAGCGAGCCAGCGCCTTAGCCACTAATCACCGTGATCCCCATAACGGCTTTATAATACTATTTTTAAGATAAAAAGTTGCGTAACCAATATAGAAACGATGCATTCGAATCACGGTGGCTCAGTCAATAAGGTGCTTACTCATTGACCAGGATGCCTGGGAAAGTTGACTGGCATTTTCTCGCGTTTCCCTTGTTAGCGGTGCAGAAAAGTAGGCCGATGCTATGTTTCCACGTTGGCGTTCGCTGATTTCGAAATAAGACTAATAAAGACTAAGTCGTATCGCCGCTGTCCGGGTAAAATTTCGCTCACTGCATGAGGCATACCCATCTTCACTATTTCAGTCGGGCTGAAACATATTGAAATAATATTACATGTACTACTGTTATTTGTTTTATTAGCTATTGCATTTATACCCTGGGGGTCACAGTGGATTAGACGCTGGTTCGCTAATCTGAAGGCCGGGTGTTCGATCCCTGCACTGGCCGATTCAGTTCATCCAGATTTTCCGGAGGGCATGACAAGGCAAGCTGTCTAGGTCCCGTGTACCCATTGGCATGCAGGTAAATGATCATTTGACAGTTGGAATTCGATATAAGAGTAAGTCTTAGTGCCAATATCCGGGCAAAATTTCCGTCATAGCACACTGTATGTCGTATGGCCATCTTCATTAGACCAGTTTATGGCAGAACTGTAGGACATTAAACCCCATTTCATTTCATTTCATAAAACAGATAATTAATCGTGTGAGATGATAATTGATCCTACTGGAAGACTATACTGAATGCTTACTTAATTCCAGCTAAACCCATTCTTTGATACTACGTGTTTGCGTCATGAAAGGCCTGCTGACCTAGTTCATTAATTGGTCAATATTTATGTATTATGTAATTATATCAGATATAAGGGACATCTTCTCCAGTATCATTACCAATATCGATCAGAACACTATTATCGAATACAAGTAACCTAATGCACTTTCTTTTCCAACTGAAGAGGTCGCAGACAGTTTGTATATATTTGTATATCTTCTCTGATTGATCTGTACATGTTGTACGACGGAAAGTATGAAATGTGATTTTATGGCACGTCAGCTCCAACCGGGCTATATTACGCCAAAAACAGACATGTGTTAATATACATACACAAAAACAAGTATTACAGTTAGCATAATTAATTTTAAATGTTTATTACATCAAGTGAAACGATTGATGACATACAGGAAATAACCTCAAACGTTACATCAAGTGTATGACACATTACATCCAGTGACATATATAACCTCATTAGACTGGATAACTTGCTCTAATACGTCAGACTCGCTCCTACGTCACTCCTTTTCTGACTTGAAGTCAGAATAGCGCAGTGACGTAGGAAAAAGCCTGACGTCATTTAGAGCAGGTTATCTAGTCTGAAGTCTAATAACCTCATACGCTTAATGATGGATGACGTAATGAAACAAATAAACTTAACATCGAATGGAAAGCCTTATGGCGCACACGGGATAAATAAACGTTACATCAAGGGAAATAATTGATGACATACATGGACAACAAAATACCCATACGTTACATCAAGTGAACGGATCGATGGCATGCAGGAAATACAATCATACGTTACATCAAGTGAAATAATTGATGATGCACATGAAATAATAAACCCATACGCTACATCATGTGTAATGAATGATAACGTACATGAAAAAACAATAAACGTTACATCGGGTGAAATGACCTATGACGTACGCGGAATAAATAAACCCATACGTTACATGGAGTGAAATGGCTTATGACGTACACGGATTAAATAAACCCATACGTTACATGGAGTTTAATGACTTGTTACGTTCATCACAGAATAAACGAACGTTACATCGAGTTCTGACGTACACGGAATAAATAAACTCATACGTTACACAAAGTGAAATGACTAATAACTTACGTAAAATTAAGTTGAGTTGATAAGACTTTCAAAATATCCATACATAATCCGGTATACACATCGCCAGTTGGTGACGTATCTTTGTGAACAAACGGATCAAACTGTAACGTCAAGCAATATCATCATTGTATTTTGTGAATTTTATGTGCCAGAGTTCGCGTAAGCAAAACAGTTGCAATATTCAAAACGAGAGAGAGAGAGAGAGGGAGAGAAAGAGAGGAAGTGTGTGTGTGGGGTGGGTGGGTGGGGTGGGGTCTTGCCGTCCATTTCACACAAACTACGCCACTGTCTGAATAACATGTACAGTTTATTTCAATAAATCGCCTATTTTAACAGGGGTCGGTAACGTGTGAACCAGGACAACGCCCACGAGTTTCAACAAATAACCACCTTCTTAGTCACTTTCTACAAAAATAGCTCATACTTGTGTTGGGATATAAGAGCGATTGATTTATCGATACTAATTAAGAAAATCAATACATTCATTCCCGTATTCCATTAATCATGCTCTAAATATTAATGGATAATTTATCCATTGGATTATAGTTCTGTATAAATATCTTAAATATTTATTATACATAAACATAAATACACTTGTATGGATATACTACTTCTGATTTTTATTAACATGCTACATTTTAATACATACAGGTATCGTTATCAAGCAAATAATTACCAGATAACGATACCTGTATGTGTATTGAAACGTAGCATGTTAATAAAAATCAGAAGTAGTATATCCATACAAGTGTGTTTATTTTTAGTGAAATCTATTTCTATATGTCTTATAAGGATTATTTATTATACATATTTAAATCAATACTTCGTTTATTTTTCTATTTAAACTTTATAAAGTACAGTTGCACATAAATAAACAACATACCTCCTTTGTCCCAACTCTAAACAACATTCCATTTAATCGGTATTTTAAATTCGGGAATAAAACATCTTCAGTTAATTGTAAACAATTGAGTGAAAATTTACTGAACTCTCGATGTCTTCCAGGGCGCCACATCAGCTGATGTACATCAACATCTATCTACAAGTTGAAACAACGAAACGTTATAAATGAAATGGGTTTTAACGTCCTCTTGTTTTGCTCCTAAACCGGGCTAATGAAGACGGGAATACGCCATACAGTGTGCAATGGGGAACATTTTGTCCAGACCATAGCGCTACAGCCTAATCATATATCGAATTCCAACTACCAACGGTTCATATACGCGCCAATGTGCACACGGGACTTTGATTTTTCTTCAGGCCCTTTAATGGCGCTACAGCCCACTCTCATATCGAATTCCAACTGCTAAGGTATCTTATACGCGCCAATGTGTACACGCAATAAACGATATGTCTGTTGATGATGCTATAAAACATCCCCCCCCCAGAACGTTTTTCTAAACGCTGAATTTTACTACACGGTTTGGATAAAACAAATCGGGACGACATTCTAACATCTGGTGTGTATATCCGGTGGGTACAAATCAAGATATAACAAAAGGTTAGAACCACAAAAGTACCACCGATCGCGGCCTACTTGGAGTAAATCGAATACAATATGACGTCGTGTCCCACGAAACCATGACGTCAAACTGGGCCCTTTCTCGGCCAGGGGGTAGGAAAGCCGAATAGTTAGCGGGCGCGCTCTGTATCGTACGACCCGTCATTGAGTCAACTAGCGTTGTTTCAAATCCTCGGTTGTAGTAGGGTCGCCTGTCCGGGTACTCCGGTTTCCTCCCACTGCTAAAGACCCCTACGCGCACGCGAATTAATGAAATAAAATTAAACCATATGTTAGTCCCGCGATGACCTAGTTTGTGTCGAGTGGACGTTAAACCCCATTTCTCTCTCTCTCTTTCTCGGCCAACACAACAATCAACAATCGATCCCTGGAAACCTGGTTATTGACCCGGTGCCTTACTCACTTACCCAAAAAACAAGGTAGAAACGTTACCTGGACTGAGTCCCTGATATAGGTGAAATTCTCTATCTGTTTGTGGTGAATGACTGTAATATGATCGAGAGTAGAATTATAGAAATCAGCATCCTCCCAATCCTCCATTATTATCAGCCATCTTGATCTATGTTTGAATGATGTATAGCTATCAAAATCCTTTTCATATCCATCCGCCTGTAAGTATAATCGATGCGATTGCATGAGTGTGTGTGTGTGTGAAAGTCTGTAGTTGCGTATCCACAAAGTTAATACAGCTTATCGACAAAATGACATGAAATGGGGATTAAACTTCTAATGAAGGCGGGCATACAACAAACACTGTACTAGGATGGAAAATTTGTCCGGTCGACCACTGACAAAGGAAAACAACGTCGGAATATCCAGATGAACGTTCTCGGCCATTGCTAGGACTGAACACCCGACCTCCAAGGCTAGTGATCCAGCGTCTTACTTACTAAGCCACCGTGGCTTCACTGTAACACTACAGATAACAGACGATCAGCATAGTTGGTAGATCTTTATTGAGAACATAGAATAGACATAGATCGGAAGGAGCTCTATTCAAGTCTGACTTACTGTCAGTAAATTCTGGCTTTATAAAGCATACGGCCATGTTTAATGAGATCGTGCGTTTTGTCAAAACGAGCAGGGGTCATTCGTGTGTTACCCGTAAATAACACATTGAACACATTAGCAGAAGTTGTATATAGTTGAAAACGTCCAATATAATATAATGTTCTATGTATAAATTACTTTGTCACATCACATCGACATAACAGGATTCGATATAATTCTAATTGTTTTAATATGACCGATAATAATTCAAAATTCCTGTTAGTCAGAAGTGCTATCTTGGGTTCTAAAATAGCTAAGCATACCCTGCTGAGATTACTACATGATGTTAAGAAAACGCTTTAATTACTACACACAGTCTTTTGACCTGCTACCCGGGCTTCCAAAATAACTAAACATATCCTGCTGAGTTTGCTACACGATGTAAAGGCAACCTTTTACCTGAAGGAGCACGGATGACACAAAGTCGTTTGAGGCGCTACCTGGGGTTCCAAAATAGCTAAACATACCTTGCCGAGATAGCTACATGATGTAAATGCGGTAGTGTATATTTGTATTTATTGTATATTTAGTATTTGTTGTATTATTGACCCTTTAATGCATTGGTTATCATAGTTAATTGATGTTTGTAGTATTGTCCATTTAATGTTACATCTTTAAGCTGATCAGAAATCTCTTTTCAATAGCAAGTCTAAACTCTATCCACTTTTAACTCACTAAAATAACCACATCTCAGCTTCTATTTCAAACCGCACTTGCATCTGAACTTTGTTACAAGAAGGAGCACATAATATCACTTGGTAAGTTTTATATTTATTTGACTGACTTTAATATTTATCTATTTAATATGATAATATAATCAGTATATATTTTATGTAAGAAATAATTAAGTTTTAGTATATCTCAAAACGTATTTTCAAGAGTATATTTGTGCATCTTGAGAATGTTTATATTTAGTTTTAATTCATTCCTAATACTAATGTCAGTCCTGTATTTTATGTGGTAAATCTTGAAGACATAATAAGTAGTGTTATGAACTCATATTTTATAGTGTACGTATTTATATGTATTTATTAGTTAAGAGTTCATTGTTATTTCATAGACGCTTTTACATTCCGTTGTTTAAATCAATGGTTTCCCGCTACTATTTTAAATATTTATATGTTCACTATCATTATTCCTGTTCTTTACACATTTCTTTATGTATTTCAGAGTTTTATATATATATAAAATCCACTAATACAAAAAACTGAACCTACGACCTGGTGTTTCGTTCCTTTTGAATAGAACACCCTTAGCAGGGTAAGCTTACTCTTCCGGACACCTGTTACCACTGTTTGTTGAGTATTTCGTACACGATTAACAGTCCATTTGCTGATTACACTACTTTGCCTAACTATTTTGCCTATTACGTTCTTTAGGACTTCGATTTTTGCCTAATGGTTTGGATTGTTCGTACTTGGTTTTATTTTATTTAATTACCTGACTCAGCACGGATGACACACAGCCTTTTGAACACATCAATATAACATTGAAATTGTTATGGTTCTGCGTTGTATCCATGTTCTCCAGCGTATCAAAAATATCTGGTTGACTATCGAATTCTGTCACCACCACCATCATCTCTGAGGATAAACTTGACGATATATCAGCAAACATATCGGCTGAAAATAAGTGTGAAAACATTTACTTAAACTGAATTGAATTTGTGTTATAGTTTTCTGTATAAATTAGTGTTTATTAGCTTGATAATGTTGAGGGAATACTCACCCAAATATATAATTAGCTGTGTTTCCACAAGTATGTGTTATAGTTTAGTGCTCTATCCAGTTGCTTAATACCCCACACAGATTATGAATTGAGTTGGTTGAACATGGGCGCATACTAAAAGATATCTTACACCCTATCTGGGAAATTGCTACAACTAGACGTATAACTTTCCACATGGGCTTTAAACAGAAAAATATATTGATCATTCGTTTTGAAAGATTTCGAATAGGTGGGTATGGTTCATTTTAGTTAACTGATAATGGTGTCCCACAAGGATCCGTACTTGATCCCCGGTTGTTTCGATTCTTACACAACACCTTGTATAGCATAACGAAAGAAAAACAGATAAGAAATCAAATCGAATTCCCACTGTCAAAGGATCTTTTACATGTATCCCAATGTGTACACGGGACGTCGGTTTTTCGACCTGCATAACTGACACACTGGAAAATCTGGATGAGTTTTCTCGGTCTTACTCACTTAGCCTCCGTGATCCCCAAATCTCCAACGTGGAGTCATTGATAAGTCAACAGAAACGTATTCTGGCTAACGTGGGCTGGTTAATGACAACTGGAAAAGGGCTCGGTGTTGACAACAATGTATTCTGGTTACTAAGGGCTAAATCGATGACAACAGCGTATTTTTTGCTAACATGAGCTGATTGGTGACAACGTATTCAAGCTAACATGAACTCATCGATGACAACAACAAATCCTAGTCTGGTTGATGACAACAACAAATCCTAGTTAACATGAAATGATTACCTCTCTTTGTTTAACCAATTAAATATTGGTTAATTAACTGATCAAGGCCTTAATCAACTCAGACTTATCCGATATTAAATAGATTAAAGCGATACTTTGATTTAATCATATATGGAGGAACGAGACTTAGCCTCAATCAACCAGTACGGTGGTTGAAATTATTGCATACGTCTGTCAACCTTCAAAGGCTAATATCTTCGCCCGCAATAGAGTAATTTAAATGAAAGTTTCAATATGTTTATTTTGCATTCTCTACTTTCGAACTATTATAGCAAGAATGGCTAGTTCTTTATCTACATCTTACATAATGTATCTTTAAGTATGTGAGATTGAAACATCTGTCAGAGATTTACAATATAAGATACAAAATATAAATCTTGTTTTAATCTATAGTATTTATTTGAGTAACCTCAAGTCATGTATCATCAATTGATTTTTACCTTTGAAAGATGCCATTTCGCGTGCAACCCCATTAATCTATCAAACATTTGCTTCAGAACATTGTATTCGCGCGGATATAAAACAATCTCCTTTTAGAAGCCATGTTTGTCGTGTATCTTGAATGAGGAAGGGTCCATTTTCAGAAAGTATTTGGCGTTAGTAATGTCCATTTGTTACACATAGTGAAGCCCAAGTAATTTCATGGGTTCTCTTCCTCCAACTTCTTTTTTTTTTCACCGTTTAATTGCAGAGTCGGTTGTACGTTTAAGCCCTTCAATGTTCCCAAAACCGCTCAACCATTCGATCAAGAATTAATAACCGCTCCCCAAGTTAAGCTGGCAGACAATCGGCCGTCGGGTTGCCAGGTTGGAATACTCTGACATGTTTCATCCGTGCCCCTTTCATGGGTGTTTTCAAGGGAATTCGGTATTTTTCTAGCAAGATTTGACGTCTTTACCTGTCATTAAATACCATTACTTACGTTCGTGAGAATGTATCTGCCTCGCCCATTACATGATATTAGACTAAATGGAATTTAAATTAAATATTAAAACATAAAGTTCGGGAAAATGACAGCACAGACGTGGGTTTGATTCAGTAATCGGAATGAATTCTAAGTTACATTCAGACATCCCAATCTCATGTTTGAACCATCAATGATTTCCTATGTTTTTCTTATCGCTCTTACACCGGGTGTCTTTTCATGTTATACAAAGGTAACAAGTAAATTATTGCCATGTTCATCTGTGCAAAACAACAAACGTCAATCTGAATTAATTTTTATCCTACAGCTACGGTGGTCTTTTAGTGTCATACATTGATTTATACACCTTTCCTTGTAATATATCTCAGATGAGAAATCGTAGTGAAAAGTATGAGAAATCAAAAACGTTTCTCTGCGGTATATACCTTTTTTCCACCGTATAAACTTTCCTCAGCAGTTTAAACCTTTCGCGAATTCCAACTGCAAATGGATCTTTTACGTGCCTGCAAATGTGTACACGGGAACTAGCTTTTTCGTCCCATCCCAACGACTAGACAGTTGCCTTGTCAGGCCCTCCATCATACACCTCTAGACTAGATAGCCAGCGTCTTACCCACTTAGCCACCGCCCCCCCCACACACATATACGTACCTGATTGCTTGTCGTAAATAAGAAGAGCCGACGTCCATCCCAGAAGTTTGACCAAATAACTAATCATCTAAATTTTTTAAACAGTTGATCAAACCAAAACTTTCTAAAAAATCGCGAAACAGTTTATTCTGTATATGTTGAAGCGTGTCTTGTAAAATCTGAGAAACAAATGCAACATTATCTGTAATGGTTATAGTATAACCATTAAATATCGATTATATATCGATTAGCGGTACTAAATCATCATCGATAAGATAATCTTCAGATGTTTTCTCACAGTCAATACGTGAGTTTGATAACTGTTTGAATAGTCTACATGAGCAGGTGATACTAGATTACACACTAAGGGTACGAGTACATTCATTGATTATCGGTCGATGAAATCTGTTATATAAGCATGCCAAGGGATGTAGGACGTTTCGGAAAGTGGAAATTTTGAACTACGACATTTCGGTCATTTTTTTTTTTTACAGAAAGACGTTTCGGCTAGATTTTTTGTTTGTTTGTTTTCTCCTACGGATGTTTACTTTGCTGTCTATTTTATGGGGTTCTGTTTTTTTTTACTGCGACAAATACATATCTTTTAAAATGAGCAAGCGAATTATTGAAATGAAATTGAACCATTAATTGTTCGTCCCTAAATGACCTAGTTTGTGTCGATTGGACGTTAAACCCAATTTCTTCCAATCTCTCTAATTTATAAGTTGTCTGTATACTAATGGAACAAAAATCCCTAGACCCTGGATGACATACAACTGCATACAAATACCGAGTACCATTGCGTAGTTATAGTCCATGCACCAAACAGCAGAGTCGGAAAGAAATGAAATACTTATATTATTTATGATTGCTGGTACATACCATAACACGCAAACATCAAATAATTGATAAATAACATTGTTATTTAGCAAAAGTCTTAAAATGAACGGGTTTGCGCGTGCTTGCTGCTGACAGTATATTTCAATATAGACCTAAACAGACCAAAATCATGGGCTTGTGAGACATACTTGGGTAATTTTGGCAAATAATGCCTTTCTCTTTTTCCATTCCTCTTGAGAATGGCTGGGCTCAAATTTGTATACGACATTACTGTAGACGAGTGGTTCTCAACTTTTTTGCCAACAACACACCTTGTGACCTTGGAACACATAAACACATGGCGGCACACCTGGCTAAATATATATGAAAAATATTTGAATTTTGCAAAATAAAAACATGGCAAGGTAGACACAGACTATAGTCATGGACACATATAATGCTTCGATCTAAATAAAGATAAACACAGCACACAAGTAGACACCAATGAATGTTCAATTGGGATCACGTGGTTTTTCGCATTTTCTTAGCGTGCCGTTCAAAATTTCGCTGCACACCTAGGAAAATATTAATTTCTTGCTTTTTTATTTCTTCGTCTTCTTTTAGTCTTAAATATAAAGAGCAGGATTCTTCCAGAACTCTATTCGTGCGCATGGCATGATTGGGAATTGTTTCTGAATGGGAAACGTTGTTGAAATCGTTTGTCTTCCCCTTGTAATCTCCTCTTATGTTTGGTTTCATACGTTCATCAATAAGGATGCAGATTAACTTCAACATCGGTATCGTTGATGTATTTTCTCAAAGCTGGCAACAAATGTTCCTCAAAGTGCAACATGACATGTATATCAGGATCAAAATTAGGTTTGAGATCACCCTGTTCAAAGTTGCATCTGGCGACATCATTCGGGGTCATGTCTGGTTTTCCTATGGATGAATATAAACCGTCCATGAACTCTTTAAAAGTTTGTCCCGAATAATTAGGTAGCTTTGATAAAGTGGAATATTTTGTCCACATATCAAAGACGTATAAACAGTGAAACGCGCATGTGTTTCCCCGTTTCTGTGGTATAAGCTGACTCCATTCCACCCTGTCACGTAGTTCATCTGGAACGTTTCCGTGGGAGTCAAAATACCTAGGCTTTCCCCCAGGAGGTACAACAACTATCGCTGTACAGTGAAGCGTTTCGTGTTCTCCCTTCTGATTTTTGTCGGAAACAAAATAGAAGCCTGGTTGATAAGTTTCCAAATCGCGGAAAATATTTTCTTTGTAGACCATGTCTTTATAATGCCGTCGAAGTTGTGGATTCAGCCATCGAATAACATCTAACTCCTGTTCGATTAGACCTTTTAACATCAATTGACTGATCCAGTTTTCATCCTGAGTCATGCTGATAAGATTACGACATATTGCTTGTACAGATTCTGAGGGCGGGGCATGTCCGATACTCCTTTCTTCATCGCCTCGGGGTGGAGCTGTGGGAGTTAATCTTGCGTCATCTTCTCGGCGTGGGTCGTGTCCGATACTCCTTTCGTCGCCGTCAGGGATTGGAGCTGTAGGAGTTAATCTTGCCTCATCTTCTTGGCGTAGGTCGTGTTCGATACTCCTTTCATCATCGTCACGTGGTGGAACCGGGGAAGTTAACCATACGTCATCGACATATTCCACGTCATCGACATATTCCACGACATCGTCGCCGTCAGGGATTGGAGCTGTAGGAGTTAATCTTGCCTCATCTTCTTGGCGTAGGTCGTGTTCGATACTCCTTTCATCATCGTCACGTGTTGGAACCAGGGAAGTTAACCATACGTCATCGACATATTCCACGACATCATTATTTTGGACCGTATATGAGGTATCAATTAGTAACTTCGACGCATTGTCAGGCACAGTTAACCGTTCAGCATTGGAATATTCCTGTTTTGTGAGTAACCCCGACGCATCATTGGAAACCTGCGACGCGCCTTCGGCTTTTTTTGGAATTCGTATCGCCGAAGTTTCTGAAGCATTTTGAGCGTCTTCATCTTCGTCATGTTTTTCCACAGTTGGTATGAGATTACTTGCTGCCCCATTGTCAACACTCTCATTGAAGAGGACGCTGCCGGGTTATCAGTGATGTGGGTTGTCCTGGCTGTTTTAGTTTCCATAATAGCACTCACAGTTTATACGAAGGCCTTCTCTTGGACCGAGTTCCCTAAAAAATAAAAAGAATCCTGAATATAGTTTTAGGATGACGAGAAAACTAAACTAACTTATATCACCTTTCCCGCAAGCCACTGGTAGATCGTTTTGCTTCTAGGATATTGTTCAGTGGATGCAAAGACGTATTTTATATGTTTTGAAGATAATATATGTCACATTGTTTCCAATTTGAACCGACAGACCCCCCCCCCCCCCTTGACAACCAATGTTGCTCCATCCCACCCGAACGACTATAATCTGTCCCTTGCCACGCTGAAGAATTGTTTAAAAATGACCTACCCAAGACACAAAAGAAAATATTTACACAGCACGCACGGTCATTAATATAACTAATGTAACGTTTATTAAAGCAATGTTGATATACGTCTTCCTAGCAATCTGAAACTATTTTAGTATAATCATCTCCCTTACGAAATCATACAAAATTATAAGAAAATAAATGAAATGGAGCTTAACGTCCTACTGTTCTGCACCTAACCTGGGCTAATGGAAGACGAGCATACGCCATACAAGGTGCTATGAGGGAAATTTTGCCCGGGCAGCGGGGCTACGGCCTACTCGTATATCGAATTCCAACTGCCAAGGGATCTTTTACGTGCACTCCAATGTGAACGACTAGGCAGCTGTCCTTGTCAGAGAGTCGAAAAGTTCCTGAACCTTAGATCGCGAGAGAGAGACGTCCACTCGACACAAACTAGGTCATTTCGGGACTAACATACATTCTAAACAGGGGTGTATATTAATATTGATGTAGCCCAAAGCATTTAACCTTTAATTTTTTCTTATGTGTTTGCAGTGGGGGGGGGGGGGGCTCGACTGATATTTTGGACTGTCGTTTGTTTTCGTTTAAACGCATTAAAACCAGAGAAAACAAGCACCTTGTCGTTATTATATAACACGATTTGGGGCGTACTCGATTGAACGTTCCGGAATTAAATTCTCTCAATTCCAAAACTTGTGTCAATCGAGTGAAAAGTAGAATTTCGGGGTACAACTCATGTGCCGACTGCATAAAAAATATTTCAACCAATCATGGCAGTTGAAACATATTTGTTACTTAAAATACGTCACGATTCCACTCACACCACCTCAGCTGTCGGGACTGGCAGAACTGTGACAGGACTCAATTCCGTGTCACTCGATTGCAATTCTGTCAATTCGGGACGTTCTGGACTGTGAATCGAGCATCCCCTTGGTTTTCGATGTCTTTGTATAAAGGGAGATCATTCTACATATGTTTTAGAAATTCCTTACACAACTGGTAAGTTGTTTTGGTTCAAATAAAATGTATTTTGTAAATGAATTTGAACTCGATATAAGAGTAGGCCGTAGCGCCGCTGCCCGGGCAAAATTTCCCTCATAGCACCTTGTATGGCGTATGCTCGTCTTCCATTAGCCCAGGTTAGGTGCAGAACAGTAAGACGTTAAATTGCATGCTGTGTTTAATGAATGATCGCACATTCTTTTAATCGTTTTTCCGGCGTGATTTCCCCCTTGTCAGTGATGCAGGACGGGGAGCCAGCTGTCTAGTCGTTTGGATGGGACGAAAAACCGAGGTCCCGTGTACACATTGCCATGCACGTAAAAGATCCCTTGGCAGTTGGAGTTCGATATTAGAGTAGGCCGTAGCACCACTGCCCGGGCAAAATTTCCCTCATAGCACACACTGTATGGCGTATACCCGTCTTCATTAGCCCGGGTTAGGTGCAGAACAATAGGACGTTTAAACTCCATTTCATTTCATTTGGTCGGGTAGGGATATGCAGTTGCTATGCTGATTAATGCGGGGTGTAACTTTTACTCAACCAAAAGTAATCCCATTTGGGATTTACTATTTCTGTTCTTGTCATGAAATTCTTAAATGACACTGATTTTTCTACTACGCGGTAGGTATTTTTCCCAAATGACATATTTGTAAAAACTGGAAGAACGGACTAAGGTAGCCATGTTTTTGGTCTTTCTCTCCCTTTCCCTTTTCCCCCCTTTTGCATGGTGATTTTTGTTTACTTTTTGGTGTAGAATCGAAGAAAAGGGTTTGAAAATACATTTTCTGACAGGTGTTGGTGAGTATTCATGGTTTTGAGGCGGAAGGATACAAGAGTTGTGAGGTTGGTTACGTTGAAAGGGGTGGGGGGCGAAAATTGCCTGGTTAGCTGTCTATACTTCCAGCTTGTGTATCTCAAGTTTTTCATGGTGAACCTCATACATGCTTTTGGGCAAGAGTTTGCCACATGTTGCTCCATCTGTGGCAGAAAGCGTTCTACCCAACGAATATTTGGGAAAAAGTTACAGCCGGTCTAAGAGACGAGAATTAACATTGAAGTCAATGGGGAAATAATTATTGATCTGTGGCCGTATTCTTTGTTGGAACACGATGAGAGTTACTCCCCTTCGCTTATTACCTTTCCAAGTAACGCTTTATGGGATTGGACGATAAAAATATCACAATCCGCCAGGGCAGATAATTTGAAATCACGGAAACCCTATGGATTAACCCAGAGTATAGTGGAGTAGAACGGAATAGTACACTGGGTAACCGAGGATGTTCTACCAAATACCAAACATAACGTGATCACGTGTACACATTATCGTGTACGTAACAGAACCCTTGACAGCTGGAATTAAGATTAAGTGTAGACCAAAGCGCCGCTGTCCGGGCAACAGTTATCTAATTCCACGCATAGAGGATGCCCGTCTCCATTAGCCCAGTCGGAGTGGAACGTCAAACCCCGTTTTATTAGGTTCATGCGCAACAGACGTCTTGTGGGATCATTCTCAGTAATAAATACTCTTATTTTCAAATCTATTTTATTCAAAATATATCTTCAAACAACAATCTTCTGTCGCATTATCATTTAGCGAAATTATTGTAGAAACGTCCCACACGATTAAGGACTGGCCTATTGTTGTGCATCAGTGATGTGTTGGGCAATGTTTTACCATGGTTATCATCTTGTCGATGACAGAACCATGCGTAACCTCCAACGTAAGGCGATCGTTCTAATTTGGGTAATATGATTTTCATAAAATTGATAGTGGCATCTTGATTAGGCATATCTCTACACCCAAATTCAGTCAACCATATTTTGCGATTGAAACGTTCGTAGACCTGTTCGATTGCTGACATTATTGTAGTAGCATTGCAGCTGTAACCATGGAAAGCAACAAAATCAACACGACAGTCGTCGCAGGCGCTAAAAAAGTCTCCTAGCCATTCAAAACATCTTTCTGGGACAACATCACAGCCACCCACGGCAGGACTGACTAGAAGCCGGTCACCAGCTTTACGTTCTACGATCTTCCACACACGTGCAGCTTCTTCTGGAGTCATGTTGGCTTGGTTTTCCCAATTGGGCTCGTTGAACCCCAGTACGATTTTTGCATCTCGTGGTATCGTCGCGTCCTTAGCCGATGCCTCATTAAAAATCATTGGAATATATCCAGGTCGTGCAGGCTCTTTACAATCCGCCCAGTTTCGTTCGCCTTGGTCAAATCTCCAGTCATACCTGCATAATATAATAATTTATATTTAAACGAACTGGGCGATGAGATGAATTTGACCCGAAAAGCAGCACTACGGCGTATTCTTATATCAAATTCCAACTGTCAAGGGATCTTTTACGTGCACCGAATGTGTACACGGGACCTCGGTTTTTTCATCCTATCCGTACGACTAGACAGCTGTCAATGTCAGGCCCTCCACCCTTCATCTCTCACAAGGGGGAACCACGCCGGCAAATATTGATGAACTTGAGGGATCGAACACTCGATCTCCAGGCTAACGATTTTAAACAGATTCAACAGCTGCTCATTATTAACCGAAAAAATGGTTATAAATACAATCGACTGACATATTCAGCATATTCCCTTTACTTAATATTTTTGTTTTTACTCTTTTAGCGAGAACTTCCATTTCTTTATTTAATCTTCGATAATGGTTGAACATGCACAATTCGAGAAAAGCCATAAAGCTCCGGTCAGCGTATTTGAACGAAACTTTGGTATTTGAATCATCTACGAGGAAGAATTGTTGGGCTAGAATAATAACGTGTCTGGTAGTAAAATTTGTTTCATTTTTTTTTCGCCAGATTTATCGAGCATACGGGCCAAATGGGGCAATAACTTTGGGAGGATACTTTAACTTCGTCAAAAGGTCCATAAACAAAAATCATCCTTAAAACAATGGTATAAATACCCCTGATTAAATTACAGATCTGTATTTCGTTTCGTTTTTTTTATACTTTCGATGGCCACACTACATGAAGAACTGATGTTGCGATAGGTCACGTCTGGGTTCATACAGGCTGCTTTTAGCCTATGACGTTACACATTTGATTAACCAATCAGCTTTGATGTTACTTGTGGATTACCCACAAGCGGCTAATCGCTCACACCATTTAGAACACATCAATGATAACAACTCTTCGGGATCCTAGTGTAGTAAAGACCCGTAAAACAAAATTTTAAACTATAAAAACGAAACGCAATAGGATCTGTGTTTTAGTCGGATTGATATCAATACTAAAATTTATTCATTAATGACGTGTTACGCCCATACTTGGTACTTACCACCATGCCACACCGTCGAACTGCCAAGTGTCACCACATTTGAATGCAGACGAACAGATGCCTATACCCTTTTTGGAACTTTTCGCCAGGGTAATGTGGAGCGATGTCGTCATCAATAGAAAAATAGCGTATCTCAACATGATAGATGTTGAGGTTCCAAAATAAACTGAAAATGAACCAATTAAATTTAGTTGTTTGCGTTGTGCTGTATTACATTTTTCAACAACCTTGTTATATAATGCTCTAAGTGTAATTTCATATCTAAAATTACCAATAGCGTTATGTAATGGCTGAAGAATAAACACGACTTAGATCTACATTGCCTCTTGCTTGACAACTAGCTTCGCTCTATAATTGTTAATATCGTTTTTCTAAACTTATTTTCATTTAAATCTATATTGCGTGATGATTAGTTTTGTTTTTACCCCAAAACATGGCTTTTTTTATTGGCGTCAAATATGTCATTGATCAGACGCGCCGGAAAAAATATTACTTTGAGACGCGTTATCTAGCATGAGCAAGATTTGGTAAGTTGCCATGCGTATTGTCAGTTTTGCCCAGTGTATTCGGTTCCAGTCTAATTTTTGTTACAATCAACAGTTAATACAATACACAATTTACATACGACGGTAGGGTGTAAATATATCCACAGCAAAGTCGCTCACCCACTGCTCTACTACGAGGGAAGTTCCACGCAATCGTGCTCAGGATGAGCTAGACCGTTATCCATCATCTCCAGAACATGACCAATCGTTGTTCGACTTTGTATGTTTGTGCAACGGGTTGTATTAATTGTTCACATTGTTTCATAAAAATTGCTTCACCCAGGGCCCGGATCCTACTGTCGCGCGCCCTAATCGTAACATTACAGACCCGTGACTGTACAGCGCCGTACATGCTATTTGTACATTGCCGTTCATTCTAACCTGTGCTAAGAATGACCAAATCATTACTGATCCGGGACAGTACAGTATGCTGACAGCTGACCAATTGTACATTTGTTTCTGGCAATGTCAGCGTAATTTATCTTGCCCGTAAGTTTGTCTTATTGGTTTTGTTTGCGGGTGTTTTTAGTACACTTACTATATAAAATACAAAAAGTCTAAATAAAACATTTACTTACATCCTGAAGCCGTCTCGGGTTATGTGAAAATAGTTAGAATTGTCGTGAATTTATATAAATCATACCGTGTACTTAAAACAGACAAAACAAACATTTATGTCACTCGGCAAACCGCGGAAGATTTCGGAATTTATATAAATCATACCGTGTACTTAAAACGGATGTATCACGATCCAATATATCATTATGACAAATGTACACGAACAGACAAAACAAACATTTATGTCACTCGGCAAACCTCGGAGGATTTCGGACAATCTTAACTCGGCTGTATGATGAATTCCGCCATATTGGAACTACTTTAAAGGTCCTGGATGAAACATGGCTGCGCCCATTCCAAACCCAAATTGGCGACCTATTTGGCTAGCGACCTATTCGACCGATCCAGTAGACGTGGTACAAGGGTCAATCAGTGAACTGGATGTATGAGATGTGTTGTTGACGTTTGGGAAAGTAGGTCGAGGGGAAATGTGTTGGGGGTGATAGTTAGATGTATAATGAATGGTTAGAGTGGCTGTGGTGTTACGGTGAAATACTATGCCGCTACCGTAACACCACAGCTTTATGATTTGTTAGACAGGAGTGATTTAATGGGTGTCAACAACTGGGTTTCTGATTTTAATGTTGTCTTTTCCAACCGGCACTGACCGTACGCCAGCAACTGAAAATAGCTAGGGCGTCGATTGTTAGTTCGCGTACAACTTGAAAAACCGAATGTCGTACGCCATTGTGAAACTGAAAGTAGCTGACGAAGACAGTTAGGGCGCCGATTGTTAGTTCGCGTACAACTTGAAAAAACCGAATGTCAGTATGGTATTTCTGACATAATTGGTTATCGGTGACCTGAAAGCTGGTAATATCGACTCAAAGCGAGTAATCTCGACTCAAAAGTATAGTGTATAACCTACTTACTGTCTACAGTCGTCGCTAGTCTTCCTTCATGATTGTTTGTGGACGATTTACTACTCAGTAAGAAAGCCTGTGCCCAAAAAGAGTTCTCGTCTGTTGTTATTAGTATAATGACTTCCTCATGTGCGGCAGGTTCGTTTGTGTTTAAAAACACTGTTTTTCGTTCCAAAAAATAGAAAATTAATTTTTTACCAGATGGTCATGGTTTTTCACCGAGACTAGATAATTTCTCTCGGTGTAAGGATATTATCGCTTATGGATATGTTCATACACTGTTGAGAAAATAGTCCCATTGGTTTGCTTAGCGGCGAATAGAACGGGAATATATAAACTGTCTTCACACACTCGATTTATACTTAGCGATACACAGGTACAGTGGCAAGTGTTATGCTTCTCAGGCTAATACCTCAAAAGTACCTCCGCGCAAAAACCCAGATTTTGGTACATGCAAAAGAAAAAGAAATAGTGCCCGTGCGCGTGCCAGTAATAGGAAAACTAAGAGTTCGCGCATAAAAATGCACGAACGTACCAGGCGCGATGTCATCCAGCTGTAAGATAATGACGAAATTACACTTCTATTCAGAGCTGAAGGAATGGATAAAAATTAATATATTTTACTTTCATTTGATAGACATAACGTTGGATTTTATTGGTTGATAAATAGAGACTGTTGTTTTTACTCTAAATAGGTTTCCAACGAACAGGTTGCAGCTCGATCGGTCGAATAGGTCGCTAGCCGAATAGGTTCCCAATTTGTGTAATAGCGTCAAGTTTTCCTGTAAACCGGTAGCCGCATCGCAAATGTATGGGCGTAGGTACATATATATCACTTACTGTCATACATCCGAGACTAGATGTAGTTTACGGAATCTGTCGAGATTAGCCGAGTGACATTTATGTATATCCTCCCACTTGCACTTTTAAAGGCGAGAGGAGAGAGAGAGAGTAACGTCCACTCGACGCAAAATAGGTCGTGTGGGGACTGACATATGGTTCATTTCAATAATTCGCTTGCTCGTAGGGGTCTTTAGCAGTGGGGGGAAACTGAAGGACCCAGAGAAAACCCACGAGGATGGACGTACAGCCGGCGACTGGAAACCACGCCAGTTATGTCAATGACAAGCTGTATTATACAGCGCACGTGCTAACCATATTTCTTGTCACATATACAACCGGGGAATCGAATCCATACCAGTTGACTCATTGTCAGACCTTGTGTTACAGCGAGCACACGCTAACTATTCGCCCGGTTATAATTAAGCCGGTCGCGTTTAGTATTTGGACTGTCACGTATTCAGTAATTGTCAATCTTCATGCATCCCATACAACCCAGTTAAGTGGGTATAAAGTATGATTAAAGGGACAATAACACTCTTGGTGGCTTGGCAGCTCGAGAAAAAAAATAAATAATAGCCTTTTCTAAGTACTAGATGTTTAAGCGTCCTACCTGTTGTGTAAATTATCTATTACAACCTATTTTACTTGTCCAGAAGGTTCGAAAATATTTTAAAATCCAAGTCACATTTGAAAAGGTTTACGTTAGTCTTTTCAAATCAATTAGTTGAATTTTTCCATTTTTTTAAATTAGGTGTGCTAAGATGAAATTTATATCATTAATTAATTGGAATATTGTAAAATAATACAATTTGTTGGCCAGAATGAAGATCGGGACATATTATTCAGTTTCAACAAGAGTAGTATTGGGGCTTTAAACAACCGCTTATACTTAGAATATAAAAGTCCTGGTTGGTAGCATTCTTAAATCAGCTTTAATTAATGGCTCTTTTACTGACGTTAAAAACCTATCACGTTAACCTACTAACCGCAGTTTTAGTTTTGGGCTAGCCGTAGTTTGGCTGTCAACTCTGACAGTCGCATTTATGGGTATAGATGGACATTCGTATGTTTTTTATGGTTTGACACTGTATAATTGTAAAATATTATCGAAACTCCCAACACCCGTTTTAGTTATGTATGGCCAGGAGTATTACTACTTTGTTTCAAGGTATTACAAATGAATGAATTAAATGTAGTCTTATGGCACGTCAGCACCGACTCGGCTATATTGCCAAATATATGATGAGTTATATAACAATCACAGTAGTAAATAATAAATTATCGATTAAAACATTTATCACAACACTTTATGTGTATATATATATATAATTCAAATATTACAAATATAATATTAAAACTTTGTGTAAATATTTGTCTATTTTAAAAAGTCTAGTAATCTACAATATAGACCCGGTTGGGCAAATAATTGATATAAAGCTTGGCAACGGTAAGGATTAATGATCTAATATCCGTAAGATGCCACTCGGCAAACCTCGGAAGATTTCGGACAATCTAAACTCGCCTGTATGATGCATTCCGCCATATTGGAACTACTTTAAATGTCCTGGATGAAACATGGCTGCGCCCATTCCGAACACAAGTTGGCGACCTATTTGGCTAGCGACCTATTCGACCGATCCACCTGACGAAATTACACTTCTATTCTGAGCTAAAGGAATGGATAAAAAATAATATATTCTACTTTCATTTGATAGACATAACGTTGGATTTTATTGGTTGATAAATAGATGAGTTAAGGCGACTGTTGTTTTTGTTCTAAATAGGTTTCCAACGAACAGGTTGCAGCTCGATCGGTCGAATAGGTCGCTAGCCGAATAGGTTCCCAATTTGTGTAATAGTGTCAAGTTTTCCTGTTAAAGTAAATCGGTAGCCGCATCGCAAATGTATTGGCGTAGGTACATATCACTTACTGTCATACAACCGGGGCTAGATGTAGTTTACGGAATCTGCCGAGATTTGCCGAGTGCTTAATATGCTTGCACTCAATCAAAATGTCACACTCGGCAAAACTCGACATATTTCGGAACCTACATCTAGTCTCGGCTGTATGACGAATACCACCATATTGGAACTACTTCAAAGGTCCCGGATGAAACATGGCTGCGCCCATACCGAACACAAATTGGCGAACTATTTGGCTAGCGACCTATTCGACCGATCCAGCTTAATTATTAAACATCCATAAGTGTAAAAATGTGTTGTTATTGATGTGTTCCCAATAAGAAGCAAAATAAATAAGATGCGTATTCTATGGCGCTCAGTATATATTTGTTGGAATTAACCACACGATAAATAATTTTCTGGGAATGTAACTTTAAGCAAGGTATGAATTAATTCTCTGGGGAAGCTGAGGTGTCTCTGTGACAGGTACTTGCTTGCCATCCTAAAGGCCCAGGGTTCAATCCCGGTGAAAATGGGAAGGTGTCACAGATTCTCCCGCAGCTCCTTATTTCCCCTTGACAGTTATAAGCAAGACATGAAAGTAGACCACAGTGTTGCTGTCTGCACGAATTGCACTCATAACATGGCTATGTATGTGTAGAACGCTAGATCGAATACGGTCCAACGCATTTTAGCACATATGACGTCATATATAGATTGTGGGTTAAGGCTAAGACCCGTAAATTTCGTCAAAGAAATGAAATGAAATATGGTTTTATGGCACTTCGGCACCAACCGGGCTATATTGCGCCAAACCTACAATGATTTATGCGAGACAAGTTAAATAAATATCACAGAAAAAGTTTTAAATGCATAAATAAAGGCAATATCACAGTAAATAAAATAAAAAAAACAAATAAATCTTTTATGCAAATAAATATTTAAAATATAAAAAATGAAATGATAAATATGCAATTAAAATTTATAATAAAAGCTTGTCTCTTTTAAAAAGTCTAACAACTCACAATATAAGCCCGGTTGGGGAAATAATTGATGCAGAGACTGGCAACGGTAATATTTCGATCTTAGGTTCTTGAGATGCTTGCACTCAATCAAAATGTGATTCACTGTCAAAGGAACATGACAGTGTTCACATTCTGGTTGAGGCTCTCGTTTCAAAATGAAAAAGTGTGTTAAAAAAGTATGACCTATACGAGAGCGACACAGAACAACTTCATCTCTCCTGTTGGTTCTATAGGAGTTTGGCCAATCTCCTAAGAGAGGCTTAATGTGATGAAGTTTGTTTGTACCTGCAAGATCCCAAGAACGTTGCCAGCGGTCATAAATAAAATGATTTATTGCCGATTTAAAATCTTTAAAAGGTAATAAAAATGGTGATTGGGGAAGATCTAAAGCAGCTTTGGCAGCAAAATATGCTAGATCATTCCCCCTTATATCAACGTGACTGGGGAGCCAGCAGAAAACGACGTCTTTGCTGCTGAGCTCGTGCGATAGTAGCAGACGATAAACATCTGCTACTAATGGAATGGGTGTTCAAGCTGTTTATTATTGCTTGTAAAGAGGACAGAGAATCAGTAAAGATGATATTCTTTAAGGTTGAAGAGGACTGAATGAACTCCAAGGCATTTCGTCAATGTCTCGAGATGTAAATATGGCTAGCCCTAACCCTAACCCTGGGCCAAGCCGAACCCTTACCCTAACCCACAATCCACATGTGACGTCATAAAATGCGCAGGACCGTCTCCGATCTAGCGTTCTCCATGTATACATATCCGTTTTATACACATCCGTCTCGATGAGCAGGACCTTAAGCACCATTCCATTTAAATTTAATTCTTTTTATTTTTTTTACTCGGCAAAAATGACATTATGCCACTCGGCAAACCTCGACAGATTCCGGAATTTCATCTAGTCTCGACTGTATGACAGTAAGTGATGTGTACTTACGCCCATACATTTGTGATGTGGCTACCGATTTACTTTAACAGGAAAACTTGACGCTATTACAAAGAAACAAGACACCATGGGCGCAGTCCTGTTTCATCAGGGAACTGTAAAGTAGTTGCAATATGTCAGAATTCGTCATACAGCCGAGACTAGATGTAGGTTCCGGAATCTGTCGAGGTTTACCGGGTGACATTATTCAAGAGCACAATCTGCCTATTGAAGGTCTTTCTTTAGGCCTGAAAAGTTATAAAAACTATTAATTA
Organism: Patella depressa; assembly: GCA_948474765.1. Lineage (NCBI taxonomy): Eukaryota > Metazoa > Mollusca > Gastropoda > Patellidae > Patella > Patella depressa. The sequence continues at coordinate 74,748,605 of OX419719.1, forward strand.
GACATTAATTAACTTATCCAGAACATAATCAACTCTCTATGTCAAGGCTAGCCTGCGATATTTGTTGGATTATAGTTCGATTTGCTGCAAAATTTTCATTCGTGATTAAAAGATTAAATGGATAATCGGGACTACTAGTAGAACTAGTTATGTCTTATCGACTTAAGCGATGGTGAACGAAACTAAGCGGGACTTTTATTCGCTTAGTGCTAGGTTCATAGATCAACTTGGCTGAAATTTTCAGCAAATTGCCTTTACATTATTCGTTTTCTAATCAATCTAATCCCCCATAATGTGTCTTTAATATCTATCTACTTTCGTGTATTTTATTTTTAAAGATTTGTTGGATAAGTATAGATATGGGTGTATGGTGGTCAGGCGAGGTCCATGACAGAGGAAATGGAAAGATGCAAGGCACCTTTTTGAATGAGGACGATCAGTAAGTATTTCAAAGAACTAATTAGAATTCAATATCAAGTTATTTGTGAATTTGGTTTTTGTCAAACTTTATTTATCGGGTCCATTGCCAATACTTGATATCTTAATGATTAGTGATGAATTCTAACAATAGAATAAACTTCGGATTCGTAATGAATTCTAACAATAGAATAAACTTCGGATTCGAAGAGTTAGATTTTTCGCTCAACTCGGATGAAATCGTAGGGACCCTTTGATCCTGCACATTTTTCTTATCAAATTGCTGCGCGTAAATTTCCGTTCAACTCGCAGCCCCCCCCCCCCCAACGGCCCAGCCCAGTCACTGTTCAGATCAGCACCTGTTGTCAGCAATGGGATTCCCAGCTTTTAGTTTCATTTAGGGTCGGTATGTATTTTAGTTAAATCTGTCAAGAAACTAGCAAGAAGAGGAAAATGAAGCTCTGAAAGATACATTTAATTTATACTATTCAAAAAAAGTAGGGGATATTTGATTTTTAAGTGTTATTAAAGTCACCTAATGAAACTGGCGAAGAAACAAATGACAAAATGAAATGAAGTTCACATTCATCGATTTATTCCAAATGATCGTTAGTCTAAGTAAGGCACAGACTAAGGGTAAAATGATACCCGGGGTCAAACAGCAAAGTTACCACAGGATCACAACAAAGTCAGTAACGGGTAAATCCTCCTCTGTTTGCCAAACAAGCATTGATCCGACGTGGCATACTCCTAAGGTCATTTTGGTCCGGATTGTCCCATTCCTGTTGCAACGCAGCAGCAAGTTCTTGGACATTGGCAGGACGTTATTGACGTTGACGTAACCTCTGTCCAAGCATGTCCCAGACATGCTCGATGGGGAAGAGGTCGGGACTCAGTGCTGGCCAAGGTAATGTGGTGATGTTCTGTTGTTGGAGGTAACCTGTAACGATCCTGGCCCTGCGAACGGCACAACATGGACTGCCAAGATGTTGTCCCGGTAGTACTGGCCTGTAACACGTCCTGCATCAACATGTAAAGCCATTCTTCCAGCAACAGTGATGCCTCCCCACACCATAACAGAACCACCCCAAAATCGATCATGTCTGATGACGTTAACGTCTTGGAAGCGCTCGTTTCGACGACGCCACACCCTCCTATGTCTGTCAAAAAAATCAACAGTGAACCTTGACTCATCTGAAAACATTACATTGCTCCAGCGTCGATTATCCCAGTGTTGACGATCCCTACACCAACGACGTCTTGCCTGAATGTGATGATCTCTCAAACAAGGGATCACGCCAGGACGTTGGGCGCGAAGGTGACCCCATATGCAGTCGATTCCGAATCGTCTGGCCACTCACTCTCACACCAGTGTCTGTTTGAAGACGAGCGCTGATCTGATTTGCTGTGATGACACGATTTCTCAAGGCCAAGGTACGGATAAATCGTCCTGGGCTTGAGTTGTCGACCTGAGCGTGGTCTGTCCTGTACAGATTGTGTATCACGGTATCTGGACCATAGCCTGCTTATGACAGACTGAGAAACATCCATCGTCCGCGCCACAACCGCCTGTGTTGTGCCGATCTGTAGCATGCCAAGGGCACGTAACCTTTCATTTTGGGTAAGCCGACGCATATCAAAATTTGTTTTCTGGTCACTAAAACAATTAAACTGATGTTTCCACCCTGGAATTCAATGCCACAATGACTGTAACATTCAAAGTCAGAGTCGTGCAAATCTTTGGTTGGACCCCCATGATCCCAAGCATCACCTGCATTCCATGCGGTAGCTATTGGTGCGTTTCGGCGTCACATGTAACTGGAAATGTTTCTTCTGTTAGGTTCTATAGTGACTTTTTTCGTAGTCAATTGCATATTTTAGTATTATGCCCCAAAAATCAAATATCCCCTACTTTTTTTGAATAGTATATGTTCACTCCACAAACAACAATACCACCACCACCCAAGTGTGTCTGTATTGACGGAAAGGAGTTATCCATAGCCGAAAAACATCATCTTACCGACTGTGAAATATGCGAATGTAATGAACAAGATGGTGTGACAACATATCGTATGAAATGTGAATATACCCCACGTATTCCGTGGAAGGAGATGGTATATGCTACCCATCTTGTCCCAACGGTGAGATAATCTATTTTGTTTGTTTTTTGTACAGATTTTACAGATATCTATTTTTTTATGGTTTCTATAGATTATTGATTGTTTTCCCGGATTGTTTTGTTTTTAGATATTTAGAGTAATGTTGGTTATCTTGTTATGTTAGTCCCAAATGAGTAACGTGGATTGACTTGTTAGTCCCAAATGAGTAGTGATGGTTATCTTGTTAGTCCCAAATGAGTAACCCTGATTGTCTTGTTAGTCCCAAATGAGTAATGATGGTTATCTTGTTAGTCCCAAATGAGTAACCCTGATTGTCTTGTTAGTCCCAAATGAGTAATTATGGTTATCTTGTAAAGCCCCAACCGAGTAAATCCTTGTCATAACCATCCAAATACATATAAATCAAGGTCGGATCCAGGATTTTGTCGGGGGGGGGGGGCACGCATTGGAACAGACGGTAATATGTTGCAACCTAGGATTGCTTGGGCGGAGACAATGCGAAAATCATTTTTATATCATCTATTAAAGAGCTATGTGAACAGCAACAAAGCAAACGAAAATGAAAATCAACTATGCCACCATGCCCCCCCCCCCCACATGTAAATCATCTACGTATCAATCATCAAACACTTTGATCAATGAAATAATTTGATACCAAATTTATATTGCGATGTAGTAAGAGACGTAACCTTTACTTGCGATAGACGTACCGCACACATGGCCGGCCCACTGTAAACCAAATTCGTTGTCAATTATAGCGTTGTTGCCATATGAAATTTGGTGTGCCTAATATTATTAATTTTGTTTTATTACCATAGAAATCGCAGAGAGGGTCGATGGTTCATTTAGCCCTTCCATTCAACAACCTGTTTTTCCATCGAGGGCAATTTTGACGCTATATAATGACGTCATGGTCATGAAATTCTTACGCATGGACCTTATTTGACAATGTGGACGTGGATAGGCTTCTCGTCTGATTGCCTGGCGTCGTTTGATTACAATTTGTGATTCTTGCTACTCGTACATGGTAAAAATTACATGCTAATAATTCATTCACGTTTTACGGCAGTTTTAGTTACCAGTTTTCCTTACTACTGCAGCATTGTGCTTGTTATGTGTTCTCCGACTTACCAATGCATTCAAGTACGTGAGGTATGACTTCTCTACACTGTGTAAAATTAATAATTAGTTAAAGAAACAATCTGCTCGCAAAGACCATGGTATAGTGATTTTCAACCAGTGTGTCGCGAAATTTAAACGGCACACTAAAAAATGTGAAAAATACATTAAATATTGGGGACGCCTGATAATTTCTTAGCTTTGTTTTTCTTCATGTATGACCGGTCCCTGTCTAGGGTTGTATGCCGCTTATATCTTGCCACGTTTTTATTTTGCAAAATTCAAATATTGATCATATATATTTAGCCTGGTGTGCCGCTATTTTTTTCAGGTGTTCCAAGGTGCGCCGTTGGCAGAAAAAGGTTGAGAACCACTGTCATAGTATTACACTACTTCGGAATATGGAATATGTACACGGGGAGCAGTCCATTTGCTGATTACACTGTTTTGCCTATACTTTTACTTGGTTTTAATTTATTCATGTTCACAATCAACATAGGATACATGTAATGTAGTTAATGTGTGAAACTATTGGTAAAGTATCTGTATGACCAACTTTCATTCATTTTAATTTGCAGGTCCAGACTGTGAGGCTGTATATGGTCCAGATCCTACAGACAGGAAGACTATTCCTGTTGGTAAACCGTTTCGCTTTGGTAATACTATCTGTAGCTGTGATGACCCCGATGTCTATGCTGATAAAGTACCTAGAGCAGTATGCTTTGAAGAACCAACGCCACCAACGACGCCTCGCCCAACGACAGCAACAACAACGACTTACCCAAAGAAGAAGCCGTCGATTAGACGTTAAAACCATTTCTCTCCCCCCCTCTCTCTCTCTCCCTCTCTTCTAACATGTAGCATGTATTAAATTCACCTCAATAAACATTGCTTCGGCATGATCAATCCTTTCAATAACAGGCTTGTAATTATTTATATTGTTCCATATCCACCCCACCCCCGAATGGGTCATCTTGGAACTTTGAATATTTGTCCTACGCCTTCCGAAGAAAGCAGGGGACAATATAAATTGGTTCGTCCGCTTGGCTGTCTGTCCGTCACACTGTTGGGACATAATAACTCCCCTTCTAATTGAACTAGAATGCTCAAACATGGTGTATGTGTTCATTGAGTCAATGCCTTGATGGGGTTCGAAGTTAAGCATTTTATGCTTACGATAAGTAGAGGTAAATAAATTTGGTTGGTTGATGCTTTGGGACACAATAACGCTAGTTCTAATTGAGACTGAGAAACATGTATTGTTTCATTACATCAATACCTTAACTAAGTTTGATAATGAGCATGTTCTGCTCATGGGAAGCAGAGAGATAAGAAAATTGATTGGTCGAGATTTTGAAACAAAATAATCCTCATTCTAATTGAGTTAGAAAGTTAACCTCGTTTTTTTGGTCCCATCCGAACGACTAGATAGCTGTCCTTATCCCTCCCTCAGTCCAGCACCAATGACAAGGGGAAACCACGCCGGAAAAACCCAATGAACTTTCTCGACCAATGCAGAGATCGAACACGCGACTTCCTTGCCAGCGCCGTCAGCCGACTGACCCACAATAATTCTGAATAGAACATGTCACGTGTATATTAAAACAAGACATGATGAAAAACCGTGGTGAATTTATGTTTTTATTAACAGTATATCGACAATACTGATGATAGAATCACAAACAGTTAAATAATAATTAATGGCTGTATTGATAACTGATTTTACTTTCACCTTATTAGTAAATGAACGAGCCTGTCTAAATATTGATATAGTTATGCATATTGACAATGTACGTAATTAGTCGGAGATGATCCAGCGTGTTATTCCTATTGAGTGAGTTGTACCGGTAGTAACCACACAGTTTTAAAGTGGCAGTGTGTGATCGAAAAAAAAAAGATTTGTCACTGTTTCAACCACGTAGGCCTGCAGCCAAACATTTCTAGCTTGCTTAGATATACAGTTCCGCTACAAGGTTACAATGCGTGATCTACATTTTTCGGGGAAAAAGTGTTTCTCACGGCTTAAAACATGTGCAGCCATAATTTCTAGCTTGCTTAGAAATACAATTCCGTTAAAAAGTCCTCCCTACCTTACAAACTATACATGTTTGGAAAGGTTATAATACCAGAAACACAAATCCGGCGAGTTCCAAGCAAAATCTTTGCAATAACTCGATTGAAGACCAATTGTGATAATTTTACTAACAATTGTGAAGTTGACATAAAATTAAATATTAGCGAAAACACCCGATGCCTTCATCCTATGCAATGAATATCGTATAGGGTAAATTTTGAGATAAACCAAACTGCAGAAAAGGTAAATGAAAAGGCACATACGAACTTTTGAAAATCCATTTAAGGTAAAAGGCGTTATCTCTCTTTTTATGGAAAATATCAATAATTATCGATAAAAGTATTTTGTTTAAAGTTTGTTTAGTAGAGAGGATCTTGTAGCGGAACTTTACGCTAGAACTTTTAGCTGCTGTATTCAGATTGGTTTTTTAACTTTTGATTTTTCTACATCTAATTAAGAAAACAAAGTTAGATTTCGTGAAGGCGTTTAAAAGGTGGCCAGAGTGTAATAATATCATGACGTTATCCGACAATAAATACAAATTATCACCAACGTGTTACGATTGGTAAAGTTCCTACATTGCGGATCAGACACGAGTCAAATTCCTTACATTCTGTGACAATCAATCTACGCCATTTAGGAGCAGATTCTGTTCATGAAACATGAACTTGCCGGTTGGTATTCGCCAAGTAAGGGGAGTATGTGGAAAAATAACTAGAAACCATTTGTAAAGATCAGTTACGAATAAACATAGAACTTTTGAACCAGACCTTGTACATGCAATATAAAGTACTTTGCCATAATCTGTTCAAAAATACGATCTGAATAAAACAGACTAGAAAATATCCCTCCTCCACCCTTGTCAAAGAGTTTGAATTAAACTTGTGCAAAAAGAAAATGAATTTATTGATTCTCTTTTCTTGTCCATTAAGTCATCAGCGTGTCAACTCCACCTAAGCATCAAGTGTTCCAGATGAACATGGATTTCTGTTACTTTACAAACCCATTTTTATCATACTCGTGTTCGAAATAAAATATTAGGAACCTTTCGCATCGCTACGAAAATGGATACGAAACGCCATCGATTCGTGCGTACATGTTACATCAAACCGTAATGAGTATTCGGCCTATGAAAAACGCGACGCATTCGGGGCTAGATTCACGTAGGTATACAAACAAAAGTCCTTGAATAAATTTTTGATTGTGCAGAAATTGTATAATGTGCTAAAATGCAATATTATGCTTGATTTATTGTTCAACTATAAAAATATTGCTTGAAAATTTGGCCTGGACAGAGAAGTTCATGGAATGGAAATTAATGCCGTCTAGTTCGTTTTGGTGTTCATTTTCGTACCGATGCGAAAGACCCCTGATATTTGAACGCCGTGTTCGTGCAAGCGGAAACATTGTCCTAATATGAACCACTGGAATTAATCGACATCCATTACTGTTACATTTCTCTTTGATGAAACTGTTATTATCTCGAAACACAAAGTTACTGCTGCCAGGAATAAACCAACCAGTAGAAAATAAAACACACTCTGTAATGAGGCTATGTCAATAACTTTAGACACAGTCTGCGTCGTAGAAGCGCACTTGCCTGGAGGCCACCATTTTTTCTTCCAAATGTCCATCAAGTTGCTCTCGAGTACAAATAATGTCCTATAATATAAGAAAAACATATCCTTAATGTCACATTTTTTTATGTTTGGCCGACAATATGACGATGGCGTCAATATCTTTATATGGATATTTTCAGCACAGACAAAATATTCAGTTGCTTGCCTGAACAGGGATCTAGGAAAAGAGAAATATACTAAAATAACCAAAAAAATAGCGTTTCGTACCAAAAGAAATGAATTTTGCGTGGTTTTAAATAAAAGTGATATCGGTGGTACTATTGAATAGGATGTAGTATGTTTTTATCCCTGGTGATAGTTTTACCACCTGCTACGTGATTTTACCTAAGATAAGCTTTAAATATCATAAGACTGACCATAACTAGTGCGGGCTACATTTCAATTGAAATATATAGCAAACATTCACCCATATAAACTCATTTATTGATATTGAATTCAGAAATAAAAACCACCCAAAATTAATAGGGCATTGGGTGGGATCAGATAAAGAGTCGACAGTTCTCGCTATAATATTGATTCTCAACCAGTGTGCCTCGACAGACATGTGTACCGCAAGATCTTTCTAAGTGTGCCGCGAAATTTTGAACGGCACTCTAAGAAAATTTCTCAATAAAGAAACCAGCTATTTATTTCACTGATGAAATTCGAAACACTGCAATAAAGTAAGTTCATATCTGTGTTTTCTTTATTTAGTTTGGGTCTATTTATTTAGTTTATGTTTTGCAGAATTCAAATTTTTTTAAATATATTTAGCCAGGTGTGCCGCTATTTTTATGTGTTCCAAAGTGTGCCGTTGGCAAAAAAAGGCTGAGTACCACTGAACTAGACAATGAAAGCAAAATATACAGGAAATGTCAGTCAAATCGCTTCTGTCTGATCTGCGAAATTAGTCTCGGTAGTCATTACTGACGTTTGTATGATAGGCAAAGTCTCCAGTATCCATTTTAACGTCAAATTATCCATCACAAAATGTATTCAGGTCCCGTAAATATCGCAGGCTAACGGTGGCATCGGGGGATTATGGTCTGGATACGAAATGTCCAATTAATAATCTAGATAAACGTTTCAGGCCCAAAGATAAATGTGCAATAGGCAGATTTTGTTCTTGCATTATGCCTGTTTAATTGGTGAACGATTATTTAATTTTAAAATGCTTACATTTCAGATATCTGTCGTGTATAGGCAGAATTATTTTGTAAACCAATTGAATAATCCAAGGCGAAATACGTTTCTTTCATCATTTTAAATTCACAGTTTTGAGATAACCAACTATCGTAAACACTCGCTTCCGCCAAAAATACGTAATGTGAGTTTAAAGCTAGCTCGTATTGAATTTTATTATCAACGCTGAGTATATTCGGGTCCGTTTTATTTCCGTTCACAATACCACTCCATATAAGTTGGAAACGTGAATCAGTTGTTTCCTGTGAATAAAAAATGAATTATCAATTAAAGAATGAAGTAAGAGGGAGTTCACGTCCTACTATTCTGTCCAGACTGGAAATGAAATGAAATGAAATGGGTTTCAACGTCCTACCCTTTTGCACCTAACCTGGGCTAATGGAAGTCGGGCATACACCTTACAGTGTGCTCTTATATCAAAATCCAACTGCCAAGAGATCTTTTACGTGCACGCCAATGTGTACACGGGATCTCGGTTTTTCGTCCCATCCGAACGACTAGGCAGCTTAGGGTTCTTTCATATGTACGGGATCTCGGTTTTCATGCTATTCCAATGATTATGCGTTGCCCTCGCCAGGCTCTCTGTCATGCACGACTGAAAATGAGGAACACCCTTGGAAATCACCATGATTTTTCTCAGCTAACGCAAGGAATTAACAGAACACGGGACCCCAGCTTAGCGCGACATCCGACCTGTTGAGCCACCCGGGCTATCAAATTAAAGTTTACGGAAGGGGGGTCATAATTAAACATTCAAATTGTTTCCACATCACACAATGGTGTGTACAATAGTTGGTCAAAAGAAGCATCAGGTCTGTAAATAATTAACCATGCCGTAAAATTCAACATAGCTTACACTGCCAGATGAGGATACTTATAGTGACTCGAAGCTGTAGGGTATGAAAAAAACCCTGAACCGCTTGCCTGTCGAACTGATGGGTTCAATAAAAGAACGGAGTCGTAGCAAACCAGCTGTTGTCTAGCCAGATCGTTACCGTAAAATATCCACGCCATTGGTAACCACATGTAGGCAAGCCGGACGGTAACAGTCGTGTAGCTACCATAAAACCTCAGAGCCATAGGTCACAAACTGTAAATGTTCAGCAACAAATTGTTAGCTCTGAAAGTGTTCGGAGAGAAGGCATATTACTACGGCATATCACAAGGAGGTTACTACAGCTGTTTATTATCATGTTATAATTTAAAGTGGAAATTTCATATTTTCTAAGAAAGTCAAAACATAATTATTTCTATGTCTTTTGCTCAAAAGGTTGTCAACTCACTATTATACGATCATGGGCAATATTTCACAGGCATAGATATCCCCGACACAGAACATAATAACACAACTACTTGAATTACCTCCCTTGTTTTCCCATTCTCCTCCATGCAATGGCGATCTTCAAACGTTTGAATTTGAAGTTGAAAATGCTATTTTTGCCAATTTCTCAACTGGCAATAGTGAATTATAGGATTAATAGGATTATTCTTTAACAAGGTAGGACTGTTTATAGATACAATCTATTTTAGGGCTTTATTTTAATATATTTTAAAAATATAACTCAAAAATATGAAATTGCCGTTTGAAGAGATTTTGAGACATTTCCAGTATTCCGTTTATGTAATACCTACACTAAATAGAGGGATCAAAAGAGTGTTTGCAGAAGTTCCCCACGTGTAGGTGTCTTGATTAACCAGTTCTGATAATGTATTAAAAGGTAGATCCTCTTTAGTCACCGTCAGAGTTGCTATAAGTGTTCCACTGTAGGAAGCTGCCAAAATTATACAAAATATCCACCAACATCCCAGAAATATTCGCCCTGCCATTGCCTCGGGTTCATTGGAGCTACCTAAAACCAAGTTGCACATAAATCAATGTTTTTCAAGGCGAATTGTTTTTTAAATAAATGTTTTGCTTAGTTTTCATTACACGTTGAAGTGTTTATTCAAGAGGAACTCTCCGCTGTGTACACGTTGAATCTGCTGGCAATTGATTTATCGCACAATTACCATCCTCCGCTTTACATGGTGCAACCCACGTGGTCGACCTACATTGCAGGGACCCAGTAGCTTCAAAGGTTATGGGGACCCTTCACAACCGACCGCAAGGTCTGGGTAACCAATGCTATCTCCTTCAACGGGTTGTCCCATGACATATGACTAACACAATGTTGTTTTTATTACAACTTAGCCACGATATGGCAGATGTTGATTCTTCTTTGATTGGCATTTGGTAATTGAACATATTAACACAAGGTACAATTTTATGGATACAAATTACTGAGTTTGTTACTAAGCGACGTTTCGACGCGGATGCTCTCATCTTTATCAAGCGATGATGTACCTTGTGGTAAGATGTTGATTCATTATCATTAAAGGGAGATGACATGGGGATTAACGTCCTACTGTTCTGCTCCGACTGGGCTTATGAAAACGGTGTGCTGTGAGGAAATTTCGCCCGTGCAGCGACACTATCGCCTACTCTTATACTGAATTCCAACTACCAAGGGATCTTTTACGGACCTCATTTGTGTTACCCTATCCATATGACCAGATAGCTGTCCTTGCCTGGCACTCCGTCCTGCACCACTGACAAGAGAAAACTAGGTCGCAATATCCCGATGAACTTTCTAGGCCAATTTAGGTAACGAACAAGCGAGCTCCAGGCTAGTTAGCCAGTGCCTTACCCATTTACCCACCGTGACTCCCTAACATCAAAGTCTCTGGTATGAATAAAGTCACCTTTGTCTTATGTTAGTGTAGATGCTGGAGGTGTGGAAGTATTATATACAAGAAGCATCGCAGAATGACGAAATGAAAGGTATGTAGGATGGTCCAGTCACTCCAGAGCAGCTGATATTTTTAAAGCTACGTGGACTTAATATGCTTCAGGGGAGTCCTTTGGGATTAATGGGAGCCGATGCCTTTGCTTCAATGGATTCGGTAGATTAGCCTCTTGATACACTCCACTTACCATGTGCTAGCATAGCTCCATACAGATACTCCAACCTCCTCCAGAACGAATCTTTAGGTGAAGTCAGATAGAAGGGATTAGTAATCTCAATAACGTGAAATATAAAAGCTGCTCCAAATAAAGATACACCAAGACATAGCAACACCTTCCAGGTGAATGGTTTGATTAAGGTTAACCATTTCTCATCTTGTGACACCCGCAGTCGATAAACACCAGTACCATGATCAAACATAAAGGGAAATGTAAAATCCATCACTTCTTCCCGTTCGTTGGATATACCAATAGCAGCCACTATCATCTCAGCCTCCTTATAAAACAAAACCACAAAAAACATAGAATAGATGGGTATTTTTACAATCCTGTAATGAACGACACAACGTCAGTAGATTTTCAACCCAGCAAAAACACAAAAACGAAAGATAGATAGAGCTTTTATACAACCCGCTAAAACGTCAGTACCTTTTTCAACCCGGCAATAAATGGCACAACGGAAGTGCTTTTTCAGCCCAGCACTAAACGGACACTGACGGTGCCTTTTTCAGCCCAGCAATAATGGGATAACGACTGTGCCTTTTTCAGCCCAGCAATAAAAGGGATAACGACTGTGCCTTTTTCAGCCCAGCAATAAATGGCATAACGACAGTGCCCTTTTCTCAGAGCTAACGATCATAAAGATAAACAAATCGGCAGTCAGTCTCATGTTCCCTCCTCTCGCCTCAACCTTCCTCTGGACCTGTGCCTATGAGTGTACTGGACAGACCATATATGAGAATTGAGTCACCACGTTCAATCAATGCGCATGTGGCCAAGGAACAAACATGCAAGGTTTTATGTCAACCTTATTTGAATTGGTGGGGTATTAGACTTTTACCGAAATGGACAGCCCAACAAGAACAGGGAGAGTACAGCTTGTTTGGACCCTTTTCAGAACACACTCAGTTGAGAGCTAAAGTTATATACATTTATGGAACTGACCTTCCTCTGTAGCATACCGATTAAACCCGTCCATTGACCATCATTTAGTACCCTACCCCATTCATTATCACCAGGGGTATATATGCTGTATCTAGTAATATATATAAAATCATTCACCAATCTACCCGATATACATGTAATGAAATGAAATGGGGTTTAACGTCCTACTGTTCTACTCCTAACCGGGATAATGAAGACGGGTATATGTGCTATGAGGAAAATTTTGCCCGGACAGCGTCACTACGGTCTACTCTAATATTGCATTTCAACTGTCAAGGGATCTTTTTCTAGACAGCCGTCCTTGTCTGGCCCTCCGTCCTGCATCACTGACAAAGGGAAACTACGCCGGAAAATCGGAATAAACTTTCTCGGTCAATGCAGGGATCGAACACCCCACCCTCAGGCTAGCGAGCCAGCGCCTTAGCCACTAATCACCGTGATCCCCATAACGGCTTTATAATACTATTTTTAAGATAAAAAGTTGCGTAACCAATATAGAAACGATGCATTCGAATCACGATGGCTCAGTCAATAAGGTGCTTACTCATTGACCAGGATGCCTGGGAAAGTTGACTGGCATTTTCTCGCGTTTCCCTTGTTAGCGGTGCAGAAAAGTAGGCCGATGCTATGTTTCCACGTTGGCGTTCAGTGATTTCGAAATAAGACTAATAAAGTCGTATCGCCGCTGTCCGGGTAAAATTTCGCCCACTGCATGAGGCATACCCATCTTCACTATTTCAGTCGGGCCTGAAACATATTGAAATAATATTACATGTACTACTGTTATTTGTTTTATTAGCTATTGCATTTATACCCTGGGGGTCACAGTGGATTAGACGCTGGTTCGCTAATCTGAAGGCCAGGTGTTCGATCCCTGCACTGGCCGAGTCAGTTCATCCAGATTTTCCGGAGGGCATGACAAGGCAAGCTGTCTAGTTGTTCGGATTGGATCTAGGTCCCGTGTACCCATTGGCATGCAGGTAAATGATCATTTGACAGTTGGAATTCGATATAAGAGTAAGTCCGCGCAAAATTTCCGTCATAGCACACTGTATGTCGTATGGCCATCTTCATTAGACCAGTTTAAGGCAGAACTGTAGGACATTAAACCCCATTTCATTTCATTTCATAAAACAGATAATTAATCGTGTGGGATGATAATTGATCCTACTGGAAGACTATTCAGAATGCTTACTTAATTCCAGCTAAACCCATTCTTTGATACCACTTGTTTGCGTCATGAAAGGCCTGCTGACCTAGTTCATTAATTGGTCAATATTTATGTATTATGTAATTATATCAGATATAAGGGACATCTTCTCCAGTATCATTACCAATATCGATCAGAACACTATTATCGAATACAAGTAACCTAATGCACTTTCTTTTCCAACCGAAGAGGTCGCAGACAGTTTGTATATATTTGTATATCTTCTCTGATTGATCTGTACATGTTGTACGACAGAAAGTATGGAATGTGATTTTATGTCACGACAGCTCCAACCGGGATATATTGCGCCAAACACAGATATGTGTTAATATATATACATACATAAAAACAAGTATTACAGTTAGCATAATTAATTTTAAATGTTTATTACATCAAGTGAAACGATTGATGACAGGAAATAACCTCAAACGTTACATCAAGTGTATGACACATTACATCAAGTGTATGACACATTACATCAAGTGAAATATATAAACTCATTAGACTAGATAACCTGCTCTAATACGTCAGATTCGCTCCTACGTCACTTCTTTTCTGACTTGAAGTCAGAAAAGCGCAGTGACGTAGGAAAAAGTCTGACGTCATATAGAGCAGGTTATCTAGTCTAAGTCTAATAACCCCATACGCTTAATGATGGATGACGTAATGAAACAAATACACTTTACATCGAATAGAAAGCCTTATGGCGCACACGAGATAAATAAACGTTACACCAAGTGAAATAATTTATGACATACATGGACAACAAAATACCTATACGTTACATCAAGTGAACGGATCGATGGCACGCAGGAAATACAATCATACGTTACATCAAGTGAAATAACTGATGATGCACATGAAATAATAAACCCATACGTTACATCATGTGTAATGAATGATAATGTACATGAAAAAAAAATAAACGTTACATCGGGTGAAATGACCTATGACGTACACGGAATAAATAAACCCATACGTTACATGGAGTGAAAGGACTTATGAACTCTACGGAATAAATAAACCCATACGTTACATGAAGTGGAATGAGTTCTGACGTACACGGAATAAATAAACCAATACGTTACACAAAGTGAAATGACTGATAACTTACGTAAAATTAAGTTGAGTTGATAAGACTTTCAAAATATCCATACATAATCCTGTATACCCGTCGCCAGTTGGTGACGTATCTTTGTAAACAAACGGATCAAACTGTAAAGTACATATAATACCATCATTGTATTTTGTGAATTTTATATCAGAGTTCGCGTAAACAAAGTAGTTGAAATATTCAAAACGAGAGACAGAGAGAGAGAAAGAGAGAGAGAGGGTGGGGAGAGAGGGTGGGGAAAGGGGGGGGGGGGTGCCGTCCGTTTCACATCAACTACGCCACTGTTTGAATAACAGTCTTATCTCAATAAATCGCCTATTTTAACAGGGTAAGGTAACGTGTGAACCAGGACAACGCCAACGAGTTTCAACAAATAACCACCTTCTTTGTCACTTTCCACAAAAAAAGCTCATACTTGTTGTGTTGGGATATAGGAGCGGTTGATTTATCGATACTAATAAAATCAATATATTCATTCCCGTATTCCATTAATTATGTTCTAAATATTAATGGATAATTTATCAATTGGATTATAGTTCTGTATAAATATCTTAAATATTTATTATACATAAAAATAAACACACTTGTATGGATATACTACTTCTGATTTTTATTAACATGCTACGTTTTAATACATATACAGGTATCGTTATCTGTTAATTATTTGCTTGATAACGATATTTGTATGTGTATTGAAACGTAGCATGTAAATAAAATTCAGAAGTAGTATATCCATACAAGTGTGTTTATTTTTAGTGAAATCTATTTCTATATGTCTTATAAGAATTATTTATTATACATATCTAAATCAATACTTCGTTTATTTTTCTATTTAAACTTTATAAAGTACAGTTGCACATAAATAAACAACATACCTCCTTTGTCCCAACTCTAAACAATATTCCATTTAATCGGTATTTTAAATTCGGGAATAAAACATCTTCAGTTAATTGTAAACAATTGAGTGTCAATTTGCTGAACTCTCGTTTTCTTCCGGGGCGCCACATCAGCTGATGTACATCAACATCTATCTACAAGTTGAAACAACCAAACGTTATAAATGAAATGAAATGGGGTTTAACTGGGCTAATGAAGACGGGAATACGCCATACAGTGTTCAATGAGGGACCATGGCGCTACAGCCTACTCATATATCGAATTCCAACTACCAAGGGATCTTATACGCGCCAATGTGTACACGGGACTTTGATTTTTCTTCAGGCCCTCCAAAGGCGCTACAGACTACTCTTATATCGAATTACAAATGCCAATTGATCTTATACGCGCCAATGTGTACACGCGATAAACGATATGTCTGTTGATGATGCTATAAACATCCCCCCAGAATGTTTTTCTAAACGCTGAATTTTACTACACGGTTTGGATAAAACAAATCGGGACGACATTCTAATATCTAGTGTGTATATCCGGTAGGTACAAATCAAGATATAACAAAAGTTTAGAACCACAAGAGTACCACCGGTCGCGGCTTACTTGGAGTAAATCGAATACAATATGGCGTCGTGTCCCACGAAACCATGATGTCAAACTGGGCCCTTTCTCGGCCAGGGGGTAGGAAAGCCGAATAGTTAGCGGGCGCGCTCTGTATCATACGACCCGTCATTGAGTCAACTAGAGTTGTTTCAAATTCTCGGTTAGGGTCGCCTGTCCAGCCTCGTGGGTTTTCTTCGGGTACTCCGGTTTCCTCCCACTGCTAAAGACCCCTACGCGCACGCGAATTATTGACATAAAATTAAACCATATGTTAGTCCCGCGATGACCTAGTTTGTATCGAGTGGACGTTAAACCCCATTTTTCTCTCTCTCTCTCTCTTTCTCGGCCAACACAACAATCAACAATCGATCCCGGGAAACCTGGTTATTGACCCGGTGCCTTACTCACTTAACCAAAAAACAAGGTAGAAACGTTACCTGGACTGAGTCCCTGATATAGGTGAAATTCTCTATCTGTTTGTGGTGAATGACTGTAATATGATCGAGAGTAGAATTATAGAAATCAGCATCCTCCCAATCCTCCATTATTATCAGCCATCTTGATCTATGTTTGAATGATGTATAGCTATCAAAATCCTTTTCATATCCATCCGCCTGTAAGTATAATCGATGCGATTGCATGAGTGTGTGTGTGTGTGAAAATCTGTAGTTGCGTATCCACAAAGTTAATACAGTTTATCGACAAAATGAAATGAAATGGGGTTTAACGTCCTAATGCTCTGCTCGGAACAGGGCTAATGAAGACGGGCATACACCAAACACTGTACTAGGATGGAAAATTTGTCCGGTCGACCACTGACAAAGGGAAAAAGGAAAACAACGTCGGAATATCCCGATGAACGTTCTCGGCCATTGCAAGGACTGAACACCCGACCTCCAAGGCTAGTGATCCAGCGTCTTACTTACTAAGCCACCGTGGCTTCACTGTAACACTACAGATAACAGACGATCAGCATAGTTGGTAGATCTTTATTGAGAACATAGAATAGACATAGATCGGAAGGAGCTCTATTCAAGTCTGACTTACTGTCAGTAAATTCTGGCTTTATAAAGCATACGGCCATGGTTAATTAGATCGTGCGTTTTGTCAAAACGAGCAGAGGTCATTCGTGTGTTACCCGTAAATAACACATTGAACACATTAGCAGAAGTTGTATATAGTTGAAAACGTCCAATATATTATAATGTCAAATTTAGCAAAGTTCTATGTATAAATTACTTTGTCACATCACATCGACATAACAGGATTCGATATAATTCTAATTGTTTTAATATGACCGATAATAATTCAAAATTCCTGTTAGTCAGAAGCGCTATCTTGGGTTCTAAAATAGCTAAGCATACCCTGCTGAGATTACTACATGATGTTAAGAAAACGCTTTAATTACTACACACAGTCTTTTGAGTTGCTACCCGGGGTTCCAAAATAACTAAACATATCCCGCTGAGTTTGCTACATGATGTAAAGGCAACCTTTTACCTGAAGGAGCACGGATGACACACAGTCGTTTGAGGCGCTACCTGGGGTTCCAAAATAGCTAAACAGACCTTGCCGAGATAGCTACATGATGTAAATGCGGTAGTGTATATTTGTATTTATTGTATATTTAGTATTTGTTGTATTATTGACCCTTTAATGCATTGGTTATCATAGTTAATTGGTGTTTGTAGCATTGTCCATTTAATGTTACATCTTTAAGCTGATCAGAAATCTCTTTTCAATAGCAAGTCTAAACACTACCCACTTTTAACTCACTAAAATAACCACATCTCAGCTTCTATTTCAAACCGCACTTGCATCTGAACTTTGTTACAAGAAGGAGCACATAATATCACTTGGTAAGTTTTATATTTATTTGACTGACTTTAATATTTATCTATTTAATATGATAATAAAATTAGTATATATTTTATGTAAGAAATAATTAAGTTTTAGTATATCTCAAAACGTATTTTCAAGAGTATATTTGTGCATCTTGAGAATGTTTATATTTAGTTTTAATTCATTCCTAATACTAATGTCAGTCCTGTATTTTATGTGGTAAATCTTGAAGACATAATAAGTAGTGTTATGAACTCATATTTTATAGTGTACGTATTTGTATGTATTTATTAGTTAAGAGTTCATTGTTATTTCATAGACGCTTTTACATTCCGTTGTTTAAATCAATGGTTTCCCGCTACTATTTTAAATATGTATATGTTCACTATCATTATTCCTGTTCTTTACACATTTCTTTATGTATTTCAGAGTTTTATATATATATATAGAACTCCCTTACATAAAGGAAGACCTTTAATTACCTGACTCAGCACGGATGACACACAGCCTTTTGAACACATCAATATAACATTGAAATTGTTATGGTTCTGCGTTGTATCCATATTCTCCAGCGTATCAAAAATATCTGGTTGACTATCGAATTCTGTCACCACCACCATCATCTCTGGGGATAAACTTGACGATATATCAGCAAATATATCGACTGAAAATAAATGTGAAAACATTTACTTAAACTGAATTGAATTTTTGTTATAGTTTTCTGTGTAAATTAGCCCCAGAAGTGTTTATTAGCGTGATAATGTTGAGGGAATACTCACCCAAATAAATAATTAGCTGTGTTTCCACAAGTATGTGTTATAGTTTAGTGCTCTATCCAGTTGCTTAATACCCCACACAGATTATGAATTGAGTTGGTTGAACATGGCGCATACTAAAAGATATCTTACACCCTATCTGGGAAATTGCTACAACTAGAGGTATAACTCTCCACATGGGCTTTAATCAGAAAAATATATTGATCATTCGTTTTGAAAGATTTCGATTAGGTGGGTATGGTTCATTTTAGTTAACTGATAATGGTGTCCCACAAGGATCCGTACTTGATCTCCGGTTGTTTCGACTCTTACACAACACCTTTTTATAGCATAACGAAAGAAAAACAGATAAGAAATCAAACCGCAAGGAAAGAGTTGATAGAATTCACGATGCAATGCATTGTGTCACAGTGTTTCAATTAAACTTAAATAACATGTCTTCAGACTTCCTGATATAGGTGACAACACAATACATCTAGTGAGTAAACGCCGATAAGTTCAAGGAAATATCCCGCCATTTTGAAAATTCTAATAGGTATCATGATTTTCTTAATAAATAACCATAATCGGACATATATGTCCCACTACGAGACATGGGGAAGCGACTGCTACGAGACATGGGGAAGCGACTGCACCCATGTGTAACTCCCGTCCTTTGCAGATATTCGATATAAAGATAAATTATAGAGCCAAAGCAAAACAAAATCGAGAAGTTGTATTCGTAATAGTTTTTAATAACTAATAAACATTAAATCTCCAAAAAAATGAAATGAACTGGGATTTAACGACAGCTCCGAATTGGGCTAATGAATACGGGCATGTGTCATACAGTGTGCTATGGGGGAAATTTTGTCCGGACAGCAGCGGTACTACGGCCTACTCTTATATCGAATTCCAACTGTCAAAGGATCTTTTACGCGTACGCCAATGTGTACACGGGACGTCGATTTTTCGTCTTGCATAACTGACACACAGGAAATTCTGGATGAGTTTTCTCGGCCTTACACACTTAGCCTCCGTGATCCCCAAATCTCCAACGTGGAGTCATTGATAAGTCAACAGAAACGTATTCTGGCTAACGTGGGCTGGTTAATGTTTTTAGAAGCCATGTTTGTCGTGTATCTTGAATGGGGAAGGGTCCATTTTCAGAAAGTATTTGGCGTTAGTAATGTCCATTTGTCATACATAGTGAAGCCCATGTCATTTCATGGATTATCTTCCTCCAACTTCTTTTTTTTCACCGTTTAATTGCAGAGTCGGTTGTACGTTTAAGCCCTTCAATGTTCCCAAAACCGCTCAACCATTCGATCAAGAATTAATAACCGCTCTCCAAGTTAAAGGGACAATAACATTCTTGCTGGCTTGGTAGCTCCAGAAAATAAATAATACTCTTATTCTAAGTACTAGATGTTTAAATGTCCTACCTATTGTGTAAATTATCCATTACAACCTATTTTATTTGTCCAGAGGGTTCGAAAATATTTTAAAATCCAAGTCACATTTGAA
This sequence comes from Patella depressa, assembly GCA_948474765.1. Lineage (NCBI taxonomy): Eukaryota > Metazoa > Mollusca > Gastropoda > Patellidae > Patella > Patella depressa. The sequence goes on from OX419719.1 coordinate 74,769,048, forward strand.
AAGGTTTACGTTAGACTTTTCAAATCAATTGGTTGAATTTTTCCAATTTTTTTAATTAGGTGTGTTAAGATGAAATTTATATCATCATTTAATTGGAATATTCTAAAATAATACGATTTGTTGACCAGAATGAAGATTGGGACATATTTTTCAGTTACAACATGAGTGTTATTGGGGCTTTAAGCTGGCAGACAATCGGCCGTCGGGTTGCCAGTTTGGAATACTCTGACATGTTACCTCCGTGCCCCTTTCATGGGTGTTTTCAAGGGAATTCGGTATTTTTCTAGCAAGATTTGACGTCTTTTCCTGTCATTAAATACCATTACTTACGTTCGTGAGAATGTATCTGCCTCGCCCATTACATGATATTAGACTAAATGGAATTTAAATTAAATATTAAAACATAAAGGTCAGGAAAATGACAGCACAGACGTGGGTTTGATTCAGTAATCGGAATGAATTCTAAGTTACATTCAGACATCCCAATCTCATGTTTGAACCATCAATGATTTCTTATGTTTTTCTTATCGCTCTTAAAACTTCATATGGTTTCTTTTTCTGTAAAAGAAAACCACCGGGTGTCTATTCATGTTATACAAAGGTAACAAGTAAATTATTGCCATGTTCATTTGTGCAAAACAACAAACGTCAATCTGAATTAATTTTTATCCTACAGCTACGGTGGTCTTTTAGTGCCATACATTGATTTATACACCTTTCCTTGTAATATATCTCAGATGAGAAATCGTAGTGAAAAGTATGAGAAATCAAAAACGTTTCTCTGCGGTATATACCTTTTTTTCCACCGTATAAACTTTCCTCGGCAGTTTAAACCTTTCGCGAATTCCAACTGCAAATGGATCTTTTACGTGCCTGCAAATGTGTACACGGGACCTAGCTTTTTCGTCCCATCCCAACGACTAGACAGTTGCCTTGTCAGGCCCTCCATCATACACCTCTAGACTAGCGAGCCAGCGTCTTACCCACTTAGCCACCGCCCCCCACACACATATACGTACCTGATTGCTTGTCGTAAATAAGAAGAGCCGACGTCCATCCCAGAAGTTTGACCAAATAACTAATCATCTAAATTTTTTAAACAGTTGATCAAACCAAAACTTTTTAAAAAATCGCGAAACAGTTTATTCTGTATATGTTGAAGCGTGTCTTGTAAAATCTGAGAAACAGATGCAACATTATCTGTAATGGTTATCGTATAACCATTAAATATCGATTATATATCGATTAGCGGTACTAAATCATCATCGATAAGATAATCTTCAGATGTTTTCTCACAGTCTATACGTGAGTTTGATAACTGTTTGAATAGTCTACATGAGCAGGTGATAATAGATTACACACTAAGGGTACGAGTACATACATTGATTATCGGTCGATGAAATCTGTTATATAAGCATGCCAAGGGATGTAGGACGTTTCGGAAAGTGGAAATTTTGAACTACGACATTTCGGTCATTTTTTTTTTTACAGAAAGACGTTTCGGCTAGATTGTTTTTTTGTTTGTTTTCTCCTACAGATGTTTACTTTGCTGTCTATTTTATGGGGTTCTGTTTGTTTTTTTACTGCGACAAATACATATCTTTTAAAATGAGTCTGAACTCGTTGTCATCTTTGTACATGTTTTCTCCGGGCCCTCCAGTTTCCTTCCACTGCTATAGAGCCCTACGAGCAAGCGAATTATTGAAATAAAATTGAACCATTTGTTCGTCCTTAAATGACCTAGTTTGTGTCGATTGGACGTTAAACCCAATTTCGTCCAATCTCTCTAATTTATAAGTTGTCTGTATACTAATGGAACAAAAATCCCTAGACCCTGGATGACATACAACTGCATACAAATACCGAGTACCATTGCGTAGTTATAGACCATGCACCAAACAGCAGAGTCGGAAAGAAATGAAATGAAATAAAATGGGGTTTAACGTCCTACTCTTCTGCACCTGACCTGGGCTAATGGAAGACGGGCATACGCCATACAAGGTGCTATGAGGGAAATTTTGCCCGGGCAGCGGCGCTACGGCCTACTCTTATATCGAATTCCAACTGCCAAGGGATCTTTTACGTGCACTCCAATGTGAACGACTAGGCAGCTGTCCTTGTCAGAGAGTCGGAAAGTTCCTGAACCTTAGATCGCGCGCGAGAGAGAGAGAGAGAGACGTCCACTCGACACAAACTAGGTCATTTCGGGACTAACATACATTCTAAACAGGGGTGTGTATTAATATTAATGTAGCATAAAGCATTTAACCTTTAATTTTTTCTTGGTGTGTTTGCAGTGGGGGGGGGGGGGGCTCGACTGATATTTTGGACTGTCGTTTGTTTTCGTTTAAACGCATTAAAACCAGAGAAAACAAGCACCTTGTCGTTATTATATAACAAGATTTGGTTTTCGATGTCTTTGTATTAAGGGAGATCATTCTACATATGTTTTAGAAATTCCTAACACAACTGTAGGTTGTTTTGGTTCAAATAAAATGTATTTTGTAAATGAATTTGAACTCCAGCAGTGACGAAATTCAAATTAAATTGCATACTGTGTTTAATGAATGATCGCACATTCTTTTAATCGTTTTTCAGGCGTGATTTCCCCCTTGTCAGTGATGCAGGACGGAGAGCCTGCTGTCTAGTCGTTTGGATGGGACGAAAAACCGAGGTCCCGTGTACACATTGCCATGCACGTAAAAGATCCCTTGGCAGTTGGAGTTCGATATAAGAGTAGGCCGTAGCGCCGCTGACCAGGCACAATTTCCACCATAGCACACTGTATGGCGTATACCCGTCTTAATTAGCCCAGGTTAGGAGCAGAACAAGAGGACGTTTAAACCCCATTTCATTTCATTTGGTCGTGTAGGGATATGAAGTTGCTATGCTGATTAATGCGGGGTGTAACTTTTACTCAACCAAAAGTAATCCCATTTGGGATTTACTATTTCTGTTCTTGTCATGAAATTCTTAAATGACACTGATTTTTCTACTACGCGGTAGGTATTTTTCCCAAATGACAAATTTGTAAAAACTGGAAGAACGGACTAAGGTAGCCATGTTTTTGGGATATAGGACACAGATCACTACAAATTGTAGGGCCAAGTTATTTTTAGTCCTTCTCTCCCTCTCCCTTTTGCATGGTGATTTGTGTTTACTTTTTGGTGTAGAATCGGAGAAAAGGGTTTGAAAATACATTTTCTGACAGGTTTTGGTGAATATTCATGGTTTTGAGGCGGAAAGATACAAGACTTGTGAGGTTGGTTACGTTGAAAGGGGGGGGGGGGGCGAAAATTGCCTGGTTAGCTGTCTATACTTCCAGCTTGTGTATCTCAAGTTTTTCATGGTGAACCTCATACATGCTTTTGGGCAAGAGTTTGCCACATGTTGCTCCATCTGTGGCAGAAAGCGTTCTACCCAACGAATATTTGGGAAAAAGTTACAGCCGGTCTAAGAGACATTGAAGTCAATGGGGAAATAATTAGTGATCTGTGGCCGTATTCTTTGTTGGAACACGATGAGAGTTACTCCCCTTCGCCTATTACCTTTCCAAGTAACAATATCACAATCCGCCAGGGCAGATAATTTGAAATCACGGAAACCCTATGGATTAACCGCGAGTATAGTGGAGTAGAACGGAATAGTACACTGGGTAACCGAGGATGTTCTACCAAATACCAAACATAACGTGATCACGTGTACACATTATCGTGTACGTAACAGAACCCTCGACAGCTGGAATTCAGATTAAGTGTAGACCAAAGCGCCGCTGTCCGGGCAACAGTTATCTAATTCCACGCATAGAGGATGCCCGTCTCCATTAGCCCAGTCGGAGTGGAACGTCAAACCCCGTTTTATTAGGTTTATGCGCAACAGACGTCTTGTGGGTCATTCTCAGTAATAAATACTCTTATTTTCAAATCTATTTTATTCAAAATATATCTTCAAACAACAATCTTCTGTCGCATTATCATTTAGCGAAATTATTGTAGAAACGTCCCACACGATTTAGGGCTGGCCTATTGCTGTGCATCAGTGATGTGTTGGGCAATGTTTTACCATGGTTAGCATCCTGTCGATGACAGAACCATGCATAACCGCCAACGTAAGGCGACCTTTCTAATTTGGGTAAGATGATTTTCATAAAATTGATAGTGGCACCTTCATTAGGCATATTTCTACACCCAAATTCAGTCAACCATATTTTGCGATTGAAACGTTGGTGGACTTGTTGGATTGCTGACATTATTGTATTAGCATTGCAGCTGTAACCATGGAACGCAACAAAATCAACCCGACAGCCCCTGCAGGCTCTAAAAAACGCTCCCAACCAATCAAAACATCTTTTGGGGACAACATCACAGCCACCCACGGCAGGACTGACTAGACGCCTGTTACCAGCTTTACGTTCTACGGTCTTCCACACACGTGCAGCTTGTTGTGGAGTCATGTTGGCTTGGTTTTCCCAATTGGGTTCATTGAACCCCAGTACGGTTTTTGCATCTCGTGGTATCGTCGCTTTGTTAGCTGATGCCCCATCAAAAATCATTGGAATATATCCAGGTCTTGCAGGCTGTTTACAATTCGCCCATTTTCGTTCGCCTTGGTCAAATCTCCAGTCATACCTGCATAATATAATAAATTTATATTTAAACGAACTGGGCGCTGAGAGGAATTTGACCCAAAAAGCAGCACTACGGCGTATTCTTATATCAAATTCCAACTGGCACGGGATCTTTTACGTGCACCGAATGTGTACACGGGGCCTCGGTTTTTTCATCCTATCCCTTCATCTCTCACAAGTTGGAACCACGCCGGCAAATATGGATGAACTTTAGGGATCGAACACTCGATCTCCAGGCTAACGATTTTAAACAGATTCAATAGCTGCTCATTATTAACCGAAAAAATGGTTATAAATACAATCGACTGACATATTCAGCATATTCCCTTTACTTTATATTTTTGTTTTTACTCTTTTAGCGAGAACTTCCATTTCTTTATCTAATCTTCGATAATGGTTGAACATGCACAATTCGAGAAAAGCGATAAGACTGCGGTCAGCGTATTTGAACAAAACTTTGGTATTTGAATCATCTACGAGGAAGAATTGTTGGGCTAGAATAGTAACGTGTCTGGTAGTAAAATTTGTTTAATTTTTTTTCGCCAGATTTATCGAGCAGACGGGCCAAATGGGGCAATAACTCTGGGAGGATACTTTAACTACGTATGTTTTGGTACTAAAAAGGTCCATAAACAAAAAATCGTGAGAAATCCCAAACATGAGCCTTATCGCATCCTTAAAACAATGGTATAAATACCCCTGATTAAATTACAGATCTGTATTTCGTTTCGGTTTTTTTATACTTTGGATGGCCCACACTACATGAAGAACTGATGTTGCGATAGGTCACGTCAGGGGTCATACAGGCTGCTTTTAGCCTATGACGTTAAACATTGATTAACAAATCAGCTTTGATGTTATTTGTGGATTACCCACAAACGTCTAAAGCTCACCGTAACAGACTGTTTCATTGGCTAATCGTTCGAACCATTTGGAACGCGTCAATGATAACAACTCTTCCAGATCCTAGTGTAGTAAATACCCGTAAAATAAAATTTTAAACTATAAAAACGAAACGCAATAGGATCTGTGTTTTAGTCGGATTGATATCAATACTAAAATCTATTCATTAATGACGTGTTACGCCCATACTTGGTACTTACCACCATGCCACACCGTCGAACTTCCAAGTGTCACCACATTTGAATGCAGACGAACAGATGCCTACACCCTTTTTGGAACTTTTCGCCAGGGTAATGTGGAGCGATGTCGTCATCAATAGAAGAATAGCGTATCTCAACATGATGGATGTTGAGGTTCCAAAATAAACTGAAAATGAACCAATTAAATTTAGTTGTTTGCGTTGTGCTGTATTACATTTTTCAACAACCTTGTTATATAATGCTCTAAGTGTACTTTCATATCTAAAATTGCCAATAGCGTTATGTAATGGCCGAAGAATAAACACGTCTTAGATCTACATTGCCTCTTGCTTGACAACTAGCTTCGCTCTATAATTGTTAAACTTCTCATGTAATAAGAAAAATGTTAAATAATATCGTTTTTCTAAACTTATTTTCATTTAAATCTATATTGCGTGATGATTAGTTTTGTTTTTACCCCAAAACATGGCTTTTTGTTATTGGCGTCAAATATGTCATTGATTAGACGCGCCGGAAAAAATATTACTTTGAGACGCGTTATCTAGCATGAGCGAGATTTGGTAAGTTGACATGCGCATTGCCAGTTTTGCCCAGTGTATCCGGTTACGGTCTAATTTTTGTTTCAATCAACGGTTAATACAACACACAATTTACATACGACGGTTGGGTGTAAATATATCCACAGCAAAGTCGCTCACCCACTGCTCTACTACGAAGGAAGTTCCACGCCATCGTGCTCAGGATGAGCTAGAACGTTATCCATCAACTCCAGAACCTGACCAATCCTTGTTCGACTTTGTATATTTGTGCAAGGGGGTTGTACGAATTGCTCACATTGTTTCATAAAAACGGGTTGACTGTAGCATATCCTAATGAATGTACATGTAATAATAACTCTCACGAACTAGAAAGCTGTCAATCAGTTTCCCCCAAACCAACTCTTCCTCGCCGAATTGCTTCTCCCAGGGCTCGGATACCACCGTCGCGGGCCCTAATCGTAACATTACAGACCTGTGACTGTACAGCGCCGTACATTCTAACTGTACATTGCATTCCATGCTAACATGTGCTAAGAATGACCAAATCATTACTGATCCGGGACAGTACAGTATGCGGACAGCTGACACGCGGATCAATTGTACATTTGTTGTTTGTTTCTGGCAATGTCAGCGTAATTTATCTTGCCCGCATGTTTGTCTTATTGGTTTTGTTTGCGGGTGTTTTTCGTAGACTTACTAATATAAAATACAAAAAGTCTAAATGAAACATTTACTTACATCCTGAAGCCGTCTCGGGTTATGTGAAAATAGTTAGAATTATCTTGAATTTAAATCGTGCCGTGTACTTAAGAAGAATGTATCACAAATCTAATATATCATTATGACAAATGTACACAAACATTTATTTATTTCCTCCCACTTGCACTTTTAAAGGTGAGAGAGAGGGAAGGGAGAGAGAGAGAGGGGGGGGGGGGTAACGTCCACTCGACACAAAATAGGTCATGTGGGGACTGACATATGGTTCATTTCAATAATTCGCTTGCTCGTCTTTAGCAGTGGGAGGAAACTGAAAGACCCAGAGAAAACCCACGAGGTTGGACGTACAGCCGGGGATTCGAAACCACGCCAGTTTTCTCAATGGTCGGCTTTATTATACAGCGCACGTACTAATCATATTTCTTGTCACATATACAACCGGGGAATCAAAACCATACCAGTTGACTCGTTGACAGACCTGGTGTTAAAGCGAGCACACGCCAACTATTCGCCCTGTTATAATTAAGCCCGTCTCGTATTCAATAATTGTCAATCTTCGTGCATCCCATACAACCATGTTTAGTGGGTATAAACTATGATTAAACAACTGCTTATAGTTAGAATATAAAAGTCCTGGTTGATGAAGCTCTTGGTGTCCTTCGGTCGGTAGCATTCTTAAAACATCTTTAATTAATGGTTTGTTTACTGACGTTAAAAACCTATCACGTTAACCTACTAACCGCAATTTTAGTTTTTGGCCAGCCGTAGTTTGGCTGTCAACTCCGACAGTCGCATTTATGTGTATAGATAGACATGCGTGTGTTTTTATGGGGTTGACACTGTATTATTGTAAAATATTATCGAAACTCCCAACACCCCTTTTAGTTCTGTAAGGTCAGGTGTATTACTACTTTGTTTCAAGGTATTACAAATGAATGAATTAAATGTAGTTTTATGGTACGTCAGCACCGACCGGGCTATATTGCCAAATATATGATGAGCTATATAACAATCACAGTAGTAAATAAAAATTACAGAAATTATCGATTAAAACATTTATCACAACACTTTATGTGTATATATATATATATATAATTCAAATATTACAAATATATTATTACAATTTTGTGTAAAAATTTGTCTATTTTAAAAAGTCTAGTAATATAGACCCTATTGGGCAAATAATTGATATAAGGACTGTCAACGGTAATGATTAGATCTTATATCCTTAAGATGCTTGCACTCAATCAAAATGTGCTTAACTGTCACACTCGGCAAAACTCGACAGATTTCGGAACCTGCATCTAGTCTCGGTTGTATGACGAATAACGCCATATTGGAACTACTTCAAAGGTCCCGGATGAAACATGGCTGCGCCCCTACCGAACACAAATTGGCGACCGATCCAGCTTAATTATTAAACACCCATAAGTGTACAAACGTGTTGTTATTGATGTGTTCCCAATAAGAAGCAAAATAAATAATATATGTTTACAGGATCATTTTCTTATACGAAAAACTAAGTGATGTGTATTCTATCAGTATATATTTGTTGGAATTAACCTCCCGATAAATACTTTTCTGGGAATGTAACTTTAAGCAAGGTATGAATTAATTCTTTGGGGGAGCTGATGTGTCTCTGTGACAGGTACTTGCTTGCGATCCTAATGGGCCCAGGGTTCAATCCTGGGGAAAATGGGAAAGTGTCACAGATTCTCCTTATTTCCCCTTGACAGTTATAATCAAGAAAGGGAGAGAAATGGGGTTTAACGTCCACTCGACACAACCTAGGTCATTTTGAGACTAACATATGGTTTCATTTTATTTCAATAATTCGCTTTCGCGTAGGGGTCTTTAGCAGTGGGAGGAAACCGGAGTGCCCGGAGGAAACCCACGAGGTTGAGAAGGCGCCCCTATCTCCATGCCACATACGCTCACACCAGGGATCGAAACCACAGCCGCAAGCAAGAGGTGACCGGCCAGCTAGAGGTCGAAGCGCGACACTCTAGACCACTAGGCCATCCCCCCCAATTATAATCAAGACATGAAAGTAGACCGTAGTGTTGCTGTCTGCACGAATTGCACTCATAACATGGCTATGTATGCACATCCGTTTTTACTAGTCTCAATGAGCAGGACCTTAAACACCATAATCATCTCTCGATGTCAAGGCTAGTCTGCGATATTTGTTGGATTATGGTTTGATTTGTTGCAAAATTTTCATGCGTGATTAAAGGATTAAATGGATAATCGGGACTACTAGTAGTACTAGATTTGTCTTATCGACTTAAGCGATGATAAACGAAACTAGGTGGGACTTTCATTCGCGTAGTGCTCGGTTCATAGTAGATCAATTTGGCTGAAATTTTCAGCAAATCGCCTTTACATTATTTAGTTTTTAACTAATATAGGGGGAACTGCCAACTCGTGTTCTAATCAATCTAATCTCCCATAATGTATCTTTAAAATCTATCTACTTTTATGTATTTTATTCCTAAAGATTTGTTGGATAAGTATAGATATGGGTGTATGGTGGTCAGGCGAGGTCCATGACAGAGGAAATGGAAAGATGCAAGGCACCTTTTGGAATGAGGACGAGCAGTAAGTATTTCAAAGAACTAATTGTCGGTCCCATTGACAATGCTCGATACCTAAATGATCAGTGATGAATTCTTACAATACAATAACCTTCGAATAAGTCGGATTTATATACATTGTAGTTACATTTTTCGCTTAATTCCGACTTTTTTTCCTTTTACGTAAGTCGGATCAGCAGTATGTTTAGAATTTGGCTACATCAGTTTGGTCCGAATGGTCTAAAATGTGGTTAGGTATTCCATGCACAGAGCCCCAAAATATTTTCCCCTATCATTTTGACTCAAATCAGCCTATTTGACGCGACATAATATTAGCCTTTCCTGGAATATTATGGACATTTTTGCTTTACTAAAATACATTTGATTTTTTTTTTGGCATTTCAATAATTCCGTAATCTATCGACAGTGAAAAGTTACATGAAGATCGTGGCACTAATAAATTTGAAACACAGGAAAGGGTTTTAGAGGAAATAGGTATGCTGTTCCTTTCAAATAAATTTTGTAATGATTGCTCTTTCAAGAAAATAAACGTGCATGTCTGTGGACGCCCCTGGTTGTACAAACATTCATGTTTGTTTAGCTTGTGGTCCCCCTAGAGATCACAATTATTATTTGATTTAAAAGGAAAATGTTTCAACAGATAATTAATGGATATGTTTCATCTATTTATTAGGGATTTCAGCGGGGGGACATAAGCCTCACTGTTGGCTTGTTTCATTTGAGAAAGTTCTACACAGAGTTAACTGTGTTTTTATTTTTTTTTAATTTCAGTGGCAATGTCTTATCGGAAATACAGGATTTTAAGTCCCTGGCGTGGATGGAACAAACCAGTAAACTTTCGTATTTTTAACAAACTGCTTTGCTATACTTAGTGCATCTTTCCAAGCAGAAAATATATCACCATTCCACCATAATGACATTGGCGTGCATGATGAGAGCCTTGGCAGTTTGAATTCTTGGCGACAAAACAGAACAATTCTTATATTTTTGGATAGCGAGCCGTCACAACCACATTTACAATTGTCCCAAGTTAAGCTCCAGTTTTCCCAGCTAACAGTTTTATGATACATACCCCCAAACTCTTTTCCAACTATGGCAAACCCCTACATCCCCGTAACCCGAATCGTAAGAAGCTCCAGAACACTCAACCCTTAATGGAAATGGAAATCCCGCCATCCAGAGGCGCCTCGGAAACAAAAATAGGAACTGGGCTAAGAATAACAACCAAACGGACAAGATCCCCAACAACGACGGGCCAACGATTGAGGCTTGATGAAGACGACGAATTTTACTTAACCCTTTCGTTATTTAGAATTTCTAAACAAGTTTTCGACACTGGCTATTACTGGAAATAAGACAGTGATTTTACAACTCGTGACTTAAATGTCCACCAATAACTTTTAATTAGTATCCAACAACAATCGGACAAAGTACCACCTTCCGACTTCCTGTTCAATATTTTAGACTTGACTTTTCCCTCTACCATCAACAGCTCGAGATTAGTATCACACTATCACCTCATTATCAACAGAACATAACCGTGTCGCTTATTTTTATATAGAGCTTTATGATATAATTCATCTGATATTACTTATAAATTATTTATTATTGTATATACTATTTCGCAATCTTGTGTGTATCAAATTTTGACTATTATTTGTATGTATGGAAAGGGTTTTTCTAAGTTTTTGAAACTTGTGCTCAATCCTTTTGATATTTGTCAATAAAATCTGTTTAAAACAACCACATTAACCTATGTATATTAAGTATTTTGTACATTTTCATCAAGTGAGAATAAAAATGTTTTGCTTTTGTAATTATATGTATAAATGTGTGTAAATCGTGATTATAATTATAAACAATGTATTTATATATCTGTAAATAATTGTAGCTAACAGGGTCGCAGAAATTCATCAGTCAAAGAGAATTCATAGTTGCTTTTCTAACAGGATAGAGTTCAGAGGTAAAATTGACTGTATTTCAACTCCTGTTCAGATGACTATTCCAAATAGCCCACCTTTTAGTCCCGAACAGATGACATAGACAAGGAAGTCAATAACATGATTATTAAAAAAGTCATTGAATTTGTGTCAGCATCAGACTGTTGCGGACAGCTCATTTCTAATATTTGTCTGTGTTCTTAAAAAAAAACCTGGTGATTTTAGGACAGTTATAAATTTAACAAAATTAAATGAATTTGTAGTCTATGAACATTTTAAACAGGAATAACTAGCAATTGCCCTAAAGGTGTAAACAGAATGAGTATTTAACATCCATCCATCTCAAAGATGCTTATTTGTCAATTCCTGTTTGACTGTGTTTGATTTCAAGTATATATGTTTAATTGTTAATAAAAACTCTCAAACCTGTGTTTACTTAGCTCAGGAAGTGGGGCATTTTAGGTACGTTCTTTGTTTGCTGCAAGTTCAGTTCAGGAAGGTATTAAAAATACACAATAAGCTATCAGTTTATGGGAAGATTAAGGTTTCTGTGTGAACGAGAAGAAATCATCATGTTTAGAACCATCGAAAAAGGTTGTTTTTCTGGGTTTTAAATTTAATACAGAAAGTTATCTCCTAAATAAAGAAAATGGCCGAGGAAATTTTGCTGGGTTCAAATTTGGCAATTTGTATGGAGGCATCATCTATTGGACTATGTTCCTTTAGTAGAACTGCTATTATACTTGCTCCATTTTTTATCCATAGTTTCGACACACGGAAAACAAATTTCTGTCACAATATAAGTTTAACTATGACCGTGATATTATTCTTAATGAAGCCGCGTAGTCTCGGAATTAAAATATATATATAGTTTTTTTTTATTCAGCCAGCTAATATATCTTGGTCTTCAACATTTGATACTTCCCCTGGTGGATGGGGTGCCCACCTGGGTAATGTCCTAAACCTCCCCAAATGGCCGACAGGGGTACTAGATTATTGGCAGTAGTCGTCACCCTTTGATAATGCCCCCCTTGCATTGCGCTTCCTTGCAGCAGACTAGTTTTCCCAGGTCTTTTTGCAAAGTTCATCAAAACTACCAATTCTACCTGGAATACAATGCTGATACATTCACGTGTAAACTTGAAGATTCATATGGAATGTCATCTTTAGATTTATTTTATATGTTTTGTGCAACAACATTGTTGGCTATTGAACTCCGACAAGTGAGTGAGTTTTAACTCACTAAGCCCACTGGTGACAAATAAAGGTTGATAACCCATTGTCGACCTTAGTTCATCGCAGGTCGATCACTGGGTTGAAATTGTTGGCTATTGAATTCCGACAAGTGAGTGAGTTTAAACTCACCAAGCCCACTGGTGACGATAAAGGTTGATAACCCCTTGTCGCCCTTAGTTCATCGCAGGTCGATCACTGGGTGGAAATAAGTAGGTCTTTGATATTCCCTATTTTATTTATACAATAATCCATAATAGACCAATAGATAATGTAATATTAATTTGGTGGGAACGGGAATGCGTTTTACATATATACTTGATGTTTTCTGTTCTACTGTACAAGAAGGGGAAACTGTGTTTGAAAAAGCTATTGACATTACAGAATGTGCTGAAGAAATAACGCCATGCCAAATACGCGCAAGGGAATTTTGGCATAGAGAGTTTTAATTTGATACTCCAAATAGAGGTTGAGATTATTTCAAGATATAACAAAATAGACCATCCTTCCATTTCGTACTGTTATGCCGTCTAGATGTAAACGGGGCTTGGGCATCTACAAACAGAAAGCCGGATTCATTACAGAAGAACAAGAGTCTTACCTTTGGGATAAAAATTTTCTCGTGGATTCTTCTCCTTCGATATTCTTAAACAAAGTATTTTGAACAGTCCGTATAAATTGTGATTTACGAGGGGGTGATGAACACAGAAATTTGAGCTTTCGGAATATTGCTATCGAGACGGACGATGATAATATCCCTATGTTCAACATACAGGGTCAGTCTCAGAAAATACCGTGGTGGTATTGAGCATCGCAGATATATCCCCATTCCGCCCGAGCTTATGCAAATAATTCCAATCCAGGGAAATGCCCCGTAAATATTTTAAATTTATACATCAGTAAGTTGCCCCAAATTAGAAATCGCGGTAGTTTTTATTTTTGCCTTGTTTCTATCCCTATATGGTTTGCAAATATGCCTCCAGAATATAATAAACTTGATGCCATGGTTAAGCGTATTAGGTTGAGCGAGGTTTTTCAGGGTACTTTACAAGCTACTCTCTGGTGGCTACTTCTGTTGCGCGTTTTACCGTGCAGGATGCCCGAAGCAAATAATCAAAGAGTAAAGCGGCCAAAGAAGTTATGCCATTAATAATGACAAACGAATGTCTACAAAAGAGACGTGTTGAGTGTTTTTGCAGAGATCTGCAAAGGATGAAAATGTTTAAAAGCTGAGCGAGGTTTTTCAGGGTACTTTACAAGCTACTCTCTGGTGGCTACTTCTGTTGCGCGTTTTACCGTGCAGGATGCCCGAAGCAAATAATCAAAGAGTAAAGCGGCCAAAGAAGTTATGCCATTAATAATGACAAACGAATGTCTACAAAAGAGACGTGTTGAGTGTTTTTGCAGAGATCTGCAAAGGATGAAAATGTTTAAAAGCCAACATACAGTAGTACCTCAATTACGATGAATCACAATCACAATCCGGTATGTAAATGTTTATATGAAAATAATACAGTGTTTAAAGTTATCCTATTGCGAGAGTGCTCTTTTGTGTTAGCTTGATGTATTTTAGGATTTATGCTGGGGGTGCGTAGCTCTAATACGTCGAAGCACACAGCGCTTTCACAATAATTGTTATTCAAGGAGCTTTAATCTATAAGAAACATAAGTACTAATTACTTTACGTCGATCTGGGTTTATTAACGAATGAACATAATTGTCCATATTTCGTTTCTTATATTTATACCCAGTCGCTATCTTAATAATATTTAAACATATACATGATAAGGGTTAAACATATAATACAAAATGTGATATAAATTAACATATTTACATTACTGAGACTAACTCAAATTTAGGTACATATAAAATCAATGACTAAGATGCATGTTAAGTAATATTAAATTATTTAAGATAGATGTGTAGAAAAGGTAAATAGATAAGACAGTGCGTCCAGATTAGAACGATCAGGGTTCGGAGCAAAGATTAACTTATCCACTTAAAAGCAATTAGTCAATTAAGATAAGTAAATATATGTATATCAAAATATGTACTATGTTAGCTGGATCTGGATGTATACCTCGTTTCGTACAGAATGCTGTGCAAACAGTCTTGGATGTCACATTAAAGAAATCCATTTGCGGTTTCCCGTCGTTTCGCACATCTGAAAACGGTGGATATAAATGAAATGGGTTTTAACGTTCTACTCTTCTGCACCTGACCTGGGCTAATGGAAGACCCACATACGCCATACAGTGTGCTAGGAGGGAAATTTTGCGCTGGCAGCGGCGCTACGGCCTACTCTCATATCGAATTCCAACTGCCAATCTTTTACGTGCACGCCAATGTGTACACGGGATCTCGGTTTTTCGTCCCTTCGAACGACTAGGCAGCTGTCCTTTTCAGGCCCTCTTTCTGCATCACTGACCAGTGGAAACCATGCCGGAAAATCGAGATGAACTTTCTCGGCCAATGCAGGGATCGAACACCCGACCTCCAGGCTAGTGAGCCCACTTAGCCACCGTGATTCTCTCGATGGAAATAAAATACAGTGTGTCGACAAACATAGGACGAGATGGTCAAGAGTACCCCTTTGGGACCAAAATCCACTTTGAAAAAAAAATGAAATGGGGGTTAACTTCCTACTCTTAACCTGGGCTACTGGAAGACGTATAAATCCACTTTGAAGATGTATACTAGGATTGGTGCACTCATGATTGAAAAGACTTCGGTTGAGGACTTATTGCAAGTTCTTATCACAAAAAATGAGCACAGAGCAAAGTGATTCGAGCCGTGCTACAAAGACAAGTAACTGGTCTTCGGGTAGGAAATGATACCATAAGAAATGAAAATGGTCTTCTAGAAAACCAGAAACTAGCAAGTCAGCTCAAAAAAGAGTTGTCATTACCAATTTTACATGGTGGTAATAGTAATGCAAAAAGCTCGTGCTTGGGGGACTTCCTTCAATTAAGCCTGTAAGAAAGTCAGTCAGCAGAAAAGTATTTTGGAGAGACCTGGGGATATTAGCCCTTTGTTGAAAAAAGAGGCGAATAGCTCCATCTGCAACTGTAACATCAGGGTAAGTATCACCAGTAGGGGTGAAACATACTCTGATGGAACACTGAAAACTACGCCAACTTGGCTGGAAATGCAAGAACAACACGACAGAGAAACGGCAGCCGCAATCCTTGAAAGGGTTGTTACTAAACCGGTGACAAAAATGGTCACATTGTCAGGTAAGCCATAGTGAAAAATTAACACTTGTGGCCGGAAAAAATCAGAAAGAAAGGCGAAAATTGCTGTCATCTGCAGCAGTAATTTTAAAGCGCTTTTGGAGCATGTTCCATTGCAGCATTGGACCTACCAAGAGTGGGTTATCATAAGATGTAAGAGGGCCTTCACTGCCAGTGCGCAACTCAAGCTTGAATATTCCATAGCATAATAATCTGCGACATGTCATACTCCACTTCCGTGGCAATGCAAGAAATAATTGAATATCGTAGAACAGACGTGCAAATAGATTGCACAGACTATAGCAGAATTGGCTGAAAAATACAAAATGGCAGGAAGAAGTGTCTGGGTCGTGCTATGGGACTTGCAGAAAAATCTAAAAGACGATTGGGTAAAAAAGTAATTTTTTTCTGTCAACCAATATTGGATAAACAGAAGACAAATGGAAAATCATATTCACTGTCTTAAGGATGAAATTCATTTTAAGCGTGCTTATTTCGAATTGTTATGGGGAAATCGATGAGCAGAATTACAGGAAAAGCAGTTTCCTTTCCAGTTACTGATTATTCATATGTAGAAGGTGTGGTAAAAAAGCACAGGCTCTATAAAATGAGTACAAACTCTGTGGAAGAGATAGCCATTTAGAATCATGCTGCAATGCTAGATATCTAAAATGTTTTAATTATGGCAAACATGGTCATTTCAAAGAAAGATGTAATAAATGTAAAAAAGTGCCACTGCAGTAAATGAAGAAAAACTCTCTTTAGTTCGTCAGATAAAGATTAATGTGTAGTGTTAAGCACATGGGAAAATGAAGATGTTAGGGTGGTGCATGAGACACAAGTTTTGTAGAGAATAATTTAAATCCTTGTATTTATTCCTTGACATTTGCATTATATGCATACATGTCATTTTTATTTGAGAAAGCTTTGTTTAAGAGTTTAATATATGTTTTCCCTCTTTTTCTTTTAAAGAAAAAAACAACTTTGTTATTTATGTATTTTTTAATTTTGTTTTTTTGGAAAAAAAAACTTAAGAAACAAGCCCAAATAATAGTAAACGGTTTTACCTGTAGTATACACATGGATTGTTTGTTTTAAACTATTGTAACATTAAAACGTGGGCAAAGTAAAAAATGACTGAAGAGTCTATTTTTTTTTTTAAATATGGACATGACCTATATTTTTTTTTCAAAGATTACATATGGACGTGACCTATATTTAGAGTGTCATGGCGCCGAAAAGTTAACTTGATAGGAGGGGGCGTATTTTTAACAGCGTGTTGTGTCGCTCATACCGACTCGAGCGAAGTAAGCCAGCCAGGTCTTATTTTATCTCTAAGATGTTCCTTGACGTTGTACTGGCGTTCACACGGATTGACACCCCATCGTTTAGCAGTGAAATATTGCCCTGTAAATTTGACTGGGGGTTCAATTCCTTTCGACATTGATTCAATCGGGGACCTCCTGAACGTTCAGGTGAGTGTAATGAGACTGGCGTTTAGAGCTGAACTATGATTGCGGCTGCCGTTTCTCTGTCGTGTTTTTCTTGCAGTTCCGGCCAAGTTGGCGTAATGTTTCACCTTTACTTGTAGATGGTGTGATACTTGTACTGATGTTGCAGATGGGGCTTTTCGCCTTTTTTGCAACAAAGGGCTAATATCCCGTCTCTTCAAAATACTTTCCTGCTGACTGACTCTCTTACTTTTTACAGGTTTAATTGAAGAAATTCCCTCAAGCACCTTGTTGTCTTGAGCCACAAGTGGGCTTTTTACATTACTTTTATCACCATGTAAAATTGGTAACGACAGCTCTTTTTGGAGCTGACATGCTAGTTTCTGGTTTTCTGTCTTGAGAAGACCATTTTCATTCCTTAGGGTATTATTTTCAACCCGAAGACCATAGGCGTACGGGCTCGATGACGGTTAGGGGGGCAGAACCCGAAATGCTCGTAAAGAAGAACAAAGAAGAATCACTGTGAAAAATAGAAGGTAAGGATTCCAAATTAGCCTTAGAACCGAGATAGGGAAAAGGTCTTATTTTCATATTAGTAACCAGTAATGAACAGAGGCCAGAGCCGATAATATCCGTTACTTATAGTAACTATTGAAATATAGTAGTTTTGTAGATTGCCCAATCTTACACATGACAGTCAGACACTTCAAGTTATTCGGAAGGTAGTTGGGTTAGGAAAATATTTCCACTTTTAAGGAGAATTGATGAGATGATACAAATTTAAAGTTATCTTACCTTTTTGAGATCATTAAATATATTCGCAACCAAGTTGCGTATCGAAAGGACTAAACTTTCCGTTGACTTGAAATGTTAACTTCCAAAGATGTGCCAGGCTTTTTAACTGAGCGCAATATTCTAAGAAAAGTAAAATTTTCTGTGCTTTATAAACACGCATATATATATTTAATTGTCGTCCTTGACAAACTACTTTAATTTTATGGTGGTCAAGTTGATTCTGATCAACGATAAATCCTTTAACTGTCAACTTTACAACACACCCCCCCCCCCCAAAAAAAAAAGGGAAACCCCATGTCACGATGACATTCCACATACTGTAGCTCTCTCATCAAGTCGGTGGCTTATCGTTATGTGATACAAGTCAGTGAGAAGACGTACGATATTCCACCACTACAAATTTCTGGCAATTACGTAGCTCTCTCAGGGGTCACCCACCACTAGAAATGTCTGTCAGAGTGTTTTGTGATACCTGAAGATGTACGGTACACTGCTGTGTGAATTTCATGTGGTACTCTTTTGAGCTAATCTAAACTAGTTGAGGGGTATTTAATTTTGTGCGTAGAACCAGACCCACCGCCAGACTTACGTTTAGATGATACCAGATATACATGCATTGATACCATATAGGAGACTAGGTTGACCCTCCTGGTCTATATGTATATGGTCCCCAAATTATAATTGTTTTTAAGTTTTTAATATTATTAATAATAATCATCTTATATGGCGCTAGAATTCCAACCAAAAGGCTGCTCATTGGCGCAAATTACAATGTCGTTAAAGTTCCAATTTCACTTTTTCTAAGAAAGTCAAAATATAATTATTTCTATGTTTTTTGCTCAAAAGGTTGTCAACTCACTATTATACGATCCTGGACAAAATTTTTGGGGGGTTAGAAAGGGCGACACTGGTTGATTGAGGAAATAGTTACTCAATTACCTCCCTTGTTTTCCCATTCTTCTCCATGGACGGCCATCTTCAAACGTTTGAATTTGAAGTTGAAAATGATATTTTTGCCAATTTCTCAACTGGCAATAGTGAATTATAGGATTAATAGGATTATTCTTTAACAAGGTAGGACTGTTTATAGGTTCAATCTATTTTGGGGCTTTATTTTAATAAATTTTAAAAATATAACTTAAAAAAATGCTATTGGAACTTTAAAGTCATTAACAGAATGACTGTCGGTAAAGTTCTGTTTTTAAGTTCCTTTTAAATGAATGTATATTGTCACTGTTTTTTACACTTTGTAGTAAAGAGTTCCAAATCATGGGAGCTGCAGAGGAGAAGGCACGATTTGACTTTGTTAAAGGTACCATTAGTAAATTCTTATCACATGATCTTAAATTGCGAGACAGGCAGTTATCGATAAGTTCTTTTAAATAACCTGGAGCAAAATCACAGACGAGACCGGTGTAAGTTAAAACATATTTTAAAAACAATTCTTTGTTTAACTGGAAGCCAGTGTAAATCCTTGAGGACCGGGGTTATGGGTTGACTTTGTTTCGTTCTGGTTACGATTCTTACTGGTAAAGGAGGGAATTACAATAGTCAAGTTTTGACAAAACAAAAGAGCACATTAACATTTTGGCTACTTCTATATTTCGCCAAAATTCCACCCAAATCCTGAGTTTCGAATCATTTAAAGTAGTGCGATGTTGGTATGGTTCAGTATTATCGTTGTGGGGGACACGAGTCAGTGAAACAGTTGGTCCAGACTACCAAAAGATATAATGAGAAGGCGCAGGGTACGAGAGTGCGAACCCATGTACAAACCGATAAACCACTGGCTTGATGGGAGAGCTATGGGGTTTCTTGGACAAAGGTAGATAACTCTTGAACTGAAAATCGCAGCACCCTGAATGTAAATAGGGTCTGTCTCCTAATGGAAACAGTGGGTAAGAAGCTGGCTCGCTAGCTTGGAGATCGGGTGTTCTAACCCTATGTTGGCTTTCCATTCGTTCTAATAATGGGACGACAAACTGAGGTCCCGGGTATACATTGGCAGTTGGAATTCGATATAAGAGTAGGTTGGGCGACTGTCCGGGTTAAATAGCATACTATGGCGTACACCCGTCTTCATTAGCCCAGTGCGGAGCTGTGCAGTAGGACGTTAAAACACCCCATGTTAGTTCATTTTTTTTCTATCTCACGTAGATTGGGTTGTACCCCATGCTTCTTCGTGGTTTCCCATAGCTAAAGACCCATACACGCAAAATATTTATTTAATAAAAAAGAAATATATACCTTGCAAAAGGCTGCCATATTTATTCCAGAAGATTCAAAGCATGCCGGGGGAGGGGGGAACGGTCAGCACGTGCGGGCTATATCATAAGGCCTGCCATTGACTCAAGCAGGGGGGTTTCGATCCCCCAGTTGTACATGACATGGGAGTAGGGTCGCCTGTCAACTCTCGTGGGGTTTTTCTTGGTCCGCCAGCTTCCCCCCACTGCTAAAGACCCCTGCAGCAAGCAAATTATTCAAACGACCCATTTCGTTCTTTTTCTCTTACCTTTATTTGTTTAAAACCAGCTAGGAAAACAATGAAGACAAATATATAAAACAATTTACATGGGCGTGTCAGCACTACTATTTCGGGCAGGATTGTCACTTTTTACACATTTTATGCTAGCATGTCGTAATTTATTTCACCATTTACAGCAACTACGATACAATGTTGGCTTCAGCCTACGTGAAAATACTTCATTTATTTCTTAAATAATTACTGAAGTAGACTTTTATTAGCAGCGAATTAACAGTGAGACCTTATACTTAGCAATAGTATCGGCCGATTGAACATTAGCTTGTGGGCAGTAAGCTCCTGTAGCAACGGTTTCTGGCTTTTATTTTTCGTCCTGGGCCCTGTTTCACGAAATTTTAACTTAAGATAAAATCCAATTTTAGTAGATACTTCAATTTTGATTGGCTAAGCACTAAAATCAATCTAATATTATCCAATCAAATTACTAAAATTGGGATCTTATCTTAGTTAAAATTTCGTGAAATAGGCCCCTGATTTATTTGTCATAGGAACATTCCACATTTCCTACCTCTGTTCTGGGGCTCTTTTGGAATTCTTATCTTCTGTTTTTCACCGTGATTCTTTCTTGTCGTCAAATGACCAATACTGACTCAGATGTGTGATAATTAAGCGCTTCTTACAACTCGAATTTTGAGATTAAAATAAAATATGCAGTCTGCGCATGTTCGAATCTCGTAATGGCGGATCAATTCGCACAAACATCAAACGGATTTTGATTATGTTGACAATCGTAAAATTCTACTTGACAATAGTGTTGCATTATTATAAATTTGTGTCAGATGTGGCGAGGAATGATTCCTTTTGGCGAAAACTAAAAGAACCTCTGCGAAAAATAGAAGATAAAGGTAGATTCTAAAATAGCCTTAGAGCAGAACGGTATTTTCATATTGTAGCGGTCAAGAGGACAGCGTACCATCAGAGACCGTCCCTAAAGGGACTAGCAGACAGGGCCCGGTTTCTTGAGAACATCATTAGTAGTCTATCACTACATTATCAACTATGTCCTTGGTTAAGAAAGAAAACAAATATCTTTAAACACTAGATCGGAGACGGTCATGTTCATGGCTTGTTCCAGGCTAGCGCTAGCCCTGTTTACATCTCCACAGTTGCCAATTCACATATGCATTGTTAATTCTACATGTGCTAAAATTTGCAGGACCGTCTCCGACATAGCGTTCTCCTGAAAACAGATAGTTACAGCCAAGTACAAAAGCAGAAAAACAAAGGCAAAATAGTTAGACGAGCATATCAAAATGCAGGTGGTTTCTTAACTTTTAGCTAGTTAAGAATCAAAATTATTTAATTAGATCGAAAGTATTTAAGCTGTGCGATGTTAATCGGCTTTTTATTTTATGGTGCCATTCTATAGTTAAACTTAACCGATTTTGTGTTGGTTGTGGATTCACAGAGGCTCACAAACAACTTAAAAATAGGTTGCCAGGCAACGAAAAATACGCCCACACAGCAGCCATAGAATGGTGATATAATCAAACTTTTTTTTTAAATCAGATAATAATTGTGACCTCCAGAGGGACCACAGGCTAAAAATGGTGATTTTTTGTACAATCAGGGGACATAATTCAGGTAGTTATGATCCGATGGGCGCAAATATCAAAAGGAACCAAGATCAGTGGGTTTTAAACATACATGTCAAGTTTCATCAAAATCGGTTCAAAATTGTAACCTCTATAAGGTCCACAACCTTGATATAACATATTTTCACACTATTCGCGTACAAACGGCGGCCATTTTGTCCGTCAATTTTGGTCCGATGTTCACGAAATTCATACTCAACCTTCATAACCATAGAATGGTGATATAATCAAACGTTTTTTTTAAATCGGATAACAATTTTGACCTCCAGAGGGACCACACGCTAAAAAGGGCGATTTTTCGGACAATCAGGGGCCATACATCAGGAAGTTATGATCCCATGGGCGCAAATATCGAAAGGAACCAAGATCTTTGGGTTATAAACATACATGTCCACTATGTCCAGTTTCATCAAAATCGGTTCAAAATTGTGACCTCTATAAGGTCCACAACCTTGATATAACATATTTTCACACTATTCGCGTACAAACGGCGGCCATTTTGTCCGTCAATTTTGGTCCGATTTTCACGAAATTCGAACTCAACCTTCATAACCATGGAACGGTGATATAATCAAACGTTTTTTTAAATCGGGTAACAATTGTGACCTCCAGAGGGACAACAAGCTAAAAGGGGCGATTTTTCGGACAATCAGAGGCCATAATTCAGGAAGTTACGATCCGAATGGCGCAAATATCGAAAGGAACCAAGATCTTTGGGTTATAAACATGCATTTCAAGTTTCATCCAAATCGGTTCAAAATTGTGACCTCTACACTGTTTACAAGCTAAAAAACGTGATTTTTCGTACAATCAGGGTCATAACCCATGAAGTTACAGTCCGATACATGCCAATATCGAAAGGAACCGAGATCTTAGGGTGATAAACCTATATTTTAAGTTTCATTGAAATCGGATAAAAATTGTGACCTGTAGACTGTTCACAAACAATTGTGGACAGACAGGGGCGACGACAATATACGTCCACATAAAAATGTGGGCGTATAATAAAAATTTAAATGCATAGCATTCACTTATGGGCATAACAGATCAGTCGATATCAATTCAGCAATTTATTTTGATTCAAATCAAAGAGTTATTTTAACAATGAGTAGCTAACCGATATATTAAAACAGTAGAATCTGTATTCAACAGCCACATCAGGGAACTGGTTAGGTCTGGTACCAAGTAGAATGTTTTACATCGATGCAGCAGAAGCAACATTTAAAACCCCCAAGTTTATATTATTCTATGTTTTGGCGGTTTGTTTTTAACGCTTCAATTTCTAATTCTATAATGCACCCAACACCGCCAAGAAATATTAACGGGTGAGCAGCACTTGCACATCTGTATAAAATCTTCAAATCGATTATATATATCAAATCGTTATAATAAGTACCGATTTGTAAACTTTAAATGGTATAGACCAATAAACTTTACTTTTAGCGCAATACGTTTATTGTAGTAAGATTACTCAATATGGGCGATCAGATAAGGAGTTGGAAGTTCACAATAACGAGAGTTTGGTGAAAATTTCTGTCAAATAGGTCGCTCGTTGGTACGACTTTCCAGGGGTTTTTTTTAATATAATCACCAATGCGTGTTGAGTAGCAGATCGGATTCCAATCCAGTAAATATCACAGGCTTTCGATAACATCGAGAGTTGGGTATGGTCTGGATAAGTTAATAGATTCTTATTGATCATTTAGATAATATTTCAGGCCCAAAGAAAGACCTGCAATAGGCAGATTTAGCTCTTGCATAAAATGTATGTTTAAAGCATTGTTACATGTTTTCATTTTAATTCATTGCCATTTGTGTCAAAAACCGTTTAAAAATATTTCATTTGTACAATCAACAATATTTCACAGCAACTATAATACAAATTCATCCCCATACTGCCGTCGGGGTTTTCATAACTGGTGGAGATGGAATAAAAGAACTACCCCGACGCCTGTCGCCGTATTTGAAAGGATTATTGGCACTGTATCCGGGTGGTTTTTGGGGCATCATAGCTTCGAAGGGAATGGGGTTGCTTCCAATATTTAGGGCAATTTGGTAATTAGGTGGTGGTGGTAGGCCACCATTGTTCGGAGTATTAATATTTTTAATATTCATACTGGTTGCAGGGATGTCCGCGCCGTAATTTCTTGGATTGCCAGCTCCATAATATGGAATCCTAGCCGCAAAACTGGGATTCATTTGGGGAGGCTGATTGTTTCTAAAGTTATTTGGAGCTCTGTGCGACATGAACCCGGGTGGTGCTCGGCCATGATAAGGATTTCCACCAACTTGAAATGGAGGCCTGATTGCCACGTTTCTAGGATTAGGATAAGTAAGACGATTATTCATAGCATAATTTGGATTGTTCATTCCATTATTTGGTATACCGCCGGGAGGGCTGTTCATTCCATTCGGATAGCCCACATGAGGATTATTCATAGCATAATTTGGATTGTTCATTCCATTATTTGGTATACCGCCTGGAGGGCTGTTCATTCCATTCGGGTTGACCGCATGAGGATTGTTCATTGCGAAATTGGGATTGCCTGTTGGAGGTCTGTTCATTACAAAATTTGCTGGAGGACTGTTTATTCCATTATTTGGGCTGCCAACTGGAGGGCGGTTCATTGGAAAATTTGGGTTTCCTGCTGGCGCACTGTTCATTGGAAAATTTGAGTTTCCTGCTGGCGGACTGTTCATTGGAAAATTTGGGTTTCCTGCTGGCGGATTGTTCATGGCATAATTTGGATTACCCATTGGGCGGTTGTTGGTCCCATAATTTTGAACGGGCGTTAGACTTCTTGCGCCATATTGCTGACGGGGGTTGGTAACAACCTGGCTAGTAGGTATAATATAGCCATCACTGTTGAGGGCGTGGCCAGGTGGTACTGGAGTGCGGTAGGTAGGTTCATGCGTCTCGTGGAATGGTTCGCTTGGCAATTCAACTGGATCTGCTATACCAAACGCTTGGTTTACTTCTGTAATTAACATAACATCATAATAAAAGTACACAGTAGGGGGCAAAATAATAGGGATATCGTGCTACTAATTTCGTTCAGCGACGACGCATCCATAACCAAAGCCTTTCACGCGATTATATGTCTTTAACCAGGCTTTTATTGACCTGCACTAATAAAGAAAGATACATCATGGGACCGAGAGTAAGTCGAATAAACCACTATAAAATAATACCGAATGCAGTTGGACCGGGCATGCTAGTAACGTATACAAGGATCTATTCAGCATGTCCTTATAAAACCGTATAAATACATGGGTGACGAAAGGAAGGGTAACCTGTGCCCTTTGGATCATAAGTCTTGTCATTAAGTCAAGTAGCGTGGTTTCGATTACCCGCTTGTACGCACCAAGGAGTAGTGTCGCATGTCCATCCGGGTCCTCCGGTTTTCTCCCACTGCTAACGACCCCTGTGCCCAAACGAATTCGTGAAAAAATGGATTCATATGTTAGTTCCTGACTTACCTAGCTTGTGAAACTCTCTCTCGTCTAATCGTAGGAACATTCTTAAAGACATAACCGGTCCTAGACCCAACAAAGAGTCAGTATCCAGTAAAGTATTATAGTAAATTGTGAGTATTATTTTACCTGAGTTATGATGGTACTGCACTGTACCTTGGTGCTGGTAGGCGGAGTACAGGGCTTTCGCAGAATCATTCAACAAGGACATTATTAAAACCATTAATACCAACACTTTCATTTTTACCTACCAAACAAAACTGGAAAATACAAAGTAAAAAAGGTTTTAGAATGACTACGAAACAAAACAATAGAAAAAGTGTTAAATGAACATTACCATTTACACCACAACAAAAATCCTTCTGATACTTACTATAAGATACATTTTACCGTCCATATGCACCCTCAAGATAAATCAGTCTTGTACTTCAACTTGGACTAACAATAAACACACTTATCCAATCGCGGCTTGTCCCAGAGAGAAGTTAATAGTTTGTTTATCTCAGGGAATACTCGTCAGTCATTTTGAGCATCACGTGATGTATCCTTCCGCTGGTCGCTTTGAAAGCGTATTTTACGCTCATATCGCCGAATTACTGACACTGCGTACTAACAAAATTTCCCGGTAAATCAGCAAATCGGCTGTTTCGAATGAAAGTTTGATGCCAATATGTGGAAAAGGTTCCAAGGATCATTAATATTTAACTAATGCGACGAACCGATGCCTACTTCTCCAGATCGCGTTTAACAAATCCAGCTAATCATGGGCCCCAGGGGGAGCTTAGGAACCGCATGTAGACTAGGTAATCTTCTGTATGAGAACCAAGAGTGCCCACTGGTCTATGTTATGTAATTTGTACTAGCGATAGATAAACACACGGAACGCAACCCAGTTTTTATGACGTCAATTTGCTCTATTGATAGATACACACACTGATCGCGACTAAGTGTTTATAACGTTAATTTTTTATTGGCGATAGTTACACTCACTGAACGCGACTAGTGAAAAATAAACCTTTGAAAATTTCAAATTAATTATGCTGGGCCATGTTATGACTTTTTGAGGAGGTAGCATAGACTGTTTATTAAAATAGAGTAGCAACCCCTACAGCCAGAGAAGACAGACGAACTCCTTCGTGGTGGTAGACAAAATTATTGTAAAACGTTTCGGACTAAGGTGTCCTTCATCCGAGACCGTTTTATATTGTGGCCATAGTACTCGACATCCATTTAATCGTTAAATTTTTAGATCTCGTGGTTGTCCTCAATCCATTTAAATATCAGCCATCCAATTGCCTAGAGTGTTGATTTGAGTCGTATTATGTGAATTACTCTCTAAATCGTAATTTATATCAAATTCGAACAAAGAAACATCGACCTGCGGTTGACAGATTTAATTCTTCGGTAATGTATCTTTGAATGGTGATTTACAACACTGTAGGGGCTGCCATCTGATGCCGCAATGTTAAAAAGCTGCAGAGACCCTTTACCGCCGACTTATGTACAAACAAATAGATAAGTGTCTGGAACGCAAAGTGTTACGAAAATATTAATTTATTATGAAATGGGTAATTGAGACTTTGTTTTTTTTTATCGTACCGACATTAGTAATGATGTTCGAGGCTAGGAGGAAATTTAAATCTCTAAAATCTCGGATCAGACTGGATCAATTTGACTGAATTGTTCATTAAATTCCCTTTACATTTTCTAGTTTTTAACTATTATAGTGAGAACTGTCAGCTCTTTATCTAATCTTCAATAATGTATTTTTAATTAACCGTAAAAAAGAATTTAGGCATCTTGGAAATGGCTTTCACTGTTTATCCACGAATGGTGTCATTTGTGGGACAGATTGGTAACCTAAATAGTCACGGGTTTTCCGACTGTATCACATTATGAATAAAACAAGAGATATCCCCTCTCGTAACTGAAGGACTTCTGACGTCAAAGTGCTGCCTAGATCAGTTATGTCTCTAAACGACGTCGTTTCCGATCTCCAAATACCGTGGTTTATATCGGTTCCAGGGTTACGGAATCTATTTGTTGTAATATAATATAATATATTACGTTGTCAGTCTTGCTGGATCGAAAGACAGGGATTCACCGCTGTACATGTTAGAACGTAAAGGAACCCTTGACAGCAGGGTGGTTTGCATGCAAATTTTCCTGCACAGCATGGGATATACCACTTTCATTAGCCCCATCGGTGCAGGAAGATGTGACGTAAAACCTCGTATCACATTTAACACCTATGTGTTACGACCAGTCAGTATAATGTAAAACCCGTGTGTTGCGACCGCAGACAGCATAATTTAATCCCAATAATAATGTCTATTTAGAAACGGGATGTGCAATTGTCGAAATCGACTGCACTCGAAAGGTTGGCAAACTTGTTATATGGGCACCACTTTGTGGTCTCGGGCTGTTCGTACAACCAGGAAACATTGGGCTAGCTGAACAAAAACCACTGCTGAAAAGAGGTGTCTTTTTCAACAAATTGATGAATGGGTCAACCTAGTCGGTGAAGGGCCCGGGCCTGTTTTAAGATTCACCTTGCGACTAACGTCACCCACGAAAACACATTTATGACAAATGGGAAAAACTAAAAGCCATTACCTGTCTCACCTATTTGAATTATTATTCCACAAAAAATATAATAATCACCAATGGATATCCAAGTATCAGCAAGGGGATATCCAGGTTGTCAATCTACAGGATTTTTATGAGAAAAATCTAAATCCAGAATTTTACATGAATGTTAATCCTGACAACGTCTGTACCCCATCTAATATATTCTCGGCCGTACATACCCGTGACAAAAAATAGTTAAACCGACGTTGTTTAGCATAAAGAGCTGCATTGCACGAGTCTCAAATTGTAAATTCGTGTAATAAAAATGTTTCTTGTTGTCATAATCACTCGTAATTTTTGACACCTAGGTAGCTCGTGGTGGAAATGTAACAAATGGGACACAACATATATGAACTTTATACTTTAAAAAAATTAAAATGTTTATTTTTAGTTATCCCCTGGACAGCAACGCAATGAAATAAATAAATGAGGCTAAGTTTTAAATTAACTTCTGTAATTTCTTCTAATGTGTATAAATAAACGGATAAAATGGGACTTGGCAGGTAGAACTTGAAGGGATTCGGTGGGTGTCGCGGGAAATCCGTATCAAATGCAAAGACAAAATAGAGCGTAGTTAGCTACGAAACAAGGAGTTGTATCGCCTGTTCAACCTCGTGTGTTTTCTTCGGGTCACCCGGTTTCCTCTCACTGCCAAAGACCCCTAGGCACAAGCAAATTATCGAAATGGCCTAGTTTGTGTCGAGTGGGCGTTAAACCCCATTTCTCTCTTTCTCCAAATATGTTTTGTTGATCAACAAAACTTTATTTGAGATGTTAGTAAGAATTCAAAATGGTTGACATTTATGATATATGTGATGGATTAATGCTCATTTTCCTGGTTAATTCTACTTTATCATGTGACTCGTTTGCATATTTCATTTTATCGTTTGTGGATAGAGAAATGGGGTTTAACGTCCACTCGACAATAACTAGGTCATTTAATGATTAACATATGGTTTAATTTTATTTCAATAATTCGCATGCGCGTAGGGGTCTTTAGCAGTTGGAGGAAACCGGAGAAAACCCACGAGGCTGGGCGACTCTATCGTTTTTGGTGATATACTTTATGATACAGTTGGTTTTAACGTTCTAGTTCCTTACTACAGCTGAGTTAATACAGACTAGTGTACATTAAGAGACATTTTACCTCGTCAGAGGCACTACGGTCAACTATGTTATGGAATTCCAACTGCCACGGTTGTTTTTCGTGTACATGGGTCAAGGGGGAAACCACGCCGAAAACTTACGGTTTGGTTTAAGATTTCGAAACAAGACGAAATATACGGTGTCTTTACACCAGTGATAGAACATTAAATGTCAACAATATTCCACTATAAGGGTCTACTTTAAAGTTTACGCCCATTTTTATCGCTTTAAGATTCTACCTTGCATATTTTTGTCCCTTTAGGTCCTTTTATTTACACTGGTATATATTGTCGAAAAGTTCACGAGATGGTAAATCACACCCTCGGTACCCAGCGTGGTCTGATTCCATTCTACTCCACAATACCCTGGCTTCATCCATTAATTTCTATCATCCAAACAAATATGTTGAAGACTACGGGGTTCAGGGTGATTGAGACTAATCCAAAAGGTTCCATTGCCCATACGTACCGGGTTTTTGTTTATGTGGTAGATTATCCAGTAATTTTTGTCCAAAATTAACCTCGTGGGTTTCCTCCGGGCACTCCGGTTTCCTCCCACTGCTAAAGACCCCTATGCGCAAGCGAATTATTGAAATAAAATTTTTTAAAAACATGTTAGTCCCGAAATGACCTAGTTTGTGTTGAGTGGACGTTAAACCCTATGCCTCTTTTGTCCAAAATTGACAACTTCCCCAGACGAGGGGGTTCTTGGTGACCGAGACTACATCTATCGAGAGACTCGTATTCAAATTGTCTGTACTTGATGATTGTGCTATTGACCAATAGCCATAGGCTTTATAGCATAATGTCAATGACTTGTTACTGACATAAAGACATCTTTCCCATGTGAATTCGTTCACGTAATCCAGCGTGCACACAGGGACCCCTGAACGAATAGGCAACCAAGACGCGACTCTGACATAATATCTTTTAATAAAGAACGTTAAGGGGGATCATAACCATACAAATTGTTTTAGGAATAAAAGAAGTTTGTGTCAATTACAAAGACACACGCGTTTTCCCGAACGACCTTGAAATAATGTATGGTTCCCTAACCTCCAATCGTAAGATGTATTGTCAGTAAAACTGAAATAAAATGGGGTATAACGTCCAACTGTCCTGCTCGGACTTGGCTAATTTTTGTTGCCCGGACAGCGACATTCCGGACTACTCTTATATCGAATTCCAACTGCCAAAGGATCTTTAACGTGCACGTCAATGTATACATAGGACCTCGATTTTTAGTCCTAATATCTGCGCTCGCAATAGAGTAATTTGAATGAAATTTTCAAATTATTCATTTTAAATTCTCTTTCAAACTATTATAGTAAGAATGGCTAGTTCTTTATCTAAATCTTACATAATGTGGTGTCTTTAAATAATCTGATTTGACCGGGGTGGGGCCAATAATGCTACTTCCCCATTAAAGAGAGAACAATGAGGTTTAGCGTCCATTTGACACAAACTAAGACATTTCGGGAGTAAAATATGGTGCATTTTCATATCAATAATTCGCTTGCGCATAGGGAGGAAACAGAGGACCCAAAGAAAACCGACGAGGTTGGACAGGTGACCCTCAAGTACAACCGGGGAATCGAAACCACACCAACTCACTCAATAACAGACCATATGATACAGCGCACATGAGCTAACCATTCGCTTCCCCCCCCCCACTCAATGACAGACCTTATGGTGCAGCTAACACTTCCACCATTTTCCCTCTCTCTGGCAAAGGCCACGGGTTGATTCTAGAAAACATACTGTTTTTAGTGTAAATAGCTTTTATTAGATTAGAGCAAACAGACGATAGCCATTACGTAAAATCACTATGACAACAACATTCCTCACGCCGAGAGGGGTTCACTATTGAGCTGCAACAAGAAATACTATTAATATGGGTATCAATAAACCTAACCCTAGATATCGGTAGACTATCAATAACCCTAACCATAGATATCGGTAGACTAATAAGCCCTAACTCTAGTAATAAATACGTGTGGACTAATGAACCCGCGGACTGGTGAGCATCCCACGCCATCACTATTGTTTTCCATAGTATATTAAATAAAGTCATACTATAATTTACAGCTAGTTAAACGACGGATTTTAGTGATTCCTGTAACCACTTTTTATACGTACAGACTTGTATGATTTAATAGCAAAGCATTTCATTATTAAAATGCCGAATAGTTCACATGTGAACGGTATCAGTTTCACTGAATACCAGCAGCTTTATAATGAACCAGTTCTAATTCAAGGGATCTAACCAATTCAGCTGAGATTATCAGTATTCACCACAACCATCTAGATCTAGGTAGTGCTATTTGGTAAGGGTTATAATCTCTTCTCGTAGGGTAATGGTTAAAACCTCTTCTCTTGTGAAGGCTGTTATAGTTTCTGGTATTCATCTGGGGATAAAACTGGGTACTGAAGAAGTAATTCTGGGGCTGTGCTATTTGATACGGGTTATATCGGTTTCTCGAGTTTTGGTAGTTATAGATTGGGTAAGCCAGGCGAGGGTAGTTGTAATTGTGGCTGTTTGCCGACTGTGGTAGACCGAAAAAATCCGACTCTGTCTCTGAAATTAAATTTAAAAAAAAAGATAACATACACTAAAAACTTAAAAGATACATTGTGGAAGATTAGATAACGGGTTGGCAGCGGAAGGTCGCACCAGAGGTCATACGAGTGGTTTTTGACCTTATAACGGTACATTTGATAAACCAATCAACTGTTATCCAGTGGGTTTTCTACAGTTCCGTGCACCGCACACCAACCACTCACCGTAACAGACCGTTTTATTTGCAAATCCCTCACGTCATCCAGAAGGCCGGTTATAAAACAACTCTTCCCGATCCTAGTGTAGTAACGACAAGTAAAACTAAATTTCGAATTATAAAAAAACGAAACGAAATGGGACATGTGTTATAATCAGATTACATTATTTACCTACGTCGGAAGTAAAATATATGCCTTACATCACTTACCTTCATTAATTGCTGGCGGCATTGGTAACAGCAACTAAAATTAGCAACAGTACCAATTTCATGGTTACCTGAAATGATAATTATTAGAGGAACTACATTTATAAGGTAGAAAACTCTGAAAATTAATCTATATGGAAAGCAGTGACGCCCAATTTCATTGTGGAATAGTGAGTTATTTAAATGTACAACCAACCCTGTGATTAAGCGGCAGACAAAGCCGTTGGCAGAAGAACCAAGAATTTGATAAATGGACAAGTAACCCCCCAAAAATAAATCTGTAAATAGACCTTCCCTCAATTAAGTAACATGACAAACAAGTCTGTTGAAAATACATTTCTACCGCACGAGGTAGTTTTTCTCTAATTAAAATGTTTTGAGGGTAATTTGAAGCAAACGTTTGATAGATACATGAGTTTAATTTTCTTTTTATTCCAAAGTGTAGATATTGTACGTGGAAATGTATCTTTAAAATATCACGACTACTTGTTCATCGGGTTAACGCGTTACAATCATACAATATTAGGGTGAATTCGGGCTTGTATGTTTTTTGATGGTTGCGCATAAGTCGACTTATTTCGCGTCGTCGGCTTCATGCGCATGTATGTTTTTTGGTGATTGCGCATAAGTCGACTTATTTCGCGTCGTCGGCTTCATGCGCATGTATGTTTTTTGGTGGTTGCGCATAAGTCGACTTATTTCGCGTCGTCGGCTTCATGCGCATGTATGTTTTTTGGTGGTTGCGCATAAGTCGACTTATTTCGCGTCGTCGGCTTCATGCGCATGTATGTTTTTTGGTGGTTGCGCATAAGTCGACTTATTTCGCGTCGTCGGCTTCATGCGCATGTATGTTTTTTGGTGGTTGCGCATAAGTCGACTTATTTCGCGTCTTCGGCTTCATGCGCATGTATGTTTTTTGGTTGCGCATAAGTCGGCTTCATGCGCATGTATGTTTTTGGTGGTTGTGCACAAGTCGACTTATTTCGCGTCGTCGACTTCATGCGCATGTAGAGTTTTGCCAAGTTGGGTTAATTTTTATTGCACTTTGGTAACCCAACTTGTTCCCCGACTACCGCCACGGGGAGGCACTCTACTTGGTACTCATTTATTTTTTTTTGTAGTCTAGTCTTCTAAAAAAGCGAACACTAAACTGTTTTGTTCTTTTTTATTTTTGTTTTTTAAGAATTTTGTTATCGGGGGAAGGTTTAACAAATTTTTTTTTTTTTTTTCAATTTTTTTATTGATGGGCTTTGGCCCACTTAGTCTTCAATATTCTCAGCCTGTCATAGATCTGCTTTGCAGTGAAAGGCTGCAGGATATTGGAGTCCCCCTCCGATGCCAGATTCAGTAACTGTTTTATGACCTTCTGGCACATAAAGAGCTCTCCTCTGATGAGCCGGTCGAAGACACGCTCCATGGCCTGGACATGGAGCGTGGAAAATGCCCGTCGACCGTGGACCGGCACAAAAGAGGAGATGGGCGGGGAGGGGGGGGCAAAGCCGGGGCAGGACCAGGAGGAGTGGATTCGGGAGAGATGCTAGGAGGTGAAGGCTGTTGAGATGTCGCAGAAGGCGGGGAGAGAGTTGGCGACACATACGCCGCAGAGGCATTGCCCTCAGCCGAGGAGTGCTCCTCAGATTCCGACGACAGCCGAAGACCACGCCTCTTGTTAGAAATGAGGACGACGTCGTCTTCTTCGTCAGAAGACGGGAAATGTGGCTGCATCGGAATGGGGAGCGGGTGGGGGGAGGGGGTGTGACATTGCCAATCTCCTCGTCTGTGGGCAACGACTGTGTCGGTGATGCAGCAGGGGCATCAACTCCCTCCTCGCTCTCTTCGTCAGAAGAGATTATCACGCGTCTTTTCCTAGAATGCTTGCTGGTGGAAGCAGCAGCTGCAGAGGTGGTGGCCTGGGGTCGAGGGGCAGCTGCCGGCTCACCTGACGTCTTTGTAGCTGCTGGCTTCTTCCTGGGAAAAGCTGTGGACGTGATGATGTGGGACATCTCAACAGCGCGTTTTCGTATGAGGGGCAATTTATAATAATGGAATTGAGTTTTTTGAGAGTGATTCATCTCAAGGGCCAGGTCGGCGCCCACGTCAGGCCGCTCCGTCAACACCCGAGTCACTGTGGTTTTTCTGATGGCTCGGGATGACGGATTTTGGCCTGCTGGTTTCTTATACCTGACCCTTAAGGTGTTGTTATATGCGGAGCTGGTAATGGGGTTGCCCGCAAAGGATGGTACTGCGGGCACTTGGTCCAGGTTGGGTTGATGAAGCCGCGGAGGGAGTATCATGGCAAATCTGCGCATCTCCTCATACAAGGAGACCGGCACTGGGATGGATGCTGGGGCTCCCTTCGCGGTTTTATGATTTATGATGGTAATGACATAGTTATCCCCCTCCCGAACAGCTCGCAATATACCACCCACACTCATAGTCAAGAGGGCAAAGGTCCTTTGTGCACTAAACAGCAAACTAGATAGGCCAATGTAGGCAACGATATCCCCGTGCAGGCGTACATTGGGGATATCTCTTTGCCCAGCATTGGCCAGAAAGGCCTTTGCCCTCTCAGTTACTGGTGAGTTGGCCAGGATGTCATGCATCTCTGGGGTAAGCAGGTCGTTGGCCATGTCGATTTGGATGCGGTGACGCCGCTTTGCGGCCTGGAAGTTCAGTTTCATCCGCCAACGACCAAATATCTTAACCCAGAGATCATATACTGCCTGGGACATCACCTCGACTTCCCTTTCCAGCAAGAAGCGGAAAAAGAGGAGGAGAGACCCGAGGTACGACTTTACGGTTCCAGGCTGGAACTGGTTGGCTGTCATGACAGGTCGGTACCATCGGGTCTCGAGAAGTCGGGGTGATGCCCAATCATTTAGGGTGTTGTGGAATGACAGGCGGTTCCAGCACGTTGTAACCTGCTTAATGTACTGGTCAACCACCTTGTCAGTCCGCGGCACCCCATGATTAAACTGCACCTCCTCCCTCCAGCTGTCCATAATTGCCTGTGATTCTGGAGTGAGGGAGCCGGTGACAGTGGCAGTATCATCCTGGCCATCCTGGGCCGGTTGAGGTTGAGCGGCAGGGTCGAAAATTGGATGCAGGTGCCGCTCATACTCAACGCTCACCCTTTCCAAGTGATGATATTAATCAAGATGCTGTCCAACCTTCGAAATTCTAGCCTCGCAGCCAGGAAATGGGCAAGGCTTTTTTTTTTATGTACGCTGGATTTGTGGGTGGCCAAGTAGTTGGATACGAAATCATCGGATTTACCATGTACATTCCTTAAATGGCGAGATATCCATACTACTTGGCTCCCACAAATCCGACACTTGACGAGATCTTTACCCATTTCCTGGTTGTTTATTCGAAGATTGTGCCAGCAAAAATCGAAAGTAGGGGAAGAGGATGGGAGGGGGGAAGAATGAATAAATTAAATGAAATAAAATGTGTTTTAGTTTTATGTGTTACACCTTTGAGGCTCCCGTGGGATAATGGAACCCCGCTTTTAGCTTGATTAAAAAATAAATAAAATAAGTGTGTGTTGTAGAGGCTGTTTGCGAGTGTGTGTATGTGTGAAAATTGTGTTGTGAAAAAAATGCAAATGACTATACCCCAAGCTAAAAGCAGGCGAACCAGTTACCCCAGAGAAACTAAAGGCAACTGGCGCGACAATTGCACGTGCATAACTTTTATACCCCCCCCCCCCCCTTTGCACGTGATAGGAAGTGGTAGACGCGATAGTCAGGCCGCAAATTTTTCGACCGAGACTGATCTAGGCCCATGAAATAAAAAAAAAAATTTCATATTGTTACTGCAGAGGGATCGTATCGCCCCTTACATATGTGATAGCTAGAATCCCAAGCTACATTCTGTAAAAGATTTGAAATCGATACGACCACGGGAACGATGCCTGTGAAGGGCAAATACATCGCATCGTGAAGTCACCCAAACACGAGTTTCGGTGATGTCGGGTCATGTGACCAACTCGAGTGACCTACACGAATACTCCCCATTCCACGAGGAGCATGTCGAATCGAGTCGACTCGGAACACGTGATCTTCTGAATGAAATGGCGGCGAACGAAATTTGTTTTAAATGTGAAGCCTGTGAGCTTACCACAGACACGCTAGATGAAATCCAGAACCACAGCTGTAAAGCTCCAATAAATGGTAATGAGAAAGCGAGTAAGGCACCAGTGCAGAGTACAAGTGGGATAGAACAGCATTTTTGGAGCGAGTCGGCAACTAAAGCCATGCTTAACATGCGTTTATCGATGAATAAAGAGTTTCTGAAAGCCCGCGCCCATTCAGTGCTTTGGAAAAAAGTTGTTCAGGCAGTGAAAAAACAAGACTCGGATTTTGAAGCTACAGAAACGCAATGTGTTAACAAGTTCAAGGCAATAAAAAAGCAGTATATCCAATGTGTTGATCATAACAGCAAAACCGGTAATGATCCAATAACCTGTAAATTTTACGATGAGTTTGATGAAGTGTTCGGTACCTCTGACAGTGCAAAACCCCTGTTTACTTTGGCGAATGAAAAGCAAGAACCCCCAGCCCCCAAAAAGTTCAAGTGTATGGCTCCAAGAATCAGGGTAAAAATAATGCAGATACAGAGGACGCCGATACCAGTATTGAACTAGAGAAGGATGATGAGGGTGAAGATGTTCCAGAGCGAAAAAAGCGGATAAGAGGCCAACCCACTGCTGTTCTGAAATGGCTTTCCAATGACCAAGAAGATCAAAAATTGGTTGCCAGGCAACGAAACATACGCCCACACAGCAGCCAAATCGTCCGGGCAGTCAACAAGAGTTGTCGCATATTAAGGAATTATCAGAAAATCATTAGAATTTGTTTGGTTTTTATAATCAAACGGTTTTTTTTTAAATCAGATAATAATTGTGACCTCCAGAGGGACCACAAGCTAAAAGGGTGATTTTTCGTACAATCAGGGGACATAATTCAGGAAGTAATGACCCGATGGGCACAAATATCGAAAGGAACCAAGATCTTTGAGTTATTAACATACATGTGAAGTTTCATCAAAATCGGTTCAAAATTGTGACCTCTATAGGGTCCACAACCTTGATATAACATATTTTCACACTATTCGTGTACAAACGACAGCCATTTTGTCCGTCAATTCTAGTCCGATTTTCACGTAATTCAAACTCTCTCTTCATTACCATGTATCGGTGATATAGTCAAACGTTTTTTAAATCGGATAATAATTTTGACCTCCAGAGGGACCAAAAGCTAACAAAAGCGATTTTTTGGACAATCCGGGGACATAATTCAGGAAGTTATGATCCAATGGGTGCAAATATCGAAAGGAACCAAGATCTTTGGGTTATAAACATACATGTGAAGTTTCATCAAAATCGGTTCAAAATGGTGACCTCTATAAGGTCCACAACCTTTATATAACATATTTTCACACTATTCGCGTACAAATGGCAGCCATTTTGTCCGTCAATTTTTGTCCGATTTTCATGAAATTCGAACTCAACCTTCATAACCATGAAACGGTGATATAATCAAACGTTCTTTTAAATCCGATAACAATTTTGACCTCCAGAGGGACCACAAGCTAAAAAGGGCAATTTTTCGGACAATCAGGGGCCATAATTCAGGAAGTTACGATCCGATGGGCGCAAATATCGATAGGAACCAAGATCTTTGGGTTATAAACATGCATGTCAAGTTTCATCAAAATTGGTTCAAAACTGTGACCTTGATATAACATATTTTCACACTATTCGCGTACAAACGGCGGCCATTTTGTCCGTCAATTTTGGTCCGATTTTCACGAAATTCGAACTCAACCTTCATAACCATGGAACGGTGATATAATCAAACGGTTTTTTAAATCCGATTACAATTTTGAACTCCAGAGGGCCCACAAGCTAAATAAGGCAATTTTTCAGACAATCAGGGGCCATAATTCAGGAAGTTACGATCCGATGGGCGCAAATATCGAAAGGAACCAAGATCTTTGGGTTATAAACATACATGTCAAGTTTCATCAAAATCGGTTCAAAATTGTGACCTCTATAAGGTCCACAACCTTGATATAACATATTTTCACACTATTCGCGTACAAACGGCGGCCATTTTCACGAAATTCGAACTCAACCTTCATAACCATGCAACGGTGACATAATCAAACGATTTTTTAAATCGGATAACAATTGTGACCTCCAGTGGGACCACAAGCTAAAAAGGGCGATTTTTCGGACAATCTGGGGCCATAATTCAGGAAGTTACGATCCGATGGGCGCAAATATCGAAAGGAACCAAGATCTTTGGGATATAAACATACATGTCAAGTTTCATCCAAATCGGTTCAAAATTGTGACCTCTACACTGTTCACAAGCTAAAAAACGTGATTTTTCGTACAATCAAGGGCCATAACCCATGAAGTTACAGTCCGATCGATACATGCCAATATCGAAAGGAACCGAGATCTTATGGTGATAAACCTATATATTAAATTTCATTGAAATCGGATAAAAATTGTGACCTGTAGACTGTTCACAAAAAAATGTGGACGGACAGGGGCGACGACAATATACGTCCACATAAAAATATGGGCGTATAAAAAGAGCAATTCAAACAACGGGAAGACCGAGCTGAAAAACAACATCAGGATAAGTTGGAGCGATTTGATAAGCTCCTCTCACTTTTTGGCAATAAGGATAAGGAATGAACACAAATTGTTGCGATATTCGTCGTACACGTAAAACGATACATAACAAAAACTATAACTGTTTTATTCATATTTTATTTAATGGTCATATGTTCAAAGATTCGTTGAAAAACACTGTATAATTCTTTTATCCATATTTTAAAGTGCCAATCCCGATAACTTTTTGGGGAATAAAACTGCTTAATTTTGTGTTAAAATCCTTTAAAATTCATAACCTAAGGCCCACCGACTAACCCGATATTTGTGATACGCTTGTAAATAACTTAAACCTGACAGTCTTCATCTGGAAATGGAGAACGTTTTATTATACAGTATCTGGATAAAACCAGACTTTTTTCTATAAAAATAATATGCAAGTGAAATTTACCTTTTGTTATCAAGTACAGGGAATGGGTCATTCACTGTATAGACCTCTCAAGAAACATTAATCGATTATCAGGTCACCCAATGAAATAATTGACTCGAAATCTTAAAAGGGTTACGTGTCCGGATAAGCAGTGTTGACGTTCACGTCCAAACGACTCAATATTTTGAGCTGAAATTTTGAGACACGGTAAATACACCATGCCACTATATTTTGGTCCATAAATTTCATAAATACTCGGACTTTAATTTTTGAGACTCTGTTCTTATCGGGATTGTCCCTTTAATGTAATAATTATCATGTTCAAAGATACGTTGAGAACATTGTATAATTGTTCTATTCATATTTTAATTTTCATAATTATCATGTTCAAAGATTTGTTGAAAAACATTGTTCATGTCAGTTGAACAGTGAGTCGTTGACGGTGTTTCTGAATTAGTTGATGTTCCAGTTAGGCCACATAATTGTATTTCGTATCTTAGTGCGTGGATGAAAAATTCACATTTTTGCTAGTTTAGCTTTTTTTTTCAATGTATATTTTATTGTAATATCGGATTTATTACAAAAGTTATAAATAAATGTTTTAAATAAATTCCAAACAAGTTTATTGTGAAGCTCTTTATAAGGCCTGTATTTTCGGAGCAAATTTCAATACAGGATCAACGATTTACGATGGCGACTAAACGGTTTCTCTTCTGATATCCAGCAGCCGCATTGATGAGGACGTTTGGTTGGTGTCCTGGTTCATCACCCAGTACTTATAAATCGATGAATTGATCTAGGTCATCATGAGCCAACACACACATATTGTCGAGTACACAAGCCGAAATGATGAATTCACAGATATGTTGCATCAGCCTGCTCCTATCTCCACACTGATCTGTGAATGGAATGTCTCGGAGTTTTCTAAATCGCCCTTTAAGGTGGCCGATTGCCCTTTCAACCACTTGTCGATCACTAGAGAGATTGTAGTTGAAATTTCTCTGATGGGGTCCATTGTCCTTGAATGGGGGTATTAGCCAGTTTTTCACAGGGTAAGCGGAGTCACCGAGCAAGTGGTCATCATCTTCGAAGATGCGATGGTCCTCCGCCTTTTCATAAATGGGACTATTCCGAAGAACACGGGCATCATGTGCTGACCCTGGATAACCGACAAAAACATCATTAATCATTAACATATCATCAACCACAACTTGTAACACTACTGAGCAGAATTTTTTTCGGTTCAAGTAAGACCGGTCATTGCCAACTGGGTTCGTTATTCTTATATGTGTTCCATCGATAACACCAATGACGCCAGGTATTTTCGTAAATTTCCCTTTTATCTCTCTTCTCCTTTGATTATTCGGCCATTGAATAAACTTATATGATAAAGCTGATTAACTCCTGCTACGTGATGAACAATACTATGCACAGTAGATTTTGACAACTTAAAGTTGAAGGCTATATTTCTCATGCTGCATTGGTTGCTCAAATACCACACAAACACGAGTAGTTGCTTCTTAGGCGGAACTGAATCATAACCTCCACCAACGTAATTAACATCTGGTACCAGATATGCTTCTACTTCTCCCAAAAGTAGCATGAATGTTTCTTTATTTAGTCGGCAATGATACCTAAAATCTTCTTCATTCAAATTAATCACAAGCTCAATGAAACCCTCCACTTTTGGCACACTTGGTCTTTTGGAAATTAATGCAGGAATAATTGGAGCTATGTCACTGTCTTCATAGTCATCATTTTCATTCAATATTTCTTTCAGAAAAGCATAAATTGCAAATCTGTCTATTGGCGCTGTCATTTTGGAATTGGAAATTTACTCGAGAACGTTCGTACGATCAACTCTAGTCCCGAGTGACTCGAGAGCGTTCGGGTAATCAACTCTCGTAACTCGCGAGTTGGAAAACCGAGAGTCAATCGCGTAGAACGCCCGAATTCGAACCCAGACACACCATCGACGATTATAATACGCAAACGAGTTGCCTAAACTTAATGCGCGTGTAATGCTTCGGTCTTCAGTTGCGTGTACGTACTATATGGGGCGATTTGCAATCTGACTGAAACACAGAGTTGTTACATAACCCGCGTGCTGGTTGGTGTGAGGGATAAGCCAATGAAACAGTCTGTTCTGGTTAGTTCTTGTCATGCGATGCACGAAACTGTGGGTATCATACTAGAAACATCAATGTTGATTGGGTAATCAAATCTCTGACGTCATGTGGTTAAAAGCCGCTAACATGACCCCCTACTACTACTACCTGGTGTTTTAACGTCCGCTTCCACAGAAGTGATATCGCAGACAAACATGACCCCTCACGCTATCCCCCACTATAATTGGTCGGATCGCCGTGTAGTAGAGGCCATCGAAAGGATAAAAAAAATGAAATGCAGATCTGCATTTTAACAAGATTGCTTCAGACTATTAAATAAATTATAAAATTGAATTGGAGATGAAACTCAGTCAAAGTATAAAATAATAAAAAACCTCACCTTATTTAGTACTACCACAGATTGTGGCGGTGTTGTCTTTGTAGTTATTTGTCGCCCAACTGCCAGCAAAATCAAACAAGGGTTTCGCTTCTTCCTTTATAGAGTTCATAACAAGTCCGATCTACTGAATTTACGAGGTGTTCGTGGTTAAAATTGATATTTATTACACGAAATCTCATTAATGACAATTTATCGTTTATTTCAATGATTATCTTCATGATTTTTATAACTCTATTTCAGGTAACTTTTATTTTATGCGCCGCAATGGTTTATAAACAATATGTCGGATTTTCACAAAAGAAAAGACTTGAATAATATTAATATTCTTTCGTGAAACTATTTATCATTCCTTCGTATCGTGAATGGTTTGCATCAAAATGAAACCCATTGTCTGTCACGCGAATTCGCCCTCGGGGGAATTTACTAAAAGGAATGTAACTTCTATTATGAATGGTCATTTACTATTACAGGCTGAGTGAACTACTAACAACTTAACCATTTATTACAAACTGAGCGAACTACAAAAAACGGTACCATTTACTACCAACTGCGTGGATTACTAGTTACAACCATTTACGACAAACTGAATGGATTACTAGTAACAACAAACTTTTATTACAAACTTAATGGTCTAGCAATAGCAATCATTTACTACAAACCGAATGGATTACTAGTAACAACAAACGGTCATTTACTACAAAATGAATGGACTAGTAACAGCAATCATTTATTAGAAACAGAATGGATGACTAAAATGGTACCATTTACTACAAACTGAATGAACTACTAAATCGGTGCCATTTGCTACAAACTGAATGAGTGAACTACTAACATCCGAACAATTACTACAACCTGAGTGGACTGTTAACCATTTACTACACACTGGGTACACTGGTAACACAAATTTACTACAAACCGAATTGAACTACTAAACACGGTACCATTTGGTACAAACTGAATGGATTACTAGTACCAACAGCCATTTACTACAAACTGAATGAACTAAACAGGATACCATTTACTACAAACTGAATGAATTACTAGTAACAAACAGCCATTTACTACAAACTGAATTAACTACTAATAACAACCACTTATTACAAACTGAATGGATTACCAATAACAATCATTTACTACAAACTGAATAGATTACTAAAATGGTACCATTTACATGAACTACAAACTGAATGAGTTACTAAAACGGTGCCATTTGCTACAAACTGAATGAGTTACTAAAAACGATACCATTTGCTACTAACTGAATGGGTTACTAAAAACTCATTTTCCTTACTCTGTAATGTCACGTAACAAAGTACCAATTATTAAAATTTCCCTCATTTCGAAGTATTATTGTATTAACGTTACGGGTATGTTTTTTACCATACGCGTCACTGTAAAACAATAATGTGGTTAATATTGTTATATGTAACATGGTTTAGGCCGTGTTTTAGATGTGTTGTATGTATATATGTTGATATACACCCATTAATAACATACTTGTCAACATTTTATAAATACAAATTATACAAGTCTTGTCTCGGTGGTCGTAAAAACTTCATATTTATTTATTTAACATTAGTTTAGGGTTTAGTAGCGTAAGACTCTCGATGATGGCTATATCAGATGCTTCATTTTGTTGAATAATCGCTAGCATAAAGTGGCAAAGGAATCATATGGATGGGATTAGTGTGATAACATTGTCCCCTTGTGTCATTTTGCCACCGATTGTCTTCCCTTGTGTCATTTTGTCCCGGTGTCCGCCTTGTGTACATTTGTTC
The DNA here is from genome assembly GCA_948474765.1 of Patella depressa. NCBI lineage: Eukaryota > Metazoa > Mollusca > Gastropoda > Patellidae > Patella > Patella depressa. The sequence goes on from OX419719.1 coordinate 74,813,001, forward strand.
AGGCGGTATCCCCTGTGTCGTTTTATTCACGTCGCCCCCTTGTGTCATTTTGTTCAGTGTTCGGGTGGTCTCCCCTGTACAATTTTGTCTCTCTTGTGGCATTGTGTTCAGGTTGTCTTCCCTTGTGTAATTTTGTCCCGGTTGATCCATTTGTAAATTACACCGTCATTGTGGGTGAACACGTGCTTTCTGATTGCTTTGGGTTGGTCATGTACCACGACACAACCAACCACATTGTTTGCGAGAAGCTGCATGTCGACAATACACAAATTTTGGTTTGGCTTGGTAAATTGTTCAGACAATCAAGCATTTGCATGCAAACTTAAAAATACACTATGGAAGATAAGATAAAGGGATGACAGTTCCTACTATAATAGATAATAACAAGATGATGTAAATGGAATATACTGAAAAATTCAGTGAAATTACCTCAATCTAAGCCAAGAAAATCTTATTTCAAAATCGCTGTAGCCTTGATTGTCATTGTTACCGCTGTCACGATAATTAACAAAGTCTAGATTATCCATTTATTCGTTTAATTATACTTGATATTGGGTAACGATTGAAAACAAAAGTCTCTTCGTGTTGGCTGGGCTTTAGGCTTGATAATTCTTTTGCACTATGCTAGAGCAATATTTAGAAAAGACGCATTTTAAATATTTCTTTAACTTTTTAACTCAACGTAGGTAATAAATGTTTGAAGTGGGATGTTTATGTGGTACTTATTACTTGTCGTATTTGATATTTAAACAATTAATTAACAGAGAAAGTTGTTTTTTTTTCTTGAGACAGATTATAAATCTCGAAGGAAGTAAAAGACATTTTGTCTGCAAAAACAAAATTGTATTCGTATTTAAGCGCTATCAGTAACAATTGTGGGTACTTGGATTGGTAAACAAAATTACTTTTTCGAATTAATTGCATTCGATGTGTTGATTTGTTTTGTGGAATATCAATCTATCGTCGTTCAACATTTTATTTCTTTTAAGCCAATACTTTTTCCGTGAGTCCAATGGAAAATTTTTTGGGTTTGTTTTCTATTTTTTTAAAATCAGAATAAGTAAAACAGATTTGAATGTTTTGATTTGTTTTGTGGGGTGTAAATCTTCCTTTAATATTTTTTTTATGAATTCTGAATGCGAAAGCAATGTTGTACATCCAATTTGGTATTCCATAGTCGACCGTTTAAGGCAAGACTTTTTCCGTTATTCCAATGTGGTGGGCGAAAATTGATCTTTTTAAAAAAAAAAATTATTTTAGAAATCCGAATAGGTATTTCATAATTCAAACAGATTTAAATGTATTTATGCGTATATCACAACATGTTTATAGTAGTATAAGTTATGTAAGCAACAGTCCATTTAATTAGGAGCCACTGTGGCTACGTGAATAAGACGATGGTTCGTTAGTCTGAGGCGTCGCGGGTTCGATCCCTTTTTTGGACCGAGCACACTGCGTCGCGTATGCCGTCTTCATTATTCCTCTTCTTCGTTAAAACACATGTCGTTTCGGGGTGAATTATGCATACAATGTTTTTCTGTGATATAATTTAGCCTATCTCGTTATATTCACCATAATATGTTTGGCGCAATGTAGCCCGGTTGGAGCCACATTTCATTTGGGATTGCGCATGCGTCAGTAGGAATTTCCACCAATTATAATTCGAACCTTCATTACGCTGTAAGCAAACATACATGAATTAAAGTGATCCCTACTAAAGTGAAGTCACTGCCAATAGATTCATTTAACCAGGGCTAGCGGAAAATAGAAATAGTCAACCCCTTTCAATACTCTTACCAGATGATTATAACATATTGGTCTCTTGGTGATTTTAATCTAAATCATCGGAATGTTAAAAAATGTGAAGTCGCCAAGAAATTTCATGGATTCAAAATTGAAGTCTATGTGGTGAGAATTACTAGGCTTTATACGGTCAAATACAAAGAGTTGTTTCCCCTTATACGAAGTCGGGTGTTAATCACTCTCCAATTCCATTCAGTCAGAACATAATGGAATGGAGAGAGATGGAGTTTAACGTCCACTCGATACAAACTAGATTATTTCGGGACTAACATAATTTAATTTTATTTCAAAAATTTGCTTGTGCTGTTGGTAGGACCCGATGAATAACCACTCAGATAGCCAGGCGACCCTACTCCTTGTCACGTACAACCGTGTAATCGAAACCACGCCACTTGACTCAATGACAGACCTTACACTTTAAGGCACTAGACCGCACAAGGCCCAATCCCCTTCCCCTCCAATGGAATTGAGATCAATATCTCGTCATTACATTGCTACGATTATTTTGGAATATGAGAGGTATATTTGTTTTAATTACACTTGGATGACGGGAAGCATGGCATGTTTGGTATTTGGTCAAAGGGGCATCAATAGGTCTTGTTACACATGGCAGCACTCTGGTTTGTTAATTCTACCTGTAATGTGACACGGGTTATACTGCACTGCTCGGATAAAGCTTTTGTCGCGGCAAAGTACAGTTTACCCCCCCCCCCAATGAAACAAAAGGTTTCCAACTGATTCTGGTAGGGTTTTCTTGTACTTTCTAACATACTAAAAGTTTACCTAAGTAGGACCCCCGAAAAAGTGTTTTTTGAAGATGGTGTCAAAAATGGCCACCGAAGCGTCTTAAAATGATCATAACTATGATTTTGATGTCTTTTCCTAGGTTTTGGGGGTAAAGAACACATTAAGATCATTAAAAATGATGTTGGCATATTATATCAAAAATGGCCTCCAAATGACCGCAAGTCCATAACTAATGACTCAAATTCAATGACCTGACTACTTATTTCCCCATAATAACAGAGTGGTCATTAATTGTCAGTTTGTCATTACATACCACACGGGGTTGGGGCGTCTCCTAGTTTATCGCGTGTGCGTGATATTACAAGGCCTGTCATGGAGTCAAGTCGTGTGGGTTTGATTCCCCGATTTGGATCGTCTGTCCAACCTAGTGGGTTTTCCCCGTTTCCTCCAACTGCTAAATATTCCTAGTTTGGGTTCAAGTGGATGTAAAACCCAATTTCTCCCCCTTTCTTATGAAATAAAGCACACGATACAAAACAGAAAATAATCCGGTAACACGACTGAAAATTATCAACTTGTGTTTTCCGTCACGTAGCAAAATGGAGTTTTCTCCCTTGCACACGCTGGGAACCGTGTGGTGTGATAGCAGGCGCATTATTAAAGTCTTCGAACGTCATCGTGGGGATCGTTACTCCCTTCCCCCGCGAGCGGAATATCTAAAAACAATTGCTGTTGAAAACTGGTTCAGTTCCTTTCATTATTTGCAAAGAAATGAAAATTTCGCAACATTCGACATCCTCTCAATACGATCAAAATAGACAAAGATCAAACTAGAAGGAAACTCTATCTGATTAAAACACAGATCCTATTTCGTTTCATTTTGGTAGTTCAAAATTTCGTTTTACTTGTCTTGACTACTCTAGGATCTGGAAGAGTTGTTATATAACCCGCGTTCTTGATGGTTCGAGGGATTTAGCTTTTGCATAATATATGTTTAAATTATTAAATTTAGTAAACAAATCGATTTTCGTCTTGGTAGAGCAAATACAGCAAAGAAAAAAAAGAGAGAGAAATAGAGAGAGAGATGGGGTTTAACGTCCACTCGATACAGACTAGGTCATTTCGGGACTAACATATGGTTTAATTCTATTACAATAATTCACTTGCGCGTAGGGGTCTTTAGCAGTGGGAGGAAACCGGGGAACCCGGAGAAAACCCACAAGGTTGGACAGGCGACCCAAGTCACGTACAACCGGGGATTCGAAACCACGCCAGTTGACTCAGTGACAGGCTTTATGATACAGCACACACGGCAAATACCTCAATGGCACAACTAAATCGTTAGGGTAATTATCAGAATGGGGCCATGGTTATTAATACGTTAGAACTAGAACGATTAAAGGTAGTTCGAGCAGTAATTATATCTCTTAAAGGTCAGCTTCTCCCTACTACAGTATTTTAATTCCCGCCTCGCAGTTTCAACTTTCCCCATCGATATTCAATAGCATAGTTGTCGATATTAGTCAAAATAGAAAATAAAAAAAGGGGCAGCGTCATGTACTGAGAATGTCTTATTGTTATTCACTGGGTTCTGAAAAACGCACAAATATTCGCCCATCAGAGGAGGTAAACTCTGGTTGTATAGTCAGAAACATCTCGGTCTGTACAATTGGTACCGGCAATCTCTGCTAGTACATACGTTTGGTCTCGACAACCCCTGCTAGATCACTTGATCTCGACAATCTATGCCAGTTCACTTGATCTCGGCCATTTTCGCTACTACGTTTGGTCTCCGCAATCTTGGGGGGTTGGGATGGCCTAGTGGTCTAGGGTGCCGCGCTTCGACCTCTAGCTGGCCGGTCACCTGCTAAAGACCCCTACGCTTGATACCGACAATCTGAGCTTATACGTATTTTATTCAATATAATTACATATAGTCATACAATTGTACCGTCTAAAGGATACGAAAACAAGCAACATGCTTATGAATATCGCTTCATAGTAGTTATTTTTAATTGGTGAAAGTGAGAGTACATTTAAGAGCAGTGGGTTGAACATTTATGGTAAATAAATACGAAGAACTATAACAATAAAGAGAAAACAAGTGAAAGTGGGTTGTCAAACATCAATACAAAGGGGTGAATAATTTTACAATTGGCAGTTTCAAATTTGCTTATGTTATCCAGGGAATAAAGGGATCGGATATGATATTGGCATCAGGTAATTTATGTACATCCAACTTAATATCCTAATACGTTTATACGTTTGACCGCAACTAGTGCGCTTGATCTCGGCAAGTTTCATTGGTCTCGGCCGTCTTCGCTAGTACGCTGGGCCTCGACAATCTCAGCTAGTACGTTCTATCCTAATCGATATGAAATTGATATGTCACAATTTCAAAATGGCCGCGATTACGTCATGTGCCAGAATGATGGGTTATTGGTTCATGTAGTACGGTCGGATAGAATCGACCAGCTTATTAGATGGGCCGTATAAACTTAGCACGTGCATTGCATGCCTGTCATCCATGCGTTTCTGACAATTCGTTAATCTCCCATTCGACTATTTTGATACCTCCTGTTGCTAGGATGACGCATGACATTCGACTGGGCCACTTTGGCCACAAAATCGGCGTTTCATCGTAGATACATATACATCCAATTTACAAACGTTACCTGGGTTCTGCGTCATTCAGGATTCGAACCATGGCATTCACGAGGAAAGGGCAATGTCCACGTTTAACTCAACAGACTGAACAGAATATCCATAGTCAGACGTAAATTAGCGAAATAAAGACGCCACTTTGTAAACAACGTCGTTAAACGACTCTAATTAAGAGAAATGTCTTTATAAATTATGAATCTATAATGGGTCTGTAACAAGACCAATATAAATAAACTTAACTTTTCCCCCTCGTGTAAAACTATCATACTAGGTATGTAGGTTTTTATTATAGAACATTGCGGGTTTTTTTAAAATTTTGATAAATTCTGTCATATATGATATACATGTACATGTAGGTAAACTTATCCCAACGATGTCGAGTATAAATCTATAAGGTCTAGATACCGTAAATGTCTGTTTATTGAATAGTAAAATTGATATTTATTACAATTGTAGTATATGTCAGATCGGTGACGTCTGTGTTCTGTTTTGTCTAAAAGGTTTTAGTAATATTTGGTTATAACCGTTTCTCTGTGTTGTGCTATTTAAAATGATCCAGATACGCCATGCTATGGGACAATTTCGTCCAGATCACTGCGCTACGACCAACACCAGCCTCGAGTTCACAAAGCGAGCGCGAGAGAGAAATGGGGTTTAACGTCCACTCGACACATAGTCATTTCGGGACTAACATATGGTTTAATTTTATTTCAATAATTCGCTTGTGCGTAGGGGTGTTTAGCCGTGGGCGAAACCGGAGTAAACCGAAGAGGCTGGACAGGCGACCCTTCTCCTTGCCACGCACAACCGGGAGTTCACAAAGCATTCGGAAACTTAAGTTAAGAATTTTATAATGGTAGGTATTTAGTAAAAATAAGTGAAACAATTTTGATTAAATTTTTAACTTAAGTCTCAGGATGCTTTGTGAACACGTGGCCAGTTCTATGTCCAATTATCAAGGGATCTGTTGCCAGTGGTATTCATTGAAGCTCGGTTTTGAATGAGTAGACACTTTCCTTTCCAGGCTAATTATCAATGGGCAACAGGACGACCAGATAGTCGCACTGGTTGGTCAACTAGCACAATACCTACCGTGCTTCCTTGACTGGAAAAGTCTCTTCGATACATGGGGGATCACGTGGGTAAGGCGCTAGCTCGCTAGCCTGGAGGTCGAATGTTCGATCCCTGCATTGGTCGAGAAAGTTCATCTCGATTTTCTAGCGTGCTTTCCCCTTGTCAGTGATGACAGAACGGAGGGCCTGACAAGGATAGCTGCCTAGTCGTTCGTATGGGACGAAAAACCGAAGTCCCGTTAAATTTCATTTCATTTCTTCGATACATTACATAAACAAAGACCCCTCCCAGGTGCCCTTGTAAATGTTCTTTTAATTCCCAGTTAAATATCGCCATCTTGTTGTACTCGTATATCAACATATTAAACAAAAGTTCATATTTAGAAAACGGTTGTATATTAGAGAAATGTCTAGACGGATGGTTGCTTATTAACCTCATCATTGTACAGATTAAATCTACAAAAAAAAACAGTAATTGGAGTGTATTAAAGGTTCGGCGTCGTCTAGAGAGAATATCATAGGTCGGTGGGGGGGGGGCAGAATTCCTCTACCACAGGGATCAGGTATAGGGTTAGGTTTAGTGGTGGGAAATCCTATGAACTAAGAATTCCTAAGTGACATCCCCAACCGGCCCGACATTGTACACGCATCATTAGCGGTACGTAATCGTAACTCTAGTGTTCGTGTGACCTTCGCGACCGGCCTGAACTCCACCGCAATCGACCCAAGTCTACCTGAATTCCTATCTGACCAGCCTGGACTGCAACCATTCTGAACTTCTCTAAAATCGCCCCCCCCCCCCCCCAATTTGTCAGTAGTCCTCGTGGACCAACCTACAAATTTCCCCAATCAGTCGAAACCGGCCTGAACTTCCCCACAACCGATCGAAAACAATCCCACAACCAGTCTGGGTCCTTCGCAACAACTCTCGACCTGCCTAAACTCCTTCCCAACCTACACTAGAGCCGCCCTGAACTGCTCATCAACCTGCCAGAACCTAGACAACGCCGCAACTGGTTACATTCATCACCGTGTGTTTACTGTAATACAATACCAATCAATGTCTGTGTATTCCTGGTCCAAGTTAATTAATTTACCTTGAAACAGTCAGCAATATATACTACAACGGATCATTATAATCTACCATACAAAAGAAGAATGGCTTCTATAATCGTCTCATGTTCACAATCGACGATAGAACGTCGTGTAACTAATACATCAAACTCATTATAGATTGCTTACAATCCTGTATTACACAATTTCCAGCTTTCTCCCGTAAAAAAGGCACAGATTTATATATACGGCATGATATCCACGAGAAAACAGTACACTTTTATACAAAATTAACAGATTGTTTGAGAGGTCTGGCAATCCGTATCACTAAAGTTCAAACGATGTGGAGTTTCACAAATGATTAAATCTTTTGCTAATCAAGTATAGATCGGACTCGCTGCGTTTTGTTACTTGATGCACGATCCAGGATAGAACTCTTATTACACGACATCAAAGAAGGTCCGTATCGATGGTATCCTTTATCTCGGTGGTCTTTTACTCCTCATGCACGATTGTTCATTACTTAAAGTAGCTAAGTCTCTAACTCAATATCATCGAAAATCTTTGACTTTGAAAACCCGTATTATTTGTCAATTTAAATCAACATTGATGCCGTGATCTTACCCGAAAAAGATGGGATTCTGACATCCATTATCCAATATTTAAGACAAAATAAATATTTTACCATTGGTACACGAATCGTGTATAATAATGCGTTTCAGCCCCAGTTGTAACAACAGACTCGAGGGACAAATTGCACCGAATCAAACGGCGTGAGTAGACTGGAATAACCAGACACTAAAAATTTGCATTCGATTGAGACGACTGGCTTAACTCGCCGAACATAACTTATTTGAAATTAGAGAAAAAACGAAAACCATGTAAATCAGTTTATATACATTCATATCACAGTATTATATGCGTTTCGACCCACTTGTGTCAATTTCTAGGATCCAAATATTAGAGATTTCGCTCCTTTAAGATTATAATTATATAACTCAGATATTTATAGAATCCGGCATCTGTATCGTGTAGAAATAACCGGACATGTAGTTATCAAAACATATTAAGACTCGTCTGAGGCGATAAATCTACGACGTTTTGTATATGAAATGAAATTGGGTTTAATGCCTTACTGTTCTGCTACGAACTGGGCTATTGAAAACGGATAAAAGCCATACAGTGTGCTATGCGGGACATTTTGCCCGGACAGCGCCACTATGGCGTACCCGTATATCGAATTCCTACTATCAAGGGATCTTTAACGTGCACACCAATATGTTCACGGGACGTATTTGTTCGTCCTATTCGAACGACTAGACAGCTTTCCTACATCACTCACAAGGGGGGAGTATATAGACGGTCTGCGTTCTTGTCTCGTCACGTACACTGTTTGTCGGAATCAGTTGTTCGTGATCGCATCTTAACGAAGTTCGCTTGCAGGTATGTGGTTGATCTAGATGAGTAACGCGTGGTTTAATTGGGGTGAGGTGGGGTGGGGTGGGGAGGGGGACTGGGAAGATTTGGTGTATATTTTATCTCTCGTCGCATGTCTCAACTCGTGTTTTTTTTTCATTTTGTACAATGTTCGCTTGTAAGATAAATAATAGGATTGCATGTTTGAAATAATTTGGTTTTTAATTTTTGTTCAGGTGTAAAACTGGCGGCCAGTGGATTTGATTTATTGTAAAGAAATTGTGTTTTTTGTGAAGGGTTTGATTCAGCCGGAAGAATGCAGTGCTGTGTTTATTCATTTGTCCGCCATCATTTGCTAACCCTCGTCCTAGCCCCAACGATGTTTAACGCGGGAGCAATGACCGCGGAGGTAATGTACTAGGCTAACAATAGATGCGGGGAGTAAGGTACTAGGCTAAAAATAGATGCCGGGGTTCCTGATTTTTGTTCGATTTTACGAGATATAGGAATCGTGTCGTGGCAAGTTCAAAACCCATTAAACCAGAACTTTGACCCCTCGCGCACCTTTTGACGGAGTACATCCTTGTATAAATAAACCCATCATAACTAATTCATGTATTAACTAACAAATAACAACCATGGCACGTGTTGTAGAATATATTACGTCACGTCCGGTATGAAAGGCGTAACAGGCATAGAAATATATAAATAGACTATTTATATATTTCTATGGTAATAGGATTTAGGTTACGTGTCTTCTGGGGTCTCGGGTTCATAAAAGGGTTAAAGTTACCCTAACACCATAAGATAAAAGGCAACAAACTCTCAGTTTTAAAGAGATTTTTATTTTATTTTCCTGGCTAATGCAGTGGGTTTTTTTTGTTGCAACGCAGCTCTGAAGTGAAATGAGTGATTTTTTATTTTCACGCCACGCCATGCTGTTTGCTATGAGGGAAATGTTGCCCCGACAGCGGCACTATACGTCCTATTGTCAAGGGTTTTTGTCCGCGCACAGAAACAGCGCCGGAAAATCCCGATGATGTTTATCGAACTACACCAGGATCAAACGAGGGATCTCCTGCCTATTTACTGAGCCACCGCGACATTGTTTTATATAAAGGTATGTCGATGCCATAGTTCTAGAAGGTTGTAAGTGCCACTTATGACCCAAATAGCTTTTTTGCATATGATGACTAATCACATTTAGAGGCTTCTCTATGCAAAGTTTCAGAACTGTAAGGTCGTAACTTTCATAAAAACATTGCTATTAAAATGTTGATATCCTTATTGCGTTATTAAGATTGGAATAGGTTTTCCTCTCATATCTCAAAAACTAAATCCGACAATATTTGACACTTAAGACCTTTTAGAACTATGACATCGATGTATTTATAAATATCAGCTTATAATTACTTATCTTGTTACGTATCTAGGCTTATATACCTATTATTAATTAGCAGTATCCGTATGACATATCCGTGAAATACTTTAATCGATCGGTTTCTAACTGAGAATATCAGTTTTAAAGTTTTTTAAAAAGGTTATCTGGAAGCTGTTAATTAGACAGACTGAACACAAACGTTAAAACTTGATTCAGAAAGTTCTCATCACCTTTTATTATCGGATCTAAAACACGACAAAGTTCGAGTGGAAATTCTTGTACTTCAAAAGACTGGTATCAGATTGTTAGAATAATACGCTCTGATCTTCTTGTCGTTGTTCTTACGTTCTTGTTCTTGTTCTTGTTCCTCTACTAGGAACGAGGTGGTTGGATGCCTGAATGGTTAGCACGGGTGTGCTGTATCATAAAGTCTGTCAATGAGTCAACTGGCATGGTTTCGAATCCCCGGTTGTACGTGACAAGGAGTGTCCAATCTCGTGGGGTTTTTCTCCGGGTCTTATGGTTTCCTCCCACTGCTAAAGACCCCCCTACGCGCAAGCGAATTATTGAAATAAGATTCTTCTTTAGTAGTGTGCAGAATGAAGGGGCCTGACAAGGGACTTACAACTGAGCAATTGAGCCCTTGGCAATTGAAATTCGGCATAAGAGTAGGTCCTAGCACCGCTGTCCGGGAAAATGTCCCTTATAGCACACTGTATGGCGTATTCCCTGTTGGAGCAGAACAAAAGGAAGTAAAACCCCATTTCACTTAATTTGTCTTCGTAAAAGGCCTGTTGCTCTGCTATTTCAAGTGTCATCTTCATGACACTGGGTCTGCGAGTTCCTGGGACAATCGCCCATTGATTAACGTGCCCTAAAATTCCGAGATGGCTGAGAGAGGGGGTGGAGGGTGTTAACGCCCGCTTGACCCAAATTAAGTCGTTTTTCGGGACTTACATATGGTTCAATTTTAGTTCAGTATCTCGCTTGCGCGTAGGGGCTCCGAGGTTGGACAGGCAGAACGTAACGAAACACCTCTGTCCGGAAAACAGTGGCCCTGTAGTACACGGCTTGGCGTATGCTCGTCCTCATTTGGTTCATTCCATGTTTTAAGCCTACATCGATTTGTGATTGTTAACAGTTTGTTTGTGTGTTTTATCCCATGAATTTTATCTCTATTTTAACAAAACATTTAATTGCTGTAGAATTTATCACTAGATTTAATAGCTGTAGATTTTGTTACCTGTGCTTGTTTAACTGTGCTGAAGTCACGTGATTTCTTCCATTTGAGATAGAGCTCAACACATCCAAACCGACGACGCAAATCGAATAGTTGCGTCCATTTTGCGTAGCCTTTGGTCATATTTAAAGAAACCCACCAAATTGTTGGTTGGATGGCTTGTCATTGAGTCAACTGGCGTGATTCCAATTCCTCGGCTGTATGTAATAAGGAGTAGAGTCGTCTGTCTAACCTCGTGAGTTTTCTCCGGGTCCTCCGGTTTCTTCCCTATGCTGAAGACCTCTACGTTAGTCCCGAAATTATCTAGTTTGTTAGTGTGTGTGCCCCCCTCTCTGTCTCTCTCCCTCCCCCTCTCTCGCTCTTTCTCTCTATCCCCTCTCTCTTTTATACACATCATACTTCTCCTCGTTTAAAAGCTGTTATTTCTAAATTAGAAGACCACCAAAATAACGCTTGTTTACTGTAAGTGATCTCATAAAATGATAATTAAATGATGACAGTTATTGGAAATCGACATTTAGTATGCCACATATCACCAGCTTTGAAAAAACACTGTATTTTCTTCCCGGTAGTTACCCTGCTTTTGAAAACCATAGATACGCCGTTATCGTCAAGTCAACCCCGCCTGGTCTATGAAAACCACGAGCACACACACCACTGTTGCAACCCCACGGTGCCACTGTGAACCAAATTGATGTACCTCCAAGCCAGGACATTTTCTAGCGTTTGTATTTTGACTCTTTCTCTCTCTCTGCAGACATTTATTAACATGATAAAACCATAAGCAACTATCGATGCCATCGGATAAGTCCGTTTGGAAGTAAATTAGAACAATTCGGCCATTTAGTGATTTAATTTATAAATGGTGAAGCGATACTAAACCTCGAACAATCTGTACCACATGATGGTTACTATCAATGCACACGTCTTGCTGAACCTTCAAAGGCTAATATTTTCGACCAGAATTAAGTAACTTTAATGAAATTTACTACATATTTATTTTGCATTTTCTATTTTTTAACTATTATAGCAAGAACCAATCTGATTAAAACAAAGATTCTATTTCGTTTCGTTTTTTTTTTTGCTCAAAATTTTGTTTTACTTGTCTTAACAGAGTTGTTATCATTCACGTGTTCTAGATGATATTAGGGATTAGCCAATGAAACGGCCTGTTACGGCGAGATTTTAGCTTGGGTGGATGTAACTAAGGGGAATCCTACAGAAACATGTTAATTGGTTAATTAAATGTCCGACGTCATAGGGTCTAAGACGCCCGCATAACCCTCATGTAGTGTAGGGCATCGAAAGTATAAAAACGGGAACGAAAAACAGATCAGTAGGGGGGTTGGGATGGCCTAGTGGTCTAGAGTGCCGCGCTTCGACCTCTAGCTGGCCGGTCACCTCTGGCTTGCGGCTGTGGTTTCGAGGCCTGGTGTGAGCGTATGTGGCATGGAGATAGGGGCGCCTTCTCAACCTCGTGGGTTTCCTCCGGGCACTCCGGTTTCCTCTCACTACTAAACACCCTACGCGCAAGCGAATTATTGAAATAAAATAAAAGCATATGTTAGTCCCGAAATGACCTAGTTTGTGTTGAGTGGACGTTAAACCCCATTTCTCTCTCTCTCTCTTTATCCAAATCTTACATAATGTATCTTTAAACCAGGGATAAACACTGTAGTTTATTGTCTTTAAAATGCCCGAAGGTTCATGGTGACCGAGTATTCTAGGACGGAAATGACATTTTCTTTTCTTTACAAGCTTCTATAACAATAATATTTTCACAAAGATGATATTAAACATCGGAAACCACATCGAAGGTTATCTGCATTTATATCGTGTCACGGGCTTAAACCGGAAGTGGTTATTGATTGGATAATAATAGATCATTTGTGTTGAATTGACGTTAGAACCGGATTATTTTCTGAGTGTATAATGACGTAGGAGAAATGGGCCTTGATAACAAGACTTGTTTATGATAAATCATTCGTTGTAGATCTATGAAAATTAAAATGTCGAGGAAAGTGACACAGTATTATTTATGTGTGCGGGTTGTTTGATCACTGATTGTTTTGTAAGAACTGTAGAATAATGCATTCACCTGGGTTAGATTTTGCTGTGGTTATAGAGGGAGAGAGAGAGAGAGAGAGAGAACAGAGAGAGAGCGGGGGGTAGCGTTCGTTAGATCATTTCTAGACTATCACTTAGTTCATTTGTATTTCAAAAAGTCCCTTGAGTGCGCGCATGGGTCTGTACCAGTGGGGGGGGGGGGCAGAGGACCCGGAGAAAACCTACGAGGTTGGCAAGGGGAACCTACTCCGTGTGAAGTACAAGCGGGGAATCAAACCCATGCTACTGGACTCAATGACGGACCTTCTGATCCAAAGCCCGCGTGTTTACCATTCGACCATCCAACCCCCTGATCTTCGAGAAAAAACAAGTAAGATTAGCATACGATTTGAACAATTTGGCTTCGATTGATGAAATGTCAAAATTCGAAGATGGTGCTGTACGGAACCTTGTCCATAATATTCTCGTGCCAATTGCTCAACATTGAAGGAATCTTCAACGAATTGTCGTTCCATATTATGTTTTTCTTCCGTGTGTCAATTGGTAAATGCCGCTTAAAGAAGACTCGTGCTTTTTAAATTTGTCGTGACGTGTACATGTATTACAAAGAAACAAGAGAAAACGTCAGACGTTGATTAATGTAGACTCGTGTTGCAGGCTTGAATATAATTATCTAGTGAATAATACATGGTCCATGTCATTTATTATAACTCATATCATTTATATCACGGTCGCCATTTTATTTATTTCTATACTGGTAAATACAAAGAGCACGTTATTATTGTCATTATACCCGGTCCCTTAATTAAATATCTCTCGTATGACTGTAAACTATTACGTAAAACCGTCCGCTAGTTTCATTGTTCTATATTAATATTTGTGACTGCTGTCGTTTGTTTGTCTGGTTGTTAGCGGCAACACTACGGCTGACCCGAGACTGACATTTAATGTATAGGGATAGATCGGACCGAAGAGTAACCTCTAGGTCAGCTGGCGTTGGCTTACTGCTTCCGGTTTCAGAGCTACTGGCACAACCCGGGCAGCGTCCGCGTTATCAGCTAGCATTGTACATTATTGTCGACCCCCGTGTGACGGGGTAGGATACCACCCCTTAGTTTCACAATGTATTTTAATTACGGCCGGCCGATGTGCGTTTGACTAGAATTAATGAATCTGGATCCAATGCGAGCAATACAAACAAAAAAAACAAGAATTTTCTGGGGATTCCTTGTGCACGCAACCTACAACGCTGTAAAACCCATTGTACCTTCTTCGCCATCTACGGTTTACACCCCCCTCCGGGAAATATTTACCCCAATGCTCCCGTATTATACCTAATAAACTGTTGTCATCACAATTGTCGCCACGTCCACATTTCAGTATGGGGCGGACTTGCTAACCAGTAGCGGGGGGGGGGGGGGGGATTTCCCCGAGTTCGTCACCGTATGTTTTCCCTTCCAGAAGTTTTATGATGGGGCTACGATGGGGTCAGACAAGGACACACACGGCATACCCCTTACGTCAATCCCACCCGGCGTTTGAAAACCATGGGCACGACGCTATTACTAACCCCACCCTGCCGTTGAAAATCAATAGTCAACCCTTCCCCGCTTTTGAAAATCACAGGCACGCCAACTTTAACCCGCCGCCTTTGAGAATCCCCATGAACCAAACCAAAAAGTATAACAAACTCACGAATTTCATAAAAACATGTTTAATATAAAGAGTGCATAATGTTATATTTTGATGTCATTCCAATGATAATATTAATATAAATATTGTTTGTGGTCACGTGATTGCCTTTTATTGTATTAAAGATGCATTATGTAGGACTTAGATAAAATGTTTAAAGATACATTATGTAAGATTTAGCTAAAGAGCTGACCCGTTCTTATTGTAATAGTTCAAATATAGATAATGCAAAATGAATACATTGAAACTCACTTTATTCTGAGTGACGTTATCACTGTGACATACTTTGTTTATTATCGAAATAACGGTACTTGACAACCGAGACTATAGTCTCGATTCGTCATTTTTAGATTAAATCATTAAATGGCGACCATGTTTAATCCGTTTAAATCCCAGCCATCCGATGATCTAGAGAGTTTATTATAAGCTTGTCACGTGTATAGATGTCTCAGAGAAAGAGAGATAGCGAAATGGGGTTTAACGACCACTCGACACAAACTAGGTCATTTCGGGACTAACGTATGCTTTGATTTTATTTCAATAATTCACTTGCGCGTAGGGGTCTTTAGCAGTGGGAGGAATAAATGTCTCAATAATAATTTATAGAACATTTGAAACCAAAATAAGAACCTGCGATGGGCAGATTTAGCTCTCTCATAATGCATCTTTAAAATAGAAATCGATAAGAAAAACACCTACATTATTTACCTACATTACAAATTGACAGCTTGTCACGTGGTTCGTATATAAATACTAATCTTAATAACTCATAAAGAACAATAACACTTTTGCTTCAGATGAAAAATGAAAGTGGCGTCTGTTTGATGTGTTCGATCGCAATAAACTTTTCCCTTGACAACGGAATGATATGAAGCATCTTTCTCCTACAATCAAGGCTTTATGAAAGTTCATATATTCATCTGCTGGAGTGCTTTCACAGTATTATTCGCATTTTTATTCCACGTTACATTTAGATTGGAAATTGTTTAGATTGTCGGAGAAAATGGCGTCAATTTATGACGTGATCACGACAACATAATCTGATTGGGTTACGTTGTGTTTACACGTCACACCCATGGACGTCGGTCGTCGGGGATAAGTTAATTACGAACTAGGTTCAGTTTACGACGTAATTAAGACGACATAATTTGATCGGTTGACGTCGTGTTTATAAATCGTTGGAGTGGATTTATTTTTAAAAGTAAAATTCAGTATAAAAATTGTTGGTATTGGGATAATGAATGTTAATAGCCACAGTAATAGTTTTCATCTTCAGCTGAATATCTGTTAACATGCTCTTGGTTGGAGTTTGTCAAATATGAATACACGGTATTAATATGAATACACGGTACAATTTTATGGATACACAATTACTGAGTGTGATATTAAGCGACATTATTTGCTTGATAAAGATGAAAGTATTCTCAGTATTAGACTCGGTAATTGTGTATCCATAAAATTGTACCTTGTGTTAATATGTGCAATTACTAAATGCCAATCAAAGAAGATTAATATAAAAAGTTGTGGCACGTGAATCGTATTGCTCCAAATATGGGAGACCCGAGTGCGCAGATTCAAATGCATGTCTGTGTGGAAAATGGTTGGGAGCGAGTGTGCTGTCTCAAAACACGATTTGCTTATTTAGATGTTAATGGATGTGGTTATCAGAATGCACAGAATGAAAAAAAAACCCATCCACATTACATTAGAGTTATCTGTATCTATATATACACCTTACGACATCACTAAACGATATAATACATTAGTCTCTATCATCCATACAAATATTCTACGAATATTAGTCTGGATGGGTCCTCAAAATTTGACGGAAAATAGGTCATTGTCTGGATTATCCAGTCTTTTAAGTTACCACGTACTGAATCTATCAAAACAGCTCGCTTGTCAACGTCAACGATGACATTCTTTGAAATTTTGTTGTGTAAAGGTTTGAATTGAAATGGTAATTTTCTCTCGTCATGAATCAGACGTATGGCTTCTCACAATCTTCTTAATTCTTCATCGCGATCTAATAATAGATGTGCCAAGTGAATTGTTGGATATATTTCAACCACGCTTTATAGAATCTAGCAAATTCGGCCCGGCTTCATAAGATCTAGCACTTACCGATACTTTCATTGGATACTTTAGCCAAAAGGTTCCATTGCCCAGGCGTAACCAAATGTTTGGTTTTTTATGTGGTAGATTATCCAGTAATTTTCGTCAAAAATTGAGAACCGACCCAGACCCTCCGTGCGTTGAAGACTAGGGGGTTCTGGGTGACAGAGACTAATAATACATCAGATTAACACTATTCGACACGTCATTGTTACCAATAGCAACGATGTCGAACTTCTGGGCAGGATTAAGCTTGCATCGAGTCCCTGGTCGAAAATCAATCGGATTAAAATACAGATGTATATTTCGTTTTGATTTTTTTATTAAATACTTTTGATGGCCTTTGGTACATGAAAATATGATCGGTTGTAGTGGAAGGTTGTGCCAAGGATCATACAAGCGGCTTTTGACCCAATGGGGTCAGACATTTGATTAAAGTTCCAATTTCACTTTTTCTAAGAAAGTCAAAATATAATTATTTCTATGTTTTTTGCTCAAAAGGTTGTCAACTCACTATTATACGATCATGGACAAAATTTTTGGGGGGTTAAAAAGGGTGACACTGGTTGATTGAGGAAATAGTTACTCAATTACCTCCCTTGTTTTCCCATTCTTCTACATGGACGGCCATCTTCAAACGTTTGAATTTGAAGTTGAAAATGATATTTTTCCCAATTTCTCAACTGGCAATAGTGAATTATAGGATTAATAGGATTATTCTTTAACAAGGTAGGACTGTTTATAGGTTCAATCTATTTTGGGGCTTTATTTTAATAAATTTTAAAAATATAACTTAAAAAAATGCTATTGGAACTTTAACCAATCGGCATTGATGTTCTAGTGGGTTACATCGCCGTAACGGACCGTTTCATGGGACAGTCTCTTACATCATATCCAGAACGCGCGTTTTATAACAACTCGTTATGATACTGGTGTAGTAAAGATACGTAAACCGAAATTTTGAACTATAAAAAACGAAACGAAATAGGACCTGTGTTTTAATCAGATAGGATGAAAATGTCACTACATCAACAGAGTGAATATTCCGGCGCACATCCCCTGACTTCCTCACGCTACCTTACACGTGACATATTTAATTATGGTACAAGTTATGGTGTAGAGTATTTTACACGGTGGACGAATAAGACACAATCGCAGCTGCTTGGACCAAATTCTACAGCCATAGTATCTCAAACTGTTTGGGATATAGAATTTAAAATATTTTTATAGCATGACTTCACAACGGGGATTACACAAATATTACAGATGTTAATTCTGACTAGTGATGGTGCAGAATCAGTAAGGGGTTATTGGATAGCGTATCCATGGGTTACGCAAATTTCGCCTTGCAGAAAAACCGTAAAAACGTCTTAAAGCCTCGATAAGTTCAAAAGCTAACAAGTGTATACTTTTTTTACATTTAATGATAATAAACGCGCAATTACATGTATTGACACTATTCAATCAAAGACCCAAGAGTAGATACCATCTTGACACCGATGTTCATGGATAGAACCGGCTTTGATACTGTTTTGATATTGATTATAGAAGCAAATAAGCTGATTTCATTATAAATATATCTGCTGCAAATCGACCAATAGAAAATTTGTATTTATTATTTTTGGATCAAAAGTGAGATATTAAATTATATTGTGTGTGATTTTAACTATACATTTAACATTTGATTGGGTATGACTTTAAACTCTATATTTAACATTTGATTGTGTATTGTTTTAAACTCGATATTTAACCTATGATTGTATATGGTTTTATAGTCTATATTAAATTTTGATTGTATATGGTTTTAAACTCTATATTTAAACTTTGATTGTTTATGGTTTTAAACTCTATATTTAAACTTTGATTGTGTATGGTTTTAAACTCGATATTTGATTGTGTATGGTTTTAAACTCTATATTTAATCTTTGATTGTGTGTGGTTTTAAACTCGATATTTGATTGTGTATGGTTTTAAACTCGATATTTAACCTATGATTGTGTATGGTTTTTATATTTAATTTTATTCGGAATTATCATTGTCGTGGGGGTGGGACGTGGGGGTGATCGAGAATGTCGTCGTTCAGGTGTGAAGTAAGTTGATTATATATGCAATGTTCTGTCATACAAATGAAGACAATATCTACAAAATAACAAAACAATGTTTAGCAAAGAAACAAAAAGAAAATAGAGCTAAATAATAAAATTTAAAATTCATCACAGACGTTGAATATTTTGTTTATTATTCTGGCCTTGCCTGCAATCCACTTCTTCGTTATTAGATAACATTGGCCTGCACTGCACACTGCAATCCACTTCGTTTTAGCGAACCTCCGCCATTTCGTTATAAGCTCGCCCTTGGCTAAGATACAGATGTGGCGTCATCCTTTGATGTTGGCGTACCATTATTTCCAATCGTACATTATCTATACTAGATAAAATATTGGACTCGCGTGACCTATTTCATTGTAAAGCACGTGCGGGATAGTTCCTGTATTTTAAGTCGTCTCGAGCTAAAGACATAAATAGTGGATAATCTATCGGCTTGAATTTAGTCCATTAAAAGAGATCCAGCAAGACTTTTGATTGAAGATGGCGTGTTTTGATTATATTCCATTTGCAACATCTGTAAGTGGGTGCCTTATAATGAATTAAACCATTTTGGGGCTTATATTCCTTTTAAATATTCGCAACATTCTTAGACCTTAACGATCGTCAAATTAGTTAGCTGGGAATCGCAAGGTATGGTTATATAATATTCTATCATCGGATCGTTTACCATGCTCCATCTATCAATCAATCAATTAATCACAAAGACAGTTCGATTTTAGCCGCAGCTTGATTATAAATTCAGACCCACGCATGCTAAGGTAACTAATGTAGTAGTTAGACCGCGGGTAAGGCCAAGATGTCCTTCCTTCATATCACAGTATTATCAGACTCCAGAATCGAAATGATCCTCCTGACCCAGTTTACGATTCAAAATGGCCATTGGCCCCACACCACCCTGCAAACCACCTTCACGCTTATGGGAGTGACCTCGCTGTGCTGTTTCGTATAGTTCCTTCTGCATCATGGCCAGGGATATTTTATTCGCTTGTAGAAAATCTTTCATAGATATCATTTCTCCCGAGTTGCGTCTGTACTCGGAATCGCTATCTCCGTCAACGTCCGTGACGGTTACGGTCGGAGCTTTTCCCCCTTTAGTAAGGTGGCCTGGCGTTATGGCGTTACGACGGCCTGGATTAGGCCTTTGTACACGACAGCGACAGTTCAGTTTTCGTAACATCCAATTTAAAACTTGTTTGATCACAATCGACGTAACATTAAATAAACTATAAATACAGCAACAACCGATAACGATGAAGATGAAGTTTGCAAAACGATATAGGTCGACATTAGCGTATGATTCTCTCTGTGAAACAACGTAATCCCCGAAACCGATAGTTGCAAAAGTCACAAAACAAAAGTAAATGGCTTCGAAATACGTCCATTCTTCAACCGGTTGATACACTGCTGAGGCACACAGTGCCACAATCGATGCTCCAAGTAGTAGAATTAACATCACCCAATACACAGACGGTTTCCACGCATCGAGTTGATCATCGTCGGAAGTCTGACTAGGTCGTCTCCCTTTGTTATTTTTAGTCTCGCTTATCAAGCCCTTTCTTTTCATATCTCGTATATGGATTGCTCGAAGAATGTAAGCTAAGAAAGTAATTATTCGCTCTAAAAACAAATTGAAAAATAGAATAGCTCCGGCACAACCAAAAAATCCATAAAAAATTAAAACTACTTTTCCTCCGATTGTTCTTGGTGTGGTCATACCAAAACCTGAAAAGAGAAAAAAAAATAAGAATGTTAGTTAAAAAGTCAATTTCTAGTAGTAGGTGAAGTAGGACCACACCACACACAATGACGATTTCTTGGTTATTCGGAGTAAGGACAGGTCGATAAGATGGACAGGAGTCAAACTGGCTAAGTAAGTGAGTAAAACTTTCGCTTGCTGGCCTCGAAGCCCCGTGTTCGATCTCTTCTTCGGCCAAGAAACTTTCACCGCCAGTGGTGCAGGAATGACGGTCTAGCATGGTACAACGTATAAACGTTCGGACGGACAAAAATCCGCTGTCCGATGTACACATTGGCGTGCACGTAAAAGATCCCATGGCAGTTGGAATAACACACTGTCTCGCATATGCCCGTCTTTATTAATCCAGTCGGAGCAGAACAGTAGGACGTTAAACCTCATTTTATTTCTATTAGCATTGTAATATATATTGCACTATAAGGGGAATTTTGCTATATTAACCGGGTGGAAACATATAGCTACTGGTTCAATGAAAAATACATAATGAAATATGCTTTTGGGTGGTGATTGAACGGCCATTATGGTGGACTGGCCTCTAACGCCGATGGTTTAATATTCTTATATTATCGATAAATTACCAAAAACAATGGTTTTCTAATAATATTTCGAAATAACACAATTATCATCAATCAACAATGATTTGCTAATATTTCGAAATAAAATAATTAAATACCAGTCAACAATGTCTTGCCGTTTATTGATACTTAGTCAACTATTCATTAGAAATTTTTTTCGTTTACTGGTGTTTCTAGTATTCTCATACACTCACATAATATACAATCAACTACCTACAACAATTATCGTTCATCATGGCAGATTCAATAAAGAGCTGACAGTTCTCAGTAAAGTAGTTTAAAACTAGATAATGTAACGGGAATTTGGTGAAAGTGTCAGACAAATTGGTCCACTCTTAACAGAGATTTTAACGATTGAATTTTTGGCCTCGCCTCGATCATACAATAAAAAAAGATATCCATTTGTTATTTAATCACCAATGAGCGTTGAGTAGCGGATCAGATGTAAGTTAATTAATGTCTAATTAATAATTTATGTAACATTTCGGTCCTAAAGAAATACCTGCAATAGATAGATTTACCTCTTGCATAATGTATGTTTACTGTTTTTGAAGAAGATGAAATACGCCCACATTAATATTGATCTTGTCAATAAACTGAATACAATACTTTACAGTTTATTTAACATACATTATGCAAGAGCTAAATCTGTTGCATGTCTCTCTTTAAGCCTGAAATGTTATCTAAATTATTAATTAGACATTAATTAACTTATCCAGACCATTATCAACCCTCCTGTCAACGCTATAACCTGTGATATTTACTGGATTAAAATCCACAGAAGATTATCAAGTCTCGATGTCAACGCTAGCCTGCGATATTTACTGGATTAAAATCCGGTGTGCTGCTAAACTTTCATTCATGATTTAATCACGAAATGGATAATCGAGACTATGTTTGTTATAGTACCGAAAATTCAATCGATAAAATCTCGGTTCACAGTAGATCAATCTGACTGAGATTTTCAGCAAATTCTCTTTGCATTATCTAGTTTTTAGCTGCGAACTGCCAGCTCTTGATCTAATCTCCCATAATGTAACTTATATATTCATGAATAATATAAATTGAGCATTGTCAGTCCTCGCATACGCCACTAGAGTCACGGTGGCTAAGTGGGTGGGACGCCGGCTCGCTAACCTGGAGGTCGCGTGTTTTCCCCTTCCCATTGGTGCCGTTCCCCTGGCATTATTGATGCCATGCTTTCGATCCCTGCATTGGCTGAGAAAGCTCATCCAGATTTTCCGGTGTGGTTACCCCCGTGTCATTGATGCAGGACGGAGGTCCTGACAAGAACAGCTGTCTAGTCGTCCGGATCGTACGAACAACCGATTGAAGTGCACATAAAAGATCCTTGAGAGTTGGAATTTGATACAAGAGTAGGCCGTAGTGCCACTACCCGGGCAAAATTTGCTTCATAACACACTGTATGGCGTATGCCACGCCTTCATTAACCCAATATAGGAGCAGAAAAGTAGGACGTTTAACCCCATTGTATTTTATTTCAGTAACACAATCTAAAAACTCGCGTAAACCGTTATGGTTCACACGGTACAACCCACGTGTAAATGTTCAGACAGGCTTCTCCAATTGGGTAGAACAAATAGTCGACACCGGCAGCCATATAAAACATGGTTATATAAATACATAATAATAGCAAACCATATAAGGATTTTAATTTCCACGGGGACGTGATTCACGTGAATAATTGGTTTTTGACCTAGGAATATTGGTTGAATTTCAATGATGCAATATGGTAAACAGCAATATGGTTTCAATAAAAATCGACGAAACGGGTTTGAATATGCATCTTCTGTCAGGCTTTGGTGAATATTCATGATACGAAAGATAAGAAGTTGGTTACGTTGAAATGTAGGGCGGACAGCTGCATGTTTGGTAGTATGCTACTTTCAATTTGTCTATCTGTGAACCCCATACTATCTTTTCCGCACGAGGAAGCCACCATGTGTAGTACAAAGCGTTCTACTAAACGAAAATTTGGAAAAGGGTTTGAGTCGGTCTAAGAGACGAAAATTAACATTAAAGTCAATGCGGAAATAATTGGTGATATGTGGCCAATTAATGTCAATGTCCACTAAGCAAACCTCGACAGATTCCGGAATCCTACATCTAGTCTCGGCTGCATGACAGTAAATGATATGTACCTACGCCCATACATTTGCGATGCGGCTACCGGTTTACTGAAACAGAAAAACTTGACGCTATTACAAATAAACAAGACACCATGAGCGCAGCTATGTTTCATCCGGGACCTTTAACGTAGTTCCATTATGGCGGAATTCGTCATACAGCCGAGACTAGATGTAGGTTCCAGAATCTGTCGCGGTTTGCCGAGCGGTCAATATCTTGCCAATCCAGTTATCTCCCTAGCTTACCAACTACGGACAAATATATTGACCAGAACAAGTTTACTGTCTTGTGATAATGAGTCTATACGACTAAAAATGACAACAGTACAATGGTATAAATAACAGTATGTCGATTGCACAGTATTTTCACAGTATATTAAATTTGCTGGTGGTCTCAATCCCATACATGCAACCTGCTGTTCCATATATCGATGTCATAGTTCTGAAAGGTGTTAAAATTTGTTGGATTTAGTTTTTGAGATATGAGAGGAAAACCTATACCATTCTTTATAACGTAATTAGGATATCAACATTTTTAAAAGTAATTTTTTGGTGGAAGTTACGACCTTACAATTCTGAAATTTTGCATAGAAAAGACCCCCCCCCCCAATGCGATTAGTGATCCAACGCGACAAAGCTATTTGGGTCATAAGTGGCACTTACAACCTTCCAGAACTATGGCATCGATATATATAACACTTTTGTCACTGACAGTATAAAATATTTCATAAAATATTTCAGGTTCATTTAGTAATTGAACTGTAAGTGCAAAGCTACTGTCTATTACTGACGGGAGCCACGGTTGGATGAAACCAGAGAACCCGACAAACCCCCACGAGGTTGGACATGCGACCGGGAAATCGAAACACCCTCAATGACAGACCTCAATATACAGCGCGCTCATCATTCGGCCACCCCCACACGGGGCTAATGAAAACGGGCATACGCCATGCAGTGTGCTCTTATTTCGAATTCAAACCGTCAAGGGATCTTTTACGTGCACGCCAATGTGTACGCAGGACCTCGGATTCACATCCCACTCGATCGACTATACGATGTCCCTTGTCAGGCCCACTGTCCGACACCACTGATAAGGAAAACCTCGCCGGAAATCCCGATAAATCTTCTCGTCCATGGAAGCTTTAAGTTACCAAGCCAACGTCCTAATCACTGAGCCACCGTGGCTCCCCTTTTTGAGGTGGAATTGTAGGCTTCTGCAGTACCATTCACAGTACTTCAGTAATTAGTAAGGATGTATAGATCAGTTGTGAAATGAGTGAATGGATTATCAAAAGTTACTGGTAATGTGTTCGATATCTAATTAAAGAAAAGATATATTTGCCGATAGTTAGTCGTACCAGTCGTGGGTTAATTACATTACAACTCATCAAAAAGTCACACAAATGAAATGAAATAGGGTTTAACGTCCTACACTTCTGCTCCTAATCTGGGCTAATGAAGACGGGAAAAAGTCAAACAAAAGGACAAAAGTACAAAATGACTCTGTCATTAACCACCAGTGTCCTTGAACATTTTGTGAAGGATACATATTTCTGTTTAACAAAAATAAGTCAGATTTGTTTCTAGGGCGACACCAAAATTATTAAATCCGAGAAAAAAGTAAATGAAACTTTGATTACTTAAACTACAACTAAGAGTAAACCATAGCGGCGCTGTGAGGGCAAAATTTCCCCCATGCCCGTCTTCCCAGGCCCCATCGGAGCACACCAGTTGGGCGTTAAACCCTATTTTATTCATAGAGGAGGAACCTGGGGAATCTAGGGAGGTATAGGCGACCATACTCCTTGTCACATACAACACCACTTGAACCGACAACGCCAGACCTCATGCTCTCAACGAACTCGTTAAACCCATCCGCGGGATTTTATATAATATATATATCACATATATGATTATATAACCAGTCCACAAATCACACAACAAAAATAGATTTATAAATCTCTTTTTAAGTAATACATTCGGTGTTTGTTGTTATTTTCTCTGGAAACAGGAAAGGTAAAGAGAAAAACGGGGACTAACATATGGTTTAATTTTATTTCAAAAATTCGGTTGCACGTAGGAGTCTTTAGGAGTGTACGGAAACTGGAGGTCTCGGAGAAAATCCATGGGATTGGACAGGCGAGTCTACTCCTTGTCACGTACAACAGGGGATTCCAAACCACGCCATTTGACTCATTGACAGACCTTATGATTCAACGCGCACGCGCTAACCATTCGGCCATCCGATCCCCTGCTGTCAACAGATAAACAGGACTGTAAGATAAATGTCTACCTGAAGATGAGATATTTCTTAGTATTGTCACCATGTGGCCGTTACCATGGTAATTACAGGCGTAATAGTATATAAGTCTCTTAGTTTGGTAGACTAATGACCATTACAATCGGGAGGAAACGTCAGTAAAAAATTACAATGGAGCTGCGTTGTTAATTTGTTCTGTAAACAGGATAATAATTAAAACTATCGCCGTCCATTTTTAGCTTTAATCAATATTCTGGCTAATTTTATATAATTTACATTAAAGGCTGGTTCGCTAGCCTGGAGATCGCGGGTTTGAAATGTTCAATGTTATGAAATGATCTATTTAGTTACATGGCCGCCCTATCCCCAAATTAGTATTTGTTTGTGGTAATGCGGTTCTACTTCGTTTCCAATCTGTAATACCCATAGGGACTCTACTTAAATATACACTATGCAAGAGCTAAATCTGCCTATTGTTGGTCTTAATAATTAATTAAATATTAATTAACATGTCCAAACCATAATCAACTCTCGATCGCATCGCTAGCCTACGAACTTTGGTGGATTGTGATCCGATTTACAGCTTAACTTTCCTTCTCGATATAATTATTAAATGGATAATCGAGACTCTGCTTTTCGCCGTGCCAATTTTATTTATGATGATCGAGGCTAGGCAGATATTTTAATTGCTTAACTTTCGGCTCATAGTGGATCAATTTGACTGAAATTTTCAGAAAAGTGCCTTTATATTATCTCATTATTAACTATTATAGTGGGAACTGCCAACTCGTTAAGTAATCTCCCATAGTGTATCTTTAAGAGAACAGTCGAAATAATTATTATCATTAATAATGAAAATATATCTTTGTACCGTGAAATAATTAGAATTATTAATAATAATAAAAATATTTATAATAGAGTATAATAATTCTCGTTATAATTATATTTTTGATTTAGACCCATATCCTTCACGATGCTAATTTGTTATTTAAAACCCTCGTTGATCAATTCGATACCTAGAACAATTACCGAAAGTTGATGAAATAAATCGTTAAGAAAGCAAATCTACCTGGTTTGACCAGTCGACAGTTGTCTATTTTATATAGTTACTATAGAAACGATGTGGACTGTTTTAGCAACAGTAAAGATTAAACCAAGGTTTTATGAGCAGCCATTGTAACCAGGCACACGATCAATAGCAGGAGTCCTTTGTTTTTGTTCAACGCGATTGTTATTTACTTTGCTTTTCCTACAGGTACGATAATTCTATTTATGGTCTTGTTAAGATCTCTGTTCAGTATACAGTAGACGAACCGAGCATTACGTCATCGACGCCATCTTGAAATTGTTACGTCATGGGAACAATGTCAGTTCTTTAATTGGTGGCGAACGCTAGATCGAAGACGGTCCTATGCATTTTAGCATATATGACGTCATTTGTAGATTTTGGGTTAGTATTAGGGTGAGGGTTAGAACCTGTAGATTTCGCCAAAGTCTCGAGATATAAAAAGGGCTAGCCCTAACCCTAACCCTGGGCCAAGCCTAACCCTTACCTTAACCCACAATTTCTCTCTCTCTCCCTCCCTCTCTCTCTCTCTCTCTCTCTCCCTTGATAGTTAGAATTCGCAATAAGTGTAAGTCGCAGGGCTACCGTTTGGATAAAATGTCTGCCGTAGAACCCTGAATGGCCCCTATTATTCAAGTGGGTGCAGGATTGTTTTTTTTTACCCAATTTCATTGCATTACATTGCCCGTTGTAAATATCCGCCGCTATTGAAGATAGCGAGGACAGCCTTCAAATAAAATGTTGTAGCAGCTGTACTGAACATCTTAAAATAATAAAAATGTCGTAACAACCAGAGAGTGACATTAACGGATGACCTCGATAACCTACTGGGAAATTAGGAATCGCTGGACATTGAGGTCGTCGTAATAATAAAATCTCAGTCCTGCTCACGCTCCATATATGGGTAATTAATAAATTGGTTAACAAACAGACCCAGTCATTATTCCGCGCTCTTGGACACATTTTGGGAGGTTGGTGATATATTTGCTATGGGAGTATTAGTAGTATATGTGCTATAAAATGTGTAGTAAAAAGTTGTATCAGACACCCTATTTTAACATTCTACTTATATCAGTATCAGACACCCTATCTAGTTTTATCAGTATCAGACATCCGTATTACACTATATAGTTATACTAGTATCACACACCCCTATTATACCACCTTATTATAATAGTATCACACACCCTTATTACACTATCTAGTAGTATCAATCGTCCCTATTTTCCTATCTTTTTATAGTAGTATCAGACACCCCTATTATACTATCTAGTTATACTAGTATCACACACCCCTATTATACCACCTTATTATAATTGTATCAGACACCCCTATTACACACCAGTCATTGAACAGTTTATAAAATATGCTGCGAACTAAAAATTGTATGCTAAAAACTTCGTCAAATTAGTTCCCACGAAACACAAAAAATATTAAATCCGTTAAATTTCTTATTAGCAAAAGCATAGTCAGTGTTGTGAGTACAAAAAATGTCATAAAGATATCTTGGACGGTTTATGCTCCGAAATACAAATTTTTCCCATGAATTCCCATGGAAACACAAAAAATGATTAAATCAGAGAAATCCAACTGATAAATTTCGATTTAGGTCATAACATTGAGGTACATGATTACACAACTACTGTCTAAAACTATTTATAGAACATCTACGTCACTTCTCAAATAGAAAAAAAAATGTCCACCTTCACTGAATTTGAATCAGAACAATCGTTTTCCTTACATCGACATAATTATTAAATTGCTCATCATCAGACGTAAAAACTGTAAACATGTATCCTTGGACATGTATCTAAAAACGATTAGCGCTCAATACTTAATCGATTATTTATTGAAAACAATTGCCGTACATATCATTTTCAACATGAGTAAATGTTATAAAGGAAGATTATTCCCCCGGGCGTAGACATAATGAGAGTATAAATAATATTGATGATCACAATTAGTTTCGTAACTCACCGATAAATTAATTTTTAAATATGTTTTTATTTTTGAAAAACAAAAAGGGTTTGTACAAAGATACTGATATAACGATATACTTCGTTATGAAATGAAATGGAGTTTAACGTCCTACTGTTCTGCTCCGAACTGGACTAATAAAGACGGGCGTTAAGAAATGAGTAGTAAGGTCCTCTTGTTCTGCCCCATCTGGGCTAAATGAAGACGGGCATACGCCATACAGTGTGCTATAAAGGATATTTTAACCGGACACCGATGCTATAGCAATCTCTTATATTAATTTCCAACTGCAAGGGGGTCTTTTCATCCCTTCCGAATGACTATACGTTGTTCCATGACAGGCCATCCGCCCTGCACCACAGACAAGAACAGTTTAGGAGCAGAACAGTAGGACGTTAAACCTCATTTAATTTCAATTTCGCTTTTAATTGAATCATAATGGATAAAAGTAGGCTGTTCAAATGAAACCATTTTTTATTGTATCAATAAATCGCGGTCATAGACCCAATTGTTATTCTGTTGGAGTCAAGGTTTAATCTCGTCGACGACTTCTGGACTCGAGATTAGACACGTAAACAACATTATAGAAACTTTTACAGTCGTCTGATAGAAACATGCCATGGTTGCCGCCAACATGCTAGGAGTTCCGCCAATATCGCTGTTACAAATATCTATTCATAACTGTGCTTTTATTTTGAATTACGACTTTCTCTCGATTCCGTCAACATCTTTTTTTATTCTCAAAATGGCGATAGCCTCGGGATTACTTATACATAAACATCAAAGGAGGGAACGTAAATAAAATCTGTAAATAGATGATGAAGAGGAAATTTTGTTTGAAGATGTCAGGGATAAACTTAAAGATACATATGGGAGATTAGATAACGAGTTGGAAGTTCTCACTATAATAGTTAAAAACTAAATAATGTAAAAGCAATTTGCTGAAAATGTCAGTCAAATTGATCCACTATCCCCCCGTCCTGCACCACGAACAGGGGGGAACCACGCCGGATAATGCCAATGAACTTATTATCATAGAACCGTTGTTAACGTCCGAACCACCTGAATGAAAATGGATACATGTCGTAGAGTGAGTCGTGAGGGCAATTTCGCCCTGGTAGAGATGAACGCTAGACCTGTGTGCATCCAGTGACCTTTGATCAAACTAGATGCTTGCAAGGCCATCCGTCCTGTTTTGGTTACGGTTGTACGTGACAAGGCGTACTCTACCCACTGCTAAAGACCCCTACGCGCAAGCGAATTATTGAAATGAAATTAAACCATATGTTAGTCCCGAAATGACCTAGTTTGTGTCGAGTTGGCGTTAAACCCCATTTCTCTCTTTGTTTTGGTTATTGTGTCTGTGACGACCGACTGTCAGAGTGATTTTTCGGGTAACGGAACTAAAAGAGACATCAGTTAGAATTAGCACGCACGTTCTTCGTGTGTATTTGACAGGTTATAATTATGTCTGGATAACCAGGGCTCTAAAGATTCACACAATCAATATCTTTAAAGGTCCACAACCTCTAGTTTCAATCTC
This sequence comes from Patella depressa, assembly GCA_948474765.1. Taxonomy (NCBI): domain Eukaryota; kingdom Metazoa; phylum Mollusca; class Gastropoda; family Patellidae; genus Patella; species Patella depressa. Next base: position 74,843,684 of record OX419719.1, read on the forward strand.
GGAGACGGCCCTGTACATTTTATAACACATATGACGTCATATGTAGATCGTGGGTAAGGTTTGAAAATTTGGGCGAGCGTCCGAGTCCTAATCCTAACGCACAATCCACATTTGACGTCAGGACCGTCTACGATCTAGTGTTCTACTTTAGTCTCTGAAACGAACACGTGTCATTCGATTGTGTTGATCCAAGATAAACCTCGGCCTATAAGAATAGGCTTTAACGTGCACATAAAGGAACCTTGCGCGTAAAAGAGCCCTTGACAGTTGGAATTCGATATAAGAGTAGGCCATAGCGCCGCTGCCCGGGCAAAATTTCCCTCATAGCACACTGTGTGACGTATGCCCGTCTTCCATTAGCCCAGGTTAGGTGCAGAATAGTAGGACGTTAAACCCCATTTCATTTCATTTCATTTCATTTATAATGTAATGTAATGGACAACATGTTATTATGTTTACAACTATCCCTTCTTTAATTATTTGCCACCAAGTAATTGCCGTGGTGATTCATGATATTATCGCTCGCTTCTCATTTTTCTGAATGAGATTTTAATATGGCCATCAGTACAAACAAGGCCAGTTACAGTGCAACTTCGAATTTTGAAGATGCTCACGCCTGGTGCGGGCTCTTGTCAACTCATCCCATGGAGATGGTCAAGTCGTGTACATCCAATGTCACTCGGCATTACTAGACTCACTGTAAACCGTGGTCGACATTTCTATTGCAGCAAACTGTCTAGAATGGTGTGAAATTGAGTTAAAATTCCTGGACTAAGTGGAGATTTTGTTCAAATGGCAGTCATTGTCTAGGTCATAATTTGCCGTAGCTCAATTTCGGCCAACTTATGATATGCTGGACTATAGGAAAATGCAATAGAACGTTTTCTTGCAATTTTTAGGGTTATTCTGCAATTTGACTTTACTAATATATTGTCATAATGCGTCCCACCAATCATGTCATTATGGGCTCCTCCGGGATAAGGCAACGCACAGCAGGGGCGGATCTAGGAATTTTGAAAAGAAGGGGGCGCCGCAAAATGAGGGCACTGACCGCGGAGACGGGGCACGCCGCTGAGAGGGGGTGGGGCCCCCTAAAAAATTATTCGTCATTTCCTTGCCTCTGTAGTCAATTCAAGAGCTATTTGGCTGATATTTGCGTCTAAACGTTCGGAAATCGTAGAAAAAGAGCCTCAAAATCGAGCAAAAAATTTTAAAGCTAGTTGAAAGGCACTTTCAGAAGTAAAAAAAGGACATTGTCGAAAATTAGGGGGGCGCGCGCCCCTTGCGCCCCCCATTGAATCCGCCTCTGCACAGGTCGAGCCGATTTGGACGCCCCCTCTCCTCTCCTCCCCCTCTCCTCCCCACCACTGGTTATTAAGCTAGCGTCCTACTCACTAAGGCACCAAAAAAGATAAAAAAAAAAAACCTAAAACAAATCGGTTAATAAATTTGAACATCACACGTTTAGCTTACCAAACTGAATATAAAACATTTCCCAAGAGACTTTGGATAAGAAAAACTATTTACATAACTGGGGACGTTATGATAAGACCTGATGACTATTTATACATTAATTCGTGATTAATAACTCTTGTCATGCAACAGTGAAACGGATTAATAACATTTGTCATGCAACAGTGGACGCGAGCTCATTTCACTTGCGTATATTCAATCGCAGTCCAGAGCGTTTCTAAATCAAAGATGGCCACCATCCATTAGTGTAAGCACATTTAATCAAGTTACAAATTACTACGAGGATTAATTATAGCCAATCAGAGACAAGCCATCTGTTTAATGCCGACAGTCATTAATAAAAATGGCGGTTACTTTTCTCCCTAGGCAATAGTTCAGAGGATTAAGGAGGAGGTATTCCTCGACAACCAGTGGAATAACTGACCATTTGGTGATAAAGAGATAAACCATATTTATTGCTCGACTTGATAAACGTGGCTTAAGCGACATGAACCAGACACATCTCGGGATAATAATAGGGTTGAATATGGATAATAACAGCTCGACTTTATTGCAATATTAGCATATTCATGTAGACTTATTCATCGTGTATACATTTATTCTACAGATTCTTGCTGGTTTAAACTCAAGAAAATTCCGTGTAGAATTAGTGGTATTCTTGTCCATTTAAAACGAGAATTTCATATTTCTAAGTTATATTTTTAAAATGTAGGCCTATTAAATAAAGCCTTAAAATCGATGATATCTATAAACAGCACCACCTTGTTAAAGAATAATCTTATTAATCCTATAATTCACTATTGCCAGTTGAGAAATTACCAAAAATGTCATTTTCAACTTCAAATTCAAACGTTTGAAGATACCCATTCGGGGGGGGGGGGGGGGGTAATTGTGTTATTGTTACCGGTTTGAGTGACTAAGTGTGGGAAATAATGCATATGATCTTATAATAGTGAGTTGACACAACCTATGGAACAAAGGAAATAGAAAAAATTATATTTTGACTTTCTTAGAAAATATGAAATTCTCGCTTTAACCAGTATAAAATCATATTTTGCCTCGACCGTTTTTTAGGACTTCGAATTTTGACTATTGGTTTGGATTATTCGTACTTGGTTTTATTTTATTAGTGATATTAGAATATTGTTGTTGGCTTAGGTTATTAACATTTTATTTGGGTTTATTATGCAAGAGCTAAATCGTACTAGAACAAGGTTATTTGGGGATGCTGAAATGTTATAGTTATATGAACTAAGGAATGTTATAGTTATATGAACTAAGGAATGTTATTTGAGACAGGGGGTGTACGAGTAGAGGATGAAGATGATATTCTACAACATGGTGTTTGAGTAACGAAGGTTGTGCACGAGGCATGGAATAAAAAATAGAAAACGATGATGATGATGATGATGATGATGATGATGATGAAGGAGCGGATCCTACATTATTACAAAAATGATTTCCCTCTTTAAAAGCTCAATTGGTGTGTATAGAGACGATAATGACAATAAGTTTCCTTATCAGGAATTTCCCCCCCCCCTTTGCAGAAGTTACTAGATCTTCCCCTGTTATGCCATCTTACAAAATGGTGTGTGAGTAACGAGGGTTGGAAGGTTGTGCAGGAGGCAGTGAATGTAGATTGCAAGAGGTCATCACAAATACAAAATGATAATGATGACGATGATGATTACTACGACGACGGAATTGAACCAAATGAAACTGAAAATCAATAGAAATATTCTCGGGTTTTATATGAAGTACGAGAAGAAGTTTTATGGATGTAAAAAAGGCTATAGAAATACACAACAATCACTTGAAGCCGTCTTTAAAAAAAATAGAAAATGGTTCTCATCGATTTGTGGCTCATATCCTGGCCAGCACGGTTTAAATCGCGGCTATAGAAACCACTTGACTAGCAACTCACAACAGTAAACATAAAAAGACGAACTTGGGTTTATTCTGATAAATGTTATCTCATGTTAGGCCAACTAAGATAACATCACTAACTGATTGAAATATACTTCTTATTTTATTTTATCATTTGTACTCGACAAGACTAGCATGATCACCAAACACAAATCTAGTTTAGTTTCAACGTTGTCCATTTTATTTTTCATTTGTAACGACGCTAGCCATTATGCCCATATCCTGACGGATGTCTTAGTGATGTTACCAAGGTTTTGCATGCGTCAATTTCCATGTTTTTTTTCTCTTTTCGCGTTCATGTTTTTATTGTGTTGCTTGATAAATATAATGGTTAGGAGGAAATTTAAAGGCAAATTGCTTTAATTTATAGCAGAGACGTTCGACATTTGAAACTGGAACGGGTGTTCCGGTGTAAAACTGCTATCTGGGTAATTACTGGAAATTTAATAGGCCTAGGTTAGCTATCATCACGATGTCGGTTTTTTTTAAATTGCTATTACACAATCTATCTTATTTTATTGATATTAAACATGCATTGTGCAAGAGCTAAATCTTTTTATTGAAGGTCTTTCTTTAGGCCTGAAATATTATCTAAATTATTAACTTATCCGAGTTTAAGTCATTAAACATACACCATGAAATAGCTAAATCTGCCTATTACATTCTCTCTTTAGGCCTGGAATGTCATCTAAATTATTAATTCGACATTAATTAACTTATGCAGATCAAAATCAAATCTCGATGTCATCGCGAGCCTAAGATATTTACTAGATTAGGATCCGTTTTGATGCTCAATTTTCATTCATGATTAAACCATGACGTGAATAATCGAGACTCTTCATTTTTATCGTACCGATTTTAGTAATGATGATCGAGGCGCGGCGAAAATTCAATCACTGAAATCTCGGTTCAGAGGGGATCAATTTGGCTGAAAATTTTCAGCAAATTCTCTTTACATTATCTTGTTTTTAAGTATTATAACGAGAACTGCCAGCTCTGAATCTAATAACCCAAAATGTATCTTTAAAGTTCTCATATTTTACAATATTTGTGCTTTTATTGGTATGGTGGCTGAACGGCTAATATTATAGCAACGTCGCCACGTTGGCTCACGTTCATTGGTGCAATACGGAGGGTCTAGACCTCCGCATTTGAAGAAATCCGTGATCAAAAGTCGAGATAGAAAACAGATCAAGAGATGAATAAAACAATCCGAAATTGAAGAATCATAAATAAAATGGTTTTGTATTGATACCTCGTGTATTCAATTTGTCGTAATATAAACCGATTAGGCTTGATCTCGGTTTAGCTACGTCCATCTTATCAAGGCCTTCACGTAATACCCTGCATATTTCGGCGTGCACGTAAAGATCCCGTGGCAGTTGGAATTCAATATAAGATTGGGTCATAGTGCCGCTGCCGGATCAAAAATTGCCACTGTATAGCGTATGTCCGTCTATATTAGCCGAGAGAGAGAGAGAAGAGAGAGAGAGAGAAAAAAATGGGGTTTAACGTCCACTCGACACAAACTAGGTCATTTCGGGACTAACATCTGGTCTACTTTTATTTCAATAATTCGCTTGCGCGTAGGGATCTTTAGCAATAGGAGGAAACCGGGGTGCCCAGAGGAAACCCACGAGGTTGAGAAGGCGCCCCGATCTCCATGCCATACATACGCTCACACCAGGGCTCGAAACCACAGCCGCAAGCCAGAGGTGACCGGCCAGGTAGAGGTCGAAGCGCGGAACTCCAGACCACTAGGCCACCACCCCCACCCCACCCCACCCCACCCCTCGTCTACATTAGCCCAATGGAAGCGGAACAGTAGGACGTTAAAACTTCACTTCATTTCACTGGTTTGAAATATTTTAGAATTAATCAAAAATGAAATATAAAAACTTTAAGCTCTGATTGAAACAAAAAATAAACAGAAAAAAAATCACTGATGACGCTAAGCGGAGAAGCTTTATCACAGACCCAATGCCATGGAAATAAATTGAAAACCTGTCTTTTAAATGCTTCATTTTGATTACCCTTGTGCCCACTTGACATGCGCGTGACATCTATAAATAGCTTGCTTCAGGAAACACAATACACCTTTTGTGCCCACATGCGGCTCGTAATTGAAGTCTGACATTGGAACCACATCGATTCTTCTCCCGCTTTAATAGATACAAATCGAATGAGGGAATTGTGTTCTCGACGTAGTTTTAATATCTGGGGAATTGAATAAAGATTTTAAATAATTGTTTTCGATAAACATGTAATTATACCGAGTAAATCCGAGGGCGTTGTGTTTCGCCTACTCTTGGTTGAATTCTGACGGGCAGAGTGAACACAGGGCAAAATCTGCTCTTGGCCTTAATGTTTTAGATCGGACCATATACACAGAAGTAGAGTGGGCGGAATGGCCGCTGCTTGGGTCAAATTCTTCCTTCTGGCATTGTCCCCATATAGTATAACAATAAAAACTGTAGTAAATGTAACAAGGACAAGTTTTATTGCTTTCCGTGTCTAGGGTATTTAAAACAATCGGGTAGAGATGATGCTAAATCAGATATCCCCTGCAGAGGGAGCTTATCTCTACACCAACGATAGTTAAACAGGACTTAATCTATTTCCTAAGGCCAGCTCAATTTCTGTCAAGGTCGCTGTGATTTAAATAAGGTTAGGGCACGCGCGTGATTGTTGGCGTGATTGTAGGTTAGGGTTAGGGCAAGTGAATCTTTGTTAGGGTTCGGGTTAGGTCTAGGATGTCCAAATCTCGTGGCATTTGAGCACATATTATTATGCAGTTGGTCTTATTACTTAGGCCTAATTTATGTTTATGACAATGAGTACACGGGTGGTTAGCGTGTGCGCGCTGTATCATACGGCCTGCCATTGCGTCAACTGACGTGGTTTCCAATCCCCGGTTATACGTGGCAAGGAGCAGGGATGCCTGTCCAACCTCGTTGGTTTACTCCGGGCACTCATGTGTCCTCCCACTGCTAAAGACCCCTACACGCAAACGAATCAGTGAAATAAAATTAAACCATGTGTTAGTCCCGAAATGACCTAGTTGGTGTCGAGAGGACGTTACCCCCCTCCCCACTCTCTCCCCTTCCTATCCGCCTACTCTTGTCAACTAAAGAACAATGTGCACGTAACAATATGTACACGGGGCCTCGATTGTTTCGTCCTATCCGAACTACTAGACAGTTGCCCTTCTCGGGCACCCGGCCCTGAACCGCGTACAAGGTGACACACCACGTCGGATAATCTCCATGAACTTTCTCGGCCAACACTGGATAGGAAAGTAGGACGTTGAACCTCGTGAATCAAATGGCATGTTTACAGCCCACGAGTAAGTCTACACGGTCATTTAAACCTGAATGAAGCAAACCTCACCAGTCGTGCTGCCATAACATTATGCATACATTCAAACAGATATTATGCAAATAAAATAATGGATGGTCTATTATCATGCAAATAGAGCGAGTGATGGATGGTTTGGCGTTTGACGATCTTATCTACCTTAAAATAGATTTAATGTGACTGTATCACGAATACTAGAAGCCGTTCCTGCGTTTTATGACAAGCTTTAAATAAACGGTGAGATATTAGCGTTACGTATTGGCAAACTTCTACGAGTTTAATCGCCATTGATGAGACTAGTTAATCGTAATCGTCTCAGAAACTTTGACAGTTGGAATTTGAGATAAGGGTAGGCAACCACCGCTGCCCCGGCAGAATGTCTCCATTGGCCCAGTCGGCGCAGAACAGCAGGACGTTAAGTCCCATTCCACTACATCAGTTGGTATTTGCCAACACTGCCTGGTCACAATTTCCGCTGTATCATACGGCAGGTCATTGAGTCAACTGGCGTGGTTTCAAATCCCCGATTGTACGTGGCACGGAGTAGGGTCGCTTGTCCAACCTCGTGGGTTTTCTCCGGGTACTCCGGTTTCCTCCCACTGCTAAAGACCCCTACGCGCAAGCGAATTATTGAAATAAAATGAAACCATATGATAGTCCCAAAATGACCTAGTTTGTGTCGAGTGGACGTTAAACCTCATTTCTCTCTCTGTCTCTCTCTCATAGCACACTGGGTCGATTGATGTCGAAAGGTATGACGTCATGAGCATCAATTCATTAATAAATCAGATATAATTATAAATAAGAATAGACTACCACGGGCGCTGCCTGGTCAAATTTCCTCCCATAGCACACTGTATGGCGTCTTTACTGATCGGTGTAGAAAGGTGAGCAACATGAGCTTCATTAATAAATCAGATATCGTTCTCTTGTATTTAATAAAACAATTATTGTTTTTTTATGTTTTTTGTTTTTTTGTTTTTTGTTTTTTGTCGTCATCAGTTTTTGAATCTTGTAAACTTTACCATTTAATAGCAGACGTATCCCGTGGTGACGTCACAGTGGGTTGGTCAGACACACAATGTCGGCAAGACACGATTAGAAAATTACGATAATCTATAAACAAAGCTAGGGAAATATAATTCATGGTAGATAATAAACTAGAAAAACTGATTTCAAAGAGAATTTAAATTATTTATGTACTTCTATCCATTATTCGTGACGTGAGAATAATGGAGAGTTTCCATGTTCTTATTTTATCGCAGACATCTTACAGCTACATGACAGAAGAGAGGGGGCGAGAGAGAGGGAGAGAGAGAGAGAGTGAGAGAGGGGTGAGAGGGGCTCAACGTCCACTCGACACAAACTAGGTCATTTCGAGACTAACGTATGTTTCAATTTTATTTCTGTAATTCGATTGCAGTGGAGTGAAACCGGATGCCCTAAAGAGTTTGGACAGGCGGCCCTACTCCTGGGCACGTGCAATCGGAGAATTGAAACCACGCCAGTTGACTCAATAACAGACCTTTTCATACAGCGCGCATGCGCGGGTTCTAATGTCAAATTTCAGGACATGTCTCACACTGATCAGCAGTGAATATTCGCTAGGCCGCTACAATCACTGATAAGGATGACATCGACGCGACTTAATTAGTCCCCCATATTAACTTTTTTCTTTCGACAAATTAAATTCTGAAACATTTTTTGTATGTATTAGAAAAATAAGTTCAGACGTTTGAGGGATTTGTAGTTAAAAAAAAAAGTATTTTCTATTTAGTGTAAATGGGTATTAAAACGAATATTTTGCCCGGAGCAGTTACGTCTTTTGAAAACAATGCACGAGCCATTGAGCCAATGGTTGACGCCGCGTGATGTCATTGCACGTGTTGAAGACAGTCATCTGTGACAGATAATTCGTAAGTAATTCTCTGTGATACACATTGGACGTGTCTATTGGACAAAAACACACCTCTAATTGCGAAACAGGGAGTGTTTATCGACATTGTAACATGCTTTTGTAGGATTTTAAAAGAACTTACTAAAACAGAGACGTGTTATTGTCCAATCGACCAATCAAAACGCAAGATTCACCCTTAGGCACGTTACAATAATAAATTAACAGTGGTTAACCGCTCTATAGATGATTTTAAAAACGAGAGAGAAAAAGAGAGAAAGAGAGAGAAATGGGGTTTAACGTCCCCTCGACACAAACTAGGTCATTTCGGGACTAACATATGGTTTAATTTATTTCAATAATTCGCTTGCGCCGTGAAGGGGTCTTTAGCAGTGGGAGGAAACCGGAATGCCCGGAGGAAACCCACGAGGTTGAGAAGGCGCCCCTATTTCCATGCCACATACGCTCACACCTGATACCGGCCAGAGCTGACCGGCCAGCTAGAGGTCGAAGCGCGGACTCTAGACCACTAGGCCATCCAAACCCCCCGATTTTATAAAACAATCTCTTGTTTCATCGTGGTTAACCATATTCAGGAATAAAGGTTAACCGTTATATCGATGATAACCATATCTGATTTATTGTGTTTAACCGTTATATAGATAATATTACACACTGTTATATAGATGATATTATAATCCATTATACAGATAACTCTATAACTATATCGGATTTACTGTGGTTATATCGATGATGCAATCCCCTACTTCACTTCGATTTAACCTTTCAATAAGTGGAAAATCAAATACATGTTTAAAACTACCATATCTTTTGAAGATTAACTCGATATCCTCGCCCACTTCCCGTCGCCATGACACAGCGTATTAAAGGAAGGAGAGAGAGAGAGAGGGAGAGATAGAGAGATGGGTTAACGTCCTAGAAAGAGAGAGAGAAAGAGAGAGGGAGAGATAGAGAGATGGGTTAACGTCCTAGAAAGAGAGAGCGAAAGAGAGAGGGGGGGTAACGTCCACTCGACACAAACTAGGTCATTTCGGGACTAACACATGGTTTAATTTTGTTTCAATATCGCTTGCGCGAAGGGGTCTTTAGCAGTGGGAGGAAACCTGAGTACCTGGAAAAAACCCATGCGGTTGGACAGGTGACCATACTCCTTGTCACATACAACCGGGGAGTCGAAATCATACCAGTTGACTCAATGACAGTCATCATGGTACAGCGCGCACGTGTTAATCATTCGGCCATCCACCCCACCCCCACATTAAAGGAGCTAAATCGCTAATATTTGGGAACTAGAAATTGACACAAATGAGTCGCAACGCATATAATAATGTAATATGAATATACATAAACTGATTTACAGTCAATCGTTTCTGTTTTTACAGTATTTTTTAATCAGTTATGTTAGGCGAAATACGCCAGAATTCTCAATCGAAGCGCAATCTCTAGCGACTGTTTTTTTCCCGTCTACACCGATTGCATTTACTGCGCATGTTTTCCAGATAAGAATATGTGGTCACTGTTTGGCATGGCTTGTGGAATATGTCTAGCCTCGTCCTACGAATCTCTTGTTACGAATGGCGGTGAAATGCATTATTGTACATGTACACGATTCCTATCTTTTATCGGTAAGATCACATCATCAGTGTTGATTTAAATTGACAAATAAATCTCGAGTTTTCAATGAAAACTTTGATGATATTGAGTTAGAGACTTAGCTACTTTAACTTAATACGATTGCAACAAACGTATGAATTCGATCTACAATCTGAGACGGGGAAAAACCCTTGGAGCGTTCTGTGATTACTTAATCCTGTCATCCTCTTTGTATGTAAGCAGAATGTTATTTATTTTTGTAAATCTGTGATACGCTCTTGCTTATCCCCTAAGTAACACCCCCGTTTTATATCTTGATTTATTAGGGGCTTGAGAGAAACTAGATTAATTGTTGCAGAGATTATGGTGATTATACCTGGATCGGTATCTAGATCAATATGACGTATCATTAAACCACTAATTAAAAAGTTTGCATTTACAAAGAACTCAACACGATCGTGTAAATAAGCAGATAACCAACTCTTTCGTTCGTGATAAAGTGAATATTCCTGGAGATAAAATGACATGGTACAGTGTCGTTCTAAACATTGAATAGGCTTTTACATGAAGCTTGATTCACATTACGATAAATGTTTTTATTTCTATAAACAATACAATGGCCGAGTCGCCGTTAACAGAGACGACTTGATGGTTCCTTGTGAACGATGGTCGGATTAACCCATTGGTTGACCGCAATTTACATTAAAATCGCTGTGTGTCACCAGTATCTAATTCACTGAACAGAATTAAACATTGTCTGTCTCCTATTCCTTTTACTCTATTTGCCCCACATTTTTGTATTACTGTATAAGCTTGATAATCCTCTTCGAAACGTCGCTCAAATAAATTAAGTAGCTGTTTTTTTCATTAAATGCCTTTAAAAGATCACACTATTATAGTGAGAAGGAGAGAGAGAGGGGGGGGGGGTAGGTCATATCGAGACTAAAAATGGTTCAGTGTTATTTTAATAATTCGCTTTAGCAGTCGGAGGGGGGCTGGAGGACCAGAGAAAACAGACTGGATTGGACAGACGACCCTGCTCCTTGTCACGCACAACCGGGCCACCGAATTCCTGCCATTAGTTGACTCAATGACAGGCTTTATGATATAACAATGACTCAGTGCCATACATAATGATACAAAACGCAAGCGCCCCCACCTAACCCCAAAAAGTCCCAAAAGAATAGGAAGAGCAACTTTAACTTATATGATCCAAACATTGCAATTTGTTCAAAATTTACTTTTCCTCTGGAAATTACGTTCATGTGAGAATTATAGAGGTTATATCGAATAGCAATGTCGGCAATTATCATCAAAGAACCACGTTAAACAGGGTGAACCTCATCACGCTAGTCATCAGAATTACACTGTCTAAAACATGATTCCTAAAGTGACGTTAAATGGTCCAGAACCTATACCGACATTTGCTCAAAGCCAGGACCGTCCGTATGTAGGATTTTAAAAGTGGGGGTGCATCAGAGTGGTGGGGCGCCATGGCCTCCACGTAAGTGATGATATCAGAGAGTTTGGATCAGGGCAAACGAACGTATTGGCGTTAGGCTGTGATTTAGCCACGAAAATCGTTTCATTTTGTCCCAGCAAATTCCAGGCGAAAATCTGACGCTTTGCTGCACAAGTAAACAAGTAAGTCGTCACTGTAGTACACATTTCTATTGCGATGTTTTGTACAATCAGACCAACACTCGAATTACGCCTCGGACTATATTTGTCAAGTGTAGCCATAATGTGGTGAAGAAATCATATTCTAAGCCAATCAGAAACCATAAAAGCAATCAACGTCATTAGGTCAGGGGTCAATAGCCATAAATAGACCAGGGAATACCTTTTACGAGACGGAACACGTTGGCTTGTTTACATTTGTATGAGAGAATTTTTCTGCAAATATGCCTGAATTACGGGACAATAACATCAGATAAATGTTGTGCTGACACCGTGAACACGGCTGGCCCGTGATTTGCGGAAAAAATATGGTCAAAAGCGAAATTGTATCAATGAATGTGATATTTCCTGGAAAAAGTATTTTTTCCATTTTATTTCAATAAAACAATATGCAAAAGAAATATAAATATAGTATACAGATGAAAACGTTTTTGGTATGATTGAAATACTGGTTCGGTATAATAATTATATATAATGTTGAGAAAAAAACAAAAAAAATAATACTATCTACATGAGCCCACTGATACAACAGAATATTAATAATGATTCACCTAACAACCCTGAACATGCAATTATACTTGTTTTTTAAAAAAAAAACAATAAAGACATATTATAAGAGATATCAAATAAGTATACATTTATTTTATAGAAAGAAATACAGTACTAAAAAATAAGAAATGAATGCAATTTTATATACTTCCTCATACAGTATTCCACAACAACACTCGATGGCATGAGATTTCTCCGATATTAAAAAGATTAAAATGATTCAGCGATACTTTGATTTAATCAAATATGGAGGACCGTGACTTAGCTTTGATCAAACAGTACAGTGGTTGAAATTGTTGAACATGACTGCCAAACCTTTAAAGGCTAATATCTTTGCTTGCAATAGAGTAATTTGAATGAAATTTATTCATTCAAATTATTCATTTTACATTATCTACTTTTGAACTATTATAGCAAGAATGGCTAGTTCTTTATCTAAATCTTATATAATGTATCTTTAATGAAAAATGTATATAATAATAATAACATCATTTATATAGTGTATTAATACTGGAGAATGGTTTCTAATCTGCTTTTCAGATTTTTATATCCACAGAATCGGGCCCGTCGCCAGCTCATAAAATTGGGGGGGGGGGGGTATAGAATTTTTTGGAGGGGCTGAGGATGTGGCCGGCTAAGAATACTCCTAAGAAATGATCAATTTTTTTTTTTTTTGGGGGGGGGGGGGGCTAAACCGCACAGACTACATGTATTTACACACAGATCAGGTCTTGTGTCCGTATACACTGTACAAAATTAAAAGATATATGCCAGTAAAGAAAAGTACATATAAGAGAAAAACAAACAGTTACTAAATAAAATGGTTCCAGTAATATGAATAAGAAATGAAATGGAGTTAAACGCCGTCCTACTGTTCTGCTGTTATACATGTACATGTACGCTATACAGTGTACTACGAGGAAAATTTTGCCTGGGCACAGCACTATGGCCTACTCTTATATCGAATTCCAACTGCCTAGGGACCTTTTTACGTGCACACCAATGTTACACAGGAATTCGGTTTTTCGTCACATTTGAACGACTAGACAGCAGTCCTTGTACCTTGTCAGCCCCTCTGCCTGCACCACTGACAAGGAGAAACCACGTCTGAATTGAATTGGAATAAAAAAGGAAAATAAAAACATATATGTCAACTTAAAATAGCTAAATATGATATGAACATTTATCGACATGTACAGTACATTTAAGTAAAACATGTTTAAAATACAAAAATACATATGTATACAGGTTGAGGCCTACTCATAAAAATCACAATTTCATCAATTTGATTTGGCTGTCACTTTCATATTTGAACAATTTTCACAAATCCATACTAGAAAACTTTCACTTCTAAAAAATACATCTATCTGTAGCTCCTATATACATGTACTGGGTTAAGGAAGACGGGTGTGCGCTATACAGTTTATTATGAGGGAAATTTTGCCTGGGCACAGCACTATGGCCTACTCTTATATCGAATTCCAACTGCCAAGGGGTCTTTTTACTTGCACACCAATGTCCAAACCGCTTACAAAAATACATACAGGTGTAGGACTATTCATAAAAAATCATGTAATTTCATCAATATCATTTGACTGTCACTTTCATATTCAAACAATTTTCACAAATCCATACTAGAAAGCTTTCACTTGTAACAAATACAACTATCTGTAGCTAATGCAGCCTGATTTGCATCCACAGAGAAAATATTGTTTGGTTCTTGGTCTCTATAGTCAACCTAACCCTGTCATTTGTTACAGTTGAGTTTAACAAGAAGGGCATAAATTTCTGCAGATACAGTAAGGCAACTTTAAAGTAATGCACATGGTATTTCACCTCAATGGTGACACAGTCATTTCCATAGTGGTCTTTTGTCTTGGTCTGAGTTGTCATACATTTAGGAATAGGAGAATATCTTCATCAACTTGCATTTGCAATAAAATTGGAAAATGTTAAGATAATGATCCCCTTAACAAATTAACCAGACCTATTATTCTTTTTCTTATTTCGCTGGTAAAATATTAGCTGCTCTAAACATAGTTCTTTATTCACACACAGTTGTTGGGTTTTTTTTACGTTGGTAATGTATGTGAGAAGTCTGTATTGTTAGAATGAGAGAGAGTTTTGTCTGCACATTCCTGCAATTCTTTGTCCAACATATCAATATTTCCATCTAATTTGATCCACTGGTTAGCACATACCCTAGATTTTTCCCAGTTTCTCACAGTAAACGGTTTTACATCGGTGTTTTATACAAAATCTACACGGAGTATACAGTTCTAGTTATTCTTCCGCTTGTTTACTATCAAAACGTAAACAAACCGGTGACTTTCACTCCACACGACCCGTTGACCTTTCGTCGTGTGCGTCTGATTGGTGAGCTTTGTCACGTGATCTATTAAAACCAAATCACCGCGAAATTCAAATACCATTGCACATTGATAAGTAAGCCCATTTTTATTTTGACGTTTTCTGTCAAACGTCAAAGAATTGATAAAAGAAAAGTTGTGTGGAAATACAAAGTAATACTAGAAGAATTAGATTATGTAGTTTGTTTTCCGCCTGAAAATCGTCGGGATGGAGCAACAGAAGCAAGCATGCTAGAAATTTCACATCACGGCCTACGTGTGGGTACCCTTAAAACCAACCGACTGATCAGTGCCTTAAGAGCATCACTGTGTGATTATAATCAAGTGTGTTGTTTTATAATCGAAAGATTGTCGAATTTTTTTTTTAGGGATGGGGAGGGGTGCCTTATTTTTCTGGGGGTGCAATATACCCCCTGCTCCCCCGCTTGATACGGCCCTGCTCAAAGCCCAAAATATATTATAACATGTTATGTTCATTACACGCTTGTTTGTGTTCGGGGCCACGATGGCTAAGTGGTGGGTAAGACGCTGGCCCGCTGACCTGGAGGTCGCATGTTCTATCTCTGCATTGATCGAGAAAGTTCATCGGAACATCGGAATTTTCCGACATGGTTTCCCCTTGTCAGTGTTGCAGGACGCCTGTCTAGTAGTTCGGATGGGACAAAACACCGTCGTGCGCGTGTACATAAAAGATCCCTTGGCAGTTGGAATTCGATATAAGCGTAGGCCGTAGGGTCGCCGCACGCATAGCACAATGTATGGTGTTCATCTTCATTAGCCCAGTATAGGAACAGAACAGTAGGATGTTAAACCCCATTTCATTTCATTTAGTTAATCCAAGATTGACTTTCCTTGACATTTAGCCCCTCCCATCGAATCACTGGTAAACCATCATATTAATTAAAACCATGTATAATAATAGAGTATTCTTTCATTTCAGATAATGTGTCAACATATTGTTCACAAAAAATTGGTTTGATCCAATGATTTGATTAAAGTGCCTCTCTGATTTTGAAATCATACTGACGTTTGTTTTGTTTTTTTTTAGCTGTTTAGTATATACACGAATTATTCTTAACTACATATATATATATATTTGTATTTTAGAATTGTACGCTTTATATATATACCGGGAATTCTCGTATTTAAGCCCTGGGATTAATTTCGAATTTGACCATGTCAGTGATAAAACATTTATTCTGAAATATAGCCCGGGGCTTAAATACGAAAAGATAGAAAAAGGCAAAAATTTTAATTGTCACATTTAGTGTCTAAGATGTCAGTTATAGTCCAGAGAGTTAACAGTATAATGTACACCAATTCGACGTGACTACATCATGTGGTTTGAAAATTTTAAAGGGAGGCTACTATAAAATGAATTTTAAATTTAGGCCCATGGGCTTAAATTCGAAATTTGAACTCGTTATTAAGCCCATGGGCCTAATAACGGTAGGGCTTAACTATGAGGATTCCCGGTATTTATAATCAAAAATTGGATGAAGAAGGAATATAAGCCAGAATTATTTGAGATTAATTACAGTGAGTCAGTGGTACTTAACGTCTTCCATCTAGGCTTATATCACAGACAAGCTTATCTACAATTATTATAATATTGATATAGAGAGATAGAAAATTATTGTAACCATTATCTGTTCATTATTAACAAGTGCTCTTTGACAGATTATATGATCTCTTATAACACGACTGGTCTAATCTGGCGTATCCAAGACTCGCACTGTCCAGTCCCGAGCGGGTCAGGTTATCTT
Organism: Patella depressa; assembly: GCA_948474765.1. NCBI lineage: Eukaryota > Metazoa > Mollusca > Gastropoda > Patellidae > Patella > Patella depressa. The sequence continues at coordinate 74,860,312 of OX419719.1, forward strand.
TACGTTATGAAGTTCATAAGAGACCAGGAATTCACGACTATGGTCATGTCGATTGATTTACGGTGCTTTATTGATTAGCTAAAGAGACTGGTAAACAGTGATAATCATTAATAGCGGCAGAAATCACATGAAGTTATCTAATCGATGAGAGAGATCAATAGGACAGGTGATCAATTATATTGGTATTTAATATTGCCATTATTTTGATCTATTGATCTACACCGAGATGTAATTACTATCTAAAGGTTAAAGGTCGTAGGATACACAGTTTCCATGTTAAATTAAACGAAGTAATTACTGGGATGGTAACAAACGACGATCTGTTGTGGTTTCAGTCTACATTTTTCAGACAACAAAAACCATTACCTCCTTTGTCTAATGAAACGATTGATTCGACCTTATTAAATGTTGTTTAAAGACCCCGGGTAGTTACAGTGTGTTTTTGTTGCTAGTGCCAGAATATTGTCCTGGTTAATAATAATACGGCTTTGATAATAATGATATTGCCTGGAATGATAATAATAATATTGCCTGGAATGATATCAATAATATCGCCTGGAATGATTACTAATAATATTGTCTGGAATGATACTAACAATATTGCTTGGAATATTAATATTGTCTGGAATGACACTAATACCACGGCCTAGAATGATAATAATATTGCCTGGAATGATAATAATAATATTGCCTGGAATGATAATAATATTGCCTGGAATGATAACAATACGTCGGGTTACTTATTACAGCTTCGCTCCTATATACTCTAAACCAGAGCTTCCCAGCGATGGAAAGTCCAATAGGTCGGTGGGGGCCATGACGAAAAGGGAAAGTGCGCGCGCGGCCCGTGAAGTTAAAGGAGTTTGTAGGGTCCGTGAAGAAAATTACTCTTGATACCGTCAAATCCGAATGAACAAAGTAAATACAGATCGTTTGGTCGGAATGAACAGAGTAAATGCATATCGTGTGGTCCACTGAACAGAGTAAATATGCAGATCGTGTGGTCGGACTGAACAGAGTAAATGAAGATCACGTGGTCCACTGAACAGAGTGTTTATACCTCGTGATGTATCTATGACGGCGAAGATTAATCAACGACAGATATTAAGTAATTAAATAACCCGAAGGTTAACATCAACCTGCGTATTGATCATGTTTTCACTAATTTGGTTTTTGTGGTTGGGACGCAAGGTACTATAATATACTCATATGTGGTTAAACCTCCACATGCGTTTTTGAAAAAAGATAGTTTTTCTGCAACCACAGTTTACCACGTCTTCCATACGTGCTAGGTATTCTACGCATCCTGGCATAACATATACCAGAAATAAAATTTGAAATAATTGTAAAATATTTTTTTTTTCACCAAGAATTGAAATAACTGTAAAATGTAGGGGGGGGGGGCAGGATTTAAAATAATTGTAAAATATTTTTTTTCGCCAGGAATTGGAATAATTTTAAATTGTTTTTTTTTCAGTAATATTTGAAACAATTGTTTATTATTGAAGGCGGTTAAAATATTTATGTGTCATATTCTTAGTTTAAACGATTTGATCAAAGTCATGTCAGATTATCCTGATTAATATTGCGTTCAATATGAAAGCTATTTGATGTCATTATAAGCAATTGATGAGCAGGGTAATATCGGGAATTGATTGATAGCTACAGTCAATGCATCTACAGCTAATCTGTGTCCCTGTAATGGCAGTCAGTGTCTATTTTCGTCCAGCGTCATCATTATATGGAGTGAGCCTAAAGAGGTTACTTAATTGAACAAAAGCAATATCATTATTTTTATCAAGCTATTATTGAAACTACACCGGTATGAACCAATTTATTCTAATTTTAAACAAATTATTTGTTAAAAACGCCCATTAGAAATTATTTGATTTCCAAATCTTGAGAATGAAACATCTGAGAAGCTCTTCATTATTTCACAAGATCACAGCATTGGTTACAGAAAAAACCCAGCATGTCTCAATTGGTGCTAATAATTGTCCTTTAAATTGAGCAAATCCTTCCATGTTATAAGATAGCAAACGGGAATGAAAATAGAATCGACGGTTGATTTAATGTCATACTATACTGCTCCAACCGGGCTACTGGACACAGAGGCGCAACAAATAGAAGACGTGCGTCCCTTCTAACAGAAGACCGACCGCCTTAGAAGAGGCCCATCCCCTCTCTATAAAGAATGTGAGGCCTAGAAGAATCCAATCTCTCTCTCCCTCTCTCTTTCACCCCCTTTCTCTCTCGAAGTCGAAGAAGAAGTAGAAGAGCGTCCCATCTACAAGAAGGGCCTGAGGGTCAACGGTTCCACCATTACCGGTGTCACCAAAAGTTCAGCCACAATTCAACACAGAATACCCGTCTTAATGATCAAACTCACACATTAAAACAAAAATGTTTATTCATATAACAGCCAAACTAGTCCCCAACTGTGGACTGAAGGATCCACCCTAAAATAAACAAAATATGGTTACATTATATAACAACCACACTAGCCCCCTAACTGTGGACTGTAGAATTCAAGTACAACCAAACTATAGCCCCTAACTGTAGACTACAGAATTCAAGCACGACCAAACTAGCCCCTAACTGTAGAATTTAGGATCCAACCCCACGCTGAAATACAAAATAGGATAATTCAGAACAACCATACTAGCCCCTAACTGTAGACTACAGAACCCAAGCACAATAAAGCGAGTCCCTAATTGTAGACTATAGTATCCAAACCCACCCTGGAATACAAAAACATGACGATTTATAACAATACAAACAGGCTGAAATTAACGATCCAACCTACACGTAAATACAAAAACATGACGTAATCAACACCTGCGTTCTACGTAATTAAATATGACGATTCATAACAATACAACCCTAACGAAGCCCACTCTTAAATACAAGAATAGGACGTTATAAATAACTGCGTTCTACATCATTAAATATGCTTTGAAGTATAAATTGTTGTACATGTATCATTTCTATATATCGAATAGATAATAATTAAGCCAAACATGTAAAGATCTTTTAAAATGGCGTGTTGGACGTTCATACTTGTTATTATCATCAATTGTTACATCATTATCTTGTAATTATTTATATCCCTAAGAACCGCTTCAAAAGACGCCATTTCTCGCCTGAATTCAATCGGACTTCATCAAACGAACCTCGGAGGTGAAGAGATAAAAAAGCGAGTTGATGATCTCTGAGGCCTGTGAGACCAATACGTGAAAATGAAGTGCATGAATGGCAAGTTTAAGGTTCACCTTTACAGCTCCATCGTATTATAGATACGATATACTATAAACGGTTTACATTGTAAAAAATAATATCAACATGAGAGAAAGAGGGAGCGAGAGAGAGAGAGAGAGGGAGAGAGATAGAGAGAGAGAGAGAGAGGGGGGTCAATTTCATTTCAATAATTCGCTTGCGCGTATGGACTTTAGCAGTGGGAGTAAACCGAAGACACATAAGGACCCTGATCTTGTCACGTACAACTGGGGAAATAAAATCACGCCAGTTGACTCAATAACAGACCTTATGATACAGCGCGTATGCGTGAATCATTAGACCCAACCCACCCTACACACACCCCCATTGCATAAGTGACCATAGAAACACATTGAACGGACGTTAGTCTGAAAATAAAATGAGAAGACATCAAACCGTTATTCCACATCAATCTGAACATGTCGAGAGAGAGGGAGGGGGAGAGGGGGTGCGTTCAGTCCTATTTCTCTCTCTCTCTCATAGCCCCCGTCTGGTTTTGGAAAACCTAAATATAAACATGTCGCAACAACTGCTGAAACCGACCTTTACTTCCATTACTGAGTTCTGTCCTCTCTGATGTTGACAATTTATAATTATAAAAGTCGCGAGAACGAAAGATTTGAAGAGGACAAAATTAGCACAAGCTTTCTACTTTAAACCCCTCGTCAAACAGACAGGCTTGGATTAGAGATTCCAATTTATAAAAAAAAACTTGTTGCCGATGATGGGAAGATAATTCTCACTTCCAACCAAATCAACCCAAGTAGGTTGTTATATCAATAAAATACTCGCTAATAATCGAACGCCGAGGAATGTTTAATATAGGTTCAGTACCATTTGAAACGTGCGATCACGCTCTCTGACGTGTAAGCTACGTCATTCAAAATATTTAAAACAAATGAAGTGAAATGTTGTTTAGCGTTTATGTTTTCTGCGCCAATTGGGTTAAAAGACATGTGACATGCATTGTGCATTGACAGAATTTCGCCGCGGCAAACTAAACCAACTTGATTTAAGAGCTGGATTACAAGCCATCGAGAGTTAGGAACTTGAGTTAGGAGCTGGATCACCAACCATCGTGAATTGGGAGTTGGATCGCCAACCATCCTGAGTTTGGACCAATAACCGCCGTAAGCTAGGGACTGGATCACAAACCACCCTGAGTAAGGAGCTGGTCACAAATCAACTTAAGGATTAGGAGCTGTATCCCCAGCCACAATGAGTTAGGAGCTGGATCCCCAACCACGGTGAGTTAAATACTGGATCACCAACCACCGTTAGTTTGGAACTGGATCACCAAACACCGTAAATTGGAAGCTGGATCACCAACCATCGTGGGTTAGGAGCAGGATCGTCAACCACCGTGAGTTAGGAGCTGGATCAACAACCACCGCGAGTTAGGAACTGGATCACCAACTACAGCGAGATGGCTTGAATTAGGAACTGGATCACAAACATGGCTTGAGTTCGATATATAACTGACCACCGTGAGCTGGGAGCTGGGTCACAACCACCGTGAGTTCGGAGCTGGATCACCAGCTGATTATCAATTATCTGTTGCAGTTTTATAATGCTGCATGGAACTACAATACCATTTTTCTCTCAGTAAGAAAAAAAGCTTATCAATTAAGGCTAATTGCTCGTTATAACTGAAGCTTTGTTACAGAGCAAACATCAGTAATAAGGCGCCATTTTTTATATTTCTAAAGTTTTAAAAACATCGTAATAAGCTGGGGCCTACTTCACGAAATTTTAACTAAGATAAGATCCCAATTTTAGTAATTTGATTGGATAATATTAGATTGATTTTAGTGCTTAGCCAATCAAAATTAAAGTATGTACTAAAATTTGTATTTTATCTTAACTTAAAATTTCGTGAAACAGGGCCCAGATCATGTGTCAGACAAAAATTGCCGCTTAAGAGTCCACTGCATCCGGTATCTCACTCACAAAATGGGGTTTAACGTCCTACTTCCCAGCATAACTGGGCAATTAGTATGATGGAAATGGTGCCCAGACAGCGCCGTTTCAGCTTACTCTTTGTCGAATCCCAACTGGTATTGCTTCTTGTAGGTCAATGTGTCTACGCATTTCGTCTTTAGACGATGTTCCTTGCCAGTCCCTTCAGTGTTGTTCCATTGAAAGGGAGAGGGTCGCTCGATTCTAACTTAAATTAACTATAATTAACTTGACTACCCTTCATTACAAAATAAGTTTAACTTTCCTTTGATCTGGATATAACCATCATGTCAGAATGTCGGCCATGTTTAGCTTTCCTCTGACCAGAACATAAACATCATGTGAGAATGTAGGCCATGTTTAATTTCTTTCTGATCTCAACATAACCATCACATGAGAATGTAGGTCAAGTTTAACCTTCCTCTGATCTGAACATAACCATCATGTAGGTCAAGTTTAACTTTCCTCTGACCTGAGCATAACCATCATGTGAGAATGTAGGCTATACCGGATCTCAAAGTCGGCCATTAGCATCAAAGGTTCGCGATAAACAGGGCGAATTCGTCACGACAGCCACTACAATTATACTGTCTAGTACATGGTTCTTAAAGTGACGTTAAATGGTCCAGAACTGTTAACTGTCAACTACCTATTGTGCTATATCGCTGGTTATTCGCGATAAAACATATCATCTACATACAACTGGTTATTCGAGATAAAACTTAACAATTACATACAACTGGTTAATCGAGATAAAAAAATAACAATTACATTGTCGAAAGTTACATAAACTTTCTGTTTGATTTAAAAACACTTAAAGGCCAGGGCCCTGTTTCACGAAATTTTAACTTACGATAAAATCCAATTTTAGTAGATACTTCAATTTTGATTGGCTAAGCACTAAAATCAATCTAATATTATCCAATCAAATTACTAAAATTGGGATCTTATCTTAGTTAAAATTTCGTGAAATAGGCCCCAGGCATTATCGATCTAACGCTGCGCCTAATCATCTAATGAATGTTCATGAAACTGTCTTCCACAATGTCATTCGGGTGTCTTCGACAATCTCTGGGTTCCTCGGTCTTCCATCATTAAAACATTGTGCAGTGATGGGCGCTAATTAGGTATGCTTTAATTATACATCACAATAAGATATATATTTTTTGACCTTCATATGGTCAAAATAGGGTCGTCCAGCATGACGTCCTTCTTAAGGTACACTACTTCCACGCACAAATTTCTTGGTGGAACCGAGGCTTTAAGTTATGTGACCCGATCAAATTTTCAGGACTGTAAAACTCATTTGAACGTTGTCGTATTGACATTGTTACTAAACTCTGTTGGGTGGCCGCATGGTTATCATAAGGTCTGTCACTAAGTCAACTGGCGGGGTTTCGTTCGATTCCCCGGTTGTACGTGACGGAGAGTGGGATCGCCTGTCCTCGCGTGTTTTCTCCGGGTACTCCGGTTTTCCCTCACTGCTAAAGGCCCCTATGTACAAACGAATTATTGAAACAAAATTAGAAAAGACGTTAGTCCCGAAATGACCTAGTTTTTGTCGTGGACATTGACCCCTTCATTTCTACACCGATTAAGTGGGAGGGACGGAGTTGCTTGATTACAGGCTACTGTGATATGTGTAATAATGGATGTTACGGGGGTGTTATCTGTGAGTTTACTATAATAGTACATTTGGACAAAAAGTTTACCATTTCACTGAACTAACCTAAAATTAGTCGTATAATGATGAACCATTAATTATAGTCTACCTGATACCTAGAGGTTATATACCTACATGTAGATATTTTAATTATAGGTAAATTTATATACTTAAATCTGGTGCATATGGATGTGTGTGTGTATGCGGGCGGAGGGCATTCCCTCCCTGTGCCACCGGGTAATATTGATTGGGCTGTGTGAGACATGCTAGAGTCAATTTGACGCGCGGTATATGTTTGCGGGGGGGGGCTGTCGGTGCCGCCTGGTAATATTAGGCTGTGTGGAATATGCTAGAGTCGAATTGTAGCATATCTGACCAAATGTATAGGCTATGTTTGATACTGGTTAGGCATTATGGTTATGATGTTGAAAATCTCCTTTGCCATTTGCAGGCGGCACAAAAACTCGACTCAAAAATTCGTCATTTCGTACTTAGCCTCTGTTGTAGCCAGTTGACTCAATGACAGACGGACGTTACGATGCAGCGCGAATACGCTAACCTGTTGACCATCCAACCGCGAGGCCAATTACAGTACAACTGGACGTTTAATACTATATTGCCAGCACTGTATATCCGATTATTAAATATCTCTAAATGATTATATAGCACGAATTATATCACATACTGCCTCTTAAAGATTATGTCACACAGTGCCACACTGGCACCACCTGTGCACCTATCTGTGACAGGTGGGCCTAAACTCATTTTTAAAAAAGTGGGCCTAAGCCTATAATGAAAAAAGAAAAAGAAGAAAGAAAAAAGGAGAGGGGAAGGGAAGGAAAGAAAAGAAAGAAGGAAGGAGAGGACAGGACACGGGACAGGAGATCTCAAATTCATCTAATGATAGTGCTCTTAGGTCATTCTGTTACCTAATTGTATCAGGAAATCAAAAATTTGCCTTCGTCTGCTTGGGTCTGAAATGCTTGGAAAATGGGTTTGCGGTTGTCAATTTTCAAAATCTTATATCTATATGTATATGTAGAAGGTTGTCTTAATTTATATACTGGTCGATGTTCTTGATTGTATAGATGATATGTCGCCAATTAAATTGACTGGTGTAACTACTATATAGCGTAAGTCCCACGCCATCGTATAGTGTAAATCCAGCTCATCTTTTATTTGACTGGTGTAACTACTTAGCATAAATCCCAGGTCATCTTGTAACCACTTAGCATAAGTGACAGGTCATCTTGTAACCACGTAAGTCCAACTAGTGTTAATCCCAGGTCATCTTGTAACCAACTACTGTAAATCCCAGGTCATTTTGTAACCACTATAGTGTAACTAGTATAAATCCCAGGTCATCTTGTAACCACCTAGTGTAAGTCCAGATCATCTTGTAACCATCTAGTGTAAGTCTCATGTCATCGTATAACCGACTGATGTAAATCCAGCTCATCTTTTATTTGACTGGTGTAACCACATAGCATAAGTCCCAGGTCATCTTGTAACCACTTAGCATAAGTCCCAGGTCATCTTGTAACCAGCTAGCATAAGTCCCAGGTCATCTTGTAACCAGCTAGCACAAACCATTTCATCTTGTTACCAGCTAGCTTAAGTCCCAGATAATCGTGTAACCACCTAGTGTAAGTCCATATCATCTTTTATGAAAACATATAAACTAAAACTTGTATTATACGGCGATAGATCATTTAGTGTACAAACCAAAAAATTCTTGGCAAGCCTTACGTTTAAATTTAAATTAAAAACTCAATAAGCAGATTCGGGTCTTGTATGATGTGTGTTTAATTCAAATAATCGTATCGTTCAGTTTACTGTTTGCAAGCCACCTTGGTGAGGGTATAGCTATATTGCCAATTTATAAAATGAATAAACAAAACAGAATTATCTTTTTTAAATAAAAAAGGTAGCTAAATTCCCCTTATCGCACCCAACATAAAATATGCCCGCCTCCATTTGCCCGGCTGGTACAGAACAGAAGAACGTTAAACAACATTTCTATTTCATTCAACTAAAAGAATTATATCGGTTTATGTGTCTCGTAGATCAATTATTGCCGGAAACAATTCTAATTTATTTGTTGTGTTTTTTATAACATAATGATATACGTTTTAGCTGTATAAAATGATTTGTGACATTTTATTAAATAAATAAATTTAAAATTATTAAAAATTAATCTTTGGCGTGATAGACCGATGTTAAATCCTATCTCTATTATTTGATGATAAAAGGTTGGACGTTATCATATGTGATATTCAGAGACGGGCGTTAAAATCCCTTTTCTTTTAAAGCTGCAATTTCATATTTTTAAGTTATATTTTTTTTAAAAAGTATTAAAATAAAGCCTTAAAATAGATGGTATCAATAAACAGTCCCACCTTTTTAAAGAATAATCCTATAATTCACTATTGCCAGTTGAGAAATTGGCAAATATATCATTTTCAAATTCAAATTCTAACGTTTGAAGATAGCTATACCATGAAGGGAATGGAAAAAACACGAGAGGTAATTATGTTATTATTTCCTGTGTGAGGGGGGGGGGGGCGAGCGAGAGAGAGATGGGTTTTAACGTCCACTCGACACAAAATAGGTCATTTCGGGACTAACATATGGTTGAATTTCATTTCAATAATCCGCTTGCGCATAGGGTCTTTAGCAGTAGGAGGAAACCGGAGAAAACCCACGAGGTTGTACAGGCGATCCTACTCCTTGTCACGTACAACCGGGAATTCGAAACCAGGCCAGTTGACTCAATGGCAGGCCGTATGATACAGCGTGCGCACGCTAACCATTCGACCACACAACCCCCCGATATTAAAAGAATCAGACGCTAAACTCTTTTTCTATTATAGGTGATATAAGAGTCGGACGCTAAAATCCATTTCTATTATTATATGGCATATTTACCGTGATCCTGTAACCATTGCGCTGTAATCTGACCAAACGAGTAAACACGACGCCCCACGGCTCTAATCTAGTTAATTAATTATCTAGTACTCAAGGCTCGGCTATTTACTCCATCAGAGGTAGGTGTTTACTGGGCATTATAATAATCCTATAGCTGATCAGATGGTGGTCTTTCATTCTGATATCAGTGTTATTTCCGTTACTAAGCACCACATATAATAGAGTAATTTAAAGACAGATTTGTTTCTGTTACTAGGCAAGCATATGTAATATGATAATAATGGTAATTTGAGAACACTGAGTTATGTTTTGTATTATTCCTTCCTTGATCTCCTAGCGTGTCCATCCTTTATTTCTTACGTCAACTGCTCCCTTTTTACAATTCAGATAAGAGAGATATAGAGAGAGAGATAGAGAGAGAGAGTGTGTGGTTTAACGTCCACTCGACACAAACTAGGTCATTTCAGGTCGACTAACATATTGTTCAATTTTATTTTTTCAGCAGTGGGAGGAAATTGGAGGACCCGGAGGAAACCTACGACGTTGGACAGGCGACCTACTCCTTGTCACGTACAATCGAGCATTCGAAACTACGCCAGATACAGCGCACACGTGACACAATTTCATCCACCATACTAGTAGTTCGAAGCTAAGTCTCGCTCCTCCATTTTTAGCTTGAATCAAAATATGGCTGAACCGTTCTAGTTTATTTAATATCGCAGATTATGGTCTGGATAAGTTAATTAATGTCTTATTAACTTATTAATATTTTAGATAACATTTCAGGCCTTAAGAAAGACCCGGAATAGGCAGATTTAGCTCTTGCATAATGTATATTAAAATAAAAGTACATTATATATATATGACACTGCATTCATTAGCCCACTAAGAGCAGGAGGACGTTACAGGCTCGACACCACTCTTGTTGTAACTGAATAATATGTCTCAATCTTTATTCTGGTCAACAAATTGTATTATTTTACAATATTACAATTAATTGATGATACAAATTCCATTTTAACACACTTAATTTAAAAAATTGGAAAAATTGAACTACATGATTTGAAAAGGTTAACGTAAACGTTTTCAAATGTGACTTGGATCTTAAAATATTTCCGAACCCTGTGGACAAGTAAAATAGGATGTAATGGATAATTTACAACAGGTAGGACACTTAAATATCTAGTACTTAGAATAAGACTATTATTTATTTTCTGGAACTACCAAGGAAGCAAGAGTGTTATTGGCCCTTTAAACCCGTTCGTTCGTTCGTTTCTGGAGTTTAACATTCACTTCCGCTAAGAGTGATATCGTAGACAATCGTTTAACCTACTACCTGGTGTTTTAACGTCCGCTTCCACAGAAGTGATATCGCAGACAATCGTTTAACCCCGTTTCACTTCATTTATATATAAGACTGACTGAACTTACGTTCATGTCATGTCACCTGTTGCGATGGTGACAGTTTTATCTGTCAGTGACACTCGACACAATGACACCAAGTAACACACATTCAATATACACTGAAATATTATATATACATAATTAGTCTGTCAATCAAAATAAACCCTCATCATCACACAATCCTGATCCAGCAAACTCATCTTCGCATAACCCGAATTCTACGTCGTATGATGTAAACCTGGGTCGGGTTGCTCAAAGCTCGGTTAAATTTATATGATCTGTTAACATCGAGTTAACGGATCGTTAACTTTACGGGAGCGAAAGATTGTTGCTGGAAGCCGTTATATTTAACTGAGGTGCTGGGCTCCGTTATCTGTTTAACGATGGCGTTAGTTGGATGCAGGAAAAAGTCACAGATTACCAGTGTAAGTTTTTATAGAACATTCTGGAGTGTTTGACGATTGAGGGAGGGGGTGGGGAGGAGAAGGGGGGGGGGGCATTCCATTATCTATAGGCTGAAATGCTATAGTATTCTACCGAATTTTGGGGGGGCGTAGCTGTGGGAAATAATGACTCAAATATTCTGTGTGCTAACATTTCAAAAGGTAAAAAAAGTATTCCATAGTGTTTTCCGTAGTAAATTCTACAGAAGGTCAGATACCAAATTATTTTAACCATGTTGGTTAGCTCAGTCATGGGGAATCTGTCGTGAGTGACCAGCACAGTTCAAAGGCCAGATACCAAACTATTGTTAACCTTGTTAGCTAGCTCTGTATAGATTAACCCACCATGTTGCCTGTCATTAAAATATCCACTGGTATATTTGTGTCTCTTTTAATAGTAAGCGCAGGGGCACTGCACCACACACAATTCTACACAAACAAATATGTGGACACGACATCGTACTCAAAGACCACAAACAAAACAATTCAAAAAGAGTGAATGGATCCGGGGGCTAGCCGTAAGCGTCCACGGTGCTGTACTGTTCCGGGCCTGTGGTGACACAGACTTCACTCATATTTGAAAACAATAGGGAATACAACGCAAAGAAATAATTGTATAATGTCAGCATGAGTCATGATCTGTCATATGTTGCAAGAAATATGAATGCAAGCATATTGTATTACTTCTGCTATACACTGGTGAATGTATCATAGAGCCCACAGAAATTTAACAAACCACAACAGCAAAATTCCAAAATAGCCATATTTGTATTTCAAATAACGTGTCATCAGACTTTGCACAGTACATTCAGTCAGCTTGTTTGTATCGTGGTAGTAGATGTTGGTTGTTTTGTTGGAGTTTCGTTGTCTTAAAATAAATTGTATAGGCAAAATAGTGTAATCAGCAAAGGACTGTTCATCGTGTACAAAATACACGACAAACAGTTGTAACAGGTGTCCGGAAGAGTAAGCTTACCCAGCCTGGAGTGCTTGCTGTTTTTAGACAAGCATATCTCACCATTAGTGTATAACCCTACACGGTTTTACCGATGATTTCCAGACACGGGAGAATTATTGGAGTAGTCGATGGCCTAAGCCAGTGGTTCTCGACCAGTTCTCAAAAGGTGTGCCGCAAAAACTTTCTAAGTGTGCCGCGAAATTTTGAACGGCACACTAAGAAAATGCGAAAAACCAGATGATCCTAATTTAGTATTCACTGGTGTCTATTGATAAGTTTATAGTTGTGTTTTTATTTTTTTATTTTGAGTCATTCGATGTCTCTATGACTGGTCTGTGTCTACGACTGTATGCCGTCTATGACTTCCTATGTTTTTATGTGTCCCATTCCAAGGTGTGCCGTTAGCAAAAAAAGGTTGGAGTAGGCAATGGCCTAAACTATGGGCTTGAGGCTTGATTTGTTCTAATACCCAATCGTATATGCCATAGTTCTGGAAGGTTGTAAATGACACTTGTGACCCAAATAGCTTTTTTGTGCATAGGATTAATCACATGGGGGGGGGGGCTTCTCTATGCACAATTTCAGAACGGTCAGGGCGTAACTTCCATCAAACATTTGCTTTAAAAATGTTGATTGACGAATAGGTTTCTTTTCTCTCATATATCAGCAACAAAACCCGACAATTTGTTAGACCTAACACCTTTCAGAACTATGAAATCGAATGAAAAGAAAACAAAAAAAAATTAAAAACAAACACGGAAAACAATGACAAGCTTGTATACATTTAACACGAAATTTCGATAGCTGCCCGTCTGTCGTTCTCAAGCACAAAAGTTGGTACAAATGAAAGATGACTTACCTATGGTTGATACGACGGTTCCAACAAAATAAAAAGATCCAGGCCAGTCCCATCGATCTCGTCGATTACCCACATACCCTGCTGCTTCCGCTCTACTGTGTAACGCCAACAAGGCATCTAGGTCGGAGTCGTTGATTTGCGGATATTTCGTTTTGAACGCAGCCACGGTCTCGTTATACTCTTCCTTCTCTTTAACCTCGTTATCACGTTCTAAAAACATAAAAACCGTAGCGCCGGCCGCCATATATATCACCATGACGACGGCTAGAAGTATGAATCTGGCGTTGTCTTCACGTAGATGTATAATGGTACAGCAGCCTCTCCTTCTAGGTCGGGTCATACCGCCCTAATAACTAGCACATTCAACCCCTCCCCTCCATCCAATACATATTTAGTCACAGCAGCATCTCCTTTAAATTTCAGCTTATATATTGTTGATCCCACAGTGATGCACAGTTAGGCCTATAGATGTGACTGTAATAAAGTATCGCGCTGCTAGGCCTAAAGTGCTGCAAGATTTTATGGTCTTCACACCTTCACCTAACTTTTTGCCTGTTTTTAACTCTCCGCGACTTCCTCGAAATTTTGCACCGCTAGGCCTTCTGTAAACTTTTATAGGCCTACCCACGGCTTTAGGCAAATTCTTTCGTTTTTACGTCATAAAACCTTCCAAAGAGTACGAGAGAACACTAGGCCTTGACTAACCAAAGCATCGCTAACAGGTGTCCAGAAAATAATATTTTATGAGCTTCGAATGGCCGCAACTTATCGAATATAATATTTCATGACCCCTACAAGGTCGCACAGTTAGTTCCAATGCAAATTTTTCAATAAGTCCTGTCTGTAATTGGAGAATTCTAAGATGAAATTATCTTGATCTGCCCGATGTACCCTATTACAAATAACTTAGAATGCTTAATTTAACACCCCTCTGACAATGGTCTATAATTCCTGGCTTAAACTTCATACAAGAGAGCACAAAAACACCGTCTATGCACAAGTAGCACCATGCGTCCAAATTAATGGGCGACGGTTTCCACAAATTAATTTTAATGGATGTTATTGCTGCCCATGTGATGCATTTCTGGACAATGGTGATCGGTTAGTGACAGGGGTGTTTGACCAGTTATTTCTGTTTGGCCCTGAAAAATAGAAACGTAAAATAACAATCAAATGATGTAGGTAAACATTGCTCTCAAATTTATGCCTTAAAATAGTTTGCTTTCTTTGTTTCAAGATACATTATGGGAGATTAGATAAAGAGCTGACAGTTCTCACTTAAAAACTAGATAATGTAAAGGCAATTTACTGAAAATTTCAGTCAAATTAATCCACTCTGAGCCAAGAACTAAGCGAACGAAAGTTCCGCTTAGCCTCGATCATCATTACTAAAGTCGGTAAGACAACATTAGTAGTCTCGATTATCCATTTAATCGTTAATCACGAAGGAAATTTTTACATCAAATTGAATCATATTCCAGTAAATATCGCAGACTAGCGTTGACATCGAAAGTTGATTATGGTCTGGATAAGTTGTCTAATTAATAGTTTTTATAATATTTCAGGCCTAAAGAAAGACTTATAATCGGCAGATTTTGTACTTTCATAATGCACGATTAAAGGAGCCTAAAATGACTGATTCTAAGAAGACAAAACATTTCTAAAAATATATGTCAAATGGACGAAGCAAGCGTAACTTTTTTAATGACCGTCGATCCATTTGTATTGTTTACGGATTACACCGAACATAATTGATTGGAAATAACAATAAAAAAAGAATAAAGTGGTGCCCGGGTCGTTTTTTGCCACTCTGCCTGGCCTCGTCCTCGTCATTATTCATGCCCGAGCCGCCCCACCCACCCTTCTGCCGACCCTAGACTCTTGTCGTTCTGTGTCAATGCCCGGATCCTCTGCCGCACCCTAGACTCTGGTTGTTCTGTGTCAATGCTTGGGCCCTTTTCCCTCTGCCGCACCCTAGACTCTGGTCGTTCTGTGTTGATGCCCGAGCCGTCTCGCCCTCTGCTCCATCCCAGACTCTGTACTCACTATTGATGCCCAAGTCCTCTCCCCCTCTGTCCCATCCCAACCTATGATGGTCCTGTATATGATGGTCCTTTGTCAGTGATGCAGAACGGAGGGCTTGACAAGGACAACTGTCTAGTCGTTCAGATGGGACGAAAAACTGAGGTTCTGTGTACACATTGGCGTGCATGTAAAAGATCCATTGGCAGTTGAAATTCGATATAAGAGTAGGACGTAGCGCCGCTGCCCGGGCAAAATTTACCTCATAGCACATGTTAGGTACAGAAGATTAGGACTTTATACCCCATTTCATTTCATTTCTATAAACGGAACATCAAGCTACATGAGATCAATGTTGTAATTTGCCACCACCCCATCCCCGAAGCTTACATACTCAAGGGCTCCTTCCAAGTCAACGCCTGGGGATAAGAAGAAAGGCTCGAGGCTTTCGAAGCTTAGTTACTGTTTACGGTGTATTATTTGTAATGTTCTTTGCCCTAGATAGTAATTCCGTGGCATGGTAGTATTTATATTTTTTTTTTAGTGAATTGTTACATTCTCGGGTACTTGGACGGATGAAAGGCTTGGAGATAATCTCGGTTATGCATCTGATTGCCTTTCTTATATCTCCGTTTCTAAGAGAATAAGTACTGGAAGAGAATAATTAGTGGGAAGTTCTAATAGGTTTTGTACACGATGAACAGTCCATTTGCTGATAACACTATTTTGCCTCGACCGGATATTTTAGGACTTTGAATTTTCACTAATGGTTTGGATAGTTCGCATACATTAATTTGTATTTATGACGTCATCGTCTTACGAGGCGGATTAAACCCTGTTTCTTTATAGGGTAAGGCGAAGATGTTGAATGGAATTGTACGGGTTCTAGTTTAGTAGCTAAGTAACGGCTGCACCCATCCCAGATAATATCAACATAATCAACGTGTTGAAGATAAAAGATCAGTATATTGTATTTAAAGATTTTCTATTTAATCCATATTTTAGAGAGAGAGAGAGAGAGAAAGAGAGAGAGAGACTAACATATGGTTAAATTTTTTTTCAATAATTTGCTTGAGAGTAGGGAATGGGAGGAAACCTGAGAACCCGGAGAAAACCCATGAAACTGGGGACATGCGACCCTACTCCTTGTCACATACAACGGGTGAATCGAAACCACGCCAGTTGACTCAATGTCGGAACTTATGACAAAGCAAGCATGTGCTAACCATTCACCCCACCCCTTACACATAATCGATATTTAGAGCGCGACGGTGCAATTTGATATTTTACTTTCTATGTTATTTCATTTACAATTATGCTGCAAGGTAAGTCTAGATTACTTCTTTGATTTGTTCCTGGTTCATACATAACGGTGAGTAGTATCACTTGTCTCTGGCTCTTCAATTTCCAGGTATAGAGAGGTACCCTCAGCAAATAATCTGATGTTTGAACATCATTTATATATATAAAAGAAATAGAGGGTCTTATACAGATCCCTGTGGAACACCAGCGGGGATTATTCTGGAATCGGGGAAGTACCATTTGTTATTACTGTAGCACTACAAATAAGAGAAGATAGGCATAATGACAAGACTTAAGAACAGGAAACAGACGTAAATCGGGGGGAGCTCTATTCCAAGTCTTTCAAGTTAGTATCAAGTCATGGTATGATGCACAGACCATTACTACATACTCTTTGATGTCCTGCCGACTGTAGGCCGAGTTACAGGGCCAATATTGTATATATTATTAAAACAGCTGGAGATCAACAAATTCAGTTTGCTAAAAAGTTATACATCACTTTGTCACATTCCTACTGTTAATGGTGGTAGTTCGTTTATAGAAATGAAATGAAATGGGGTATAAAGTCCTAATCTTCTGTACCTAACATGTGCTATGAGGTAAATTTTGCCCGGGCAGCGGCGCTACGTCCTACTCTTATATCGAATTTCAACTGCCAATGGATCTTTTACATGCACGCCAATGTGTACACAGAACCTCAGTTTTTCGTCCCATCTGAACGACTAGACAGTTGTCCTTGTCAAGCCCTCCGTTCTGCATCACTGACAAAGGAAAAACCACGACGGAAAATCTAGATGAATTTTCTCG
Organism: Patella depressa; assembly: GCA_948474765.1. NCBI lineage: Eukaryota > Metazoa > Mollusca > Gastropoda > Patellidae > Patella > Patella depressa. The sequence goes on from OX419719.1 coordinate 74,877,933, forward strand.
GACAATACAGGGATCGAACACCCGACCTCCAGACTAGCTAGCCAGCGTCTTACACACTTAGCCACAGTATCCCCCTCGTTTGTAGAAGCAGCAGGTATTTTAGTAATGACTTTTTGTTTCCATTGTTTTTTCTTCTTTTTTTGTACCCCTATTTGCTTTATCTATTTTGCCAAAGTAATCTCTTTTGCTTTTTCTGATCAAATCTATGCAAACATTTCAAATGTTATTAAAGTTTTTGCAATTAGAGTCTAAATTCCTATTCACTGCTTTTTTGTGTCATCTATATACAGATATATATTTTTTTCAATCGCCTTATTGCGCCATTCATCCAGGATTTATCATGTTATCTCATTGTCGCTGTTTTGCTAAGTATATTGATATCTTAGCTATATTGGACACGCTATTGATACCATTTAGTTGGTATAACGTTCCTTTTTTGTCTAGTCGTTCGGATGGGACAAAACAAAAGAGGTCCTGCGTATACATTTGCGTGCACGAAAAGATCCCCTGGCATTTGGAAATTGATATAAGAGTAGGCCGTAGCGCCGCTGCCCGGACAGAATTCCCCCCATAGCACACGTCATCTTCAATTAGCCCAGATTAGGTGCAGAAGAGTAGGACGTTAAACCCCATTTCATTTCATTTCATTCTTTTCGAAATTAGCCCTACAGAGCTATATTTCGTTTCGTTTTTTTATACTTTCGTTGGCCTACAAAAACAAGTAAAACAAAATTTTGAACTATAATAAACGAAACGAAATAAGAACTGTGTTTTAATCAGTTAGGAACACAAATAACACCCCCGCGAAGATTATTTCTGCCTTTCCTAATAGAGAGAGAGAGAAATGGGGTTTAACGTCCACTCGACACAAACTAGGTCACTTCGGGACTAACATATGGTTTTGATTTTATTTCAATAATTCGCTTGCGCGTAGGGGTCTTTAGCAGTGGGAGGAAACCGGAGTGCCCGGAGGAAACCCACAAGGTTGAGAAGGCGCCCCTATCTCCATAATAAAAAAAACCAAGTACGAACAATCCAAACCATTAGTCAAAATTCAAAGTCCTATAAAAAACGGTCGAGGCAAAATAGTGTAATCAGCAAATGGACTGTTCACCGTGTTCAAAATACACGACAAACATTGGTGACAGGTGTCCGGAAGAGTAAGCTTACCCTGCCTGGCGCCACATCCGCCATCGCTGCATCCAAACTATTAGACGAAATCTCAATGAAATAGCATGATTAACCAATGGACTATCTGTATACAAAATGCACGTGATGAACAGTGTTAACACATACGCTCACACCGGGGATCGAAACCACAGTCGCATGCCAGAGGTGACCGGCCAGCTAGAGGTCGAAGCACGGCACTCTAGACTACTAGCCCCCCCCCCTTTCCTAATAGACGGGAAGGGAAGCAAGAAGGTAAAGGAATAGATTATAATGTGATATTTCATTTACTTCCTTCAAACATCTTCCTTGTTAGCGTTCACTAGGAAACTGGAATCGTTTAATTTGGGGTTTTTAGACTTTAAAAAATGTTATAGAGTTTAATTTCAAAACATCGGTTGATATTTGATTATAATCGTTTGAAAATTACAAAAATGGTTTAATTAGTACTATGGTTTAATTTAATGATACAGCGTTTAATTTCTCCGAGAGGGGTTTAGAAATGGACGGACCCTTTAATTATGTCAAGCGTCTAATTACTAGCCGAGTACTTTAATTTCCCGAGTTGCATTTATAAATTAAATATTAGACGAAACTTTTAATTTCCCGCGAGTCGTTTAACCGATCGGCTCATTTTGATTACGATTATTTAAATGTGAAGTACGAATAAAAAATATGAATATAGAAAAATAATGCGCATCAAATAATTGCTAATCTTTTAATTTCCCGCGAGTCGTTTAACCGATCGGCTCTTTTTGATTACGATTATTTAAATGTGAAGTACGAATAAAAAATATGAATATAAAAAAATAATGCGCATCAAATAATTGCTAATCTTTTAATTTCCCGCGAGTCGTTTAACCGATCTGTTCATTTTGATTACGATTATTTAAATGTGAAGTACGAATAAAAAATATGAATATAAAAAAATAATGTGCATCAAATAATTGCTAATCTTTTAATTTCCCGCGAGTCGTTTAACCGATCGGCTCATTTTGATTACGATTATTTAAATGTGAAGTACAAATAAAAAATATGAATATAAAAAAAATACTGCGCACCAAATAATTGCTCATCTTACCTTGGTCGTAGTATTTTTATCCATTATCGATTAAAGAATGATTCCACCATTGACAAACATCCAAAATCGGTAAATCGCGCCCAATGTCATTATACAATCGGGAATCGGTAAAGCACATCCCAGGTAATGTATTTTCTTTAAATCACAAAAGAATGAACATAGCCTTCCACCTGTACGCGTCGCTATTTGTTGGAAATCGGTAAAGCACATCCCAGGTAATGTATTTTCTTTAAATCACAAATGAATGAAAATAGTTTTCCACCTGCATGCGCCTCAAGAAGACATCACAATGTACGTTATCATGGAAGAGTGATAATCTCGCGAGACTTTTACGTTGGCGCCAAAAGAAGCTATTACTATTTGTCGATCTCTATAGACAAGCTGTCGATCATTTTTAGACAGGACTATAGAATGGCTTCAAACAGTATCAATGACTGATCACAGCCTTGATGTTACGTAATCACTTGGGACAATAAAATGTTGACTGCAGAAGAACGATATCAAACGATATTGCTAAATCAACATTTACTCCCTCAATATATAAAAAATAATGTGTGTTGGTGAGGTATCGGTGGTATTTTTTGTACTATTCAAAACAAAATCTACATTCGATCTTTATCCCACGAATTGTTAGGAATTATATTGTATTCAACACTTAAAATATGATAATCTCGACCATTGATGGTACAGCATTTAATTAAGTTCATAATGGATGGTGTATATTTTTGATTGCGTAGGAAGCGTGGCCCAATTATTACTTCGAAAACACAGGGTTCGTATTTGATTCACGCAGTAAAATAGTATTATGCGTACCTCGACTAATAAAGACAAATATCTACATAGATCATCACGTCATTCGAGACATTTTAATGTGGAATAGTTTTATATCCACCACTATCGGTAATTTATCCGTGTCGGCCGATATGTTTCGCTGTCAATATCTGATATCGGTAAAACCGATAGGTGCCATATCGGACCATCACTAGTTATTAATGTATCAATAAAATATTTAAAATACGTAATAATTGTCTTTTTAATTTGTGGGATGAAACGAGCTGTGTAATTTAGGGTGGCGAAACGGTCGTGGGATGACAGATCTAACGTGGATTTTGAATGGTACAAAAAAAACCCACCGATACCTCGCCAACACACATTATTTTTTATATATTGAGGGAGTAAATGTTGATTTAGCAATATCGTTTGATATCGTTCTTCTGCAGTCAACATTTTATAGTCCCAAGTGATTACGTAACATCAAGGCTGTGATCAGTCATTGATACTGTTTGAAGCCATTCTATAGTCCTGTCTAAAAATGATCGACAGCTTGTCTATAGAGATCGACAAATAGTAATAGCTTCTTTTTGGCGCCAACGTAAAAGTCTCGCGAGATTATCACTCTTCCATGATAACGTACATTGTGATGTCTTCTAGCGGCGCATGCAGGTGGAAAACTATTTTCATTCATTTGTGATTTAAAGAAAATACATTACCTAGAATGTGCTTTACCGATTTCCAACAAATAGCGACGCGTACAGGTGGAAGGCTATGTTCATTTTTTGGGATGTGCTTTACCGATTCCCGATTGTATAATAACATTGGGCGTGATTTACTGATTTTTGATGTTTGTCAATGGTGGAATCATTCTTTAATCGATAATGGATAAAAATACTACGACCAAGGTAAGATGAGCAATTATCTGGTGCGCAGTATTTTTTTATATTCATATTTTTTATTCGTACTTCACATTTAAATAATCGTAATCAAAATGAGCCGATCGGTTAAACGACTCGCGGGAAATTAAAAGATTAGCAATTATTTGATGCGCATTATTTTTTTATATTCATATTTTTTATTCGTACTTCACATTTAAATAATCGTAATCAAAAAGAGCCGATCGGTTAAACGACTTGCGGGAAATTAAAAGATTAGCAATTATTTGATGCGCATTATTTTTCTATATTCATATTTTTTATTCGTACTTCACATTTAAATAATCGTAATCAAAATGAGCCGATCGGTTAAATGACTCGCGGGAAATTAAAAGTTTCGTCTAATATTTAATTTATAAATGCATCTCGGGAAATTAAAGTACTCGGCTAGTAATTAGACGCTGGACATAATTAAAGGCTAGGTCCATTTCTAAACCCCTCTCGGAGAAATTAAACGCTGTATCATTAAATTAAACCATAGTACTAATTAAACCATTTTTGTAATTTTCAAACGATTATAATCAATTATCAAACGATGTTTTGAAATTAAACTCTATAGCATTTTTTAAAGTCTAAAAACTCCAAATTAAACGATTCCAGTTTCCTAGTGGTTATATCTAATGTTTTAAGCCATTCTATTAATTCCGAGGATCATATTGTAATAAGTTATATTAATGATATCTAACGTGTGAGCCATTCTATTAATTCCGATAACCGTAATAAGTTATTCGAATTATATCTAATGTTTTTAGTAATTCTATCAGTTCACCTTTAAATAATGATGAGATCTGAACCGGAGAAAGGCGAATTATTAAATAATGAAGATTTCATGAATTCCAGATGAACCAGAGTAATGTAATGTGGTTTTATCGGGTTAGGTAGGATTCACGGAGGCAAAGTCATTAAGGCGCCGGCTCACTAACGAGACAGTCCGGGTTCGATCTCGGTGGTTTTACTTAGTGGCGCAGTGGTTAAGATGATTGAATACAAGGATACGCTGGTTGAATTCAAGGCTAAGATGGTTGAAAGCAGGGATACGATAGTTCAATGAGATGTTCGGGTCGCTAGGAAAAGATGGCTGAAGCCATGAATAATACATTTTAGAACGCTTGTATACGGATACGATAAAGATAAAATTTCGCAACATTCGCAATTATCTGCAGATGTTTTGATGGGCCTTATTTTAATGAAATTGAACTCAAGCCGTGATATTATCGATCGTTCATATGTTGCAGGGCGGATCAAGGATTTTCAGAAGGGGGGGGGGGGGGGGTCGTGCTGCACCCACTTGGGAGTGTGAAGCCCGGCCCGTGATTTTTGAGTGGAAAAAATGCCCACAAGGACTAATTTCATACTAGTACTATAAATTACGATTTCCAACCTAAACTATTTTGTTCTCCTTTCCCGAGGGAATATATGGAGCTAAAAATTGTTCGCCACCTCAAATAAAGAGGGGGGCGTGCACCGGGTGCGCACCCCCCCCCCCCCCCCCCCCCTCTTGATCCGCGCCTGTGTTGATTAAATTTTATAATGATGTTTAATCAATTCGAGCGTGTCATGACGTCGATTAAATCGTGACATAAAACCAGATAGTATCTACAAAATGCAAATGGCGACGATTATAACTATTAATCGGGTTACAGACAACAACTGTTGATATGCAGATAAATAGACAGTCTGATTAAAATACCGATCTTTATGTCGTTTTGTTTTCTTTTATATCTTCTATAGTCTACACTACATGAGGAGACAGACCGCCATTAGTAGTTCGTCTATTTATAGCAGTTGTCTGTCTGTCTCTTTTCTCCCCTTTGGCATGCCCATTTTTGTTGATTTTTTGGTCTAGCATGGGCGAAGAAGGTTTGAATTAATATTTTCTGTCAGATTTTGGTAAATATTCATGATTTTGAGGCGGAAGGATAACGGCGTTATCAGGTTGGCCACGGTGATATATGTACGGCAGCTAGATACATGTTTTGAGTATGCGTCTTCACGTTTGTGTATCTCAAAATTTTGGTGGTCAATCTCATACAAATTTTAGTGCAAAGACATGCCAATTTGTTTCTCTGTCTGCAGTAAAAAGTATTCGGCCCAACCAAAATTTGGGGAAAAAAGGTGGAGGTGGGCAAAATGTCCAGAATTAACATTAAAGTCATTGGGGGAAATTAATGGTGGTCTGCCTCCATGAAGATCGGACCAGTTATAGCGGGATGTCACGACAGGGGTCAAACGAGCGACTCACAGTGATTATTCAATCAGCGATGGCGTTTATAGTGGTTTACCCGGTGTTTCGTGCATTTAAAAGGCCAAGAACTCGCTGTAAGAGATCGTTTCATTGGCTAATCCCTCACATCATCCAGAACACGTCAATGATAACAACTCTTCCAGATCCTAGTGTAGTAAAGACAAGTAAAACGAAATTTCGTAATTTAAAAAAACGAAACGAAATGCCAGCCCAACCTTGTGGATATTCTCCGGGGTCATCCGGTTTCCCGCCACTGCTAAAGACCCCTGCGCACAAGCGAATTATTAAAATAAAATTGAACCACGTGTTAGTCCCGAAATGACCTGGTTTGCGACTAGTGGACGATAACACCCCTCTCTCTCCGTGGGTACTCCAGTTTCCTCCTACAGGAAAGACCGCTGTGGGTCGTCAGGCACTAAGAACAACAACAACAACAACAACAACCTCCGGAGAATAAACTCATACAGGGAATATAAACGGTTGATCTGGACTTCAGGTGCATTGCTAAAGACGTACTTATTATTATTTCATAATAATAGAGGCCATTATTTTCTGGTATGGTACGTGATAATGATGTAGCGTGTCAGTCATACAATGATAGAACAGTGTTTAATTACATGGAATGATCCGCGCCATTCATCGATACTAATGGAGCGAGAAAAACACCGTATTGATAAATATTAACATCGGTGGTAGTTTCAAACGAAAACAAATCGTTTAGAAATCATATTTATTAATTTATTAATGTTTGGAAAAAATACAAACGAAAAAGTAAGTCAAGATACTTCATTCTGTGCGCAGTTATAGTTTTCATATTAAAGCTCCAATTTCATATTTTTAAGTTATATTTTTAAAATGTATTAAAATAAAATAGATGGTATCTATAAGCGTCCCATTAATCCAATTATTTACTATGTCAGCTGAGAAATTGGCAAATATATCATTTTAACTTCAAATTCAAACGTTTGAAGATAGCTATATCATGCGGGCAATAGAAAAACAAGGGAGATAATTGTGTTATTATTTCCCGTGTCAATGATTTTAAAGTGTCGGGAATAATGCCTATGATTGCATAATTGTGAGTTGACAACCTATTTAGCGAAAGACACAGAAATAGCTATGTGTTTACTTTCTTAGAAAATATGAAATTATCGCTTTAATTTACAGGTTTTATTCAAACTTGCGGTTCTAATTTGTTTCAATCTGGATCCAAGTGTAGACTGTCCAGACTCACCTTAAAGCTTTAATAACAGGAAAGAATTTTTTATTGTTTTTGCTCCGTGAAACAAGACCTATTTGTATCAAATATTATAGATATTGTTTTGCCCTGCAGCAAACAACAATGATTACAGTGATTGGTAGAAAATATTTGTTATCGGTAACTAAGCTGGCTATTGTTTATTTGCTTCGGTTAACAAAACAAAATTGAGCCTAAGGACTGGGAAATGATTTTAACACGAAGATTACTACGCCCAATTCCTCTGTGAAATGAAAGGAAATGAACTATATATTGCTTAAACATATATTATGATATTAAACATACATTATGCAAGAGCTAAATCTGCCTATTTGCAGGTCTTTCATTAGGCCTGAAATGTTATCTAAATTATTAATTAGACATTAATTAACTTATCCAGGTCATAATCAACTCTTGTTGTCATCGCTAGCCTGCGATTTGTCGTGGATTATGATCCGATTTACTGCATAACTTTCCTTTGCGTTTTAATGATTAAATGGACAAATAACTGCTAACTCGTTACTTAATCTGCCATATTGTGTCTTTAGCGTCCTTAGATTTCCATACCAACTGGGCTGATGAATATACAGGTCACAATTATTCTACGGGTTATTATTCCTCCTTATTACTGAGCGACTTTTCATTGAGATTTCCGGCTATTGGTTTCCTGAGCGACTATATAGGCTCCTCTAGTCTTTATGAAATGAAATGGTGTTTAACACCCCACTGTCCCGCTCCGGCTGGGCTAATAATTCTCTTGCGCGTATGGGTCTTTAGCAGTGGGGGAAAACCGGAGTACCCGGAGAAAACCCACGAGGTTGGACAGGCGACCCTACTCCTTGCCACGTACAACCAGGGATTTGAAACCACGCTAGTTGACTAAATAGCAGCGCGCATGCTAACCATTAGGCAATCCAACCCCCCCCCCCCCCCCCCCCCGCGCTATTATGAAATGAACTTTATTTAGTTGGTTGACAAATGTGATAATTGCCCTTTAATATATTATACATGTTTTGTACGAGGTAATATTTTATTTATACATGTTGCTTGGTGCTCGTTAATGTTGCCATGACACCGATCCAATTGTTTCAACGTTCTAAACATTCCGTGACAAATGGCAACATTGTTATTATAACAGTTTTATCAATAGATACAGATATCTAAATAATTTGTCATATTTTTTAATAAAATTGATTATGAATTATTTAGGGATTACAGCCTTCTTCTGTAACGTACGGGTTTTAAAAATTATTAGTAAATAAAACAGGTTTGCTGAAGAGCAATGGGATGAACGCTTTATGTTTCCATGGTAACATTTACGTATTAACAATATGTGATAAGAGCCCGTATTTAATTTAAACATATAAACATAGGTGGGGGACTTGAGGTATGGCGTTGTTAAGCATCAATCGAAAATTTATTGCTTTAGTATTTTAAAAAAAAAGTGTTCGATATAAATTTTACCTGCTTTTATTGATTTTCATGAAGAGATAACTTAAGGCAATTGCGTTTTTAAGCCCCCACCCCACCCCTGTCCCCTCCTCAAAACTAGAGAAAGATGAAAGTCTGTTTTGAGAAAAGCCGATGATGACGATGGATTATGACAGTGTCAACAGTATTATACACCTTGGCCAACAACAGCTGTCTAGTTGTTCGGATGGGACGAAAACACCGAGATTCCGTGTACACATTGGCGTGCACCTAAAAGATCCATTAACAGTTGGAATTTAATATAAGAGTACACTGTAGTGCTGTTGTCGGGGCAAAATTCCCTCACAGAACACTGTATGGCGCATGTCCGTCTTCATTAGCCCAGTCTGTCAGAACAGTAGGAGGTTAAGCTCCATTTCATTTCATATCATTTCATTTAAACACCTAGATCTTGAGGCCATAGGTTTCAATATATCAATCCTATAGGTAAATCTATCTATCCTATAGGTAAATCTATCAATACTATAGGTAAATCTGTCAATCCTATAGGTAAATCTATCAATACTATAGGTAAATCTATCAATACTATAGGTTTCAATCTATCAATCCTACAAGTAAATCAGTCATCCAATAGGTAAATTTGTCAATCCTATAGGTAATTCTGTCAATCCTATAGGTAAATCAGTGAATCCTATAGGTAAATCAGTGAATCCTATAGGTAAACCTGACACTGTTGCCTAGATCTCGAGATCCTAGGCTTCAGTCTGTCCAAGTTCCTGAAGCAACGAACGCAAGTTTTACAATATCCAGGTAAAATGTAAGGAGTTAAAGCAATATCAAGCCTACATGTATTAAACACGGTATCTTATCAACCAATTCTTTAATCCTATTTCGTTTCGTTCTTTATAGTTCAAAATTTCGTTTTACTTGTCTTTACTACACTATGATCTGGAAAAGTTGTTATAATAAAATAGAAATTCTTATAGCAATCTGTTTCACGGAGAATTACTTACGAATTAACTATGTCACAGACGACTGTCCACAACACGTGCATTGAATTCACGTGGCGTCAGTCATTGGCTCAACGGCTTGTGCATTGTTTACATAACACCTTTAGAACTGCTTCGGGCACAATGATGCATTTTACTCATTTTAATACCCATTTACACTAAATAGGAAATATTATTTAACTACAAATACTTCAAACGTCTTTATTTATTTTTCTTATACTTGAAAAAAGTGTTTGAGAATTTAATTTGTCGGAGTAAAAAAGTTAATATGCCGAAATCATTAAGTTTCGTCGATGTCATGCTTATCAGTGATTGTAGCGGCCAAGCGAATATTCACTGCGGGATCAGTTTGTTCTTATAGGTGTGAGAAATTCGCCAATGAAACGGTCCGTTACGGCGATTTCTTTGCATTCTCAGTGCGGAGCTGTGGGTAAACCCCTAAAACGCTCGTTTGTCGCATGACGTGAACTCCCACTATAACTTGTCAGATTCTCATGACTTGTAGTGGAGGCCATCGAAAAGATAGAGAAAAAAAAACGAAATAAAATTGCGTTCAGAGAATAAAAAGTAAAATTTGCGATCTCGGGAAAAAATTGGGTGTTTTGTTTATACATTTATTAGTCGTCCAAATATACCCCCCCCCCCCCAAAAAAAAACCACCCCTGATTTAGACAGCAGATGTTTTCAACAGGAATAGATTTTATATACATGTAAGTTCATTACCATCTATTATGTCATATATATTTATTATTCCCCGTAATAGCTGTCAACGATAAGCCGCATTACACATATATTGATAGGCTTTATTTATTAGACTTCGAATCTAAAAAAGGGAAAAACGTAAACATACAAATGTACATTATGCAAGAGCTAAATCTGCCTATTGTAAGTCTGCCTTTAGGCCTGAAATGTTTTCTAAATTATTAATTAGATATTAAATAACTTATCCAGACCATAATCAACTCTCGATGTCATCGCTAACCTACGATATTTCCTGGGTAAGAATCCGACCTGCTGCTCAACGCTCATTGATGATTAAATAAAAATTGGATAATCGAGACTATGTCTTTTTTCATCTTACCGACTTTAGTAATGATGATCGAGGTTAAGCCTAAATTTCAATCGCTAAACGTTCAGAGTGGATCAATTTGACTAAAATTTTCAGCAAATTCTCTTTACATTATCTACTCGTTGACCATTAATAGTAAGAACTGTCAGCTCTTTGTGAATGTAAACATTTAAAGACCATTGTTAAAGAGCATAATTGGATTTTTAACAAATTAGCAATAACTCAAAAGGGTCGGAATAGTTCCCTATTTGAAACCACAAGAACGACCTCTTTAACTTGGATTTGAACAGCACTTGTCAGTTTGATTAAAACCTGTCTTCATTTTGCGTGACATCTATCCATTTTCATTGATAAAAACTTACAAATTCCGCTGATAAAGAAATTATTTGAACAGACGATTATTTAAATCAATTTTTTGATCCAAAAAACAAAATAAAAAATGAGAACGACTGTACCAAAACGAGAATGTAATCGGCTTTGGTTCTCCTCTTGTGTTTAATTTTAATCTAGATGAAAGAATTTCGCACTTTTATTTAATCATTTATTTCAGAACCTTAAAGAAAAAGCTGAATGATTTTTCAGTGCATTAAACGGATGCATATACTCTAGGGAATTTAACTAAAACATTCATTATGTTTGCGTGTAAATCACCGGATTTATGAAGTAGAAATCAGCCTTTGACAGTGCAGGAACGCTGCTTAACGAAATAACTTCGTTGACTTGACTTTGCAGACTGTATAACGATAACGTCGTTGCCGTGTCATTTCGGAGGGTTTCATAACGAATAACGTCGTTGCCTTGTCTATTTTAGAGGGTTTATAACGAATAACGTCGTTGACTTGACGATGAAGGAGGGCCGTATAACGATTAAATCCGTTGACTTGACAATGTAGGAATGCTGTATAATGAATCACGTTATTGGTTCGACTATGCAGGGGAGGTGCAGAAGGGGGTGGGGCATAACGAATAACGTCACTGGCTTGACTATTCAGGAGGTCTGCATAACGAATAAACGAATAACGCATCCGACTAAAAACTGATACTGTCTTAGAAAAGGGATATATTTTGTTTTCATAATGTCACTGACTTGACTATTAAGGAAGACTGCACAACGAAATACAGATATAAAATAAAATATAACAGAAACTAACAAACAAGAATAATCATATATGACGCGTTGCTTTTTTAATAACTAAATCGTCGACAGACTAACAAAAGATTCAACTTTATTTCAATAATTCCCTAGCGCGCATGGGTCTCTAGCAGTGTGTGTGTGGGGGTGGGGCAGGAGGACCCAGAGAAAACCCACGAGGTGGGAAAATATCGTTAACAGTTGAGAGTAAAGTCCAAACTGAGCGAATAATTTTCTGACAATATGCCATTTCCACTCAAACTGTTATTTTTTTTAAATTGAATATGGATAAAAAAAATATGTAAATAGTTACAAAGGGGCCATCAATAGATCTTATCCACCACTGCGCAGGATTTCTAACACTGCGCAGGATGTCCAACACTGGGCAGGATGTCTAACACTGCGCAGGATGTCCAACACTCGGCAGGATGTCCAGCACTAGGCAGGCAGTGCAGGGTGTCTAATGAATGTTATAAATGCTGAAAGGATTAGAACCGTGTTTGGACTGATATTCCTTTTATGTATTCAACTTTTAAAATATTGCAAGGGATTCATATTCCTCCAAAACATAATAAAACGTTTTACTTTTAACATAAAGTTCCGCAACTCTACACTAAAAACAGATTTTATTTAGTATTAGGAACCAGTTGTCGAACAATTCCATTTTTCGGGACGTTTTTCTTCAAATCGTCATTAATATAGAACTATATAATTTTTGTCTGGCCAAGTAAACTTTATCGGTAAAGTCTCTGCTGTTGCTTCGTGATGTTTTTATAATATCTAAACGCTAAACCACGTTAATCCACTCCTTGTATTAGAGGTAAGAAATCTACCAGTCCGATTTTAATTCAAAACAACATTCGCTTCCCTCTTAAAGTTCCAATTTCACTTTTTCTAAGAAAGTCAAAATATAATTATTTCTATGTTTTTTGCTCAAAAGGTTGTCAACTCACTATTATACGATCATGGACAAAATTTTTGTGGGGTTAGAAAGGGTGACACTGGTTGATTGAGGAAATAGTTACCTCCCTTGTTTTCCTATTCTTTTCCATGAACGGCCATCTTCAAACGTTTGAATTTGAAGTTGAAAATGATATTTTTGCCAATTTCTCTACTGGCAATAGTGAATTATAGGATTAATAGGATTATTCTTTAACAAGGTAGGACTGTTTATAGGTTCAATCTATTTTGGGGCTTTATTTTAATAAATTTTAAAAATATAACTTAAAAAAATGCTATTGGAACTTTAAAATAGACAACTCAGATTGTCACGAATATTTCAACCGTACTATTATCTAAGGTAAGAAATTTAACTGTCCGCTTTAGATTAAAAAACAAAATGTCCTAAAGTTCAATCGCACTATTATCTAAGGTAAGACCCCATCTTCCATTAGCCCAGATTAAGTGCAGAAAAGTATTTAAATAAGAAATCTAAATATCAGCATCAAATTACAAGAAAAAAGTCATAAAGTTCAATGACTTTACTATATAAGGTTAAGAGTTTAACTGTCCGCATTAAATTACAAACAAAAAGTCATAAAGTTTAATCGCACTATTTCCTAAGGAAAGAATTTGAGAATTAAAAACAAAATATGATGTTGTGATGACATGGCTGTAATCGCATACGTCAAAAACCCAGCTAAATCGGGCGATTAATTCTATAAATAAAATCCTTTCCTGACCGAAATGTGTTCAAATCTTCAAAAATATAATTACAAAAGATATTATGATGTGCTGATCTGTTTGTTTACTACTTCCGTGAAAACACGAACCATCAATAATTAAAATGTCAAATCCAAACAAACGACAATTCCAATAAAAAGAAATTATTCTGACCTCACCAGGGTTTAAAGGAAGCGTGCAGAATATTTTTAATATAATAATAATTAAAACTTACGATGTAGTTTAGTTTATCCGTTAAAAACACCATGAACGAAAATACATGTAATACAGCAGGCGGGCGTCTGGTTGTTGCTAGTAACCCTAGCAGACGGCTTACGCTTAGCACCACACGGCGATCGATAAATCAGGCGGTTTGAACCAATCATAAACCTGGTCAGGGGAATGGTAAATTGTATTATCATTTATATAGATTAAATGGAAACAATAACAATAGAAGCAGAAAGCCTACCTGGATATCACTAGATCGATTAATTAAAGGATGGGGCGGAGCGGTGGGGAAGGTGTCGGGGGGGGGGGGGGTCTCATTACATCCTCGGTTATATCGATTAATATTAGATCGATAGTTATCACATCAAATATAACCATATCGATTAATTCGAGGGTGGGGCGGAGAGTGGGGAAAAGGGGTGGGGTCACATTACGTGCTCGGTTATATCGATTAATTCGAGGTGGGTCCGAGACTCAGAGAGGTGGGGAGGGGTGGGGGTCGTTAGGACATGATCGGTTATATCGATTAATATTAGATCGATGGGATCTAGAATATATCAAATCAAAATCAAACCTATCTTTTTTAAGTTATGGTAATAACTGTACAGGAGAAAATATAACCCTTGTCCATGGTCAGTTATATTGATGAAACGATTCAAAATCTATTAAATCCATTGGTGTGGAGAGGGAGGGGTGGGGGTAATAATTGTGTAGGTAAAAATGGCAACCAATGCTGCAATATTCTAGAACCGATTGATTTATAAATTATTAGTCGATATAACCGAGTATGATCTAACGACCCCTTTCCTCCCAGTGCTAAAGACCCCTACGCGCAAGCGAATTATTGAAATTAAATGAAATCATATGTTAGTCCCATTAGAGGTGATGGGGTCTCGTTTTCACTCAATAGGTACCTAATTCAGTGTGTGTGTGTGTGGGGGGGGTCGAATGGTTTACTTTCAATACCAGCTTGTGCGTGACAACAAGGAGTAAGGTACCATATTCAACATCATTGGCTTTCGTTCTCCGGAACCGCCATGCTAAACACCCTTACTTTACGCGCAAGGGTAATCCCGAAATTCCCTAGTTTGTATCGAGTGAGCCTTACACCCCCCTCCTCTCTCTCTCTCCGTCTCTCTCTTTCTCCCACCCCCCACCACAGCCGCAAACAAATGAATTGATTTTCCTAATGGTGATTGGATGTTTATTGACATGTTATATATAAACTGTCATTCCATATGACGAAACATTAACGTTCGTGTCACAATTAACCAGTCTGTTTATGGTGTTGATAATAATTAACCAGTCCAAGATTACCCCTTTATTTTGTTTTGTTTCTACATGTGATGTCGCAATATTTGTTATCTTCTAGGTTGATAATAATAAATTGTCCCGCGCCGAAGTGAGCTCCATACATTCTGACGTTTCTGGCTCGTTTCCAAGGTTGTGGCAAGGAGTAGGGTCGCCTGTCCAACTTCGTGGGTTTTCTCCGGCCACTCCGGTTTCCTCCCACTGCTAAAGACCCCTACGCGCAAGCGAGTTTTTGAAATAAAATTAAACCATAAACCGTCCAAGATATCTTCAATCTGTTTAAAACACAGTTCCTATTTCATTTCGTTTTTTATAGTTCAGAATTTCGATTTACTTGTTTTCACTACACTAGGAGGTAAACGTTTTTTTCCGTCCACCGGAGCCTGGTCTTATGACGTCATATGTGGATTGTGGGTTAGGATAAGGGTTAGGCTTGGCCCAGGGTTAGGGTTAGGGCTAGCCCTGTCTACATCTCGTGACTGTGACGAAATCTGCAGGCCACAGCCCTTATCCTAACCCTTATCCTAACCCACAATCCACATATGACGTCATAAGACCAGGCTCCGGTGGACGGTTAAAAATGCTTACCACACTAGGATCTGGAAGAGTTGTTATATAACAGGCGGTTTAGTCGATGTGAGGAATTAGCCAATGAAACGGTATGTTACGACGAGTTCCTGGCGTGCGATGTACGGAACTGTAGGTAAACCACTTAGAACGTCAGCGCTGATTGATTAATCAATGCCTGACCTCATCGGGTCAAAAGCCGCTCGTACCACCCCTGACGACTTCGAACAACCTTGTAGTACAACCGGTCATATCTTCATGTTGTGTGGGCCATCGAAAGTTTAACAAAACGAAACGAAAATAGATCATATTGAGATGTCTGGTGAAACTTTGTACCTACATTAAAGTTGCATTACATTACAGGTCTTTCGTTTGGCTCCAAGTATATTCCAGTTATTAAACATACATTATGCAAGAGTTAAATCTGCCTATTGCAGGTCTTTCTTTAGGTCTGAAATGTTATCTAAATTATTAATTAGACATTAATTAACTTATCCAGACAGACCATAACCAGCTCTCGATGTCAAGGCTAGCCTTCGATATTTGTTGGATTATAGTCTATTAACACTCAAAACTGTCCTTCGTGGTTAACGATTTAATGGATATTCGAGACTATTAGTTTTGTCTTACCGACTTCAGTAATGATGATCGAGGCTAAGCGGAACTTTCACCCGCTTCGTTCTCGGTTCATAGTGGATCGATTTGACTGAAATTTTCAGCCAATGGCCTTTACATTATCTAGTTTTCAACTATTATAGTGAGAACTGCCAGCTCTTTATCTAATCTCCCATAATGTATCTTTAATGAGATATTTATTCACATGGAAAGCCAATAGTCAGCCCATTACAACATCGGATGGTCATGAGTTTCAATCGATTGAAACACGATCGTCATTTAAATGCTTTATTTATGACTGGATAATCGAGACTTTGTTTGGTGGCCAGGACCCCTACTCGCAAGCGAATTATTGAAAATAAGATTGAACTACATGTATATGTTAGTCCCAAAATAGCCTAGTTTCTGTCAAGTGGACGTTAAACCCCATTTCTTTCTCTTATCAATATATTACAATTTCCCAGTATCTATTTTTAAACTATTATTGCGACGAATATCAGTTCTTTATCTAAATCTTAGATAATACCTCTTTGACTTATGATAGCAGTTGTGCTGTGCGCTAATTGGAAATTTCTCGGTTGAATGATTTGTGATTCCACAAAAGCAAGTGGGACTTATAAAATTCTGGAGGGCATGTCTCATAAACCATTCAAGATATGTTTATGGAACTATAAATGCGATTAAATGGAGTTTAAGATTGTGCTTTTCTGCACCATTGGAGTAAAAGTAGGCAAGTCTCTAACTCAATATCATCCACAGTCTTTGACATTACAAACACGAATTATTGGTCAATTTAATTCAATATTGGCGCTGTTATCTAACCATGAAAAGATGGGCTTCTGATATCCAATATTTATGACAAAATGAACATTTTAAAATTGGCACAGCAATTGCTTTCCAGAATGTTTTCGAGTGTAATATGAAGCGATTTGATGAACGGGGCTAGTCATATATCACACAGGAGAATACGACAGGTGTAGACGGGAATAACCAGACGCCGAAACATAACTGATTAGAAATCATAGTAAAAACAGAAAGGATTGAATGTAAATCAGTTTCTATGCATTCATATGATATTATTGCGACTGAGTATCAGAATATGTAGAATGGATGGGGGGGGGGAGAAATAGAAGCGTGCCCGTCAGGCCCGGATCCAGGATTTTGTCGAAGGGGGGGGGGGGGCATACATTGGAGCAAAGGGTAATATGTTACAAGTTTGGTTTGTTTGGGTGGAGACAATGCGTAAATCATGTTTATATCATCTATTAAAGCGCGAATATGTGAACTACAACAGAAACGAAGCAAACGAAAATGAAAATCAACTATGTCACCGGTTTCTGTTGTCCCATTTAAAGTTGGGGGATCACGGTGGCTAAGTGGATAAGGCGCTGGTCCGCTAGCCTGGGGGTTGGGTGTTCGATCCCTGCAGTGGCCAAGAAAGCTCATTCAGATTTTCCGGCGTGATTTCCCCTTTTCAGTGATGCAGGACGAGGGCCTGGCAAGGACAGCTGTCTAGTCGTTCGGATGGGTTGAAAAACCGAGGTCCCGTGTACACATTGGCATAGGAAAGATCCCTTGGCAGTTGGAATTCGATATAAGAGTAGGTCGTAGCGCCGCTGCCCGGGCAAAATTTCCCTCATAGCACACTGTATGGCGTATGTCCGTCTTCCATTAGCCCAGGTTAGGTGCAAAAGAGTAGGACGTTAAACTCCATTTCATTTCATTTTCATTTAGTTGCTTTCAGTTGTGATTCAGTGTGAAGAGTTGGTGCAGTGGGCGTAGAGGTCATGGCATCAAAACAAGGAACTGGAGCTTTTTCGATTTGTCACCGAGTCTTGATTTAATTAAAGTCGCACACTAATGTGATATAATAATCAAATGCATGTCTCACTTCTTCCAGTTTGTCATCTACTGTGATATGATATGTAGCACCAAAAACTGCCACACACGAGAGATATGAAATTATTTTTTGCAGTTTTAACACGATTATGATTATCTGATATGATTACCCGACAGTTTGGCGTATAATTAGTTAGGATCTAGGTTTAAAAGAAGCAATCCGTCTTCGTCACACCAGCGTCTGGGGCTGTAGGAACAAGCGACTTCGACCGGGCTCGAAAATATTCGAAAGATACATGGTCTCTGGCGTATATCTGGGGTAACCGGAGGTTACTTTGCTAAAACACAGAAATTGAGATTTAATACCAAAAACATGTTCTACGTTTTCAGGTCCGGATCCAGGGTTTTGCGAGGGGGGCATACATTGGAGCAAAGGGTAATACGTTACAACCTTGGATTGCTTGGGCGGAGACAATGCGAAAATCATGTTTATATCATCTATTAAAGAGCAGATATGTGAACTACAACAGTAACAAAGCAAACGAAAATGAAAATCAACTATGTCACTGGGGCTTTGGGGTGGGGGGTGGGGGGCGACGTCCCCCTCCTGAAACCGCGCTTGGTTTTAGTTTCACGTATGTAAAAATAATCAGATGTAAAACAAGTGGTAAACAAAAAAACAAAAACAAAAAAAAAGCCCAAAACATGACCATCAGATTCCAAAATATCAAAAAGAAATTTTTTTCATCATGGAAATTATTCGTTTATTTTTTTTTTGTGAATAACCAAAATAATGTTGAACTGGATATCAACGGAAGTGAGATCAGATACGGGATAGCTTGACGCCGTGAAGTCCAAGACAGTTGGCTGATAATATAGTTTATAATTCACCAGAATCCTATTCTAATCCCACCAAGGCCCGTGTATAGTTTGGCATGCACGTAAAAGATCACGGGGCAGTTGGATTTCGACGTAAGAGTAGGCCATAGTATCGATGCCCGGGCAAAATTTCCCCCATGGCCATGTCCGTCTTCATTAGTCCGGTAGGAGCAGAACAATAGAGCTTTTAACCCCATTTCGTTCCCCGATCCCATTCAGACTTCCTAAATACAAATATCCAATCTGTTTCACAGAGAATTACTTACGAATTATCTCTGTAACAGATGACTGTTCACAACACGTGCGCTGACTACACGTGACGTCAGTCATTGGCTCAACGGCTCGTGCCATGTTTACTTAACACCTAACTGCTTCGGGCAAAATGATGCATTTTACTCATTTTAATACCCATTTACACTATATAGGAAATATTTTTTAACTACAAATACTTCAAACGTCTTTATCTATTTTTCTTTTACCTCAAAAAAATGTTTGAGAATTTAATTTGTCGGAGTAAAAAAGTTAATATGCCGAACTCATTAAATCTCGTCGATGTCATGCTTATCAGTGATTGTAGCGACCAAGCGAATATTCATTGCGGGATCAGTTTGACAAATATTGTTTAAAACCATTAAGAACAAACCTATTATTGCAATGACGTCAATTTCCGGTTAAAACAATAACAGGATCATAAAAACTTAATTGATTGGACAAATACTGCCTTATAAAAACCCGGAAGTTAAAACTCAAATTACCGCCATACAGGAAATACAATTAAATGCCGACTGCTTTGAAATGTGCATACGCAAATTATAGTATCAACACAATACGTCTGCTTGCATATCTTCAAAAAGGAAATGAAATGAAATGAAATGGGGTTTAACGTCCTACTCTTCTGCATCTAACCTGTGCTAATGGAAGACGGCCATACGCCATACAGTGTGTTGTGAGGAAAATTATGCCCGGGCAGCGGCGCTACGGCCTACTCTTTCTCGAATTCCAACTGCCAAGGATCTTTAACATGCACGTAAATGTGTACACTAGGCCTAGGGATTTCGTCCTACCGACGACTAGGCAGTTGTCCTTGTCAGGCCCTCCACTCTACATCACTGACAAGAGGAAACCACGCCGGAAAATCGAAATGAACTTTCTCTCGGCCAATACAGGGATCGAACACCCGACTTCCAGGATAGCGAGCCAGCGACTCACCCACTTAGCCACCGTGATTCCCCCTTCAAAAAAGGGCTTTGTCGCACTTTAACTTGGATGTCACGGAGGTCCCGTGTTCGTGTTGGCGTACACATATAAAAAGATTCCGTGGAATTGGCATTCATTCAATATAAGAGTAGGCTTTGACGCCGCTCTCCGGACAATTGTCCCTCATTATAGCAAACTGTATGGCGTATGCCCGTCTTCATTTGCTGAGTCGGGTACGAATAGTAGGACGTTAAACCCCATTTCATTTTTTAATGTAACTGCGGTGGTTTTGATGGAAACATTGGGGGTTACTGACGCTTCCAGTTTACCTAAACCACGACAATGATGGCAGTCATATTTTTGTTGTTTTTTTTTCTGGAATCGAATAAGAATGTTTGAATTAAAATTATCTGGTAAACAGTCAAATTATGAAGACCACCTACCAAAATAACGCCACTGACTAAGGATTTCTGGGACCAGGCCTTAAAAAGCCAACACTTCCAACCCGTTTCAATATTCTAATCGAAGGACAAATAGCTGGTTGACTGATTCTTTTTTTTTATGTACCGGTACCTAAATTGTCCATTCTTCGAGAATATTATATTAAAATATTGAGATGTATTGGCTTTGCTTCCATTTAATAAAATTAAAAAAAAAAACCCATGTATTTAATCTGGGTTAGATCTAGGCCTACTTGATAAGGCTAAATTAAGGTTTGGTCAAAGGACACGAGATGAAAACAGGGCTAGCGGTAATCCCAATACTGTAACCCTGAACCTAGCACCATGCTTACCCTAACCCTTGCCTTATTTACATCTCAGCGACCTTCATGGAAATTGAGCTGGCCTTAAAGTAGCTAACTCAATATCATCCAAAATCTTCAACATTGAAAACACGAATTATTTGTCGAATTTAAATCAACATTGATGCTTTGATGCCACAGGAAAAAGATGGGCTTCTGATATCCAATATTTAAGACAAAATAAACATTTTACTATTGGTACACGAATCGTATACCATAATGCGTTTCAGCCCAAGTTTTAACAAAAGACTTGAGGGACGAGGTTAAACACATTGCACCAAATCAAGCGGCGTATGTAGACTGGAATAACCAGACACTAGAAATTTACGTTCGATTTAGTCTACTGGCTTATTTCGCGGACCATAACTGATTTGAAATTAGAGTAAAAACGGAAACCATTGAATGTAAATCAGTTTATATACATTCATATTACAGTATTATGCGTTGCGACCAACTTGTGTCAATTTCTAGGTCCCAAATGTTGGCGATTTAGCCATTTTAGCCTGTGTGTTGAGGAATGTGAAACGGATTAGAAGATGGCGTCAATTCTCACAGTAGATAATTCCCGGTGTGCCGGATGGTTGTGAAATGAAATGGGGTTTAACTTCGTAGCGAACTGGGTTAATGAGGACGGACAGCGGCACCGGGGCCTACTATTATTTAAAATTCCAATTGCCAGGGGATCTATTGTATGCACGCCATCGTGTACACGGGACGTCGGTTTTTCTTACCATCCAAACGACTGGACAGCTGTCTTTGTCAGACCCTTCGTCCTGCATCACAATTGGAAACCACGTCGGAGAATCTGGATGAACTTTCTCTGCCAAGGCATGGATCGAACACCCGACCTCCAAGCTAGCGAGCCACCATGGTCTCCAGATGGCTGTGACATGTTGGCATATTTGTGATTATAAATATTAAGATTTTAGATGATCGGGATATTACAGATCAAGGACTGTCATGGGTGTCATGCGGCGGGGTTTTACCGTCGTGATCTGCTCCACATCATTCTAAATTAGGCTACCACGGGATATAAAAAATAGTAATAGGGTTACATGTGATGTATGTTTTACATGGATAATGCAAATATACTGCTTATAGTCTGTCACTGCCGCGTAACATCCAGTGGTATCGTTCCATTCTACTCCACCAACTGGACACAGATCACCAAATATTCATGAGCCGTCACCCACGAAACAAGGGCGAAAGTTATTTTTAGTCTTTCTCTCCTTTTTTCTCCCTTTTTCTCCCTTTTGCATGGGGATTTTTGTCGAGTTTTGAAAATATATTTTCTGCCAGGTTTTGGTAAATATTCATGATTTTGAGGCGGAAGGATACAAGAGTTGTGAGGTTGGTTACGTTGAAAGGGAGGGCCGAAAATTGCAAGGTTAGCTGTCTCTACTTCCAGCTTGTCTATCTCAAGTTTTTCATGAAGAACCTCATACATGCTTTTGGGCAAGAGTTTGTCATATGTTGCTCCATCTGTGGCAGAAAGCGTTTTACCTAACGAATATTTGGGAAAAGGTTACAACCGGTCTTAGAGACGAGAATTAACATTGAAGTCAATGGGGAAATAATTAGTGATCTGTGGCCAACTATGGACGGCCGACGGCGACTTAACGACTCTTGATAGAGCTTCGGGCTAACCATTGAAGGGGAGATAACCCGTTTTATAGTTTTAACAAAAATCAAACTAAAGAGCCTATCAAAACTTTTTACCAATGTTAATTCCGAAGAGGACAGAACTCTAGTTCAGATAAACACAAATCAAGCACCTTTTCGTTTGTAATTTTTTACATTAGGATATTCTCAAACCAGTTGTTGGGGTGTTAAGGGGAGATAACTTAAAAAAAAAAATATGTCGCACTGAGCAGGCAAGTATTCTTGTTAGCGATATCATCGTAGGTGGCAGAAGACGTGAAGCCCCAGATGAGAAGAAGAAAGAGATGATGCAATCGGCAAGAATTATTTCGCTATGAATGCCCACAGTGCAAGCCTGACATAATTTCTGGTTTTGTTTCTGAAAAAGAGGCTGGATAGGTTGGGGTCGGGGCGACGGCCAAATGGTTGGTGCTTGCGCTTTATATCATAAGGTTTGTCATTTCGGGACTAACATATAGTTCAATTACATTTGCTTAATTCGCTTGCGCATAGGGGTCTTTAACAATTAACTCCCTTGTTATATCAAATTCCAACGGCCAGGGAATATTTTACCTGAACTCCAATGTGTACATGAGGCCTTGGTTTTTCTCACCATCCGAATGACTAGACAGCTGGCCTTGTCAGACCCTCTGCCCCTTTATTACTGACCAGGGGGGCACCACACCGGACAATCTTGAAGAAGATCGATTGTAAAACTTTGGTTTAAATGAATGTTTTATCACACGCTGGCCGTCCTAGCGTCTTTAAAGACAGCAACAATGTCAAGTTTATTACCTACAAATAATATCAGTTAACATTTTCCTTTCCATTCAACTGTTAGCGTACAATTTATAAAGGAACTATAAAAACACATTATTTTAATTTATTCAGTTAAATTGCAATAATTGGGCTGTCTTGCTCATTTACACATAGAAAAGCAGAAAACAAACGTTTACATTATTACAATATAATGTTGAATTTGACAAAACGATCTTAAACATACATTATGCAAGAGCTAAATCTGCCTATAGCAGGTTTTTCTTTACACCCGAAATGTTATCTAAATTATTAAATAACTTATCAAATCTCAATGTCATCGCTAGTCTGGGATATTTTCTGGATTATGATCCAGTTTAATGCTCAACTTTTGATTCATGATTTAATCATGAATTGAATAATTGAGACTATGTCTTTTTTATCGTACCAACTTTAGTAATGATGATTGAGACTAGGCCAAAATTCTGATTGCTAAATTCTCGATTCAGAGTGAATCAATCCGACTGAAATTTTCTGCAAATTGCCTTTCCATTATCTATTTTTCAACTATTATAATGAGAACTGCCAGCTCTTCATCTAATCTTCCATAATGTATCTTTTAAATCTGTTTTTTAAATAATGAAATGATACAGATTAGTAGAAAGCTGCGTGAAAATTACATTCAGCTCTTACCGGAAGATGAAATAATACAGAATTTACATTTTACACTAAACTTTCTCACCAGCCAAGCCAGTCTATAATGGTTAGGCTTGTTACCATGTTTAACTCAGTGTCTTGTGTAAGGGACTCTTGGGGGAAAAAGCCTCGGTTACATCTCAATTTGGTTTCCATTTTTTATATGGAACCAGTTGATATTATCAGGTTGCCTCACTTTGTTTGATCATTGACTTGATGGAACACTGTGGGTTATAGGTCATTGCCATAGCAACATAGATGCATATAGATATCATTAATCATTCCTCTTTTTAATTATTTATTTATATATATATATATTGTTTATTATCCACACCCACCATTTTTGTGACAATGTCAAGACTAATCAAGGTCTGATGTTTTTGGGTGAATGTCAACTTAAGTTAAATGGTGGACCCTCCCCCTGGGTTGAATCTTGGTATATAATAAGATGGAGTTTGTTAAATGGTTCCTAATTGATATATATGTATATATAATCCAGGGAATATAATTATATTGAATGGCAGTGTTTATATATAGACTATATTAATATATTATATAATATAGTAATGACACAGCTGGGTGTATTGTCCATGATGACTGGAGCAACAGACCAGTCGGTATTATTTTAAGGTATGCAGTACACAGCCACATTTAGCCAAGGCAGCTACTAACGTTTTTGAAAAGGACATTTTTGAAAATCCCTGTAATCTGCTAAGATTCTTTCAGACATAAGAACATTTGTAGAGAAATGAAATAGGGTTTAACATCCTACTTTTCTGCTCCTAACTGGGGTAATGAAGACGGGCATACAACGAGCTATGAGTGAAATTTTGCCTCGACAGCTGCCCTATGGCCTACTGTCAAGGGATTTTTAAATATACAGCAATGTGTACATGAGACCTCCATTTTTCATCCCATCTGAATGACTATATGTTGTATCTTGCCAGGCCCTACTCTATCTTGCACCAATGACAAAGGGCGACCATGCTGGAATATGCTGATGAACTTTCTAGGCCAACACCAGGATCGAACATGTGACCACCAGGTTAGCCAGCCAATGTCTTATGGCTCCCCATTTGTAGAGAATTCTACCAAAAAATGTTGCTCAAATTTTAAGAGAGAGCTAGAGAGAAATGGGGTTTAACGTCTACTCAACACAAACTAGGTCATTTCGGGACTAACATATGGTTCAATTTTATTAATTCGCTTCATGTAATGGCTCTTTGTGCGAGGAAATACAAAGACCCAGATGTTGGACAGGTGACCCTACACCTTGTCACGTGCAAACAGAGAATCGAAACAATATCAAACTCAATGAAGGATCTCGTGATCCAACACGATCGCATCAACCTTTCAGCCACCCCACCCCACCCCAACTTTTAAGGCATGTAGAGATTCTTCAACATAAAATAAAAACAAAATTTGCCAGGAATAAAATAATTAAAAAAATAATAAATAATTACATCATTATAGCTGCGTAACTCATAAGATTACAAATCAAGCTGTCGACAGGCTGGCCACATGAATATAAAGGATCAATATAGGCCTGTTTAAAAAATGATGACGACTGTATGATTAGTTTGAGTCGTGACTAGTGTTTGGTTAAAGTTACATTTCATCGTCCAATCCAAAATCTTCTTCTGGAAAATCCCCAACATCTACAAATAATGGCTTCACAAATCCTCCATATTTGGGCATACATTCGAAATATCTTTTACCATCAACGCTAAAAATATAAAAATAAAAATATGTTGTAAATATTTAACTATGGACAAGCCACTACGTACACCATCACAGCCATCTTGGAATAGTGACCTAATGACAGCCATCTTGGAAGTGTGACACTGCTGACATGGTAGTGACACCATCCCAGCTAGCTTGGAATTGTGACATCATCCCAGCTAGCTTGGAATTGTGACATCATCCCAGCTAGCTTGGATTGTGACATCATCCCAGCTATCAAAATTAAAATACATCAATCAAAAGCATGATTGTCGCAAGATCAGGTATGTCGATCGTACTTAAATTGACAAACTTTAGAAACTTTAGCTGTGGGAGGAAACTGGAGGACTGGGAGAAAATCCGTGAGGATGGACAGGCGACTCTAGTGTTCGAACCAGGGAATCGAAACCATGCCAGCTGACTCAATGACATAGCATATTATATAAAGCATGCGCTTACCATTCACCCATCCAACCACACAAGGATACAAAGAGAAGCCTCTAGGCCAGACAAAATGAATAGTCAACAGAGAAACAGAGAGAGAGAGAAATGGGGTTTAATGTCCACTCGACACATGCTAGGTTATTTCGAGACAAATATATGGTTCAATTTTATTTCAATAATTTGCTTGCGTGTTGGGGTCTTCAACAGTGGGAGGAAACCAGAGTGGGAAAAACCCACGAGGTTGGACAGGCGACCCAACTCCTTGCCACGTACAACCAGGGATTCGAAACCACGCCAGTTGACTTTATCATACAGCGTGTGCACGCTAACCATTCGGCCACCCAACCCCCCCACAGAGAAACAGTGTCTCTGACAAAGCCTGAATGGGTGTCTGACTAAGTCACAATGTTTGTACGTGACAAAAGGTCCTTTGTTTCCAGATTGGATAAATATTTGAAAATAGCTGCCTAAACTTGTCAAATTCACTGTCCAATACATTCCTCATAATAACTGACAAATCTGGTATTGGTGAATTCACCAATATCTTGATATATAAATAAAAACAATCTTGGGTTGGATCCAAGGACAGAAGTCATAAAAGAGTTATCTCCCTTTTGCTATTTTTTTTTTTTTCATGTTCCCAACTCTGATCTCCCTTCAAAAGGCAACACCTAGTAAGTCACTTTTTTTTTTTTATCAAAATTGAGTTAGGTCCAAATTTGTAGTTACTAGTGTGCGTGCTTCCTGTTGTTGAACTAGATATTCCAGTCTTTTGATTTTGTAAGCAGTTACAACCATGACACAACCTAGCAACTTCCTTCATTTGCCTAGTATGCCACACAAAAACCTAATAACTCAATAGTCAAATCAAATCATATGCTGGGGTTTAATATTCATTCATTATGTTTTCCTTTGTTTTCTCAAAATAAAAAAAAGTGAGTTACTACGTGTTGCCTTTGGTTGCCTTACATCAATCCCCCCCTCCTCACCTGACTCAATGACAGTGGTAACGAAGTAATACGCATGTGTAAGACCATTTAACGTCCTTTGTAATTTTGATTTTTGTTGTGGAGTTTGGTGATATAAATGTTTTACCTTCCATCGTTTTTACCGTGTGGTTCATCATACTGTATGCCAACCCACAGGCCTGGTTTAAAATCGGTTGTTCCAATATATTTAATTGTTCCTCTCCGCGTCGGCTGCCCTGTTACATGTGTTTCACATCTAAAAATTACAATAAGTACAAAGCCTTAAAGGGACAATAACACTCTTGACAGCTCCAGAAAATAAATAATAGCCTTATTCTAAGTACTAGATGTTTAAGTGTCCTTCCTGTTGTGTAAATTATTCATTACATTCTATTTTACTTGTCCAGAGGATTCGAAAATATTCTTAAATCCAAGTTAAATTTGAAAAGATTTACGTTAGGCTTTTCAAAGCATTTAGTTGAATTTTTCCACTTTTTAAATTTAGGTGTGTTAAGATGAAATTTGTATCATCAATTAATTGGAATATTGTAAAATAATACAATTTGTTGACCAGAATAAAGATTGGGACATATTATTCAGTTACAACAAGAGTGGTATTGAGGCTTTACAGATGAGAAAGATCTGACTTTCTTGACCAATACTGGAAGCAAATGCTAGACTACATAGCTATAGGCACCCAATCTGATTAAAGTTACATTATGGGAGATAAGATAAAGAGATGGCAGTTCTTATTATAATAGTTCGAAACAACATACTAGAAGGTAATTTGGGGTCATTCCAGGTCAGATCAACACAGAAATCTGAAATTTTTAACCCGACCCCCTTCGATTTTGATGAAATTTTGTACACATGATGTCTATGACGAGAAAAGCCCAAATCTGAAATTTTAGCCAAATCGACCCATTGGAGGCCGAGATATGACCTTTTTAACTTTTGACCTTTTTGACATTTTTCGCGTTCCCCTGAATTTTCAAATCCTCATATCTCAGCAACCAGTATGCCTATCAGGGTGTAATTGGTGTCGTTGGAAAGCTAGAAAGACAAGGAATTCATTTCCGGTCTCAGAATTTAACTTGAAGCAAGTTTAGTGGTTTTGATTTTGTCACCCAAGTTTTGACCTTGATTTTGACCCAAAGGCCCTGGTGACCTTGACCTGAACTTTTGTCCCAATGAAAGCTAAGACGGTCTACTATCATATGTTAAAAGATCACAATGGTAAAATTGTTCTTTTCCGAGATACCATGTCTTTAATTTCACCATGGTTACATCAATAACACAGTATTTCACTGGGTGGGAGCTATATCTGGACTATGTGGTACATAAAAAATTCAAAATAAAAAAATCTTCAGTTCAAACTCAATTCAGCTTTATTGAGAGCCATTTTCATTTAAAACTGATCATCAGATTTTATCGATTTCATTTATCATTTTTATGGTACACAAGCAGCACTACGATTGCAGCATAAGTATTTCAGTCAACATAAACTAAGTAAGATATGGACAGCGATTAGGAGGTCCGAACCAGAAGCAGTTAGTGATGTGCACAGATTTTAGACATAGACTCCATGTCCAATTTAGTCCGCAGAGATAATACCTCTCTCTCTTGTCTATCCGTCACCCGTCGTATGGACGGCGTTCGAATGTGGGTAGTCTGATGACACTGATCCAATGAAGAAAAGCTACAATCCTCCAACTCCATGTTTGCATTGAAAAACAATATCCGCAAAATGAAGAAACTAACTATTGATTGAAACGAATATCAAATGAATTTGAAACTGCTACATATTTGTCTATGTACAGAAGACGCTCTAGACACTGACCAACCATTGAAATTGGCTGTGACTTGTGAGGAGTTATCTTGTGAATCTGCTCGATGTTCAAGTTCCTTATCAGAGTAACATAAACAAACGCCAAAATGCAGCTAAATAAATGGGGTTCACAATAATCACTACCAGAGAACTTTACCAAGCTAATTACAGTAATCTGATCTGCTGCCATGCTGAATTTATGGAAGCATGGTACAATTGAATTGATGATATCTTGGGAAAGAACAATTTTACCATTGGGATCTTTTGATATATGATGGTAGACTGTCTTAGCTTTCATTGGGACAAAAGTTCAGGTCAAGGTCACCAGGGCCTTTGGGTCAAGTTCAAGGTCAAAACGTGGGTAAAGATATCGAAACCCCCAAAAGTGTTCCTGATGAGTTCTGATGCCATAAATGGATTCCTTGTCTTTCTAGCTTTCCAACGACACCAATTACACCATGATAGGCCTACTGGTTGCTGAGATATGAGGATTTGAAATTTCGGGGGAACGCGAAATATGTGGAAAAGGTCAAAAGTTGAAAAGGTCATATCTCAGTAACCAATAGGTCGATTTGGCTAAAATTTCAGATTTAGGCTTTTCTAGTCTTAGACATCACTTATGCAAAATTTCATCAAAATCGGAGGGGGTCGGGTTAACACCGTGTGTTGATCTGAGCTGGAATGACCCTTTGCTGAAAATTACCACTATGAGCCGAGAATGAAGCGGGTGAAATTTTCGCATAGCCTCGGTCATCATTACTTAAATCATTAATATCAACAACATAGACTCGATTATCCACTTTTTTGATCTAATTGTCCCTCATAGCACAGCTGTCTAGTCGTTCGGATGGTCCGAAAAAACTGAGGTCCCGTGTACACATTGACATGCACTCAAAAGATCCCTTGACAGTTTAAAATTCGATATAAGATCAGGCCGTAGCGCTGCTGCCCGGGCAAAATTTCCCTCATAGCACACTGTATGGCGTATGCCCTTCTTCCATTAGCCCAGGTTAGGAGCAGAAGAGTAGGACGTTAAACCCCATTTCATTTCATTTCAAATATTGATGTCATTAGCCCTGTTGGCGCAGAAAAATAGAAAGTTAAACTCCATTTTATCTCATTTACATATGCTGCAAGCAAACAATCGATGCTCTTAATATACACCAGATCTCAATTTTCATTCCATCTGAATGAATATATATATGTTATCCCTTCCCTGAGAAGGGGAGAGGGAGAGAAATGGGGTTTAACTTCCACTCGACACAAACTAGGTCATTTTGGGATTAACACATGGTTTCATTTTACTTCAACAGTTTGATTGCGCATAGGGGTCTTTAGCAGTGGGAGGAAACTGGAGGACCCGGAGAAAACCCACGAGGTTGGACAGACGACACTACTCCTTATCACGTGCAACGAGGGAATCAAAACAACGCCAGTTGACTCAATGACAGACCTTGTGATACAGCGCACAAATGCCAACCACTTGGCCATCAGAACACCCAACACTGACAAGAGGAAATCATGCCAGAAAATTCAGATGTACTTTCTCAGTGAACACTGGGATCAAACTCATGACCTCCAGGTTAATGTCGCCTGTCCAACCTTGTGGGTTTTCTCCGGGTACTCTGGTTTCCTCCCACTGATAAAGATCCCTACGCGCAAGTGAATTATTGAAAAAAAATTGAACTTAATGTTAGTCCCGAAATGACCTAGTTTGTTTGAGTGAGTGGTCGTTAAACCCCTCTCTCTCACTCTCTGTGTTAATAATCCGTCTTACCCACAGATCCATTGTGGCTCATCTTGATATATTTGACTAACACGATCGAGCCTTGTTCTCAACTCATCAATTCCAACAAACTTTTACTAACCTATCACCAATTTTCATGGTTTCAACTTTCTCTTTCTCCAGTAAATCTTGTTGTTGTTTTTGTTCCTCTTTCTTTTTCACAAGTTCGGGATTAAACCGACCCATTTTATTTCTTTCCTTAAAAGCTCGAACAGAATCTGTTCAAAAAATTAAAATATGCAATTCAACAAAAAATGTATTACCAGCGGTTTGAATAAGTTCGGGATTAGCCATTGAAAGGGTTTGTTATGGCTACTTCTTGGCGTTCCATGCACGGAACTGTGGGTAAGCCACTAGAAACATCAACCCATATTCAGGCCAAAAACCGATGACACAACAAATTGTTCCATTCCAAAACAGCAGGATGGATGAAGCTTAGCGTTTGGGTATTTTTTTTAGATTGTTGACTATTTCTGAACATCCTATCAATGAATGGTTCTAATTTCTTAGCCTGTGAATGAGTATGAATGATTCTAATCTTTAGTTAGAAAATGATCCTAATTTCTTGAACTGATACATGTAAAACAATACCTGCTCTTTTAGCATATTCTTCTTCATTTAATTCAAACTTTTCTACTTTCGATACATCATCAAATTCTCCAGCTGTAAGGTTTTTATCCTCAACCTATAATAAACAATAACAATATGATCACCTGTTTTATCTTCAAAAGTAGGCCTATTTATCTTCAATCCTTTTTTTTACATTAGATCTACAGGTTTGTTATGTTATTGGATAAGGACAGCTGTCTAGTCATTCAGATGGGGCAAAAAATAGCGGTTCCGTGTGCATATAGGTGTGCATGTAAAAGATCTCCTGGAAGTTGTAATTCAATATAAGCCCAGGTTTTAACTCTGCTGTTCAGGCAAAATTTCTCTCATAGAACACTGTATGGTGTATGCTCGTCTTCAATAACCCAGTCGGAGTAGAACAGCCATTAAACCACATTTCATTTTTTTTGTTGTTATGACATTGGGAAGACACATTGATCCAACGTGTACGATGCTGACTAGATCCAGGTGTTTACAGAGAAATTTATCTGTTATGTACTGTACAATCTATGCCTTGTGTTACTTGTTATGGTTTTCAAAATGAAACAGGGTCACTGGGTCAAGAGAGAGAGAGAGAAATGGGGTTTAACGTCCACTTGACACAAACTAGGTCATTTCGGGACCATCATATTGTTTAATTTTATTTCAATAATTCGCTTGCGCATAGGGGTCTTTAGCAGTAGGAGGAAACCGAAGTACCCGGAGAAAACCCACTCCTTGGCATATACAACCAGGGATTTGTAACCATGCCAGTTGACTCAATGGCAGGACGTATGATACAGCATGCACACGCTAACCATTCGGACATCTAATCCACCCCCCTCACTGGGTCAAAGGTTGCATATTCTATAAATATAATTACTTACATGGATTCTCATTCCATCATCAATAGGATAAGAACCCAATAATGCTGAGTCATCATCTATTAAACATACTAGTTTATTATCTTTATTGTAGAGTTGTAGCTTCATAGTTTTCTGATGTCCTCCTGTTAACAGTTCTAACTTCCCCTACAGTACAAATAAAGATACAAGTAGAAATCATGCTTTCGCCACAGGACATATATAATGCAAGAGCTAAATCTGCCTGTTGCAAGTCATTTTTTAGGCCTGAAATATTATATAAACTATTAATTAGTCATTAACTTATCCAGACCATTATTTACTCTTGATGTCATTGCAAGCTTGCGATATTTACTCAGTTAGGATTTCGATTTATTGGATCCCTTTGTTGCTCTACTTTCATTCATAATTTAATGATAAATTGGATAATCAAGACCATGTTTTATATTGTACTGACTTTAGTAATGATATAGAGGTTTGAGCGGATCAATTCAATTAATCTGACTGAAATTTTTCATCAATTCCCTGTACATTATAATCATTATCTATTGTCTGTCCCATGGTAAATAATAAACGGATTTTTACGATTATGAACAAACTACTCTACTTAAGTTATTATAAACTTACCTATGTGTTTAAAACCACCTCCGGTTAAATAAAATTCATTGCACAATTAAACATCCCAACGGAAAAAAGAGGTTCTCTCTTGAAAATTCAATGTTTTTGCTTGTATTTTCGTCTGTGTTCATCACAACATTACACACGTGACGTTATGGGCTAAACCATCGTAATTATGCTGAAGGGGGTAATCTATGATAACCACGTGTGTTGTAATCAAAACAGAACACTGCCTTTTCGGTCGTTTGAGTTTGGGCAAGAAAATAGCAACTGGAGACAATGACATTAATTTTAAACCGTTTGATTGTCAGTCTGCTAAATGTTATTTACGGATTATACGAATACTCGTAAATACATGTATAATATTGCTTTTCACCCCGTAATTTCACCCGTGTATATTATATATATTTTTATAAAACACATTACAGCCCAGTCAATCATAATTTTAATTGATCATATTTCGTATGAAAAAGACCGCCGCTTCTCAATAATTTCCATATTTCATTCACGTTCGGACTGTTCATATCATTAATGTTCCTGATTAAATTACTTGTTTTTGTTCATTCGACAGATACTGAAATCGAAACATTCTTGATAAGAACAGTTCGGGATGTCTAAACATCGTTTATCGTCTTAAAAAAAATGTATTTAAAACAAAAATATCACACGTCAGATTTTGTGTATTATTTGGTTTTGTGTGTTAATTATGCAGACCGCGGGGAAAATTCGTGCAAGTTTCGCGGCACTAAATTTAACCATCTGTGTAGCATATAATATGACATGGTACCTTTTTACGGCAATATAATTCAAAGCGTTGATTAGCTGGGACATGATCGCGAGCTACGAAATGCCATCGGAAAATTCCATTCTCCGTGGATTTCAAAATCTTATGGGTAAACAGCCTTGTGAATTTCACGATTATAAAATTCTGAACACACCAGAAATAATATTTAAAGAGAAATAGAAAGATATGGAACTATCTACCGATAATTAAACCGATGCGCGGTATGATTTGGTGATAATAATTATTGGTATTTATCTATAAAAAAAACCGTTATATACCTATTCAATGATTCAATGGCCTCGGCTATTAATTTTGTCGAGGCAAATGTAAAATACATCGGAATTTAGGCCTACCTCGTCCACAGCAGATTGCCGGGGTTAATTGGCAGGACTGCTTAAGTTCATCATCAGGAAATATTAAAAATACTCAACGGTGATATTCAAGGCCAGTAAAACAAATGTAATTCAAAAGAAAAAAATTCCCCCAGAACTCTCTAACCAAATAATTAATACAAGGCGGAAACAAAATATCGGACTATGGGCGTATTTATGTTTGTAAACGCTCAAACTCATTACTGGGTCTCAGAGCAAAAGTTTATTCATACATGTCGCGTTCGATTATTTGCTCCGTGCTTACTCGGACAGGATCCTCGAGTACGTTTCGACATGCGCAGTGGGAATGGGTAATCAAACGGCGCGGCACTTTCTTCGGATATCAAAATGGAAGATGAACGTCACCAAACAATTAATTGTGCTCGATGTTCTGATAAATAACAACGAGCAGACAATAATCCGTAAACAAACTTTAGACTTTTTCATTGGTATCTCATTGGAATTATTAAATCCAGAGAAGCGAAATAAAGCCCATATTATGCAGAACATACTTTAAATCACATTTTCGTTCAACCAATGTAACCTTTGGTTAGCTTTGTTAACCAGCTCCATAGCTTACAAGAATAAACACAACACTACTGAGACAAGTGTCAACAATAATTCTTCCGTCGCCTAAACTTTTAGCGGCAAATATAACTTCGATCAAATAATTTATTTGCTTCCATGCTGAATAATAGGATACTTCCAGTAGTAACCCGAACGCATTCGCGGTGGCTAGAGTAAGCGCGGGGCCAGTAATCGAACGCATCAACACAAAATATGAACTGTCGTAAAATAGCCTTGCTTTGACCCCCTCATACGAAATGATCTATTCCGATAAGTGACGTAATAAGCTTCCATTTTTTATTTCTCGGTGTCAAAGTTTGTGATAAGTTCAATTTTACAAGAGAGAACTTTTTTATTCGTTGGTATATTAAGCTGTATAATGGATTTTATTTAACCGGAGGTAATTTTAAACACATAGGTAAGTTTATAATAACTTAAGTAGAGTAGTTTGTTCATAAACGTAGAAATCCGTTTATTATTTACCATGGGACAGACAATAGTTTTTAACTATTATAGCGAGAACTGCCATCTCTTATGTAATCTCCCATAATGTATATTTAATAATATAACTTAAAAAAAAAAAAAAAAAAATCAAGAACATTCTAGATTCTTTGGACATTATTTGCATCACAAAGTAACATTCACTCATATTGAGTCATTAGGCCCTACTGCAGTGAGTCAGTTCTTCAACACAAACCTTGAAATCTAGAATCGTTAAATTTTTCGGAAACCGCTTCTCTGCCCCGAATTGGTTGGATACAGAAGTAACATTAACTGTTACTGTACTGTCAGTAATAATTTGAACACCAGACATTTTTGATCAGCAGCCGGTGGAAATCAAACGATTAATGAAAATTATGAACAACACGTTTACTTGACAGCCGACATGACATGCGTGTTACGGTCACGTTACCTCGATCACGTGACCTCAAAATAAAAACATTTCGTTGCCAACAATATCATTTTTGCAAATATTTTCAATTTCAGCCATTTCAAATAATGTTTTATTGAATAGAAATAAAAATCAACGCGTTTTAAAAAAATTTTAGGTTCTAAAAATCTGTTCTTGAAATGGAAGTGATGTCATTACGAGAATAGGGGAAAATAGCATGGCGGCCACTGACAAGCAGTGGTTAGTTATCGAGGACGGATGTTTATCCGTCGGAGAAAACGTAAAACATGTAACATACCATTCATCTCTTAATTCCGTCATACTTTCCACAAAGGACAAGTGTGTTAAAATTTTAGACGCCACCTCTGGCGTAATTTTACAAAAATCCCATCTCTGTGGTAAGTAGATGATCGTATTGAAAACTGCAGTCTCACAGTGTTTTGTAAATTTGGAATGGGAAGTGATTACAGATCTATTTTTGGAAGCTATATTGTAGCTTGTCAACAAAATATATTAATAAATGAAATTGATATGTGTTATGAATCTATGCATTCAATTAAATTGGTCAGATATAGTTTCATAGGCCTACACTTTGACCCCCAGAATTTACTTTCTTCAGCATGACAACATCATCATTGTTACACGGAAATTATCATTTATTTATGATTATTACAAAAAACGAAACTGAAATTAAAATCAACATTTATAAATCTGTTTCAGATTTCGACTTAGCGTTTGTCATTTGTATTAGCTCCCCAGTTAATCGTAGCAAAAGCTCATTGCATGTTGATGTTTTGGAGGAGTGGGGTATTGACTAATTGAGTATATTTTATCATCATAGTTCATTTTGGAACTTTCTTTGAGTAAACGATATTCACTGACAGTTCCTATCTGACCTTCTTAGCTGCAATATGAAAATATGGTAAAATACCCCACTCTATTTGTCACCACAATTCTTTATTTTCCACCAAAAGGAATCATTTCTCACAATATTTGACACAAATTTATAATAACATAATTCAACTCAATTTTCAAGTACATGTACATGTAGAATTTAGCTATAAAATAAACATGCGGTTTGCGCATGTCCGGATCTCGTCATAGCTCTTCAGTTTAATCGTTGGTATATGTTTTTAATGGCAGAATTCTACTTGAAAATAGTGTTGAATCTTTATAAATGTGTGTCACCTGTGGCAAGAAATGATTCCTTTGAATCAGGGTGAAAAATAATAGGTGAGAATTCCAAAATAGCCTTAGAACAGAGGTGGGGAAGAACGGTATTTTCATACTGCATCTATATAAGGTCCTAATAGATTTGTGTAGTATAAGCCATTTTGGTATAAAAAAATTATTACATTAATATGCCTCATATTTTTGCCTTGAGCTATACTGTATGATGAATTATGTACATCTAAACATGCTTATGTACTTGTTACTGACTAGCTTAAGCTAATTAAAGAATACACTATGAATAAATGTATTGGAAGTATTGGAACACCTCATTGATGAATTCATTGAATCAACTTGTGTAGTTGCAAATCCCTAGTTGTACATGTCAAGGAGTAGGGTCGCCTGTCCAACCTCATGGGTTTTCTCTGAGTACTCTGGTTTCCTCCTACTGCTAAAGACCCCTACGCACAAGCGAATAACTAAAGTTAAATTAAACCATATGTTAGTCCCAAAACCCCATTTCTCTCTCAATGATGAATGCATTTTTAATTTATTTTGTCAGCACTAACAAACACTGTATAGGAATTCCTCATTGATGAATGAAATTATATTTTTTGCTTTGTCACATGGAAATCCAAATTTGTGGGTGTAACATTTGATTCCTAAAGTTGGTGGACTGAATGTGTATATATACAAAATAAAACTGAAACTGTTATTGTTTTTTATAAGGGGATGTGGTCATAATGGTCAAAGTACACTTTGGTCAAAACTAGACAAAATGTTTGTCAGAACGGACATAATTGTGTCAAAACAGACTTAAAGTTTTGTCATTGTGGACATAATTTATAAGAGTATTTAAAAAAATTTTGACATGACATTTCCCCCCCAATTTCATTTATTTGAATCAAACAGTTATGCACAAATCTCTGGCAAATTTTCCATTTTATTTTCTAACGAAATTCTGTTGTCTGCTTGATTTTCAAGTATACATGTAGGACTGATTAAGCTAAAACTGTGTAAAGAAAAGATGAGTATTTCTGTAAATTTTGTATTGGACTAAAGCACTTTCATTGTTTTGTGTTTTTTTTTTTTAAACTGAATTTAAAGTACTATTGCATATTTCACTTAAGTTGAGAATTTACTCAACTTTCAATCACTGTTTATGAGAAATATCTTTGATCCAGAAACACAAAACTTTACACATAGTTTCTTATTGATGCATTTAATACATTTAAACAACAAAAGTTTTTTTAAAGGGCTACATATTAGTTAAAATGAGGCGAACAATTTTGAGTAAATTCTCAACTTAAGTCTCAGAATGCTTTGTGAACTCTGGGCCAGAGGTTTTGTGCCTGATATCCAGGCTTGTAGATACATGTACATCATGTTTTAAATTAGTCTGTTAAGAACAGTTTATAACAGATGTTTTTATATAGTACTGCACTTTAACTATATTCAAATATTTCATTTTTAAGGTAGCCATTTTAATTTGTTTATTCTGTTGTATTTTTTAGCGGAGTCGTGTTCAGAGATACATTGTGCTTACTTCCCTCAGAAAGATCGGACATTGTTTAGTGATGGACGAGCTATAGGTATACGGAAAGATTTGCGTGGAGTGTTGCTATTGGATACAGCTTTACAAGTCCCGGTCACTAAAACAGAAGATATTGTTAAATGTGAACTTCCACTTGTTGAGGTAGATTTTTGTATATATTGTTTAATTTGGTATTAGTGTCGAGTGGACGTTAAACCCCATTTCTCACTCTCTCTCTTTATTTTGGTTTGAACTTGCAAGAAAGAGAGTTTAAGCATTTAAAATCCAAGATATAAGTTTTGTAAGATATTTTTTGTGT
Source organism: Patella depressa (assembly GCA_948474765.1). Classification (NCBI taxonomy): domain Eukaryota; kingdom Metazoa; phylum Mollusca; class Gastropoda; family Patellidae; genus Patella; species Patella depressa. The sequence continues at coordinate 74,916,661 of OX419719.1, forward strand.
ACTTTTGTTGAAACTCTGTCTACGCAACACTGGGCTCAGAAATGCGACCCGAAATCATATTGTAATAAAGAACATGTACATGTATTGTGATACATTTTCAGCAGAAAAACATTTTTTTCAGATCAGTTTTCATTTAGAGTAATTTTGCATAAATTTACGGGCTTCTATGAATTAATGTTAGAAATACATGTAATAGTAAGTGCAGGGGGACTGCACCATCCATAAATTACACAAAACAAATCTACAGAGATGATTGATTATTGTTGAAAAATACCAAATTAAATTTCGGTACAGTATAGTGACAGTAATAAAATGTCTAATATCACTCATATTTTATACTCTACCATTGTTCACTGCATATCCACAGTTAATCTCGACTTAACTGGACTTGATTTATTTTAAAACTCTACTAGATTCTACTATTATTTTTAATACGATTAAGATTTATTTAAAAACTGTACATGGTAGATCCCAATCTGTTTCACAAAGATTATGCGACGGGCGTTTTTTCTCTCTGTCAAGATGACTGACATTGAATAATAAGTGCAGGTCAGATCGCTATAGTTCTACGGGTGACTTCACATCATAATTGATGTTCACATGTGTGTTGTTTACATCAAACGTAGTAGTACTATTTTCTGTACTTATTTATGCTTAATATGGAATACTTTTTATCCAGTATATTTCAAATACCTTTGTTTATTTTTCTTATACTTCAAAAAAATGTTTGAGAATATAATTTGTCTGAGTAAAAAAGTTAATATGCCTGACTCATTAAGTATCGTCGATGTCATCTACGTCAGTGATTGTAGCGGCCAAGCGAATATTCACAGCGGATCAGTGTGGGTAGATCGTACTGGGATTAAAACCAATAAAATGTAATTAGAACTATAAAAATATAAATTAAAAATACGATCTACACTTGAAATCATACTGAAAGAAACAGTAGCTGATAAACGGCTTCCAGTGACCAGACTAAGTTTATACAATGTTAGCTTTAAATTAGCGTCATCATTCGTTATTTCAAAATAAAAAAAAATTCTCATTGATTATTGGATGTAAGTTGACATTTTCTCCAGATTACAGTAAGTTCTTGTAACTCTGTAAAAAATTCAGATCAATTCGTAAAATGTGCTGTAGCCTGTAGGCCCAATTGTCAAGTATTAAACCGTGAGAAATTATAAATGGTTCGCGTGTAGTATCATAGGGTCTGTCATTGAGTCAACTGGCGTGGTTTAGATTCTCCGGTTGTATCTGACAAGGACTACGATCGCATGTCCAGCCTCGTGGGGCTTCTCTGGATGCCACGGTTTCCTCCACAATGGAATTATTGAAATAAAATTGAACCATACATGTATATTAGACCTAGTTTGTGTCATGAACATTAAACTCCAGTTTTCTCTCTTTCTCCTATAAAAACAAAAAAAATAAAAAAACCTCCGAGCAACATCAAATTTTTGGTAATGTTTGTCTGAGAGTCAGGATAGTTTTATGTTTGGCCTTATAATGAATTGAAACTTGATTGATTGGCAATGTACATGTATAAATGTTTAATACATGTGTATTGATTTTTAGGTACCGGTACTGTAGTCAGTCTTAAAAATGTAGTTAATCTTTATAGTGTATATAATAACTATGTGTATGTTATTGATTTATTGATTGATTTATATGATTGATTTTATTCATTGATTGATTGATTTATAGGAGTGTTTAGTTATTGTTAGATTAATAAGATTATTAAATAAATACTTGAAGTAGGTTTAACGAGGCAGAACGGTTGTATTCATATTGAGCTCTGTTCTCTTTTTTTTTCAGGAAAACTTTTGTAAATCGGAAAATTCTTGGTTAAATAATTTCTTGTATTACAGTGGAAACATTTTTACATTGATTTTGGGTGTACAATACATGTAAAAGCATGTAACTATTCTTGAGCATATGAATTTTGATGATTATCCTTAAAATGCAATTGAATCCAAGTCTGTTCCTGAGCATATACATTGTATCTTTTAATGTTATCCTTATAAGTTATAATGCAATTGAATTGAAGTCTGAAGGTTACATGTATCTACCGTTAAGGGGGTGCCTGCGATGGCCGATAGGTGCGCACATGCACGTTGAATCATAAGGTTGGTCATTGAGTCAACTGGCATGGTTTCAAATCCCCAGTGTGGTCTAGAGTGCCGCGCTTCGACCTCTAGCTGGCTGGTCACCTCTGGCTTGCGGCTTCGAGCCCTGGTGTGAGCATATGTGGCATGGAGATAGGGGCGCCTTCTCAACCTCGTGGATTTCCTCTGGGCACTCCGGTTTCCTCCCACTGCTAAAGACCCCTACGCGCAAGTGAATTATTGAAATAAAATTAAACCATATGTTTGTCCCGAAATGACCTAGTTTGTGTCGAGTGGATGTTAAACCCCATTTCTCTCTCTCTCCCAATTGTTCGCTACAAGGAGTAGTGTCGTCTGTTCACACAGTTTCCTCCTACTGCTAACGCCCCCTACAAGAAAAAATTAATTATTGAACTAAAAAAATTAAATGCTGTGTTAGTCCCGAAATGACCAAGTTTGTGTTTCTCTCTCTTTATCTATCGGTAATATGTTGATTTTATATTTCGTGATTAAATGTTAATTTATCATTTGGAGTACTTTCAATGTCGTTCAATGATGCAAATGATACTCATGGACTTTATGGATTATGTTTGTTTTCAGGCCACCCAGTTGTTTAAAGCGTTAGTGAACGCAGATCTACCTGGTGTAGACTATGTAGAAGAAGTTCTTAAAGAATTTGAAAGAGGAATTGAAGTGACACAGGAATCGACAAAGGGAAACCACAAAACAGCAAAAGTAAGAGAAATCTATTGTTTAAAATGAAATGTGAATATTTTGGAGAATAAAACTGCTTAATTTTGTGTTCGAAGTCAGTAATTTCTTTACTTTACGACCATGCAACTAACTCAATATATGTGATACGTTACCAATGTACTGTAAAGACCTGTAAAAGAACAACAATAGATTATGCTGTCAGGTAACCCAACGAAATTACTGACCCGAAATCTTAAGAGGTTTTCGTGTTCGAACAAAGCAAACGTTCATAGATCAGGGTTCTGTTTTAATATTTTGAGCTGAAATTTTGAGACATGGTAAATACACCATTCCTCTATATTTTGACGCTTAAATTTCATATGCACTCAAACTTTTATTTCTGAGACTGTTAAATTTCATACTTACACAGACTTTTATTTATGAGACTGTTAGAATCGGAATGGTCCCTTTAACGTATTACTCTTACTTTTCTGCAACAACTGGGCTTGCCAAGACAGACATATACTATACAGTGCGCTGTGAGGGAAATTCCAAATGCTTAATGTTCTTTTTCAAGATAGCCAATATTCATAGATTAGAGTTCTGGGTTTGAAAGAGGAACTTTGTGTTATATTATATGTACATGAAGGCTATACAATAAGGTCTAATTATTATAATAACCCTTTATTTCAGTGGGCGACGGTGTGTTTAAAATTACCGCACTGTGCTCTCAAATCTGTCTGTGGAAACCTGGTGAAGGAAATGAAAAGAGCCAATCAACATGGACATGGCTTGTCTATTGCATCTGCCATTACAGATCGTCTTGGATACTTGTTGCCTAGCAACATATCTGATGCTGGTAGTGGTGTTGAAAGAGCGTTGATGTACAGTGAAGCAGCACGACGTGATACGTTTATAAAATGGCCGCACATGAATTACAAGTGAGTTTGATATTGAATGATATCCTAATCTAGGTAGGTTGTACGTGACAAGGAGTAGGGTCGCCAGTCCAACCTCGTTCGTCTTCTCTGGGTCATCCAGTTTCCTGCCACTGCTAAAGATCCATACGCGCAAGCTAATTATTGAAATGAAATGAAACCATATGTCAGTCCCGAAATGACCTAGTTTGTGTCGAGTGGACGTTAAACCCCATTTCACTCTCACTCTCTGATTGAGCTAGGATGCCGAGAGATCGGTTGAATAGCGGTATATTAAGAGTTCCGCGACAGTAGCACAGTAACCTGGGTATCATTTAAGCTTTTATCACCAATTTCTTTAAAATTATTTCAACATCAAAACTTTGTTTGAAAATTTGTAAGAATCACTTAGAATTACCAAAAATCATCTTATTTGAGGGACCTAGTCCTGCACGGCAAACTGTTGGTTGCCAGCTTTTATCTCAGGAGCGGGAGGGGGGGGAAATGTTGCTTAGCCTCTGGTGTTGGCCGACCCCACTGCGACGCCCAGGCCGCTGCCCCTCTTGTGTCTTCAACAACTGAGTTAAAAGATGAACGCAGTAAAAGTTTTCTCTGTGTCCTCTGATTTAATCCCACTTTTTTGCACACACCAATTTTTGAACGTCCAGCAATCATATTTTCTGATTGTATGAATTTTTCTTTGTTTTGAGTAATGAAGTGTTATGTTGTAGTGGGGTGGTTGGATGTGCAACTGGTTAGCATGTGTGCGCTTTATCATATCGTTTGTCATTGAGTCGATTCCCCAGTTTAATGTGACAACCATGTGGGTTTTCTCCGTGTCCTGTGTTGAGTGGAAGTTAAACCCCATTTCTCTCTCTCTTTTGTTATGTTGTAGTGGATGTTTTTGTGGATGTTTTTTAAGTGTGTTTTTAAATTGTTTTGTTTGTACAGGTGGGCGCTACCCGATCCGATGGCCCAGGCGGGTTTTTATCACCAACCAAATGCAACTGGTGACGATAGAGCCATGTGCTTCACATGTAATGTTTGTTTAGTTTGCTGGGAGCCGACTGACGAACCATGGTAAGATTTGAATCACTCGCTTTAATTATGCCTGACAAGGAGTAGGGTTTCCTCTATGAATTTTCAAGTCCACACGTTTTCTAGTACTAATCACTCGGTTTTATTGTGCGTGACGAGGAGTAGGGTTTCTTCTACGAATCCCCGGGTTCACAAGTTTCCTAGTAGTAATCACTAAGTTTTGTTGTGCATTTCTCTTTCTATATGCCCATATTTCATTGTGTGTGTATTGAAAACAATTTGGTTTGTGAACACAATAGAGGCTACAGTTTCTAAATACACTGTCTTCTTTTTTATGACATTGATTAGCCAATAAAATGACCCGATTTCTTGAGCATAGTTCTCGGAACACCTATAATATGTAAATATTTATGTTATTGTATTGAAATATTTTGATTTGTTTATTTTGATTTTAAGGTCAGAACATGAACGTCACTCACCATCATGTCCATTTGTAAAAGGAGAATTTACACAAAATGTTCCATTATCGGGTAGGTTGTGGTTTTACATGTTGTCGCTTGGCTAGGATAAAACCATCATGCCATGTGTATAAATTGTTTATGCAAGTAAGTCTGAGAAGGGCAGCTGTCTAGTCGTTCGGATGTTAAGAAAATCTGAGGTCCCTTGTAGCGTCGCTGTCCGGTCAGAATTACCCTGTCCGCTCAAACAGTTGAGGAAATTTTAGATTAGGGATTTAATCTCATATATACAAAACTTGATCGTTAACAAGATATTTGAATATAAAAACAACTCAGTTTAAGGGAGCTGCAGTGTGGTGGTTCAGTAAATAAGGTGGTGGTTCTAGCCACCATTTTCTTTTGTGGTTTCCCCTCGTCGGATGGGACGGAAAACCAAGGTCCTGTGTACGCATTGGCGTGCATGTAAAAAAAAAAACCTTGACAGTTGGAATTTGATGTAAGAGTAGGCCTAAGGGCTGTTGTCTGGGCAAAATTTCAGTTGGACAGCCGAACAATTAGTTAGCGTGTGCGTTGTATCGTAAGGTTTGTCATTGAATCAACTGGTGAGGTTTCGATTCCCCCAGTTGTACTTGACAAAGGGAAGGGTCGTCTGTTCAACCTCGTTGGTTTTATCCTACTGCTAAAGACCACTGTCCAACCTCGTAATGTTTTCTCTAGGTCCTCTGGTTTCCTCCCACTGCTAAGGACCCCTGTGCGCATTGCTCAGTCATTTATAGGTAATTTGTGATTGAGAGTTAATCATGGATTTGTATCATTTTCAAGGTATCTGAATGTAAAACAAATCAGGTTTTAATTTAATCGTACAGAAATTATATTATAGTTGAATTTTTGAATTAAATTCTCAGTCTTCAAATGATATGTTTTATTACAGTGACGTATGCGACACAGCCAGCTTTACCCCACGGTTCACCTCAAGATAAGGTATTCTACATTGGTTATTTTTTCTAGTCATTTAGATGGGACAAAAAAATATCACACTCATTGGCATGTAATTAAGGAACTATTGACATTTGGAATTCGAAATACAAGTAGGCCGTAAATATGAGTAGGTCGTAGCACCACTCTTCCCCTCATAGCATACTGCATAGCGGGTTGGTGCAAAAAAAGTTGGACTTTAATCCCCATTTCCTTTCAATGGGCGAACTGTTTTATTGGATGGGTAGTTAAAGTGTGGAGGCGGGTTGGATGGCCGGAATGGTTAGATGTGCGTGCTGTATCATAAAGTCTGTCATTGAGTCAACTGCCGTGGTTTCGAAACCCCGGGTTGTATGTGACAAGAAATAGAGTCCCCTGTCCACCCTCATGGGTTCTCTCGGTCCTCTGTTTTTATCCCACTGCTAAAGGCCCCTACACACAAGTAAAAAATTGAATTAAAATTGAACCATGTGTTAGTCCTGAAATGACCTAGTTTGTGTTGAGTGGTCGTTAAACCCCACTAAATTACACGTTTTGTTGTATATTTGATTAGATCCACTGTGTGAGTACCACAAGTGATGAAGATTATTTAGCAACATCAACATTAGATGGTAATATAGTTGTCTGGGACATCACTCGAGTTCTAAAGGTATGTACCTCCACGATATTTAACTTATCATGTTTCAATTTATTTTTTTAATGTTGTAATTGTTGTGATGAGAAATAAAAAAAAAAACCAGACTATAATAGATTTCAGGAGTTAGCTCCTCTGTCATTTGAAATGGGGGGGAAAGCATGTGGGGCTAACAAATCAGTTTCTACCAGTTATATATAGAAAGCATGTGGGGCTAACAAACCAGCTTCCACTAGTTAGGGATGGCAAGCCAGTTTCCACTTATTAGGGATGGCATATTAGGGCAAATAAGGAGATAGTTACATACTCATTTGGATAGTACAGAAAAATCTAGATGCATCATTTTACACATTTGCATGAAGTTGGAATTTGATGATTATTCTGAAATGCTACTGTCTCTGCAAAATTCTCCTCTCTAAATTTAGACATGTGACCATAGAAATAAATATTACCGTATGTTAGTCTCAAGATAAAGACATTGAACTCCATTCCTGTCTTTTTAAGATGGGTTGAGTTGCCGAATGGTTAACGCGTGCTTATTGGATCAGAGCATCTGTCATTAAGTCAGGTGGTGTGGGTTAGATTCCCCGCTTGTACATGACAAGGGTTGTTGGGATTCGACCTCTAGCTGACGGTCACCTCTGGCTTGCGGCTGTGGTTTCGATCCCTGGTGTGAGCGTATGTGGCATGGAGATAGGGCCGCCTTCTCAACCTCGTGGGTTTCCTCCGGGCACTACGGTTTCCTCCCACTGCTAAAGACCCCTATGCGCAAGTGAATTATTGAAATAAAATTGAACAATATGTCCTGAAATAACCTAGTTTGTGCGAGTGTCCTTTCAGTAGAATGAGATTACCAGTAACGTGATTTTTTGTTGGTTTTGTTTTTTCAGAAACATTGTCAGTTTAACTTAGATCCACAGAAAGTTAATAATAAAACAAACTGTTGGTTAGAACGAAATAAAAAACCTTTGACAACAGTCACAGATTCAGCTGTAGGCTCACACAGGTACAGTTTTAGTTTTCTCTTTTAGAACATTCATTCTGTTGACCCTTGCTTATCGAAGAAATCCAGTGACTATCCAGCTTTTTATTGAATATCTACAAATATTTCGACAATTATACCCCAATAAGTATATATATGACAAGTCTCACATTTATAGTCACTAAATAAACGGTCATGTTGTATTTAACACGTTATAACCATTTCAAATTGTCAAAAAAGTTAGACTGAAAAAGTGGTCAATCCCCTGGGTATTATCTGCCCTTGATATGAAATTAGTTCCTCTTAACGAGTCTACTGACCGCTCTCCGCCTAATCAAGACTATTTTCTACGAAACGTTACAGAAAGCTAGAGCAATAAAATTAATTTAGACAACTCAAATATTGTTTTGAGAACACTGTAAAAACAAAGGAAAATACTAATATCTATTTTTGTCTAACAAAGTAGCTTTGAGAGATATTACTTTTACTAAACCAAAAGATGCCTCTCCAAGGGGTACAGTTCATAACAGCAAATAAAAAAACCCAAAACGAACATAATTTTCCATAGCTGTGGTAGCAAAGAATCAGAAATATTAGTGTTATTCAGAATTGTTAACAATAGATCTTTTACAACATTGATAGACTATAGATGTGTTGAAAATTCCACATGTTATGGCTATTTATAGCATCATTGACTATATCACCCAGTAATCACGCACTGCGTGACTAGCCAGAAATTAGTTCTGGGCTAGTCACTGAAGCACGTACATTTGCTGTGGCATGTACAAGTTGGGCACCCTATTGATGGATCCTTGCACGCGTCATCTGGGGCCTGTTTCATGAAATCTTAACTTAAGATAAAATCCAAATTGTAGTAAATACTTCAATTTTGATTGGGTGAGTACTAGAATCGATCTTATATTATCCAATCAAATTACTAGTTAAAATTTCATGAAACAGGTGCCTGATTAATAAAGATAATTGTTGTTATTTTGCATGATATTAATTTGTGATAATGTATGTTTTATAGTAGTTTAACATCAGAAGATAGTTATGGTAATAGTTGTTCATCAGACACAGAAACAACGTTACCAGATGAATACACAGATAGAGGTAATATACAGATTATTTATATATCGTGGTTTGAAAACGTGACCTATATGTGTTACAAAACGTTATTAGAAAATAGAGAGGTAGTTACATCCATATATACCTTGTCTTGTGTTTTGTTATGAAAAGGGGGTTTGGGATGGCCTAGTGATCTAGAGTGCCGCTCTTCGACCTTTAGCTGGCCGGTCACCTCTGGCTTGCGGCTGAGGTTTCGATCCCTGGTGTGAGCGTATGTGGCATGGAGATAGGGGCGCCTTCTCAACCTCGTGGCTTTCCTCCGGGCACTCCGGTTTCCTCCCACTGCTAAAGAACCCTACCCGCAAGCGAATTATTGAAATAAAATTAAAAAACATATATTAGTCCCGAAATGACCTAGTTTGTGTCGAGTGGACGTTAAACCCCATTTCTCTCTCTCTCTCTCTCTTTGTTATGAAAAGACAGAGGTGTAATACATAGCTGATTTATGCGTCACGGTTTGATGTCCACATCAGGTCTTCATTAGAAAGTAGCACAATAAACTCCATTTCATTTCCTTTCATTTGATGTCCACATGTTGCGGTGGTATGGTTTCTGTCCCACACTTGTACGTGACGGGCCTAACCTACGGGAGTTGGGTGGCAGGACGGTTAACTCCCACATTGAAATAAAATGTACCATGTGTTAGTGCCGAAATGTTGGATAAAATGAATGGCCCTCAACCTTATGATTTTTTCTCAACATTTTCTCTTTTAGATTTGACGTCCATTCAAAGATCTCGTCCATCCAATGATGTTCAAGTGACGTCACTATGTGTCGTCAGTAAAAATAAGGATTTGGCACCGACGTCACATGCCAAACATCCCCCTGTTTTGTTCTGTGGCGTGTTGCTTCGTGGTATTGACAATGAGCTGGACGATGAAGCAGGAAGTGATGGCAGAAATGACGATGTTCAGTTACTAAATAAAGTAAATCGTGAAGTTAGTAGCGAAGCTCAGATTATATCGGAACTTGGCGGTGATTATCAGGGTCAAGCATCATGTGATTCGTTTCCACAGTTACTAGTGGTTTCGGCCGATAAACCAATAATTCGCAAGGATGTAAAAATCTTTGACAAGATCAGTAAACCCACTATGAATGGTGAGGTCGGAATTATCCCCCCTGTTCCTAATCATTCAGTGCCTTCTGATTGGTCAGTATTTTTAGAAGATGAACCTTGGCCTGATCCCGATGTTCAGATTGTTGGTTTCACGCCTCCCCCACTACAAGTGGGTCCTATAGGTAATCACATTCCAGGATCTCCGAGTAATAGCGAGCCTGATTCGGACATTAACACCAATAGTGGCGTGAAAGGTTCTGCTCCGTCAGGAACGTCAAATAAACCCGATGTCTTGTGTGATAACTTCGTCAAATCAAATGTTCAAGCAGGAACCATAACTCAGTGTTTGCAACTACCCGTCGGATTTAACCAGAAGGGACTGGAAGTCAAGTCAATAACACCAACACTAGATAAACAACATATAGTGGTAGTTATCTCCCCTTTGGTTGTCTCGGAAACGTATAACAGCCAATCGACCGACAGTGACAGGTCGTACGGTGGAATAGTTGTATATAAAGTTAATTATAATAATGTTTTAGTTTCTCTCGACATGACAGCGTGTGCCGAATGGAGGGCTAGTAACTCGCAGGAAGTGATAAAATCCATTCTGATCCTGCCGCAGGAAGTGGTCGATCAGGTGGAAGAAGAGGATGTTGGGAAGGCCGTGCGGAAGGAAAGTAAACAGACGTTATTAGGACAAGTTGGTGTGATTTTAGAATCAGGAATTGTTAATATAATTAATTTATTAGATATGAATGTGTTGGCTGAAATTCGACCCAGTGAAAATGATGTCTTTCTTTCTTTAACATATTGTACAGGTACGTGGAAACATTGTCTTTAAATCTTAAGTGGCTAAGTGGGTAAGAGGCTGGCTTGCTAGTCTGAAGGTCGGGTGTTCGATCCCAGCGTTTGCCGAGAAAGTTCATTTAGGTTTCCCCTTGTCGTCAGCGATGCAGGGTGTAGGGCCTGACAAGGACAGCTGTCTAGTCGTTCTGATGTGACGATAAACATGTTTTGGAATTAGACGAGACATTACCCTTTCGATACCATACCATTCATGTACTATCCTGCATTGCAGAACGGAGGCCCGACAAGGACAGCTGTCTAGTGGTTTGGATGGCACGAAAAGCGAGGTCCCTTGTACATATTGGCGTGCATGTAAAAGATTCCTTTGCAGTTGGAATTCAATATAAGAGTAGGCCGTAGCGACATCTGTCAGGGCAAAATTTCCCTCATAGCACACTGTGTGGCGTATGCCCGTCTTCCATTAGCCTAGGTTAGGTGCAAAACAGTAAACCCATTTCATTTCTGTGTATTGCTGACATAAGTAAACAAGATCGGGAAATTATAAAACGTTCTTGTCCAACACATGTATCAACTCTGGACCTCATAGTTACATGTTGAGAGCCAGTTGGAGCAGGACTTGAAACCCAATTTCATTTCATAATCTTTAACAGGCATTTATATGTACTAGATAGAGCAATAAACTGAGCGATAAACTATATAACTATTTATTTATTTGGGCGACGTTTCGAAAAGTATTCTTTCAATGTTATTATTAGCTTGATTACATTGAGAGAATACTCTGCAAAATGTCGCCCAAATAAATAAACGTGTTGCAGTTCAGAATTTCATTTTATTTCGATAATATTGGGAAGCTGAATGATAATTGTTATGAAATATATTTACAGGTATTGAGAGGTTGTGTGCTTGTACCAGTTCAGGTAAATTACGTTTTTATCAAATAAGTGAACAAAGTAGTCATGATATACCAGACGGATGTGTCAATAAACTCAACACTAGAAGTATAAAAGAGGATGAGACACAGTTATCCAGTAAACCAATAGAAGATACAGTAGATGGCTGTTTTCCTTCATCTACCAAATCTCTTTTAAGTAAGTTTAAATCTTTATCTACATTTTAGGGGAGGTGGATTGATGTGGTTTCGAATCCCCGGTTGTACGTGACAAGGAGTAGGATGGCCTGTCCAACCTCATTGGTTTTCTCCTGATGAAAATTTTTTTTATTTTAAAGTTTTGAATGAATTTATTTCAGATGTTGAATTGTTAACCAAGAAACCTTTAACACCGGAGAATTTATCTGTTTTACGAGGTCTGACTTTATTTGAGAATCTGATGCCAAGATATACAGCAACAGTTCCACCATGTTGGACAGAAATACAACAAGAACAACAACAGAGGCGACACCCACAACATTTACAACAACAAGGGGAGGCAACACAACATACACGAACATGGAAATTAGCGTCTGATAAGTATGTGACTCTACTGATATGTCCGATTTAATGAATGAAAGTTTGTGTGTACTTTGTAATTAAATTATTACCCATGTCTGCGTATTTTTGCATAATTCGAAATTGATCCTCTGCGACCTCTGGCCATGGTCAATCTACACACCATCAGGCATCTAGAATATGTCAGTACATTAATCGTTAGCATGTGCACTCTGTATCATCCAGTTTCCTCACACTGCTAAAGACCCCTACGTGCAAGCGATATATTCAAGTAAAATTAACCATGTGTTAGTCATGAAAAGACCTAGTTTGTGTTGAGTGGGTGATAAACTCGCTCTCTCTCCCATACTATACATTAATCAATTTATGACTTGATGGTACATGTAGCATTATTAAGTACCATCTGGTCTACGTTAAATCTCCAGTCGTTAGCAGCAATAATTTGAAATCAAGCGACGATTTTCGGCCCAAGTATTCAGTCACAGCCAACCCTACTGAATGAAAATAAAATGATGACTTATATCTGTTTGTCGTACATCAACTTTTCACTGTAATACCATTATTGTTTTATTTTGTTTTTTAATTTTTTATTAAAAACAATATGTCTTAATTTTATTTTCTTGTAATTTAATTTTTTTAAGAAAAATATATTTTTCTTTTTTTTTATGTTTCACTTCAGTTCTACGTGGGATGAACACATGTTTGAGGTTGTTTTACCGAAGCCTTGCTGTGTCGGACATGTTGATATCAAATTCTCGCTTCAAAATCTGTGTGCTTCTCAACCGAACATAGAAATAACTCTTTTACGGCAGAACATCGGCAATATACACAAACAAGCCCAAGATGGTCCTGCCGAGTCGAGTAAATCGATGCCCGATGTTAAAGCCAAGGGCAGTAACTCTGATAAAATGATTAATCCTGTGATAACAAGGGCGTTTTTGGAAAGCCTAAATGCAGAAATTTTGTGTGGTCCTGTAAAATTATCAAACTGTTTGGATTTATCGGGCAATACTGGGATTGTGTCCCTTACCAGTCCCCAGCTCCTAAATTCAAAACCCCGATCTTTGTTAATACATTTAAAGGGATTCCCGAACAAACCCTCCGATAATAAGGATCCTGTCAAGTCAAAGGTTAGTATTGATATCAGTATCCGACTTAAAAACCATGGTAACAATATATTTATGTAATGACCGACTTAGATTCCAGGGTATCAATTCATATGATGGCCGACTTAGAACCCTTGGAATCAACATACAGCTGATATAAACCTTGGTTCTTCCGCTTTCCTCCCACTGCTAAAAACTTAGATGGGCAAGCAATTGTTGAAATGAAATTGAACCATATATTAGTCCTGAATTTACCTAGTTTGTGTCATCAGTACGTAAACCCAATTTTTCCCTTTGAAATCCTGAAAGATACGAAACTGATATTCAACTTTCACATTACGAGATTCAAGCATCCCTTAAATGGCATCAGGATTCATGATTTTAGATTCATAATATTTTTTTTTCTTTTTAATATTACAGGACAACAAACGTAAAGCTACGCCGTCAAGTAGTTCCAGCTCAGATAAATTAAAATCCAAAACAATCAAATCACTTTTTGAAAATGTTCCGTTCATGAATGGTGCCAGCGCCACAGAACGATTGGCTGCCACGGCACCCAATAAAAAACCATTAGATCTTAAAGGATGTGATTGGCTGGAAGAGCTGTCAATCACTGTACGAAAGATGAAACCTACAAGCGTAACAAGGGAGCGAACTCAGCGTAATTCTATGATAGATTTACAGAGTTTTCACGAGAAGTTATTGAAGTTAGTGAGTGGTACGAGTGAAGAAGATCTGAGCTCCGCTGGACTAGAGCATGTTATAAATATGTCTTTGGATATTTTGTCGTGGATTGTTGCCATACAGATGAATGATCCATGTAAAAGGTAAATTTTATTGTAAAAATTTAAAGACTTGCAATCTGTTTCTTAATCCATGCTAAAATCTACTTAAATTTGAAAGATACTAATCTGATTAAAACACAGATCCTATTTCGTTTCATTTTTATACGCCCACATGGAAATGTGGTCGTATATTGCCGTCGCCCCCGTCCGTCCGTCTGTCGGTCTGTCCGTCCGTCGGTCCGTCCGTCCATCGTCCACAATTTCTTGTGAACGCTCTAGAGGCTAAAGTTAATATCCGATTGACTTGAAATTTATACACGGTGTTTAAGGTCGTGAGACGAAGAAGCCTATTGATTTTCAGCGATATCCGATAATTACTACCAGAGTTATGACCCTTGATCACTTTGAAAAATCTTGTGAACGCTCTAGAGGCTATAGTTAATATCCTATTGACTTTAAATTTATACACAGTGTTTAAGGTCAGGAGACGAAGAAGCCTATTGATTTTCGGTGATATCTGATAATTACTGCCAGAGTTATGACCCTTGATCACTTTGAAATATCTTGTGAACCCTTAGAGGCTAAAGTTAATATCCAATTGACTTTAAATTTATACACAGTGGTTAAGGTTGTGAGACGAAGAAGCCTATTGATTTTCAGCGATATCCGATAATTACTACCAGAGTTATGACCTTTGATCACTTTGAAAAATCTTGTGAACGCTCTAGAGGCTAAAGTTAATATCCGATTGAATTTAAATTTATACACGGTGTTTAAAGTCATGATACAAAGAATCCTATTGATTTTCAGCAATATCCGATAATTACTGCCAGAGTTATGACCCTTGATCACTTTGAAAAATCTAAAGTTAATATCCGATTGACTTTAAATTTATACACACTATTTACGGTCATGATACAAAATAGCCTATTTATTTTCAGCGATATCCGATAATTACTGCCAGAGTTATGACCCTTGATCACTTTGAAAAACCCTGTGAATGCTCTAAAGGCTAAAGTTAATATCCGATTGACTTTAAATTTGTACACAGTGTTTAGGGTCATGATACGAAGAATCCTATTTGATTTTCAGTGATATCTGATAATTTCTGGCAGTTGATCACTTTGAAATATCTTGTGGACAAAGGCCTTGAGACAAACCATCAAAACTATTCTAATCATTTCTGATAATTATTTAATGGGCTATTACTCGTAATAAGATTATCATGTGTTGTAAATGTTCTCCTTACTGATAAAAGAAACAATATGCGACAACCCTTGTTGACTGCCCGGACGACTTAGCTGTTGTGGGCGTATGTTTCGTTGCCTGGCAACCTATCTTTTATAGTTCAAAATTTCCTTTTACTTCACTTCACTACACTAGGATCTGGAAGAGTTGTTATATAAGCTAAGCTGCGTTCTGGTTGATCTAAGGCAGTCTTCCCCAACCTGTGGTATGAGAGGGCCTTCCAGGTGGTACACGAGCACTTTCGGGGTCATGAATGATTTTCAGTTATTTTTTTACTTCACAAAATTTTATTTCTATACCTTATTTACTTCTTGATTGATTAATCTTTTTTTTACTTCTCAAATTACACAAATAAAGTGATATTTGATCGAATTGAGTTTCTCTGGAACCATGTGGTACGCGGCGACTGTACGGGACCTCCAAGTGGTACTCTATCGCAAAAAGGTTGGGAACCACTGACATGCGTGTAAGAATACTATTTATATTTTGTTTCAGGGTGGGCGACAGTTGTATTATTTTATCTACAGAGAATAATATTTTTATATTGTTTCAGGACTGGTGACCGTTGTATAGTTTTATCAACAGAGAAATATTTACGTGGTATAATTAAAACTTGTATTATCGAGGGAACCAGGACAACTGCTCATAAATGTTCAGCCATGTTAGCTATTAGTATTGAGTAAGTCAGTTTTATAATTGATTGAAAAGGTTATTGTTTGATGTGGGTGGCCTACTTATATCCTAGACACTGATGACTATGCAGCCATTCAGTTAGTTCTCAGTAAATGGTGAAGAGTAGGTTCACCTGCCAAACCTCTCTCTGGTATGTCACCTATGCAAGCAGTGAGTTCGGGTTCAGTAGGTTCGTAACTGGGGGTGGCTCAGTGGGTAAGACATTGGATCGCTACCCTTTAGGGTCCTGTTTGTTCCCTGTGTTGACCGAGAAAGGGATGCAGGACCGAGGGCATGGCAAGGGATAGTCATTTGGATGGGATGAAAAACCAAGTTCATGTGTGCACATTGGTGTGCATGTTGAAGGTCCCTTGACAGTTGGAATTCGATATATGATCAGAGTAGCCTGTAGAGCCACTGTCCAGGCAAAATTCCCCCCATAGCACACTGTCCCCCATAGCACACTGTATGGTGTATGCCTGTCTTCATTAGATCATTGGCAGCAGAACAGTAGGACGTTAAACCCTATTTCATTTGGTAAAATTTTATTTTTTTTTGTTTTTCAGATATGCAAAAGTTTCTACTGACATAGATATGGCACCAAATTTCAGTTATCAATTACTCCAGGCGATGTTAGATTGTCTGCCCCTGGTGGCGTGTACGTCATCAAGCGGTGCCATGCAGTGGTTCTTTACTCTATTCAACCATGTTAAATGTATGGACGTGTCAACTGTATCGAAAAAATGTATGGAGATTCTTACAGCTGTTGCTAAATTATATGCAGAAAGAGCTTCACCCCTTCATAATCTCCTAAAAACAAGGTTTGTCATCCCTCATTTCCTTCTCAGAATGTTAAACCCTAATTCATTTCCTTTATTACCTTAGCTGTCAAATATTTAGGGTAGTGGACATGCTCGATTAAAAATGGGTGGGGGTTGGATGGCCGAATGGTTAGCTTGCGCGCGCTGTATCATACGGTGAGTCATTGAGTCAACTGGTGTGGTTTCGACTCCCCGGTTGTACGTGACAAGGAGTAGGGTCACCTGTCCAACCTCACAGATTTTCTCTGGGTATTCCTGATTCCTCCCACTGCTAAATACCCCTATGCACAAATAAATTATTGAAATAAAATTAAACCATTTGTTAGTCCCGAAATAACCTAGTTTTTGTTGAGTGGACGTTAAACCCCATTTTTCTCTCTCTTTTTCTCTCGATTAAAATGTCTCACACTCTATTAACCAGATTCTCTACACCAACAGAAATTAATCGCTCAAATTCACACTCACATCAAGATATGCCCAAAGCAGCTAAACCGTTCAAGCCGTCGACCATAGCTGTAGAAGTTATTAAAAGAAATTGGTGAAATTCCATAAGCTTCTTCAATTTTCTAATCTATATAATGTATATAAATTTCAAAACGATCAGATAATAAACGTAGTTTGCAGAGTGTTCGCAACAAATTGTGGATGATGGACAGATGGCAGACAGCGATGGCAATATACAACCACATTTCCATGTGGGTGTATATAAAGCAATTGTCTGTAGAAAATTGTACTGAAAACTACTAATCCATTTCTTTAAATGACATTTAGAAGCACAGATTACTATTCATAACAACATTAACTTGAAAACGTGACCTGTATATGTTACAAAATGTCGTTATTAAATTATAGAGAAGTAGTTATATCCATATGTACTTTGTGTTGTGTTTTGTTATGAATACTAATCCATTGTCCGGAGTTGGATTATTTCCTGATACAATCTAATTAAAATATAGATCTATATTTCGTTTCGTTTTTTATACTTTCAATGGCCTACACTCATGTAGATCTAACAAGTTATAGTGGGAGCTCACGTTCTATGACGTCAGGTATCAAGCACGGGACATTTGACCCGATAACGTCAGTCACTGGATTAACCAATTTCTATCCGCTGGTGTTAGTATAGACGTCATTGGCTGGTAATATCTACCCACAGTTCCACGCATGAAAAGGTCAAACGGTCGATTCAACAGACAATTTGATTGGCTGATCCCTCATTTCGGGCAGAACACGACTTAAATAACAAGTCCTCCAGATCCAAGAGAAGTAAAGACAAGTAAAAACGAAATTTTGAACTATAAAAAACGAAACGAAATTGGATCTGTGTTTTAATCAGATTGTTCCTGATAAGATTTACAAGCATTCATTAAAAATTCTGAAATTACCGTTGTTATATTTGTTTTATTATCAGGTATGGTTTATACGGACATCCCTTTGATCCTGACCTGTTTGATGTCGAACTTCCGGCTAATTTACGTCAAGGTACGCAGGCGTCAACTTACGCCAATGTTATCAAAGGTACAGCTTCGACCTCAACCAATACGGTGCCAGCTGCAAGTACAACAACAGAACCAGATATCTACGAAATGTTATCTTTACAAACAGACAAAACCAGCACAAAAAATCAAAATGATTTCTCCCGTAGCCATAACAACAGTAGCATGTTGGGATTGTTAGAAGTTGAACCACTGCATTTCACTTGTCATTCAACAAGTGACGGCACTAGGATTGAAAGGCTTGATGCCAAGGGCAGTACAACCGTTTCCACAACAGTTCCATTCGGAGTGTCAGGAACAATAAACTTTGGTGAAATTCCACCTACCGTTGTTATCGGAGGGGGTGGAGCCATGTCGGCCATGACAGGAAACGCAGTAGCCGATTCGTTAAAGAAACTTGCTCAGATGTATGCGAAACAACTGCATCAACCAACGTACAGTACCCAATTAGAAGCTGCTATCTGTGAAGCCATAAATACAAAGCCATGTCCCTTTCCCTCTACTCCTGATTTATTTCCACCAACCCCTAAATCAACCCCTCAACAGATGACCCCATCTGCCACACCCCCTAATGAAACATGGCATCTTCAAGCAGGGGGGCTGTCAAAGGTATTTATGATTTATGTTTATTTTAAAAATCTGATTTAGATTTATAGCTATGGAAACTCTTCACATCAAACGCTATCATTTTCTAATACATGGAAGTACTCCAGTTAAGTATTTAACATTTAATTAAACATGCATTATGCAAGAGCTAAATCTGCTTATTGCACGTTTTTTTTAGGCCTGTAATGTTATCTATATTATTTATTAGACATTTATTAACAAAACAAGACCATAATAAACTCTGAATGCCATAGGATGTATCTGATTTTTAGTAGATTAGAACGGCTGCATTTGAAAATTTAATTTAAAAATGAGAAAGCGAGGCTAAGTCCTGAGTATTTCTTTGCTCTGGTTAGCACCATGCACACTTCTTGCCAAAACTACATCCATTGATAACTACGCTCAAAATAAAGTAATTTTAATGAAATTTTCAAAATATTTGTTTCGTATTATATATTCTTGAAATATTGTTCCGAGAACTCTCAGCTTATTATCTAATTCTTACATAATGCCTCTTGAAGTTTATGATCCAGATTCTGTAAGTTTGTTCTAAGAAGGGGGGCTGGGATGGCCTAGTGGTCTAGAGTGCCGCGCTTCGACCTCTAGCTGGCCGGTCACCTCTGGCTTGCGGCTGTGGTTTCGAGCCCTGGTGTGAGCGTATGTGGCATGGAGATAGGGGCACCTTCTCAACCTCGTGGGTTCCCTGCGGGCACTCCGGTTTCCTCCCACTGCTAAAGAACCCTACGCGCAAGCGAATTATTGAAATAAAATTAAACCATATGTTAGTTCCGAAATGACCTAGTTTGTGTTGAGTGGACGTTAAACCCCATTTCTCTCTCTCTTGTTCTAAGAAATAATTAAAACTAAAACAATGTTAAAGTTTATAATTATGATATCTATTTGTTTGTTATTCAGCCTGGTGTTGGAGTTATTGATGAAACGAAACAATTAGGTAGCGGTGGAGTACCACAACCAGTTAGTCAACAGGGTGATAAAACATATATCATACCTCAAACACCGGCCATGTTACAATTACCTACACCACAAGTACTAGTTATAGAGAGAATGCATTCAGGTAAATCATTGAAAAATTAATAATAATGCACATATTTCCATACAGGTATGCATGCTCAAAGCGCCAATCATTCAGTTATTATATATCCATAGAGTACATCCAGGCCTGAAAATCACAAGTTTATTTTACCAAACAAAATAGTGTGGGGGATGGATGGCCGAATGGTTAGCATGTGCACGCTGTATCATAAAGCCTGTCATTGAGTCAACTGGCATGGTTTCAGATACCGGTTTGTATGTGACAAGGAGTAGGGTTGCCTGTCCAGCCTCATGGGTTTTCTCCGGGTCCTCCAGTTTCCTCCCACTGCTAAAGACCCCTACCCGCAAGCGAATTATTGAAATAAAATTAAACCATATGTTAGTTCCGAAATGACCTAGTTTGTGTTGAGTGGACCTTAAACCCCATTTCTCTCTCTCTCTCTCGCCGAACAAAATAGGCACCACTGTACCAGACATGATGTTCGAGACATGTATTTAAATGAGGAGGGTTGGTTGGCCGAACGGTTAATACTGGCGTGTTTTCCCAGCTTGCATGTGACAAGGAGCTGGTTCACCTGTCCAACATCCTGGCGTGGCAAGGAGTTGGGTTGCCTGTCCAACCTCGTGGGTTTTCTCCGGGTACTCCGGTTTCCTCCCACTGCTAACGATCCCTATGATTGAATAATTGAAATAAGATTAAACCATATGTTAGTCCCGAAATGACCTAGTTTGTGTCAAGTGGATGTTAAACCCCATTTCTCTCTCCAACATCCTGGGTTTTATCTGGTTATTCAGGTTTCTTCCTACAGCTAAAGACCCCTACACGCAGTATAATTGTTGTCCCCCGCCTTTCAGAGAAAGTTGGGGGACTATTAAAATGGGTTCGTCCGTCCGTCTGTCTGTCTGTCTGTCTGTCTGTCTGTCTGTCCGTCTGTCCGTCACACTTTTTGGGACACAATAACTCTCTTCCTAATTGAGCTAGAATGTTCAAACTTGGTGTATGTGTTTATTAGGTCAATGCCTTGATGGAGTTCGAAGATGAGCATTTTCCACTTAGGATAAGCAGAGATAAGCAATTTGATTGGTTGATGCTTTGGGACGCGATAACTTTAGTTCTAATTAAGTGAGAGTGATGAAACTTGGTGTATAGTTTCATTACAGTAATACCTTGACTAAGTTCGATAATGAGCATTTTCTGCTCAAGGTAAGCAGAGCGATACGCAATTTGATTGGTCGAGAGTAGTCGAGACTTTGGAACACAATAACTCTCCTTCTAATTGAGTTAAAATGTTCAAACTTGGTGTATATGCTTATTAGGTCAATGCCTTGATGGAGTTCGAAGATGAGCATTTTCGCTTAGGGTAAGCAGAGATAAGCAATTTGATTGGTTGATACTTTGGGACAAGATAACTTAGGTTCATCTTGATTGATGATTTTTATGCTAATACAATGACTGCATTCTCATTTAGTAATCGATTCGACAGTAACAGTGTATAGAAACGATTGACTTGGACACGAGGGCCCTTTCCCTTGGCCAGAGGGGCCCTTTTGTCTGCCTTTAGGGTCCCCCTAACTAGGGTACATTTTCATTTTTCTCGTCGGTTTTAGCATTTTTCTTTATAAAACACTTTTGGATGACACTTCGTGTACAGTTTGATTGCTCGATACATTGAAAAAAATAAATGTGTGATTAATTAATATGTGTCTTCTAATTATTTTGGGATTTCAGCGGGGGACATCAGCCTCACTGTTGGCTTGTTGAGTTAAAGTGGAACCATATGTTAATCCCTACGATATGACCAAGTTTGTGTCGAGTTTAAATTCAGACCTGAACATACAGCTTTAGTTGTACTCGACAAAATATGTGGAAACTATGACCTGACATTTTGAATTTAGAAATTTTGATTGTTTTTTCAGGAGCGAGACGTTTTGTAACATTAGATTTTGGTAAATCTGTATTGATAACGGATATTGTTATACCTGCGTGTGGAGACCTGGCGTCCTTGTCTATAGATGTCTGGATACAAGGAGAAGAAATAGATGGACAGCGATTGGTTGTGGCGTCAGATATCGGAATTCGTACACTGATTATGAATAATATTATGCCACCACCTGTTTGTAGATATTTAAAGGTTTGTTTTAGAAAAATTTCATGATTTCTGTATTTTAGTCGCAAAATGAGAAAAATATTGACTTGACAATATGTAACAGCATCTGTGTTTCATTTGATGTTAACTGTCGGGGGGGGGGGGGGGGGGGGTGGATGGCCGAATGGTTAGCATGTGCATGCTGTATCATAAAGCCTGTCATTGAGTCAACTGGCATGGTTTCGCATCCCTGGTTGTACGTGACCAGGTTTAAGGTTGCCTGTCCAACCTCGTAGGTTTTCATTTCCACAGGTTTCTCCCACTGCTAAAGACCCCTACGTGCAAGCGAATTAGTGAAATAATATTGAACCATATGTTAGTCCCAAAATGACCTAATTTGTGTCGAGTAGATGTTAAACCCCATTTCTCTCTCTTAATGTTGGGGGTTTATATTGTCCCAAAGGTAAATAAATTTGATTTATATGTAAAGTCCAAATGAAGAGGGGTTTACACCATGCAATATGTAATGAAATATTTTCGATCCATCGTAGGTATGGCGTTGGCTTGCTAACCTAGATTTCCCGTGTTGGATACCTTTGTTGGCCCAGAAATATCATTGGGAATATCTTGTGGTTTCCCTTCTTGTCATTGATGGTGTATGCCTGTCTTCATTAGCCCAGTTGGAGTTGAACAGTAGGACGTTAAACCCTATACTTTGCTTCCGTCTATCTATCTATCCCGCCGAGTTGAATATTGTAGCTTTTTTTTGATATTTCAGATTACTACTGTTGGTCGTTACGGAGCTGGTACTACCCGCTCTCGGATTCCAATCGGTTCATTCTTTGGTCATAGTTACATATTACCATGGGAATGGAAGGAAAACAATGACAACCAGACCGTTCCCACGACAACATCAACTAGTCAGCTAGAGGCTCAAAGTCAGTCACAACTAATATCGCAGCTTGGCATGTTTATCGCTCTCCAAGAAGACTTGCAGTGCCGTTATAGTCTGGCTCGTACAAGACTAGAATCATTGCTCACAGCGGTCGAGGTCGTCCAGTCTTCTACAGCACATGTACAGTATTACTTACAGAAACAGAGTAAAGACGATGATGGTGGCATTATCCAGTCTTATAATGACTGTTTACAATTACAACTTCAGTACAACCTAGCGAACCGAGCTATATCGCGTCTGCAACATGCTGTAGGAATCAAAACGGGGAGTTACGACGAAACGGCGAGTCTTGCTTATCACCTCAGAGAAGCATCGACTGATAAATTACGGGTGATGTTGGAAAGTCTTCTCGACACTCTGCTAAGCATCACATCGTTATCGCCAACTATCCCACAACCCCCTGCAACACTATATACATCGTTAACACCTCAGACAACAGAATTGTTGTTTAAGAATTTGTGTTTGTTGGGTACAAGGAGGATGCAAGTAACAGCTGGACTCGTGTTGGTACGAATATGTGGTAGTCAACCATGGTGGGGTGGTTTCCTTGGCAACATGTTACAAGAATTGTTTAGTTCCACCAATACGGCCGTATTTCCACAAGACAGGTGAGATAATATTTCTGTGTGGCTTCAGCTCGATGAGTAATTCTCTGTCTTACTACTAGTTTCAATCCTGGCCAAGGAAGGTCTCTCAGTATTATTGGGCATGGTTTCCCCTTTTTGTACTTCAAGGGGGAAGGGGGTTGGTTTCCTCCCACTCCCACTGTAATCATAAGGTCTGTCATTGAGTCAACTAGAGTGGTTTAGTTTCCCCGCTTATTGCCTGTTATGGGTTTTCTACCTCCCACTGCTAAAGATCCTTATGGGCAAGCGAATTATTGAAATAGAATTGAACCATATGTTAGTCCCGAAATGACCTAGTTTGGGTCAAGTGGACGTTAAACCCTATTTCTCTTTCCCTCTATTATGGCGTGGTTTAGATTCCTCACTTATTGCTTGTCCAGCCTTATGGGTTTTTCTACTGGTCATCTGCTTTTCTCCCACTGCTAATGACCCTTACCGGCAAGCGAATAATTGAAATAAAATTGAACCATATGTTAGTCCCGTGTTTGTGTCGAGTGGATGTTAAATCCCATAAATTGAAATATAAATGCAAACGTTACCTATATCTGTTTGTATTTCAGGGTATTTGTGTTAATGAGTGCGTTAGGACAGCGAGCGTTATCTGGACCATCATCAGGATACATCATGGAGCGTTTGTTAGCAATGTTATCCCAAGTTCTCTCACCTTTATCGCATCAAAATACAGCAGACGGCGCACATTCTACAACAGGTAAATATATTATACTCTTCCCAACCCCTGATATGAATTAAAAAGAGAGTGGGGGGGGAGATTCCCCATTCTCTGCATTTGCAATCAAGTGAAACATAATGGATGTATGTTAGAATTCTTTTGACCCAGTAACTGATATCATGTTTGTTAAATTATGACATTATAATCGATGGCTTTTGACAGTGCTCACTCTGGGTTCAATTTTTCTTCCGCCAATTTTTCATTTTAATTTATTAGCCATATATTTTTTCCGCCAAAAAAACGAACGAATACGGAATACCTATTCTATTATATTTTTTCAGTAATTTTTATTTACATATAATATGCATATGATATTACAATTTACAAAATTCTTCACTGCTTTGTAGAAGCCCATTTTTTAGAGCTTTTTCAACATCTGGGGTAACCACACAGTGTATTTGTTTTTAATGAATATTTTTCTTTATAACAGAAATTGTGACCAAGCACTTACTGATATATCAAGGATTTTAAAATTTTCATTCATCCTTAAGAGATCTACATTTTTCAAATGCACAAACATACATTACGTAAGGACTAAGAGCTGAATCTTTCTTTAGTGATGATGATCGAGGCTGGGCCTAATATCAAACGCTAATAATCTCGGTTTAAAGGAAACAAATTGACTCAAATTTTCAGCATATTCCATTTACGTCATCTATTTTTTAACTATTATATAGTCAGTTCGGGAGTATTTTGGTGATGAAATACAAAAAAAAATAAGTTTGAAATTCTTCTATCGGACATTGACGAAGGCTGTTCAAGTTTTCGCTTACGGGCCATTAATGGCATGTGATTAGAAAATAACTGACTTTCGTTCGTTCGTTTCTGGCGTTTAATATCGACTTCCATGTAAACTTTTAACAACAGACGTGCCTTCATTTATTAACGATACGTGCAACAGGAGTAGGAAATGGATAAAACAGACGTCATAGTCCAATAATCTCACACCAATCGAACGAGTATTATTCACGGTGTCCGCCATTTTGAATATATAGAAACCGTCAAAAAAGCCACCGATTCGTATTTGGAGACAAACAATTAAATTGTTTGTCTCTTGATTAGTTTATTACTACTCACTGTATATACTTATCAACACTAATCCCAGATTGATCAGGAGACAAAGGATTAGAACTTGATTGATTTATAAATGACTCAGCCAAGTGTGATAGATTGTAACGTGTGTGCACGGCGTGGAAATCAAAACTTTGTGGCAAGAAAATTTTTTAGCCATGGTTGAAAAAGAATCGCCAAAAATTTCGCCAGATTGAATATTTTAACGCCAAAATTATATTTTTATCGCAATTGGCAGAAATGGCGATTGACAGCGTGAGCCCTGGCTTTTGATTTCGACTGCGATTCTTGGTGGACTCTTTTTCTTTCAATCTCTTAAGAGAATTCATTTTTGGAACTAAAGTCTTGTTGTGTGTATGAAGATCCCTATGTAGATAAAATTAAAATTTTCCACTCCTTGTTTACTTTGTGATAAAATGATTGGTTGTATTTCAGGTCCTCTAGATGTTTCATTGGTCAGTTGGATATTGCTGTTTTTATGTCGTAATTTTGATGGTTCATCAGGGGAAGATACGGACAAGAATAGAAAAGATAATAGTATGTTTTACTTGATCACTCGATAATTCAATCATTATGACATTTTATTTTAATTTATTTCAGCTTAGTTCAGGATGATCACCTGTCCAATCTCGTGGGTTTTCTTCAGGTACTCGGGTTTCCTCCCACTACTAAAGACCCCTAAGTGCAAGCAAATTATTGAAATAAAATTAAACCATATGTTAGTCCCAAAATGACCTAGTTTGTGTCGAGTGGATGTTAAACCCCATGTCACCGTCTCTCTCTCTAGTTCAGGATTATGTTTTTACTTACAGGCTCATGTCTGACCAATCGCTGGGCATTTATACATGGTCACTGGTCGTCAACATCAACAAAAACTAAAGTTAAATCTAGTCGAATCTATCGCCGTAGCAACCAGAAACTTCTACTGCATCATAAACAGAAATTATTGGAATTTGAACTTACGAAAAAGAAGTTATCCGAGAGTAGCAAGGAAGCTCAGGCTTTATTAAAACATAAAGAATCACAGTTTAGAAAGGAAGTTTCCCAGTATACATCCAAGGTACCTAAACTTTCTCTTATATTGATTTGTGGGGGTGGGGGCTGAATGGTTTGCTCTGCGCGCTGTATCATAAAGCCTGTCGTAGAGTCAACTGGTGTGGTTTTGAATCCTCGGTTGGGTCGCATGTCCAACCTCGTGGGTTTTCTCCAGGTCCTCTGGTTTCCTCCCACTGCTAAAGACCCCTACATGCAAGCGAATTATTGAAATAAAATTAAACAATGTGTTAGTCACGAAATGACCTGTTTTGTGTCTAGAGATCGTGTGTACATGTTAAAGTGCATGTAAAATTAAGAACCCTTGACAGTCCTTGTCCGAGCAACATTTCCGTCAAAGCACATGTCGTTTCCCCGTCGTCCTTAACCCAGTCAGTGCTGAACAGTTGATGGTTTAACACCTCATTTGATTTCGTGAATTAAAGTCTGTGTCGTCCAGTTCTTAATTGTAAAATTTTCTCATGAAATCTCACAAAATTGACAAATTTTTCTCCAATACTCGCATGATTCCATGTACAAAGCAAAAACATTTGTTTTATTTTTTCCATAGCATTTGAAAGATCTGATCCATATGAGAAGAACTGACATGGAAATATTGCGTAAAATGCCGAAGGATAGTTCTAGTGGAGTTTGGACGTCGGCTAAAGATGATGATCTAGAAATGGACGGTCTTGTTTTACCCAGAGAGAAATGTTTATCGGTGGTACATGGTTTAATGGCGTTGTTACTCGGACTTGATTCCACTTGTCATTCTGATTTATTTGTTGTTGCTGCAAAGGTTCGTTGAATTTATTTGTAATCAATTTCTGTCCGTCCTGAACTTCAGAATTGAATCCTGAGAAACGGGGGACGATTGAGATTGGTTTGTTCATCTCTCTGTTTCACCCTTCGGAATTTAATAACTCTTCTAATAATTGGGGGGGGGGGCAGTGGCTCAGGTTAAACAAAGTGATAGGTGTATAAATAATTCATGAATGTTACCTATTTAATTCGGGATTGAGGCTTAAGGCATCATTTCAGAGACTGTCACTTCATCTGCAAGGGATACTGATATACTGTTGACAATCATAATATTGCAATTTGCAGTTCATTTCTTCAAATGATGATCCAATGATATAATGTATTTAGCTCTGTGTTGATTTTTATGGTTAAATTTTTTATAGGTTCTGGCCAGAATATGTAACGTGACACGGCCAGCAATAACTCTAGCAGAAGCAATGAGTCAAGATCAGTTGGAACGGTTAATTCTATTGGCTGCCAATCAAGAATACCATGGTAACCTGACATGGGGAGGTCCCTGGGCTAGTCATGCTATTATGTGTTTGCTACAGGACATTCTGGATGGTGAGATTTGAGTTATTTATTGATAAATTTAGCGGAAGTTTGATTATATGTATGTCCACTTCATTAAACCAGTTCAACTGTATTGCTCTGTGGGGGTTAGTTCTCTGGTTCACCATGGATGACATGGATTAAAATACACTGACTCCATGCTTTATTCAACCTCTCTACATACTAAAGATTCTACATATGGGAGATAACTCTCAAGTACTCTAGTCAATAACAAAGGGGAGAGAACTCTTCAATGAAAGGTGACATTACTATATGACACTGTTGTGTCCAGATTCATTTGCCCAGTCATGTGATTTTTCTCTGGGTCCACCGGTTTCCTCCCACTGCTGAAGATCCAAATATGCAAGCAAATTATTGAAATATAATTGAACAATATGTTAATCCCAACATGACCTACTTTGTGTCACATGGACATTCTCTCATTCGAACTGAGAGCCATACCAGGCAGGGGCGGATCCAGGAATTTTTGCAGGAGGGGGTTTGCCAGGTTTCTGTTACGGAAATCTGCCATCATCGTCTCTAAATTACATAGGCATACATACAAATTGAGTTTTTAAACAGAGAAATCATTTTTATACTGATGTAGGATCACTTTGAGATGTAATTTCATTGATGCAAGGCATTATTTTTTTTTTATGTAGCTGAGCGGGGGGGTGGGGGGGTTGGACCCCCCAAACCCCCCCTCTGGATCCGCGCCTGCCAGGATGTTTGATCCAGCGTTAAACCCAATTTCTCTCTCAATTCCAATCAGTACTAATATTTGTGACTGTCGTTAGTTTCATTGTGTGTGTGTCTGGTCAGGGTTGGGGGAGCTGGGGCCGCTACACGAAGGCGCTCTCCCGAGGCTGAAATTTGATGTATAGGGGTATCTCGGACAGTGAAGTAACATAGTCTTTGTAGCAATGGACTACCACTTTCGGTTTTAGAGTTAGGTTTCTTCTCTTTCATGGCTATTGTTAGCCTTTATAGTAATCATAATCATAATATTTACTGTTACTTACCTTTTATATTATGTTTTTGTACATGCACAGTATTCAGCATGGGAAGAGGAACTTCTTTCTGTCTAGAGGGTTTGGGGAGAGAATATGGCATCGGCCCCTCTGTATTATTAGTTAATAAAACAGTTTACTAATCAGTAATTTAGTGTCAAAAGCTATTTTTTCGTGGGTACAATATAAGTTGTTTTGAATAGAAGAAATGATAATGTATATAATAATAAATATGTTTTGTAGGAGAAAGATTGTATCCTTGTATGATTAGGAGTATGACAGAAGAGGATGTGACAGTGACAGAAACAGATGACAGTCTGGCACAGAGTGTCAGTTTACCAACATTTGATGACAGTAATGGTGATTCTTCCGGTGAGTCGGGTAAAATAAAGGGTCTGGATTTGAATCTTGTTGTGGGTCAAGAAAAGCCTTTCAAGACTTTTCAAGTCGGGCCTTGAGCGCTGTCCACAGTGGCACAGTCGAGGCTGGCAAACAGTGATCGAGAAGTTAACTACGTGTAAATTGGACACTCATTATCAAAATTAAATGGTCAGCTTTACGATTATTTAAACAATGATTTGATATTGAATGAATGTTAAAGAAATAAGTGCTTAATACACAGAATTAAATGATATCCAGGTTGCAGTGTTACCATTTTATGTGTTTTGAGTTTTTATCTGAGATTGTTTATTTTATTATTTTAGAAGCTGAAGGCTCACAAATTAAAGAAAATGGAGCAACTTTCGATAAAGATTCTTCCCTGATGGTCGATTTGTTACTGGATGATTGTGAATTAGATGACGAAACAAACGAGAAATTACACGAATACGTTACTGGTGAATCTGTGAAACCCCCGGCAACCAATGATGGACCGTTTCAAGTTGTTTATATGAGTTCTATGGGTGGAGAAGAGACTTTGAGTAATGGACTACCAGAAGCCTTGAACTACCAGACAACGTAAGTTTATTTATAGATAAGAGTCAGCTATATAGTGGCGCAATGAACAAGGTACTAGTTCACAAAAATGAAATAATATTTCGGTAATTTTATGCCGTACAAGAAACATAAAATGATGATATCATGTGTTTTCATATTTTAGTAATTTTACGCTGTACATAGAAAGATAAAATTATGATGTCATTTGTTTCCGTATTTCAGTAATTTTATGCTGTTTTTATTTTTCAGTAATTTTACGCCCTACAAGAAACATAAGATGAAAAGTCTAACGAGCAAGAACCAGGATTATTTGAATATACAGAAGACTAATGGTGGTTTCCAGGGTTTATCTACAGCGCTCGATTCTCGACTAGAATTAGGTTTACGAACACAAGCAGAACTTAGATTAAAGGTTTGTTATATATAGCTGAGGTCACGTGCACATTAAAGATCCCTTGGCACATATTCAGTTTATAGATTGCTGTCCTGAAAGTGTTGAATACCATCAAGATTCATCAAATAATGCCCAGTTTGTCCTACCATTTAGTTTAAGAAACACTGTTTATTTTAACATCGGTTGTCTAGTTTATGACAGTTCATCAGGATTTTCTGATGTGGTCAGTGGTTGGAGGAGGGCCTGACCAGGATGGGATAAAAAACCGAGGCCCTTCCGTGTTTACATTGACATGCTCGTAAATGATCCCTTGTCTGTTGGATTTCAAAATAAAGAAAGGGCTGTAGTACCACTATCGGGCCAAAATTCCCCTCACAACTTACTGTATGGCATATGCTTGTCTTCATTCGCCCGTTCGTAGCAGAACAATAAGATGTTCAATTCCTTTTCATTTGTTATATATATCCTTGATGGATCTAAGGGGGAATCGAAACTGTGCCTGTCATTGAATCAACTGGTTATACGTGACAAGGAGTAGGGTTTTTTCCGGGTCCTCCATTTTCCTCCCACTGCGTAAGCGTATTATTGAAATAAAATTGAACCATATGTTTGTCCCGAAATGACCTAGATTGTGTCGAGTAGATGTTAAACCCCATTTTCTCTCTCTCTCTTGACAGATCTGGGAGAGTTGAGGATAATTGCATAATGTATATTTAAGCGTTATTTTATGATTGTATTATTTTAGGTAATGTCCTCTGTTCAGGTGGATAATATACACAGTGCCTTTTCTTCCCCTCTCCCACCTGCTGGCCACACCCTCTCTCATAATGTCAGCCAATCACAACACTCGACTGATGATGAACTTTCAGAAGCAAACAGTTCTATTAATCATCAATTGGTGAGTTTTTATGAACAATTTTTGATTGTAGAATTTATTGAATATATTTTATTTTAGTTTTATTAACATTTTTTGATCATGATATATATTGTGTGTATGTTATCGTCGTTGATCCCTCAAGCTCCTCCCACTACCCTATGCAGCAAACAAATTATTAAGATAAAATTGTACCATTAGCTGTAAAATGATGTTAATCCTCATTTCTTTCTCTCACTTTTAACTACTTCAAAAATATATTCTGTGTAAAAAAAAACTTCACTTTTCTCTAATTTTTAAAGCGGGTTGGATGGCGGAATAGTCAGCGTGTGTGCGTTGTATCGTAAAGTCTGTCATTGAATCAACTGGCGTGGTTTCCATTCCGCAGTTAAACATGACAAGGAGTAAGGTCGCGTGTCCAATCTGGTGGGTTTTCTCCGGGTACTCCGGTTACCTCCCACTGCTAACCCGCACGCGCAAACGAATTATTAAAATAAAATTAAACCATATGTTAGTCCTGAAATGACTAGTTTGTGTCGAGTGGACGTTGAACCCCATTTCTCTCTCTCCCTCTATCAACATATTCCAAGTGCTAGTAGGTTTAATTAAATACATGATGTACTATTTTCTATATTTCGAGAGCAATATATATCTCAAATGTATTTGTTTTTGTATTTATTACAGATGTCATCCAACGAGATGCTCAGTGAATGTTTTAATCGTCTATTCGGTCAACTTGTCACGAACCGTGTTAACTTGGAGACGGTCTTACATCATTGGCTCATTCTAAACGATGAAAGTCACGAGGAAGCAAGCGGTCAGACTGTTTTCAATTCTTCGCGTATTCCCACTATAACTCTGAATCCAGCGTCTGTTAGTAATCTGATAGATGCTGTCGTCATGGCACCCAATCCACCAGTCAGGACATGGGTGTTAGTTTTCCAGACATTGTGTTTATTAGCCAATCAGAAAACACCTTGTGAAGGTAGTGTGTCTGCTGGATCTACGACTCCACAAGAGATCTCCATGGTAACTGTGATACTAGCCAATAGTAATTTAAATCCTTTGTTAACCAAGTTTTTATCAGGCACTTCGTCTAGTGGACCGTCTGCAGCAGGAGCTCAATTTTCTCAGGTAAACTTTTTGTTAAATCTCAACCTGATTAAAACACAGTGAAATATTGAGATTGAATTCTTGGTTTCGTTACCTGGCAACTTATTTTTTTTCTGACTGAAATATTTTTCCTCCGCAGGTTGGTCCGTCTGCTGTGAAATCTTTCAATGAATTTTTACGTCGTCTGCTGATTAAATCAGGAAGAGATACAGCTTTAAAGTTAAAGGAACTGGTCCTTAAATTGATTTATCTTCTAACAGCTGAAAGGTAAGGATTTTGTAAAAACAGGGGGTTTGGGCCGCCGAATGGTTAGCATTTGTGCCTTGTGACAAGGAGTAGGGTCGCCTGTCCCACCTCATGGGTTTTCTCAGGTTTTCCCCATTTCCTCCAACTGCTAAAGACCCCCATGCACAAGCAAATTATTGAATTAAAATTGAACCATGTTCTAGTCCTGAAATGACCTAGTTTATATCTATTGAATCTAAATCCCATCCCTCTCTCCCTGTCACTCGTTCTGTCTCTCTCTCTATGTCAAAGAAAAAAAAAAATTAATATGCTACTAGAGCAGAGGCCACAAGGAAGAGGCAATCAAGCACCTCAATGTATTTCCAAATTGCCCTAACACCAGGCACCTCTTCACTATAAAAGCAAGACCTCAATGGGGCATATTCCACGAAACTTTAACTAAGATAAAATCCAAATTTTAGTAATTACATTGGATAATATTAGATTGATTTTAATGCTTAGCCAATCAAAATTGAAGTATCTACTAAAATTTCGATTTTATCTTTAGTTAAGATTACGAGAAACAAGTACCTGAATTGTATGAATTTTGATCAATGTTGTTTTTTTTCTTTCAGGGGTGCTTTCTACACATGTATAGGTCCTTTGGATGCTCAATGTAAATTAACAGAGTTCGCTCTCGACTTATCGTACAGTCAGGTGGACGTCAGTAACGCTATTAGTGTCATCCAATCAATCACCTGCTTAGTTCATCAACACATCATCTGTCAGGATCAAGTCGCTTGTCGTAGCTCCCTCGAAACAAACATCAATGCTCGGTCGTGTTTTGGTGGTCTGTTCACAAATTTATTACGTGGAGGAGATTCACGATCAGTTCTAGGCGAATCGTCACGAGATTTATTAATGTGCAACTTGATGAAACTTATTAATATTTTAATACAAGTTCAACTGCCGGGTCGGACTCAGCCCCAACGTCATGACATCATTAGTGAACCCTTGACCCCTATACTGACCGATGCCATGTCGGATACGGACAAACTGACACAAGCCTTGGCGACGTCAACACCGACGGTGGCAATGTCAGATGACCAAAAGAGACAGCAGTCAGATGAAGGGGAGACACCTGAAGTCACGACTAGTTGTTTAGCAGACATTATTCTCGGACATCATTATATTATGCAGAATCTGATTCAGGCCTTAAGTTATTGTAGCAGCAATTCAATGGCCGTTATTTTAGGAGTTCTCCAAGAAAACTGGACTGGCAACAACCCTGTGTCTGTCGGTGATAGCGTGTATCAAATATTGATGACATTGAATCAGAGAAGTTCAGACCCGAAACTAATGTTGCAGGCGATATTAGATTATATGTCTCGTGGTTCCGATAACCGATGGACGTCACTGTGTCGTCTGTCCGAACCTTTGTTGTGGTTTATATTAAAAGTTGTCCATTCAAACAGAACAGTCAAACTCTTCCTGGATATGGGTAAGAATTTTTATTTTTCATTCACATTTATGAACCGATTATTATTAACCCTCGCCTAAAACTACTGCTTCCTCTAGCCCCTCCCTCTGACTGTCCATAATTACTGCTCCCTCTTTTACACGTGATCATTATTATCATGAATTGCAATGTGCCGCTTAGAGAATGGTCCAATATCTCTTTTTTGATGGGGGTGGGGGAAGTCATGGTTGCTAAGTGGGTAAGATACTGGCTCACTAGTCAGAAGTTTGGGTGTTTGATTTTTTCATTGGTCGAGAAAGTTTATTGGGAATTTCTGATGTAGTTTCCCCTTGTCAGTGATGCAGGACAGGGGTTCTGACAAGGACAGCTGTCTAGTCGTTCAGATGGGACGATAAACCAAGGTCCCATTTATAGATTGGCATATACGTAATAAAGATATCTTGGCAGTTGGAATTCGAAATAAGAGTAGGCCATAGTGACGCTGTCCGGGCAAATTTCCCTTATAGCACACAGTATGCCATACTTCATTAGCGTGGTTCAGAGAAGAATGAATGACATTATAATTAAACCCTGTTTCATTTCATTTCATTTTTAATGTAGAAAATTTATATGCTTACCAATAAGTTTACAATGTAGGGTGATATTGAAGTTGTTTATTTATTCAGGTGGTGTACAGTTGATGTGTAATCAACTAGTAAATTGTAATCAACAATTGATCAGCACCCATCCCTCCATTATCTCAACTATAATGCAACATATTAACAACGCCGGACCAGGTGGCAGTAAAAACCCTAAACTGGATTCAGCCGAATCAGATTCCAGCGTTGATGGCATGCAGAACTTCGCTCCTTTAGGTAAGATTATTTTAACAATCACATGGGGTCGTCTCGTACAAGCGCCTTTTGACCATATGATGTCGGACATTGACTAATCAATCAACGTTGACATTTCTAGTGGTTACCCATATTTAAGGATCATGACCTTTTGAACTGACCATTAACGTTTCGTGTGACACCAAGAACTCGCCATAACAGAGTGTTTCATTGACTAATTCCTTACATCAACTACAATGCTATTGTAGTAAAGACAAGTAAAACAAAATTTTGAGCTTTAAAGAATGAAACGAGAAATAATGTGTGTTTTAATCTGATTCAAGACTAGGTAGAAATGGCAGGCGCAGATCCAGAGGGTGGTGCACCAGGCACACATCCCTTTTTTTTGAGGTGTCAATTAATTTTTAGCTCCATATATTCGCGCAGGAAAGGAGAACAAAAATAGTTTAGGTTGGAAATCGTAATTTACAGTACTAATATGAAGCTAGTCCTTGTGGGCATTTTTTCCACTCAAAAATCAAAGACCCAGATTCGCACTCCCCCTTTCTGAAAATCCTGGATCTGCCCATGAATGGAACTGGCTGAGCAAAATTTTCCACAAGGCATTTGCCCATCTTCATGAGCCTGGATAGAGCAGAATAGTAGGACGTTAAACCTTATTTCATTTTATTCTTTTATTACAGGTCAAATATCATCAAGTAGTCCAACAGCTAGTCCAGCAGAGGTTTTGATACAGGCAGCTCCACCACACAGACGAGCGAGATCTGCGGCTTGGTCGTACCATTTTTATCCTGATGAAGCGTGGATAGATCTGACCATACAACTACCGTTTGCTATATTATTACGTGAAGTACAGATACAGCCACATGCTTCACTCTCTAGTTAGTATATCTTCTCTTATCACACGGGGGGGGGGGGGTGGGGTTGGATTGCCGATTGATTTAGCGTGGGCGCACTGTATCAAACGACCTGCCATTGAGTCAACTGGTGTGGTTTCGAATCTCTGGTTGTACGTGGCAAGGAGTGGGATCGCCTGTCCAACCTTGTGGGTTTTCTCCGGGTCCTTGAGGTTCCTTCCACTGCTAAAGACCCCTAGGCGCAAGCGAAATTATTGAAATAAAATTAAACCATTTGTTAGTCCCAAAATGACCTAGTTTGTGTCGAGTGTCGAGTGGATGCTTGGTGGTTGTTCTATCCCAGCATTGGCCGAGAAAGTACATCCAGATGTTCTGGCGTGGTACACCTTGCCAGTGATGAAGATGAGAGTCACGGTGGCTCGATGAGTAAGACTTTGTAGGTTCCATTTTCGATCCCTGCGTTGGTCAAAAAGTTAATCTGCATTTTTGCGATGTGGTTTCTCCTTGTGAGTGGTGCAGGTCAGAAGGCCTGGCTAGGGACAATGTATAGTCATTCGGATGGGACAAAATACAAAGGTCCTGTGTTCTTTTTG
This sequence comes from Patella depressa, assembly GCA_948474765.1. Lineage (NCBI taxonomy): Eukaryota > Metazoa > Mollusca > Gastropoda > Patellidae > Patella > Patella depressa. The sequence continues at coordinate 74,952,858 of OX419719.1, forward strand.
TTGTGCATGATATAAGATGTAGGCCGTAGCGATGCTGTCCAGGCAAAATTTCCCTCACATGGTACACTGTATGGCGTAATCCCGTCTTCATTAGCCCAAACGAAACGGAACAGTGGGACGATAAACCCCATCTCATTTCCAATTACATATGTGAAAAAAAGTATTTCTTTTTTTGTCTGGAGGTGTGTCCATTCTAAAATGACTCATTAACATGAAGTCAGTTTAGGCAACCAAATATTTAATCTATATTGATGTTTATTTCAGCTTGCCCGTCATTTGTTTCCCTGGAGATATCCCATGATGGTGCCATGGTAACACCCATGTGTCCACCCATGATGACTTCAAGTTTAGCGTACATTAAGTTACAACTCGTCAAACCAGAAGTTATGTCAACTATAACGATACGATTACATAAAGCTCGCGATTCTATGACGATTGGTCTAGCTCAGGTAGCGTTGATGGGTCACTCAGCGTTTGGTAGTACTGTATCAACTGTCAATAACAATCCACACACTGAAGATTCAACTTCAAAATCAAGGTAAATTGTGGTTATTTTCAAATTGGTCGTTCCATGTCTAATCACCCAATTCGTCCCCACCTCCTTCGATTTTCATGAAATTTTATGTACATGTTGATGTGGGGTGGCTATGTTGATTTTCCAAATTTTAACTAAATCAGATGAACAGTTTGGTTGCTATGGGCAACCGAAATTTGCGACAATGGGTTAAAATGAACGATCCGTCTAATATTTAAAGGCCCCTATCTCGGCTACAAATGAAACAATCGGAATGAAATTGGTACCAATGAACAGGGAATAATATTGCCCAAGGATTCCAAACATGTTTTTTATTTTGTATACAGCAGTATATTTAAGTTTTGAACTGACCATTAATCTGACCCTGCTGCCCTCAATATAAGAATAGGCTGTAGTGCCGCTGTCCTGGCAAAATACCCTCATAGTACTTACATTGTATGGCGTATATCTGTCTTCATCAACCCAGTTTGGAGGAAAACAGTACGTTGTTAAACCCTATTTCATTTCATTAAGGGGGTTTTGGATGGTCTAATGGTTAGCATGTCGTGTTGTATCATAAAGCCTGTCATTGAGTCAACTGGTGTGGTTTCAAATCCCCAGTTGTACGTGGCAAGGAGTAGGTTGTCTGTCTAACCTGGTCCTCCGGTTTCCTCCCACTGCTAAAGACCCCTACGCGCAAGAATATAATTGAAATAAAATTAAACCATATGTTAGTCCCGAAATGACCTAGTATGTGTCGAGTGGATGTTAATCCCCATTTTTCTCTCTTTCTCTCTCTCTTTCTCTGTCTCTCTCTCTCCCATTTTATTATTTGGATTAATCTGTTGTTTATCTTCAGTGTATTATGGGTTCGACTATTGCACCATTGTCTTTCAATGTCTGGAAACGAAGAAGGAGCTGCAGTGGCTGCATCCCAGACACCGTATCTTCTACAGACGTGTGTTTCTCTCTTGGTCTCGCCGTCTGCCTGTCTGTATAACAGTAAAATAGAAGCCGTGTTATTAAAGATCGGATTATTATCAACAGAGTTGGGATTACAGCTCATTAACTTTATCTTACGTGAGCCTTTCCGACAAAATAGAGGTGAGATTTCTGTGTTAGTTAATTATATGCTTGTGAATTTTATTGGACGAGCCACGGTGGATTGGTGAGGATGGCGCTGGCTTATTTATTCATTATGATGGCTGTCTGGATTCGATCCCTTTGAGATTTAAATGTTATTTAAACCAAGCATGTTGATTTTATTGAGCCAGCCAGGTTAACTCAGTGAGTCTGAGGCTGGGTTCCTGGTATTGATCAAGTTTAGGTCAAGAAATTTTCTCAGGATTTTGCCAGCCTGATTTTCTGTGTAAGTTTTGCAAGACGGGGGGCCAGGCAATAACAAGCAGTGCCTAGTACATAGTTTGGAAATACCATTGGCAGCATGCTAAAAAATATTCCCAACATTTGAAAATCCAAAGAGTAGGACATTCAGGCAAAGATTCTCTCGCAGCACACTGTCTCACAGCACACTGTCTCATAGCACACTGTCTCATAGCACACTGTCTCACAGCACACTGCATCGCAGACAACTCTAAACTAGAATGTGGGTAGAAATTACTTTCACATTCACATAGTCTTTAAGCAGCATTTAGCAAATGAGGAACGCCTTACAAAACACAATTTTTAGGGCATATCTATAACTGGTTTCATTTTAACAGAACCGGTAACGATAAGAATTTACTTGTGGCAACATGGTGCTATTAGAATAAAACCAGTTATAGATATCATATAAAAATTGTGTTCTGTTTAACTCTTTTTCTTCGTTATACGCATGTAAACGTAGATTATGACCATGTGTTAGTTTTGAAATGATAAAAATATTGTGTTGGCAAGGCAATAAGGTCTATTTAGACCTGAAATGTTTTCTAAAGTATTAATTAGACATTAATTAACCAATCCAGGCCTTAATCAACTCTCGATGGCATCAGATTTCTCCAATATTAAATAGATTTGAACGGTTCAGCGATACTTTGATTTAATCAAATATGGATGAACGAGACTTAGCTTCAATGGTTGAAATTATTGCACATGTCTGTCAAACCTTCAAAGGCTAATATCTTCGCTTGCAATAGAGTAATTTGAATGAAATTATCAAATTATTCATTTTACTTTATCTGCATTCGAACTATTATAGCAAGAATGGATAGTTCTTTATCTAAATCTTACATAATGTATCTTTAACCCATTTAACCCTGAGCCAATTAAAAGATTAGCTGCCCTAACCCTAAGCTCATTGAACCAGCAGGGCCCCATCTCCTAAGCCAATTAGAGGATTATTGTTAATCCTAATACCCTCTACAAAATTGCAAATAATTTAAAAAATATTTTTTATACATAAAAATACTCTGTTACAAAAATGTTCACATTGCCGTGTTCTTTCCAGTGATATAAAATTCAATTTTACAAAGTAGCATGTAGATTACTATAAATAATATTGAAAAGCCAGTTCCACTAAAATTATGACTTTTCTCTATCATATTGGCAAAATAATGTGAAAAAGTATCCCTTACGATTTAAAAAAAATAAAAATAAAACAAAAATATAATCCCTCGTGTTGGCAGCAGTGTTCTAAGTAAATATAAATATAACTTTTAAAAAGAAATATCACCCCAAATAACGGTCACTTCATCGCCTACGGCATTTAACATTTCTGCCTTTCTTTGGATATATGACGGGAATTGTCGTTTCTTTGCTTCACTGCGTCGAAAATAAAAATATATATTTGAAATCTTCGACAGTGTAATATTCCCCTATTTAGCTTGTGTTAAACCCTAAAAGTTTTGATTCAATTTAGCTTTCCAAAGTCTAGAATTATTAACCGTAAGTTTCGTGTTGTCATCTGTTTGAGCGAGCGAATCCAAGATGGCGGCGAACTCGCTTGATCTCGGCTCGAGTATACGCATTCTTCGCATCATAACGTCAAAAAAAATAATAAATAGTTGATTTCTTCGACATTATCATATTCCACAATATACCTGGCAGTAAATCATAAAATCTGATTCTATTTCACTCTCAATATCGTATAATTATTAGCCGTAAGTGACAGCGTGAAAATATTGGAATAGTGCCAAATTGAATGACACGGTGTGAATTTTCACCTCTGACCTGTTACGTAAATACTGAAAGATCCTGTGTTGAAACATATCTTTTTTATTGGATGATTAGCGAATTAAACATTCCTTTTCATCGCGGGTTTTACTTTTATTACCCAATCACCATTAATTAATGAAATAGAAACAATAGAAGTAAGTTGATTGATTTCTCTCTTGGGTTTGCTAAAGCCGTTGCCAAGTATGAAGGGTCCGCGTGTTGATTCGCTACCGTCAGGCGCGTGATGCGAGTTGTTTCGCTACCGTAAAAAATGGGTTAAATGATTGTGATATTTTGCAGGTGTAGAGAAATCTTATCTAGGTAAAGTCAGTGGTTTCGCTAATCAATCAACGGTAGAGATATTATATCAACTCGGTACCATTCAAGATACAGGTAGTCGTCACAGGTGAGAATTCTTTTCATATCTTGTCTATTATATACAAGATGCAGGTAGTCGACATAGATGAGTATTCTTTTAATATCAGTATCCTGTCTATTGGGTGAAGTTAAAATGCAACCGGATTAAAATGCAGGTCTATATTTTGTTTGATTTTTTATACTTTCTATGGCCTACACTACATGAAGATCTGACAAGTTTCAGGGGTCATTGAAGCGACTTTTGACCCTATCATGTCAGACATTGATTAATCAATCAGCTTTGACATTTCTTGGGAGTTTTGACTCAATAACTACCTGTAACAGACTGTTTCATTGACTAGTCTCTCACATCAATACATGTAACAACTCTTCCATATCCTAGTGTTGTGAAAACAAATCAAATAGTTTTAATGAAACAAGAGAGCAGAGGTGGCTCAATAAGGAAGGCACTGGCTCGCCAACCTGAAAGTCCCATGTTCATTCTCCGCTGTCAATGGTGCGGGACTGAGGGCCTGACAAGGACACTGTGCGAAGACTTAAAGATTTAGTTAGGTGACTGCTGATCCATTCACTCCCTCTAGTTTACTCAAATATTTGTTTGTATTTTTCAGGGTTTGTGCTTTATTGGACTGGTTATGTGATTGTGCCCGAAAGGGTATAGAACGTGCCAACATGACGACCCGTGGTTTCGCTGGTTTATATAGGGGAGATAACCCCAGTTCTTTATCCAATCCTGCACCTACTCATATCCACTGTATCGCGGCTATATTATGGCACTGTCAGTCGTTACCGGTTCAGTATGATCTGATTGGCTTACTCAACCAAGATCTTGTCAGGTAAATAAACCAATTAATTTACATCATTTCTGGGTCTTTGACTCGCCCGCTAACCAGGGGGTTTCAGTTTTGTTTTTGGGTGAGAAAATAACTGTCGATTTTCCAGCGTGGTTTTCCCCTTATCACGATGGATAGAGGGCCTGGAAATAAATACTGTCTACTCGTTCAGATGGGATGAAAAACTAAGATCCTGTGCTCTATGGCATGTGCAGGTAACTGAACCCTTGACAATTGGAATTCAAAATAGCACCTCATAGCATACTACATGTCACACGCCTGTCCAACTGGCATGGTTTCGATTCTCCGGTTTTACGGGACAAGGAGTTGTGTTGCCTGTCTAACCTTGTGGGTTTTCTCGGGTCGTATTGTTTCCTCTCACTGCTAAATACCACTACGCTAATTCAAATTATTGAAATAATATTAAACCATATGTTAGTACCCTGTCGAGTGGAATTTAAACCCTCTCTCACTCCCTCTCTCTCTCTTCATAAGACGCAACGTACGACTTTAAATCTCCCTTTCTTTGATTTCCATTAAAGTGTCTTTTATCTATTTCAGTTGTTTGTATAAATGGTCAATGGTTCTAACACCAGACAGTTTATTGAAACAGTCTATAGATTTCGTATTGTGTTCAATCTGTAACATACAACCCAATTTCTTCTCAAATATCCTCGAATGGATGGGAATTCTTGTCAACTTTAACTCCAGTATGACGGCATCCATCACAGACGACCGTAAAGACAGTTTTCAAAGTCATCAACAACCGCTGACAGACGACACTAAGGAAGCGACACAACATCCGTTATCAGACGATTCGAAAGAAGCCACACGTCAGCCGTCACATGTAGATAGCTCACCAATCAGCATTCAGGAATTCAATCCAACTATTTTAGACGAGAATCGCTTGGTGACGTTAGGAACCGTGTGTAAATCTCCCGTAGCCGTCAGACAATTGTTAGATTCAGGTTTTCCAGCCGTATTAGCTCAAGGATTATTTGAATTTGCGAACCAAGAAATAAGTCTTATAGCTGAAAGTAAGGCTCCGTCTGGTGCTGCTAGTGGCGCCACCTCACAGAATAAACCAGCTACTAACGATGCCTCGTCAGGTAGGTCTCTGTACATGAGTAAATATTATGCTACTTTTGTCATTTTATGTAGGTTTCTTGATATTATTTTCGTAATGTGGTTTTGAATGAAATGAAAACTGACATCATGTTCAAATCTCGGAACCTGCATGATTTTTCCATCCCCATCTCATAGCACACTGTCTTGCAGCTCACTGTCAAGGGGGGTTGGATGGCCGAATGGTTAGCATGTGGTGCTGTATCATAAAGCCTGTCATTGAGTCAACTGGTGTGGTTTCGAATCCCTGGTTGTACGTGACAAGTAGTAGGGTCGCCTGTCCAACCTTGTGGGTTTTCTCTGGGTCCTCCGGTTTCCTCCTACTGCTAAAGACCCCTATGCGCAAGCAAATTATTGAACTGAAATTTAAAACCATTTATCAGTCCCGAATTGGCCTAGTTTGTGTCTATCTCATAGCACATTGTCTTGCAGCATACTGTCTCATAGCACAGTGACTCATAGAACACTGTCTCGCAGCACACTGTTTCATAGCATATTGTATCGTAGCACAGTGTCTCGTAGCACACTGTCTTGTTGCAGAGTGTCTCATAGCTCACTGTCTTGTAGCAGAGTGTCTTTCCTTAGACGTATTAGGACTGCCACCTGCATGGATTACAGGGAAAAGGTACCTAGTCTTTCGGATAGGATAATTAGATAAGAATTATATCAACTATTTTATATCCAATTCAATCAACTGCTATGCCTAGTCTTTAACTGATAGATAAAATGAAATTGATGTAACATGTTTTTATATTTGTAGATAAAAGTTGTATCATGAGTGTTGAGCTTGTGGCATCTGTTCTACGTCTGTTTGCTACGGTTAGTTCCGAGTCGATGATCAAAGACTGGTTGGGTAGTCCGGAAGGCAATATATTCTGGCCTGTGTTACTAACGGCTCTCTGTAATAATCCTGCACAACCACCATCAAATAATACAACCAATAAACCTAAAGTAAGTTACCACTAGATTCTTATACAAATGCGGTAAGGTTGCAGCGATACCCCAGGGATGCCGCATTATCGCGATTATTTTTTTTCAAGTGATATCGTATCGGCCAAAGTTGAATAATCGCAATCCCCGGTATTTTAGGATTTTTTTGGGCGGAGGTCGGTGCAATAAATCCAAAGTTCATTTTCACCGGTGCGGGGGCCGGATCGAATTCGAAATAATAGTTTAATTACTACTTGTAAAATTATACAATAAAAATCGGTGAGAGAAAGTTCCCGAAACACATTTTGTAAACAAAGCCGCACGCGACATCGGTGTACCGTAGCAACGGTGCGGCGAATCCCCGGTTAACAAGACTGAAAATATTATGTTTATTTCAATGTTAAGTTAGTACTGTACGATAAAGAGAATTATCGTGATAAAATTGATAATCGTAGACTTTTATTTATCGCGATAATTCCAAAAGCAGTTATCATGATTAATGGCGATATCAGAATTTGATATCGTTGCAACCTTAAAATGCGGGCTGTTAATAAGATCGGTCATTGAGACAACTGGTGTGGTATCGATTCCCCTGTTGTACATGACAAGGAGTAGGGTCATCTGTCCAACCTCGTGGGTTTTCTTCAGGTCCACTGGCTTCCTGCCACTGCTAATGTGGGAATTATTGAAATAAAATTGAACCATATATTAGTCGCAAATTGACTTAGTTTGTGACCAGTATGTGTTAAACCCTCTCTCTCTCTCTCTCAATTGGAAAATACTGGAAAAACAAGATTACTCCTTGAAACTCCTGGAAAATTAACATTTGTGGTTTCGCTTTATATTTTAAGATATAAAAATCAAATGTTTCTTCTAAAGTTCTTTGCAGTAAATGATCAAGCGTAAAATACATTATGATGTAGAATTTTATACAGGGGCTCATGGAAACTGGTAAAGTATTTTTTACAGGAACTCCCTGGAATGAAAAATTATAATTGTTCTGTTTTGTTTTTTTTGTAGGTGATGTCGACAGAAGAGAGATCAATGTTAGAAACGGCTGCTATACATTGTTTTAACGAAATGATCTCTGTTCATCCAGCCAATCAACTTCTCTTCGCTAAAGTTTTATGTGACGTCATACAACATCAAGGTACTGCTAGGGGAGGTAATTCTCTTCTTCACTCCAGATAGTGCATGTCTGTGTGGTAGTTATGTCCAGAACCCTTAACTATTTAACAATTGATTCTGACTTCCCCAGTTCCCAGCAGAAAATAGAAAAAAGTGATGATATTTATATTGAGTTTGTAGTTTTGATTTTTGAGGTGCCTGAAGCTATTGCACTTGAGTTACAGAAGTAGAGCAGCCATAATTACACAATCTAATTAAGATTCAGATCTATATTTCGTTTCGTTATTTTAAATTTTCGTTGGTCTACACTACGTGAAGATGTCACAAGTTATAGTCGGAGTTCATGTTAGGATTCAAACGAGCGACTTTTGACCCTATGACCTCAGGCATTGATTAATCAATCAGTGTTGACATTTCTAGTGATTTACCCACAGTCTCGTGCATTAAAAGGCTAAGAAGTTGCCGTAACAGAATGTCTCATTGGCAAATCCTTCACATCAGTCAAAACACGTCAATGATAACAACTCTTTCAGATTCCAGTGTAGTACTTTCAGATCCTAGTGTAGTAAAGACAAGTTAAACGAAATTTTGAACTATAAAAAACGAAACGAAATAGGATTTGTGTTGTAATCAGGTTGTCAAATTACAATAAAGTAAAATCAATCAAACTTTTTTTTATAGAACAACGAAAATTTCCAGCTGTACAGCTATTATGGATGGCCCAATGATTAGCCTGCGCACGCTGTATCATATGGCCTGCCATTGAGTCAAATGGCGTGGTTTCGAATCCCCGGTTGTACGTGACAAGGAGTAGGGTCGCCTGTTCAACCTTGTGGGTTTACTCTGCGTACTTTGGTTTCCTCCCTCTGCTAAAGACCTCTACGCGCAAGCGAATTATTAAAATAAAATTAAACCATATGTTAGTCCCAAAATGACCTAGTTCTCTCTCTCTCTCTCTCTATTTAATAAATTTAATATTTTAATGTTTCAGGTACCTTATTAGGTTCCATTCCGCTGTCCGGATTCACCAGACGAGTTCTACTGCAAGTATTATTACAGGATGAGAGAATACTGGTCGTTCTAAAATCCCCTCGAACTCAGTCAATACTAAAGACCCCAGGAATGAGTTATTTAGTGCATCACCCTCGTTACGGAGCAGGTCAAGGATTCCGCGTGATGGTCGTTAATTTAAATACACAATGTTCGGATCTTCTCACCGTTATACCAGGTACATAGTTCTATTACAAAATAAAATGGGGTGTAACATCCTACTTTTTTCCACTGAAGACGGGCATACGCCATACAGTGTGCAATGAGGCGAATTTTACCCAGGCAGCAGTGCTACGACCTACTTTCAAATTCTGACTGTAATACCAGATTTAATCATGAAATGGATAAACAAGACTCTGATTTTTGTCCCGAAATTCTGTATTAATCCTTCGCCTAGATGGAGGTGGACGAGGTAGGCTGGATGATTTACAGTAGCACAAACTGGGTGTTATTTGATGAATATTGATGGTATTTAACACTTTCTGGACAGCAATCTATTAACTGAATATATGTATTAGATTATAGATGGTAAGCTCAGTTTCTTTCCTTTTTTGTATATTTACAGACACTCAGTCTCTAGCAGCTCAGTTATTTGAATCTCGCGATGATAAGAAAGCTGAGAATAAGAAAGATTCTGGTGAAACTGGTCTAGAAGTTGTAGAATATTTATCGAATGCTGCAGGTTTGTAGAATTGCAAAGTACTTCCATTAGTAGTGATTTAATGGTCATGACGGTCGGGATGATACAAAGTAGTTGCTGAATGAACTCACATTTTCACCCTCTCTCCGAACTGTTTGTGCGTGTGTTGGCAGTCCAACTGTCAGTCTTGGTATTCAAGGATACTGGCTGTTGGTGACTCAGGATTGGATGGCTGAATGGTTAGCATGTGCGCTGTCTCATAAAGCCTGTCATATTATCTCCCTTTAGTCGTATGATCTCCCTCTACAAAACATTTTGTAAAGAAGTACAATAAATGATCACCCCGGATGTAGATGCTTGGATAGATGAAAAGTACATGGCGTGTTGGTTTTTTGTTAGTCATTTTTAATAACGAATTGTCTGCTCTCTTCGTTGTTGCCAGTATAGATGATGAACTGGTGCACTCCCGAAAGGAAGTAGCAATACTATACAACAAACCTGTCATGGAGTCAACTGGCGTGATTTTGAATCTCCAGTTGTACGTGACGAGGAGTAGGGTCACCTGTCCAACCTCATGGTTTTTGTCCGAGTCCTCCAGTTTCCTGCCATTGTTACACGCAAGCGAATTATTGAAATAAGATTAAACCATATGTTAGTCCCAAAATGACCTAGTTTGTGTCGAGTGGACGTTAAACCCCATTTCTCTCTCTGTTGATGACTGGGGCTGAATGGTGCGCTTTGGATCATAAGGTCTGTCATTGGGTTAATTATGTGGCGTGGTCTTGATTTTTCGTTTGTTTGTGACAAGGAGTAGGGTTGCCCATCTAACCTCATGGGTTTTCCAATCCCCGGTTATACATGACAAGGAGTAGGGTCACCTGTCTAACCTCATGGGTTTTTTCCGGGTCCTCTGGTTTCCTCCCAATGCTATAGACCTCTATGCACAAGCGAATTATTGAAAAAAAATTGAGCCATGTCTTAGTCCCGAAATTTGTGTCGAGTAGCCTTTAAACCCCATTTCTCCCACTACATGTTGCTAACTGAATCTTCTTGATTTATTTGTTGTGAAAATTTTTAATATCACATTCAGTCAGTAATTATATTTTTGCAATATTCATTCTTTTATTTATTTAGGTATGTTAGCTAAACAGAAGCGTGAGAAAAGTCCAGCAAGTACGTCTGCTAGCACCAGTAAATCATCCAGCCTACCTCCTCGACCTCCAACTAGACGAAGGAGAAATACTGAATTTCTGGATTCCTCAACGCCGTTAAAACTACCAACATTCTCTTTACAACATCAAATGTTTAACAGTAAGTTTGAATATGAACAATGTCGAAGGGGGGGTGGGGGGTGGATGGCGGAATAGCTAGCATATGTGCGCACTGTATCATTGAGTCAACTGCTATTGTTAAGAATCTCTGGTTGTAAGTGACAAGGAGTAGGGTCATCTGTCCAACCTTTTGGGTTTTCTCTGGTTACCTCCCACTGCTAAAGACCCTTTCATGCAAGCTAATTAATGAAATAAATTGAACTATATGTTAGTCACGAAATGACCTAGTTTCTGTTGAGTGGACATTAAACCCCATTTCTATCTCCCTCCTCTAACATCTCTAACACTGGGGGGGGGGGGGGTGTCGTTAGGCCTTGTTCTCACGGGTAAGATGGGCAATATCTGTGTCTGAATTACATGGGGTTTAACACCCATCTTGTCTAATGGAAGGGGACATATACCATGCCAAACTGATCCCGCAGTGAATATTCGCTTGGCCGCTACAATCACTGATAAGCATGACATCGGCGAGGCTTAATAAGTACGGCATATTAACTTTTTTACTCCGACATATTAAATTCTCAAACATTTTTTTGAGGTAACAGAAAAATAAATAAAGACGTTTGAAGTAATTGAAGTTAAAAAATATTTCCTATTAAGTGTAAATGGGGATTAAAATGAGTAAAATGCGTCATTTTGCCCGAAGCAGTTAGGTGTTAAGTAAACATTGCAGGAGCCGTTGAGCCAATGACTGCAGTCAACGCACGTGCTTTGGACACTATCTGTTACAGAGTTAATTCGTAAGTAATTCTCTGTGAAACAGATTGATACCATGCAGTGTGATATGAGGGAATTTTGCACGGACATCAAATGAATTCCAGCTGTCATGGATTCTTTATGTGCACACAAACGTATTCATCAGACCTTCTTAGTCGTCCTTTCCAAGGATCTAGACACTGTCCTTGCCAGGCTTTAATGAAAGTTGTAATAAGTTGAATTAAATAATTTTTGTTAACCTTTCTTAAACAGGTAAAGCACTGCCAGGGGAGTTAACTCTATCTCAACTTTTAAATCTTCTACAACAGAGGGGATGTCACCATAGTAACGCTATAGAATTCCAGGTCAAGTTAGCGTCCAATAAACCAAGATCTCGCCAAACCAATAATCTTTCGATGGATTTAAGTAAGTTAATTGATTATAAAACTAAATTCCCTATCAGTTCTGTTGTTGACATCAGGAATATAATAATACTGGCTTTTATTACATAACCCTGTGATCCCTGAATCCCTGAACCTATGATATGTGCCAGACTGGATGTGATCTGGATGTGATCAAGTGAAGAGAACCAGTCCTTCGTTAGCCCAATGTACAATATTCTACCTTGTGATGCTAATCGTACCAACAGTTGTTGTCTGGATGTCAAAACAGATGATATAAACTTTTTATCCAAATTAACTAGAACTGTCTGTACAACAAAGTTAACTGCAATAATTTCAAATTTTAAAAAACACACTTCTCTGAATGTCACAGGCATTACAAAGTCGTGAGAGAAAATCCAAGGATTAAATATATTTTTTTATTGTTTCGTTTAGATTCTAGTCCCGTTGAAGATGATGATGATACAGTACCTGATGAAATACTGTTAACGTCAAGTTCTACACCGTCTGCTCTTCAAATATTTGCTAGTGTTGGTGGTCTGGCGTTGTTAGCGGAACATCTTCCGTTACTCTACCCAGAGATAACACGGCAAGCGGCTACAACCGAACCTGTGACAGAAAATAATAACGTGACTGATATTGGTCTCGATTGGGTCACGGTGGAATCTTCAGATGAACTTTATGATGTAAGTATCGAATATATCTAAGTAAAATGAACCCCATTTCGATTCTGATATTTATGAATTACGGCCAGAATTATGACTTTTCAAAATTATTTTTATTTGTCTTTACTACAGTTTGAATTTCCTGAGAATCAAACCAAAACTGTCCAACAAAATGGTTGCCGCTTGTACGAGAATAGTGTAAAAATATGATATATCAAGGTTGTGGAGCCCTGTAGAGGTCATAATTTTTACCAGATTTTGATGAAACATGAAATGCATGTTTATAACCCAAAGATCTTGGTTCTTTTCGATATTTATTCATATTGAATTGTATCTTCGTGAATTATGGCCCTTGATTGTAGGAAAAATCACTTTCTTTTTAGCTTGTTCTCTATCCATCTCTCAAAAATGTGAGCATATCCTGCCTGGCAGCTGCTGGTTATCAATTATTTATACTTAAATAAAAAAGCACAACACAATTTATATTAAAAATAATCACTGGTTTATACACATACAGCACAAGGTTTCGACAAGTATCCTCTTATCGTTAATCAAGTACAAAAGACAAGAGGATACTTGTCAAAACATCGTGCTGTATGTGTATAAACCAGTGATTATTTTTAATATAAATTGTGTTGTGCTTTTTAAACATACATTATGCAAGAGGTAAATCTGCCTATTGCAGGTCTTTCTTTAGGCCTGAAATATTATTTAAATTATTGATTAGACATTGATTAACTTATCCAGACCATAATCAACTTTCGATGGTATCACTAGCATGTGATCTTTAGTGGATGTGCTTCATAACATTCATTCACGATTTAACCATGAAATGGATCATCAAAACTATGTTTTTTATCATATCGATTTTAGTAATGATGATCGAGGCCTGGCAGAAATTTCAATCACTTGGTTCTCAGTGGATCAATTTGACTAAATTTTTCAGCAAATTGCCTTTACATTGCCTTAAACTATTCTAATGAATGCGAACTGCCAATTCTTGCCATAATGTATGTCTAATGTGCTCAATCACTAAATGCCACTCAAGCATTATATTTATACTTTATTCAGCCATACGTGGAACCTGTATCTCCTGCACCTACCACTAGAGGGCGTCATCCTGCCGGTACCATGCCAACCATACCACCACACTCCCTGATAGCTTTCGGTCTGTTCCTACGGCTACCAGGTTATGCAGAGGTTTTATTAAAAGAGAGAAAGAAAGCTCAGTGTTTGTTACGATTAGTTTTAGGGGTTACAGATGATGGAAATGGTGGTGAGTATGACAACTTCTCTATCTTCTCTAAGGGCTTGTTGGGTAGGCGTAGTGGTCTAGAGTGTTGCGTCTTGGCCTCTATCTGGCCGGTCACCTCTCTATTGCGGTTGTGGTTTCGATTCCTGGTGTGAAGATAGGGGCGCCTGTTCAACCCTGTTCGTTTACTCCGGGTACTCCAATTTCCTCCCACAGGAAAGACCCCTTGCCTGCGATATCATTTTTGGTGATTGTTAAACACTTAACCCCAAACCATCCGGGTATCCATACAACTCATCCCAAAGACAACTCATCCCAATAAAAGACATCTCATCCCAAAATAGAAGACAATTCATCCCAAGCTTAGAATACCACTCATCCCAAGATTCGAAGATCACTCATCCCAAGTTTAGAAAGCTTGTCGGACTATGCTCACAGGGTTAAAGTAAAGAATTCTTTATTCCAGTCGTTTATCTATGCTATATTTGATGTTTCAGGTCATATATTAACGTCACCTATAGCCAACTCATTACCTACCTTGCCTTTCACCGTGCTCAAATCATTATTTGATGCTACACCTTTAACGACAGATGATGGTCTCTTATTACGTAGAATGGGTTTAGATATCGGGGCTGTACATCTTATATTGGCCTGTTTATCAGTTCTAAGTCATCACGCACCAAGGGTTTCATCAGCAGGATTTCAACACGAGGTAAAGTGGCATTTGATGATGTCTATTGATTTTCAAACACTTCTGTTGGCTAAGTGGGTAAGATGCTGACTCGCTAATCTGGAGGTTTCGTTTTCGATCCTTGCAATAGCCCAGAAAGTTCATCAGGATTTTCCGACATGGTGCAGGAAAGAGGGCCTAACAAGCACAGCTGTCTAGACATTCGGATGACACAAAAAATCAAGTTCCCATGAATACATTAGTGTGCACGAAAAGATCCCTTGGCATTGAGAATTCGATATAAGTATTGTGCATAGCCCAGATCTGAGCAGAATGAGTGCAATATGAATATTCATTATTATTAAGAACCCCTAATAGTTAAAAAATGAAATAAGAATAGAACATAGGACCCCTCCCCAGTTTCATTTTTTTTTTTTTTTTTTTTTGTATTTTTAGACCCAGTTGATTTTATCAGCTATGCAGGTAGCAACCAGTAACGGATTGAATCCGACCCAAGAGAAAACACAGAATTATTGGGCTAAAGGTACAGGGTTCGGAACGGGTTCGACCACGTCTAGTTGGGACGCGGAACAAGCTTTATTACGACAGAAAAGTGAAGAGGAGCATGTCACATGTCTACTACAGGTATGTAACCATGGTTTCTTTCTTCATTGATATTATCAGTGCAGGCGATACAATCTTTTTCTCCATATAGAGCCACATAGGGGATCACATTGCTAAGTGGGAAAGACGCTGGCTCGCTAGCCTGGAGGTTGGGTGTTCGATCCCTGCATTTGCCACCCGGGCAAATTTCCGTCATAGCACACTGTATAGCGTATGCTCTCCTTCCATTAGCCCAGTTTAGGTGCAGAAGAGTAGGACATTAAACCCCATTTCATTTCATTTCGAAGGAGACTCAGTGAGTTAGGCCATTCTATCCAAACAGAAGGCGTACCCATTGGATCTTGACCAATATTTCGTTTAAAATTTCAAAACTTAGAGCTAAAAAGCAAAATAGAAAGTTAATACGTTATATGTTTTAAATTTCATTTAGGTTTTAGGTAGCTACATTAATCCTGGTGGTTTGCTGCCGAAAGATTTCTCATTGCCGACATTTACACCTCCAACAGAGAAAACTTTACTCCCTGACGTTGTTCCAGATCTGCTCAGCCAGTCTTGTCTTATTCCGGCGATTTCTTCCTACCTCCGGAACGATTCCGTTCTGGATATGGCTCGTCACGTTCCATTGTATCGAGCCTTGTTAGAGTTGTTACGGGGATTAGCCGTCTGCCCCTCTTTGGTCCCCCTACTCTGTCCCTTAGAGGCAGAAGGTAATCAAGATACTGCTGTAGCCATTGAAGTTTTGTTGGATAAAATGAAGGGCTGTGTTGATACTTATGCTAGTCGACTCAAGTAAGATTTATTTTTAACGTTTATATAGGGGGTTGGGGGACATGATAAGTCTTTTTCTAATTGAGCTCGATATGGTTTAGGATTTTCCAGCCTGATTTACCCAAGAACTTTGCATCAGGCTAAAATCATAGCACACGACAATGTTTATTCTCATCTTCATTAGCCCAATGTAGGTGCAGAAAGGTTTAGTGTCTGCTATTATCACCCTACAAAACAGATGTTAACCCTGTGGACCCCTGTTCAGTTGTCCCCAGACTTTCTATGTACAGGCTGATTGGTTTGATTCATAAATCTAAATAGTAAGTGCAGGAAGGATGCACAACAAAAATCTAAAAGATAAACCTGCGTACAAGACAGAAAAAAGACATTGCATAAAATAAACAAATACCAAATCATGTAAATGGATCCGGGGGCCAGCTGTAAGAGTCCACTGCACTGTACAGTGCCGGGCTTGTTATTGTACAGGCTACACTAAAAATGATTTACAAAAATAAAAGACGTAACAGAAATAATGCATGTATTGATTATTACATGTAATTTGAATGGTTTAATTTCTAAACGTAACAAGAGTAGAGATTGTTAAGAATAATTTTATTGGTTTGATTCTAAATAAGATAAGAGATAGTATGTGTAATCTGATTGGGTTAATTTGTAGATGTAACAAGAGTAGTAAAGGTAAAATGGAGGAAGAAAGCGAAGGATTAGCTTTATTGATACCAGATATACAGGATACAGCTAGAATAGTTGGCATAGCAACAGATAGGTTAAAACAACAACAAGGTCAGTCTCATCCCTTAAATCAGATTTAGGGTTCAATCAAGGTATTGGTCTAGAGAGTTCCCCCAAGCTTTCCAGAGTAGTTTCCCCTTGCCTGTGATGCAGGACAGACGTTCTGACCAGGACAGACGTTCTGACCAGGACAGTGTCTAGTCATTCGGATTGCATTGAAATCCAAGGTTCTGTGGTACCCATTGACGTGCATGTAAAAGACCCCTTGTCAAATGGAATTAGAAAATAAGAGTATGCCGTGGTAGTACCCTAGTTTGTGTCGAGTGGACATTAAACCCCATTTCTCTCTCTCTCTCTCACTTGTGTGTGAAATCACAAAGTCTGTCATGGTCGTCTGTACAAACTTGTGTGTTTTCTCTGCGTTCTTCATTTTCCTCCCATAGCTAAAGACCCCTACGTGCAAGAGAGTTATTGAAATAAAATTGAAACATGTTAATCCCAAAATGACCTGGTTTGTGTTGATTGCTCTCTCTCTCTCTTTCTCTTGTATTTATTGATTTGTTGTTTTATTCCAGTTTATCAGAGAGAGAAAGTAGGAGGTTCGTCTATGGGACCTGAAGCTATCATCAAACAAACTCCAGAAGAAAAATACATGAAATCTATGAAAGAATTACAGTTCGGTAAGTTTCTTACAATAATTAAATACTGCAACTTGACCAATCAAAGTACTACAAGAATTAAAATACTGCATCTTGGCGAATCAAAGCCCTTGTTACATCTGAGAAATGAGAAACTGAATTGAAGAAAATGGCATAGTGTCGGTTGCCAGCATCCATGACAACGCAAAAATTTCACCCCCGAACCCAAGTACTGTCATCACAGCAAGAACTTTAAGGGCCATCTTATTTACCTTCTCAAGTTAAAAAAAAACTATGTAGAATGTTCAAACATTCAGAGAATTTCTGTGAAAGGGTGCACTATCATTTATTTATCATCATTACTTTATTTGTTCTTTTGAAATGTTTGTGTCCACTAAGGATAACAACGCTGGTGACTTTTACCATGCTACATCAAAGACCTATGAATGAAGACAATATTTAATTTATTTTAGACACATTTGAAATGGTAATAGAAGAGGGAAATGGAATCAAGTTTATCGTACCACATCATTTCGAGTCGAATGTTAAAAGTTCAGGAGAAGCCAATAATGCAAGTCGAACGCGGCGATTGGCTCAAGAAGCTGTGACGTTATCGACATCCCTGCCTCTATCAGCTAGTAGTAGTGTGTTTGTCAGATGTGATGAAGATAGACTCGACATCATGAAGGTAAGAGTGAGAGAGATAGTCACACCTTATAACTCTTATATCATATTCCAACTGTCGCAGGTTCTTTTACGTGTACACAGAATTTCATCCCATCTGTCTGGATTTCTGCATCACTTACAAATGGAAACCGTGCTGGAAATTCCGGAGAACTTTCTCCGCCAACACAGGGAATAAACCTCAGACCTCTTGCTTAGCGAGCAAGCGACTCAATCATTTAGCTAATGACACAATCACAAAACGAAAATAGAATTTAATTTAAACATACATTATGCAAGAGCTAAATCTGCCTATTGTAGGTCTTTCATTAAGCATGAAATGTTATCTAAATTATTAATTCGACATGCATTAACTTATCCAGACCATAATCAACTCTAGGTGTCATCGCTAGCCTGCGATATTTATTGGATTACTTTCCAATGTGCTGTTCGACTTCCATTTATAATTAAATTTAAAAAATAGATAATAGAGACTATGTATTTTTTATCGTACCAACTTAAGTAATGATGATCGAGGATAGCCCCAATATTCAATCGCTAAAATCTTGGTTTGTAGTGGATGAATTGGAGTGAAATTTTCTACAAATTTCCATTACAATATCCAGTTTTTAACTATTATAGTTAGAACTGCCAGCTCCCTATCTAATCTCCCATTATGTATTATTAAACTGTGTTTTTATTTATAGGTTTTGATTACCGGACCAGCAGACACACCTTATGCTAATGGCTGTTTTGAATTCGATGTTTATTTCCCCCTAGATTACCCCGAATCACCACCTTGTATAAATCTAGAGACTACCGGCAACCATACTGTTAGATTTAATCCTAATTTATATAATGATGGCAAGGTAACATATTAAAAACTTTTTGTTTATCTCGATTTCTTCATTTAATACATAAAACATATCTCGCAAATTTAACACCTCAAGTTCATTGACAATCCTCTCAACTCTGTATCAGCTGACAACTTTGATCTCTAGAGCCATAAAAGATGTTTTGGTATTTCTCTATTGAGGGGGGGTGGGGTGGATGGCCGAATGGTTAGCATGCGCGCTGTATCATACGGCCGGCCATTGAGTCAACTGGCATGGTTTCGAATCCCCGGTTGTACTTGGCAAGGAGGAGGGTTGTCTGTCCAGCTTCATAGGTTTTCTCCAGGTACTCCTGTTTCCTCCTACTGCTAAAGACCATATGTTAGTCCCGAAATGACCTAGTTTGTGTCAGTGTTAAACCCCATTTCTCTCTCTCTCTCTCAATTTAGGTTCCCACTTGTTGAACAATGAAAGTGGGGTTAACTTGCTTTATTTTTCTACATCAAGTGATTTAATGAAGACATACATACACCATGCAATGTGTCGTGAACGCAATTTTGCTTGAACAACTGTTTGATTATAAACTGTGAGAGTATCCTTAAGGAGCCTTCAGCTTCTCATCTCATCAAAGTGTGTAGACACCATTCATTGCATGGCTCCCCATACTGCATGACTGACAAGGGGGGATACCAGGCCATCCTGCACGACTGACAAGGGGAAACCACGCCATAATGCACGACTGACAAGGGGGGATACCAGGCCATCCTGCACGACTGATGAGAGGAAACCACGCCATAATGCACGACTGACGAGGGGAAACCACGCCATAATGCACGACTGACGAGGGGAAACCACGCCATAATGCACGACTGACGAGAGGAAACCACGCCATAATGCACGACTGACGAGAGGAAACCACGCCATAATGCACGACTGACGAGGGGAAACCACGCCATAATGCACAACTGACGAGGGGAAACCACGCCATAATGCACGACTGACGAGAGGAAACCAGTTAGTAAGCCAGTGCCCAACTCCCCAAGCCCTCGTGGCCCCCCCATCTGAACAAAAATTATTTACCACATTCCCTGATATAATAGCTGTATGTTTTAGAGAATATATGATATATATGATTATTTTCTAGGTTTGTTTAAGTGTTTTAAATACATGGCACGGTCGACCAGAAGAAAAGTGGAATTCTCACACTTCTAGTTTTTTACAGGTAGTTTATTTACACTTAATTCTTATCATAGTTTTGATCATTCCAGTTAGTTTATTTACACTAAATTCTTATCGTAATATAATTGTCTTGATCACTCCAGCACATATAGCATGGATCACTCAAGCACATATTGTCTCCAGTTTACAATGATAAAAACTAAAATAATCTCTTTGATACAGAAATGATGGTCTGAAGAATATAATATACTCTCCCCAAAAAGAAACGCAAAGTTACATTTCGTCGTCGGTATATCCTGGCTCTACCATCGCCTTGTTGCAACAAGAACAGCGACACGTCGCTGAACCAAACTGCTCTCCACTGTTGTTGTGACCATACCCACGGTGTCTGAACCCATTAAAGTTGGATTTCATGGTGTCGGCGTATTCAAAACAGAAGCTCTAACGTCGACGTTTGCCTCGTTATTCGGTTTCACGTAAGCGTTTACAGACTGTCTGGTACGAGATTTTACGCCGTTCGGGAATTGCTGCTGCAGTAGAGGTCGCTGTTGAAAACCATTTACGCCAATGACGTAACCGGAAGTGACGATCCAGGACAAGTGGGGTCACTCTTGTTTGGCCTGAGCTTGGGCGGTCACGTGTTGAACTTCGCTGTCGGTACCTATCCCAAAGGCGAGAAATGAAATTGAGGGAAACATTCAGCAGGCTGGGTACATCTGTCTTGGATTCACCTGGCTGCAATCGACCAATAGCGTTGTCGCGTTGGTCTTCATTCAGATATGGCATCACTTGGTTCCTTGAGTGTTTACATGTGCAACTGATTTGGGAACCGAGGACCCCGGGATTTTAAAGACCTTAGATGTAGGTTCCTTGCGAAAAGCTCGCGAAGTTGTTAAATTCATGTTTCTTGGTGCAATCAAACGATAACAAATTTCGACAAAAATGGTGACCAGTCACAATTAGTAACATTACATTTAAAACCAACAATGAATTTCTTTTATCCTTACATAATGACATTAAAACAAGTAACATTTATGGAAAGAACGACTTCGTGTAAATAAAAAAATGATTAAAAATGGGTTGTGCGTTTCTTTTTTTGAAGAGTATATTTACTCTATTATAGCAAGAATTGTTAGGTTTTAATACAATTTTTATAAAATACAGATCTATATTTTGTTTCGTTTTTTTATACCTTCGATGGCCTACACTACATGAATTTCTGAGTGGTTGTTTTAGGAGGTCGCGCCGCAGATCATACAAGCAGCTTTTGACCCAATGACGTCAGACATTTGATTAACCAATTACCATTGATGTTTCTAGTGGATTACCCAAAACACGCCTAAAGCTTGCTGTAACAGAAAGTTTCATTGGCTAATCCCTCACATTATCCAGAACACATCAATGATAACAACTCTTCCAGATCCGAGTGTAGTAAAGACAAGTAAAAACAAAGTTTTGAACTTTACAAAACTAAACGAAGTAGGATCTGTGTTTTAATCAGATTGGTTTTTTTATCCAATTTTTACAAAATAATAACTGCTCTCCGTTTTTTGTTGTATTTTCAGGTTTTAGTGTCTATACAGTCGTTAATTTTAGTAAATGAGCCGTATTTTAATGAACCGGGTTATGAGAGGTCGAGGGGAACACCGTCAGGTATGGCAAGCTCCAGAGAATATGATTCGAACATCAGACAAGCTACAGTTAAATGGGCCATGTTAGAATCTTTAAAAAATCCTTCAGCTGCTTTCAAAGATGTAAGTAAAAATATACTTAGGTAGCTGTGTTACTCTTGACCCTTAACGATCGAAGAATAGGTGGAATTTCTGTTTTCCGAACGAAATTGGAAGCCACAGTGGCATCAGCAACAAACGGGAAGACCGTCTAACGACAATTTCAATGAAGTCGTTTATACAGACGACAAATGTAGTCAAATTTTTGTTCCCAAGGTTAGACACAGAGATTGCCTCCAAAGTGAATTTTTGTGAACAGTTCTGGCAGCTGCAAAAGAATGAACAAGTTCATTGTCTGTCTTCCCGGTCACAAGACCACATGTTCCCTGCGCGAGGTCACATGTTCCCTGGGGTATAACCTATGGGAACAAGCACATGTAAAAACAAAGGTTCATTTGCTGTTTGGCGCGCCACAAGCGAACACGCCACAAAGGAACACACCACAAGGGAACACACAACAAGGGCACAGCCAATGGATACAGGGCCTTAGATAACACTTGACAGTTGGAATATGAATTAAGTGTAGGCCATAATGCTGTTCTCTGGGCAACATTCCCCTCGCAGCCTGGTTTGTTTGTTCAGAATTGTATGATGTTAAACCCCATTTGATTTCTTTTCCCCGGCTGTCTGGCACATAAACCATTCAAACGAAAAATACCATATATATCGTAATGAAATGTAGTGAAATGAGGTTTACCGTACTACTGTTCTGCTCCCACTCTGCTAATGAAGACTGGTGTGTGATGTACAGAGTGCTATGAGGGATAATTTTGCCCAGACAGCAGTGATACAACCGCGAATTTACAAGTTGGGGGGGGGGTGAATATTTTGAAATTAACAAAGTACTGTATTAACAAGATGACCTGATAAAAATCAAGTTGTTGTGATAATAATTGTTTATCATATTTCAGGTATTATTACATCATTTTTATATGAAACGCCACGAAATATTAAATCAGTGTGAAAGATGGATCAGTGAAATGGAGAGTTACAGTAGTGATAAACGGACTGGTCGAGCTATAGCACATAGTACACTAGCTTTAAAGGTAAACCTAGCATTTCTATAGCACACTCACTTTTAAAGGTAAAAGTAGCATTAATATAGCAGGCTGACTTTAAAGATTAAACTATCATTACTATAGCACACAGCACAATCGCTTTAAAGGTAAACGTAGCATTACTTCAGCACACTCGCTTTAAAGGTAAACGTAGCATTACTATAGCAGACTGACTTTAAAGGTAAAACTAGCATTACTATAGCAGACTGACTTTAAAGGTTAAACTATCATTACTATAGCAGACTGACTTTAAAGGTTAAACTATCATTACTATAGCAGACTGACTTTAAAGGTTAAACTTTCATTACTATAGCAGACTGACTTTAAAGGTTAAACTAGCATTACTATAGCAGACTGACTTTAAAGGTTAAACTAGCATTACTATAGCAGACTGACTTTAAAGGTTAAACTAGCATTACTATAGCACACAGCACACTCACTTTAAAGGTAAATTCAGTCTGATTGTTCGATCCCTGCATTGGCCAAGAAAATACATTGCCCTTGTCAGTGATGTAGAGCGGAGGGCCTGACAAGGACAGCTGTCTAGTCGTT
The DNA here is from genome assembly GCA_948474765.1 of Patella depressa. Classification (NCBI taxonomy): domain Eukaryota; kingdom Metazoa; phylum Mollusca; class Gastropoda; family Patellidae; genus Patella; species Patella depressa. The sequence continues at coordinate 74,976,419 of OX419719.1, forward strand.
CGGATGTGTTGAAAAAACGAGGTTACATGTACATTGGTGTGCATGTAAAAGATCCCTTGATAGTTGGCATTCGATATAAGAGTAGGCCGTAGTGCCGCTGTCCAGGCAAAATTTCTGTCATAGCACACTGTGTGGCTTATGCCTGTCTTCATTAGCCCAGTTCGAAGCAGAACAGTAGGACGTTAAACTCCATTTCATTTTATTATTTCAGAGATACTACAACCAACTTAGAGAAGAATTATCTAAATTAAAACCGCCTCCAGATTTAACCGAATCTGACGAAGAAACCAGTTCTATCGATCCTCAAGCTAAACATTATTCAACGGACCAATCACCAGCTTCAAAACCAGATAGCCCTGGTGATGATTTAGCCGCGGCACCGTCGACCTCTAGTGATGGTTTCCAAGGACAACATATGATAATGTTACTAGACTCTATGGATTTAGATGCGGAATCGCCTGAATGCTAGCATACGTTGTTATTAGGCATTATCTTTATATATTATAGTGATCTATCGCAACTTCCTGTGTCGAGCGACGACTACCATTTTATGAATTGTTAGGGGGGATGAAATGGAAGCAAGACATAGTTAGTGGTTCTCCAGTGTGTATGCGATAGTGTTTTATACCTTATGTGTTTCCGAGTTGTGTGTAAGAATCCAATATGGACACAAAAACTGACAGCAAACAATTCAAGGAAGATTAATAAACATCAAAAAATTGACGGTTATTGTCTGTCTGCATGCAGGAGAATATGTTGAAAATATTATAATAAAAATGTCAGCCTTTGGTAAAAATATTATTATCATACTGTTAGCCATTAAATATTGCTAGTTTTATAGGAAATATGTTTAAAGGGACAATAACACTCTTGCTGGCTGGGCACCTCCAGAAAATAAATAATAGCTTTATTCTAAGTACTAGAAAGTTTAAGTGTCCTACCTGTTGTGTAAATTGAAAATCAAAGTCACATTTTTCTAATTTTTTAAATTAGGTGTGTTAAGATGAAATTTTTATCATCAATTGATTGGAATATTGTAAAATAATACAATTTGTTGACTAGAATAAAGATTGGGACATATTATTCAGTTACAACAAGAGTGGTATTGAGCCTTTAAAATGTTTTGTTTGATCCAACTATTAGCTTTCAAAAAGTCTGACAGAAAAAATAACGGAAGACAAAAATAGGGTGCTCGATTTAGAAAAAAAAAATGGATCTAGAATTAAATTCCATGAAGAATGGCTGTCAAGTAAACAAAAGGAGTTCACATCAAAAGGGTTTTGTGATAGGAGCCTTGGGATAGAAATAGGGTTTTACCATACAAGCCAGTAGATAGATATAGGATTTTATGATAAAAACCCTGAGATAGAAATTGAGTTTTATTATACAAACCTCAAGATAGAAAAGGGGTTTTATGATACACGAGATAGAAATAGGGTTTTATGATACAAGAGATAGAAATAGGGTTTTATGATACAAGAGATAGAAATAGGGTTTTATGATATACGCCTTGACATAGAAATAGGGTTTTATGATACAAGCCTTGTGATCGGATATCGCAACTAAATATGTACAACATACCTTCGTTATATTAGCTAGTTATTGACTTAGTTACTTTATTTAGTAGACGGACAATCTTGTTATTTGTACGTTTACATCGGGTCTCCTATAACAAACAGTTAGGCAGACATGACTGAATTACATGTAGTGTTCTCTCTTTAGTATGAAGTTATTATAAATATTAATTACCTGGTTAATCCGTATAAAACTTTATGCCAAGATTATCCAGTCTTATTTGTTCAATTGTTCTAATATATAACTGTACTAAAATAGAAGAGGTTATATTGAAACCGTGGTCAAAGGCTGATCAATATAACCTTTATTTAATTTATGTCCTGTTGATCTTGATAAAGCTTTTTGCAAAGATTATCCAGTTTTGTTTGTTCTAATATATGTAATTGATAACTGTCCTGGTTAATCTTGATAAAAGTTTGTGTCAGGATTATCTAGTTTTGTTCAATAATTGTACATGTAAATAAAGGTATGCTATAATAACTGTACATATGGACTATAAGTCGATGTAGATATCAAATAAATTACTGACTCGTTATTATATACACACAAGGTGGAGACGAGTCTTGTGCTTTTTATTTTGTTGAGAATTTTTTTTTTTTTTTTTGGTGTGATTTTGAATTTAAAACAGGATTATTTATTATTATTCGTATATTGTTAATAAATGTGTTTTTTCAAGTGATGTAATTTTTTCCCTGTTGTTCTATTCCTCCCCCTCCCCTTTTTTTTTTAACTGTTAAATTTGTATGAGCTTTGACAGAAACACTTAGGATAGGGTCTTAATTCATTTCATCAGAAAGTTAGCTTAACATAGCATTATGCAAAAGCAAAATCTGCTTATTACAGGTCTTTCTTTATCTAAATAATCAATTAGACATTAATTAACATATCCAGACTCCAGACCATAATAAACTCTTAAAGTCAAGGATAGCCTTCGATGTTGGCGGATTAAAATCCTATATGCCGCTCAGTGGCTGTTGATAATTAAATCAATCAAGTGGATAATCAAGACTATGCTGTTTATATTAATGATTTGAGTAATGATGACCAAGGCTATGTGAATATTTCAAACGCTTTTTTCTCGGCTAATAGTGGATCAATTTGACTGAAATTTTCAGCAAATTACCTTTACACTATCTAGTTTTTAACTATTATAGTGAGAACTGCCATCTCTTTATCGATTTATCTCCTATAATGTAACTATAAGTTAAGAGAAATCTTTGGACTGAAATTGTTGACTTTAGCCTGTGAAGAAATTATGTTGATTTGCTATGATTTTGTCTACACTGTTAAAACAATTAGCTATGATATTGCTACACATTTACAACACAGATGTATTGAATAAGATTGTATTCAATTGTTGAGGAAGGAATGCCACTCCATCACTGAAATTTCAATGATTTAAGAAAAAATCCTGGTACTACTTACTGTTCCTTAGAATGCCTAAGATATTGGAATAGCTCTTCGTAGTCAGTCGCTCCAGATGCGGAAGTGTTAGTTATATACGAGTCTGATCCGTTTATTTTCTACACATATTCTTCATCTGCCGATATTAGAAAGATATTTCAATTGAAATTTTGGGGAATTCCATACTAAAATGACTGCCATTAAGTCAACTTGCGTGGTTTCGAATCCCTGGTTGTAGGGTTGCCTGTTCAACCTCGGGTACTCCGGTTTCCTCCCACTGCTAAAGGCCCCTACACACAAGCGAATTATTGAAATAAAATTAAATCATGCGTTAGTCCCAGAATGACCTAGTTTGTGTCCAGTGGACATTAAGCCCTTCTTTCTCTCTCCATACTAAAATCTGCCAGAAAGAGATGTGGGACAAAATGTAGGAATTCTTTTAGCCTTTCAAAATTTTGTCTTCTGGGATCAACTTAGGCCTTGTCATTTGTTAAATTTACAAGACGTGAATTATCTTCCCTGTGCATGCCATATTCACCAATTCCAGAGTGCTACAATTTTTCTTGATAGCAGTTGTTCAGCTATTCAGGAATTGTATACCCCAGTAGCAGACGATGTCAAGCTCCCAGGCGTGGGATATTTAATTAAGTTTTTTACGTGGATTAATCAATCAGATAAAACAAATAGTTATTTCTTTTCGTTTTTTTATAGTTCAAAATGTTGTTTTACTTGTCGACACAATCCTAGGATACGGAAGGGGAGAGTTATTAAATAAGCCGCAGTCTCGTTAGTCAATTAAATTGTCGGTTACGGTGAGTTCTTGACCAACTGTGGGTGAAAGGCTGGTTGATTAATCAATGTCTTACATCATAGGGTCATAAGACGCAGGTATGACCCCTGACGCAGCCTCACACTACAACTGGTTAGATCTTCATGCAGGGGCTATCGAAAGTATAAAAACACGAAACGATCTGTAGTTGAGGATTTACTTGAAGTCAGTGTTTATTAGATATGTTTATTATTTTGTGTGTTTCCATGGCAATGAATGTTGTTGTTTATTACTAGATTCTGCGTATGATTATTATGTGTATAATATGAATAGTGTATGATATGTATAAGAAGATGCAAGAATTTTTTTCTTTAAAAAGATAAAATAATTATTAATATTTCATCTTGCTGTGGTTTTTTTTTTTCCATTTGAGTGAATACTGAGGGATGAAACCAGGGCTCTGTTATTAGTTATTCCCGTCCAACCTCGTTGGTTTTCTCCAGGTACTCCAATTTCCTCCTACTGCTAAAAACCCCTCCGCTCAAGCGAATTATTGAAATAAAATGAAATCATATGTTAGTCCCAAAAGGACCTAGTTTGTGTTGAGTGGACGTTAAACCCCATCGAACTCTCTATTAGTTATATTTGCCAGTGTTTACTAAAAGGTGTTTAGCATTCACTTGACACAAAATTGTCACTCCTGGACTAACTCCTTTGTAGTTGGAGAAAAACCCCAAGGGTGGCGAGATGACATTATTCCTTCTCACTTAAAAACGTGAGATCGAAACAAAGGCGGTGCTCGATTCACAGTCCAGACCCTATGATGTAAAGTTCACACATCCTCTTATTATTCTGCCTAACTTGAAATAACTATCAGGAGAACAAAGGTAACTTAAAAAGATTTTTGGTGTAAAATACTAAAATGGATATTTTAAAATAGCTAAAAAAAAGAACTTGCTAATCTAGAGCATGTTTCACGAAATTTTACCTAAGAAATAATTCAAATTTTAGTAATTTGATTGGATAATATTAGATTTATTTAAGTGCTTAGTCATTCAAAATTGAGGTATCTACTAAAATTTGGATTTTATCTTTATTTAAGATTGCGAGAAACAGGGCCCAGAAGTTAGCCAAGTTGCTGGTAATAGTTTAGCCATAGTTTAGAAGTGCACGATCTGGTTCCAGCTTAATCTACCCCACACTATGTTAATCTAATTCCATTGGAACTAGCACCACCTATCAGTTTATCAGTAACTCAGTTCTCCATGGTTACAATATAAGAAGTGATGTGGTACCCTATAACTGAAACATTACATAATCAACTTATTCTACTTGCTGCAAATGAAATGAAATGGGGTGTAACGTCCTACTCTTCTGCACCTAACCTGGGCTAATAGAAGACGGGCATACGCCATACACTGTGCTATGAGGGAAATTTTGCCCGGGCAGCAGCGCTACAGCCTACTCTTATATCGAATTCCAATCTTTTACGTGCACGCCAATGTGTACATGGGATCTCGTTTTTTTCCCAGCCGAACGACTAGACAGCTGTCCTTGTCAGGCCCTCCATTCTGAATCACTGACAAGGGGAACACACACCGGAAAATGGAGATGAAGTTTCTCGGCCAATGCAGGGATCTAACACCCGACCTCAAGGCTAGCGAGCCAGCGTCTTACCTATTTGCTGCAAGAGTTATTTACTACCCAATATAAGTCCAACATAATTATATTTTAATGCTGGGTTTCAATGATTCACAGGGTCAAAGACACAATATGAACTGCAGAATAATTTATTAACAATAATTACAGTATTTTGAAATTTCTCAATCGAGCCTTTTTTCAATTAAATAGTGTCTGACAATGGAAATGACAAAGAGAATATCCTGCGAGACCTGTTTTATATCAAAAAATATCAACACAAGTCAAAAATCTAAAGATAGGCTGGCACTGCCAGGCAGGATACGCAGAGGGACCACAAGCTAAAAAAAAATAGGTTGCCAGGCAACGAAACATACGCCCACACAGCAGCCAAATCGTCCGGGCAGTCAACAAGAATTGTCGCATATTAAGGAATTATCAAAAAATCATTAGAATTTGTTTGGTTTTTATAATCAAACGGTTTTTTTTAAATCATATAATAATTGTGACCTCCAGAGGCACCACAAGCTAAAAAGGGTGATTTTTCTTACAATCAGGGGACATAATTCAGGAAGTAATGACCCGATGGGCGCAAATATTGAAAGGAACCAAGATCTTTGGGTTTAAAACATACCTGTCAAGTTTCATCAAAATCGACTCAAAATTGTGACCTCTATAGGGTCCACAACCTTGATATAACATATTTTCACACTATTCGTGTACAAACGGCGGCCATTTTGTCCGTCAATTCTAGTCCGGTTTTCATGTAATTCAAACTCTCTCTTCTTTACCATGTAACGGTGATATAGTCAAACGTTTTTTTAAATCGGATAATAATTTTGACCTCCAGAGGGACCAAAAGCGAACAAAAGCGATTTTTCGGACAATCCGGGGACATAATTCAGGAAGTTATGATCCAATGGGCGCAAATATCGAAAGGAACCAAGATCTTTGGGTTATAAACTACATGTCAAGTTTCATCAAAATCGGTTCAAAATTGTGACCTCTATAAGGTCCACAACCTTTATATAACATATTTTCACAATATTCGTGTACAAACGGCGGCCATTTTGTCCGTCAATTTTGGTCCGATTTTCACAAAATTCATACTCAACCTTCATAACCATGGAACGGTGATATAATCAAACGTTTTTTTTAAATCGGATAACAATTTTGACCTCCAGAGGGACCACAAGCTAAAAAGGGCAATTTTTCGGACAATCAGGGGCCATAATTCAGGAAGTTACGATCCGATTGGCGCAAATATCGAAAGGAATCAAGATCTTTGGGTTATAAACATGCATTTCAAGTTTCATCCAAATCGGTTCAAAATTGTGTCCTCTACACTGTTCACAACCTTGATTTAACATATTTTCACACTATTCGCGTACAAATGGCGGCCATTTTGTCCGTCAATTTTGGACCGATTTTCACGAAATTCAGACTCGACCTTCATAACCATGGAACGGTGATATAATCAAACGGTTTTTTAAATCGGATAACAATTTTGACCTCCAGAGGCACCACAAGCTAAAAAGGGCGATTTTTCGGACAATCAGGGGCCATAATTCAGCAAGTTACGATCCGATTGGCGCAAATATCGAAAGGAATCAAGATCTTTGGGTTATAAACATGCATTTCAAGTTTCATCCAAATCGGTTCAAAATTGTGTCCTCTACACTGTTCACAACCTTGATATAACATATTTTCACACTATTCGCGTACAAATGGCGGCCATTTTGTCCGTCAATTTTGGTCCGATTTTCACGAAATTCAACCTCGACCTTCATAACCATGGAACAATGATATAAGAAAACGTTTTTTTAAATCGGATAACAATTTTGACCTCCATAGGGACCACACGCTAAAAAGGGCAATTTTTCGGACAATCAGGGGCCATAATTCAGGAAGTTACGATCCGATTGGCGCAAATATCGAAAGGAACCAAGATCTTTGGGTTATAAACATGCATTTTAAGTTTCATCCAAATCGGTTCAAAATTGTGTCCTCTACACTGTTCACAACCTTGATTTAACATATTTTCACACTATTCGCGTACAAATGGCGGCCATTTTGTCCGTCAATTTTGGTCCGATTTTCACGAAATTCGAACTCGACCTTCATAACCATGGAACGGTGATATAATCACACGGTTTTTTAAATCGGATAACAATTTTGACCTCCAGAGGGACCACGAGCTAAAAAGGGCAATTTTGGTCCGATTTTCACAAAATTCATACTCAACCTTCATAACCATGGAACGGTGATATAATCAAACGTTTTTTTTAAATCGGATAACAATTTTGACCTCCAGAGGGACCACAAGCTAAAAAGGGCAATTTTTCGGACAATCAGGGGCCATAATTCAGGAAGTTACGATCCGATTGGCGCAAATATCGAAAGGAACCAAGATCTTTGGGTTATAAACACACATGTCAAGTTTCATCCAAATCGGTTCAAAATTGTGACCTCTACGCTGTTCACAAGCTAAAAAACGTGATTTTTCGTACAATCAGGGGCCATAACCCATGAAGTTACAGTCCGATACATGCCAATATCGAAAGGAACCGAGATCTTATGGTGATAAACCTATATTTTAAGTTTAATTGAAATCGGATAAAAATTGTGACCTGTAGACTGTTCACAAAAAAATGTGGACGGACGGACGGACGGACGGACGGACGGACGGACAGGGGCGACGACAATATACGTCCACATAAAAATGTGGGCGTATAAAAAAGGTGATTTTGCGTATAATCAGGGGCCATAATTCAGGAAGTTACGATCCGATATGCGCAAATATCGAAAGGAACCAAGATCTTTGGGTTATAACCATGAATTTCAAGTTTCATCAAAATCGAATTAAAATTGTGACCTCCACAGGGTCCACAACCTTGATATACCATTTTTTAACTGTATTCGCGTACAAACGGCGGCCATTTTGTATGGCAATTTTGGTTCGATTTTCCAGAAATTCGAACTTAACCTTCCTTAGGGTGTAACGGTGATATAATCAAACGTTTTTTTAAATCGGATAATAATTGTGACCTCCAGAGGGACCACAAGCTAAAAAGGGTGATTTTTCGGAAAATCAGGGGCCATAATTCAGGAAATTACATTCCGATAGCCGCAAATATCGAAAGGAACCAAGATCTTTGGGTTACAAACATGCATGTCAAGTTTCATCAAAATCGGTTCAAAATTGTGACCTCTATAGGGTCCACAAGCTAAAAACGTGATTTTTCGTACAATCAGGGGCCATAATCCATGAAGTTTTGATCCGATACATGCCAATATCGAAAGCAGTCGAGATCTTTTGGGGATAAACCTATATTTCAATTTTCGTCAAAATCGGATAAGAATTGTGACCTGTAGAGAGTCCACAAACAAATTGTGGACGGACAGGGGCGACGACATAATACGTCCACATGAAAATGTGGGCGTATAAAAAGGAACGAGGCTTTGCCAGGTTTTTTGTACTTTAACATTGACCAGTATTGATATTTTGTTTTATCAAAGAAGACGAACAGAAGATTTTATCCATCACCAAATTCTTTTTTACACGCACAAATAAATCGAATTCATGTGGAACGATGTCACTCATATGAAAGTTTTCACACAAGCAATACTGCAGAATATATTACTGAGTGATAAAATCAAATTGAGAAATTTGTTATCAATAGACAAATTCAAGCCAGCACATTATAACTATCGTCCAGTCTCTCCTATTTTTTCTTCCAGTAAGCTTTAGGATTTTTCTGGAATTTATTAAGACAGTTTTGAGAACAGAGAAAAGCTTCGACAGGCACTAGTGTTTGCCCGACAACGTTCCAACCCGTCACGTTCTTCACCATCTGATGCAGGTCCAGGCGAAGAATATATCTCGCGGAACACCTGAAACAATAATTACCACACCAACATTGTCGCGCGGAATCTAAATAATTACACAATTGTTCAAATAAATCTTCGTTACTGTACGGAATTCTGAAATATACAAAATGAAATAAGGTATAATGTCCCACTTCTCTGCAAATTCATTTGTATGTCCATGTTAAAAGTGATAAAGTTATTAAGAGAGAAAGAAAGAGAGAGAGAGAAGGACAGAGATATGGGGTTAAACCTCAACCAGACACAAAATAGGTTATTTCAGGACTAATACACGTTTCAATTTAATTTTGATAATTTATATGCGCATAGGGGTCTTTAGCAGTGGGAGGAATACGGAGGACTCGAGAAAACCAATGAGGTTGGGCAGGCAACACCTTTTGGTCCAGCATGCATATGCTAAACATTCCCCCCCCCCTCAACAGTAAAAAGAAAATCTTGATTATGGTCCTACCTCATTTTTTTGATCGCACGTGCAGAAACTTCTAACAGGGTTGGGAATTCAAGGTGAGAAGTAATCACTGTATCTGCTTCAGGTAAGTCTAATGGGTTACCATATAGGTCAAGGTCATCTAACTGCAGACGGTTAAAGTTCGCTGGCAATGTTTTTATCAGGTTTTCCACACATGACAACTGTTTCAGTCGAATTAATTTACCGATCGTAGGCGGCAACAACTCAATCTTATTTCGATCTAACTTTAAATAAAACAAATTTTTCAATTCACAGAGTTCTAAAGGTATGCGGGTGAGTTGATTATCGCTCAGGTCTACACTAACTAAATTATCGCTTAACGGCATCCTACAAAGCAGCAGGGGAAATTTCATGAATTTATTATGAGAAAATTTCACTGTATTAAGTTGCAACATTTTATTAAACTTCTCTGGCAAATCTTCGATCAAGTTTTCACTTAGATCCAGAATTTGTAATTTTTTCAGATCGAGGATTCTTGAATCAACACGCTTCATGTTGCATGTTGAAACTTGTAAATGAACCAAACTAGAGGGAAAATTGGTCGTTATTGGATAATCCTTTCTCGTAAGGACCACCATCTTGGATTTAGGTTTTTCGACATTAGGAGCCGACGCTGGTGCCAGTGCTGACAGAGTTATCCTCTCTAGGTCTTTGCCTTGACTCGCGGACCGAAGTAAATTCAGGAAATTCTTTAACTGCAAAGGATCAGCCTGAAATAGGATAAAATATGTTTTTTTTTAATTTTTTGAAATATAAAGCCCTGACAAAAATAAACGAAATGGGGTTTTAACAATAACATCCTCAACTCTGCTCTGACTGGCTAATGAAGATGGGCATACTCGATGAAGTGTGCTATGAGGAAAATTTTGACTACAAGAAAATGCTGAAGACAAACATCCCTTGAAAAAAAAAAGAATTAAAGGGTCTCCACATCCTTGGATGCGCCATTGCTAAAGTAACCATGGTAACAAATTACCCCAATCTGATTAAAATACAGATCATCATTTCATTTTATTTTTCTATTCTTTCGACGGGAGAGAAAGAGAGAGAGAGAAATGGGGTTTAAGTCCACTCGACACAAACTAGGTCATTTTGGGACTAACATATGGTATCAATAATTCGCTTGCGCGTAGGGGTCTTTAGCAGTGGGAGGAAACCGGAGTGCCCGCAAGAAACCCACGACATCGAAACCACAGCTGCAAGCCAGAGATGACCGGCCAGCTAGAGGTCGAAGCGCGGCCACTAGGCCATCCCAACCCCCACCCCCTACTTTTAACGTTCTCAACAACCTGACGATCTGACTGGTTGTAATCGGAGGTCACGTCAGGGGTCATACAAACTCCTTTTGACCGTATGATGTCAGACATTTGATGAACCAATCAGCGTTGATATTTCTAGTTCGATACGCACGTCAAGAATTCGTCACAACAGACCTTTTCATTGGGTTATCCATCAGACCTTCACATCAACCATAATGCAGGTGTACATGTATAACAACTCTTCCAAATCCTAGTGTAATAAAGACAAGTAAAACGAAATTTTGAACTATACAAATGAAATGAAAAAGGATTGTGTTGTAATCAGAATGAAACTAACCTTACTGATACATATATCATGTTGTGGCTCTTTCATTCGTACTGTAGCTTTACCTTCATTTATAAACTTAACAAAATACTGTTCTATATTATCTTTTACCTGTAAAATATACAATCACGAATATATAATCAAAACATACAATCCAAAATCTTCAAGATTCAAACTATACAATCCAAAAAATACAATCGAAATCTACAATCAAAATCAATGTATGCAATCCAAATCTACAATCAAAATCTATCATCAAAAATATACAATTAAAATACATACATTCAAAATACATACAATCAAAATACACAATCAAAATCAAAGTATACAATCAAAATGAAATTTAACAGAGGGCATCACACGAAGCATCTAGTCAAGGGATGTTAAACTCATTTCAATTCAGAGGCCACATGAAGTAAAATTTTACATCAAGTTGGCCGGAGATGTACAACAATATCAAAATAAAGAAAATTTTATCGATTGATTTGACTAAAATTGTCGTAATTTTTAAACTGGTTTCCAAATTGCCAAGATATTATATTGAACATAAGGTTCTCTTCTAGGCCTATTACATACAAATTGGTTATCTATGGCATACAGTACAGAATGCCTGACTTCCAGACTACAGAGCCAGCGTATTACCCACTTAGCCAGCCATGGTGACTCGCCTCAAGGAACTTTGGTATTTAATGTTTACATGTATATACAACAAGTGCCGAAGGGTTAGGGAGTCTATAAAGACCTGTCAATGAGTCCAGTCAGGGTTCCCGCGGCTTCGTCTAACATTTTTTCAAGGATATTCAAGGATAAATATACGTCAAATTCCAGGATTTTCAAGGACATTTTTAGCCTAAAGTTACAATTTTTCATCTGAAAAACAACCAAAACATTACCAACTATCGTTAAAATCTCATATTTAAAAGGAATTGAAGACATAAACTGTTTTTTATTATTACAGATTGACTTTCGGCACACCGGGAAAAACTCCCGCCATTTTTAAAACAGACTTATTTCCCTTTTCGTCATTATGCATTGTTTAATGTAATTACTAATACCGATTTTGATTAGTCAGTGTAGTGGCTTCTAGTATGTTAATTGGACAATGGAGTCACGTGAGACTATTTGGTAGCCTTACGGTAAATGTCATTGGCTTATCTTGTTATTACGTGACAAAACACGGCTGTTTATTTAGATCAGTTGATTGACAGGTATACGTCAGTTATTGTTTATAGTATAACCAGCATTACTTATAATCTAAACGGGATTTTCAGATCAACTTACTAGTATTACCAACAAAATTAAGGATCTTAACTGAAATTCAAGGATATTTTCCTATTTCCGCGAAATTCAAGGATATTCAAGACCTTGAAATTGAAATTTTAAATTTAAGGATATTCAAGGATTTTCAAGGACCGCGGGAACCCTGCCAGTGGGGTGGTTTTCGTTTCCAAGCATGTACATTTGTACTCGACAAGGATTAGGATCCCCACCTAAACTTTGTGAGTTTTCTCCAGGTCTTAGTCCCGAAATAACCAACACAATTCCTTCGTCCCTCTCTCCTCAAGGGTTATTCAAATATTAATTAATCAAATATTTACCACAATTTTAGTTCCATTTCTATCTTTAGCTGTACAGATCATGAGAAACAAGACTCCATCTTTACCAGTTGAACCTGGTTTCTTCCCCAGTGATATCTGGGAATGTGATTTCTGTGATGGTTTCTTTAAATTATGCGATGGTAGAAGTCGGTTCACGATCTCCACGCTACACGTTAACCTCATTGTCGTCTCTCTTCTCTATAATGTAGCTTAAAATAAACGAACATTAATATTAAAAATTGACCTCATCTCTTTACAGCCAGTTGTGATAATGAAAAATGGGGTTGGGGTTTTGGGCAATCATGTTTGATCCGACTCCCTAAAGTTTACACTCCATCACTTTTACTGCTGCTACATGCGGAAGGATTAGGGTTAGGGTCAGGTGTGTAAGATTAAAACCTATAAATTCAGGGTTAAGGTTAGCATCAGCAATATAATTATCTGCCATCAACTTTGTGACAATTTCTATCACAGTTTCCCTATACTATACATAGTGCTAGAAAAGAAGTCACTACAACCAATGGTGCCACAAACATATATTTGTCGACAAAAGACTGAAATTCAACACTGGCACTATGTATGGCTACTCTTATTTTGAATATGAATATGGGATCCTTTACTACGTGCACACTAGAAATGGTTCCACTACTGCTGTCTTCCGTCTAGTTACTATAATGTAACGATAACTATAGCTGGTTATCGTTACAAGTGGTGCAGTCTAAGACCGTTGACGCAAGTTCAAATAGGTTAAAACGCACAATTGTCATTACAGTTTGTATTAAAATAAGTAATCCTATCATACATAATGAAGTCTTAACAACTAAAAGAGTTACCGAACAGTTTTTCTTTGTGGTAATGCGTTTTACATTTTCTCAGCGGTGTTTCTTGTAATGTGCAGGCAGCCATGACACAGGCCAGTTGAAATCTCGCCAAATACCGCAACGCCTTAACTCCGCCCATCACTTTCCATATAAGGCAATGCCTACGATACGCTGACCCAGCACAAATACTATAAGAGAATCTCGACTGAAATGTCAGAGACGCCCATTACATCCTTTTTTTGAACAATAAAATCTATTATCAGTTTTTGTTCAGGATTGAGCGAAAAATTTATGTCCAACCTCCCCAACACACGGTCTATTATTATTTCTGACATATTTTCCCACGCTAAGGTCATTGGCATATAATTATGGTCATATGCCATATATGGAAAGGGGCGTATGATCACGTGAGTTGGATTGCACATGCTCTATTTGACTGGGCGGCCATTATAATTTCAGAACTTGAGAATTTTCATGAAGGGATTTGATTTTATCAAATCATATAATTATGCGGTAAGGCTTCACCTTTATTTCAATGGGGAATTGATTTATTATATGTTAAGCTATGTGCAGTACAGTTTTGGGTTAGTGTCTGTGTAAATTAAGGGAGCTATAGGCCAGTAAACTTTTTGTAGTCATTTGACTACAAAACTTGCGCAAAGGAACTCTGTAGGAAAAGCCACTACTGTGCCTGGAGTATGACGGAAGGCATCAGTAGTGGAACCATTTCTATCTTCCGTCTTACTCCAGTCGCAGTAGTGGTTTTTCCTACCGAGTTCCTTTGCGCAAGTTTTTTCGTCAAATGACTACAAAGAGTTTACTGGCCTATAGCTCGCTTAATTTACAAATAAACTGACCCAAAACAGTACTGCATGCAGTTTAACCTATAATAAATCAATTCTTATTGAAATAAAGGTGAGGCATTACCGCATAATTATATGATTTGATGAAAGCCAATCTCCTACGCGAAATTTCAACTGGCCGACCGTCATGGCCGCAAGTTGTGTAATACGTCATTTATAGGCCGTGATGTGAAATTTCTAGCAAGCTTGCTTCTGTTGCTCCATCCCGACGATTTTCAGGCGGAAAACAAACTACATAATCTAATTCTTCTAGTATTACTTTGTATTTCCACACAACTTTTCTTTTATCAATTCTTTGACGTTTGACAGAAAACGTAAAATAAAAATGGGCTTACTTATCAATGTGCGATGGTATTTGAATTTCGCGGTGATTTGGTTTTAATAGATCACGTGACAAAGCTCACCAATCAGACGCACACGACGAAAGGTCAACGGGTCGTGTAGAGTGAAAGGTTTGTTTACGTTTTGATAGTAAACAAGCGGAAGAATAACTAGAACTGTATACTCCGTGTAGATTTTGTTTAAAACACCGATGTAAAACCGTTTACTGTGAGAAACTGGGAAAAATTTAGGGTATGTGCTAACCAGTGGATCAAATTAGATGGAAATATTGATATGTTGGACAAATAATTGTAGGAATGTGCAGACAAAACTCTCTCTCGTTCTAACAATACAGACTTCTCACATACATTACCAACGTAAAAAAACCCAACAACTGTGTATGAATAAAGAACTATGTTTAGAGCAGCTAATATTTTACCAGCGAAATAAGAAAAAGAATAATAGGTCTGGTTAATTTGTTAAGGGGATCATATCTTAACATTTTCCAATTTTATTGCAAATGCAAGTTGATGAAGATATTCTCCTATTCCTAAATGTATGTCAACTCAGACTAAGACAAAAGACCACTATGGAAAAGACTGTGTCACCATCGAGGTGAAATACCATGTGCATTACTTTAAAGTTGCCTTGCTGTATCTGCAGAAATTTATGCTCTTCTTATTAAACTCTACTGTAACAAATGACAGGGTTAGGTTGACTATAGAGACCAAGAACCAAACAATATTTTCTCTGTGGATGCAAATCAGGCTGCATTAGGCTACAGATAGTTGTATTTGTTACAAGTGAAAGCTTTCTAGTATGGATTTGTGATAAATTATTTGAATATGAAAGTGACAGTCAAATGATATTGATGAAATTACATGATTTTTTATAAATAGGCCTACACCTGTATACATACATATGTATTTTTGTAAGCGGTTTGGACATTGGTGTGCATGTAAAAAGACCCCTTGGCAGTTGGAATTCGATATAAGAGTAGGCCATAGTGCTGTGCCCAGGCAAAATTTCCCTCATAATAAACTGTATAGCACACGCCTGTCTTCCTTAACCCAGTACATGTATATAGGAGCTACAGATAGATGTATTTTTTAGAAGTGAAAGTTTTCTAGTATGGATTTGTGAAAGTTGTTCAAATATGAAAGTGACAGCCAAATCATATTGATGAAATTGTGATTTTTATGAGTAGGCCTAAACCTGTATACATATGTATTTTTGTAAGTGGTTTTTACATTAAATATTCTAAACATGTTTTACTTAAATGTACTGTACATGTCGATAAATGTTCATATCATATTTAGCTATTTTAAGTTGACATATATGTTTTTATTTTCCTTTTTTATTCCAATTCAATTCAGACGTGGTTTCTCCTTGTCAGTGGTGCAGACAGAGGGGCTGACAAGGTACCAGGACTGCTGTCCAGTCGTTCAAATGTGACGAAAAACCGAATTCCTGTGTAACATTGGTGTGCACGTAAAAAGATCCCTTGGCAGTTGGAATTCGATATAAGAGTAGGCCATAGTGCTGTGCCCAGGCAAAATTTTCCTCATAGTACACTGTATAGCGTATGCCCGTCTTCATTAATCCAGTACATGTATAAGTGCAGAACAGTAGGACGGCGTTTAACTCCATTTCATTTCTTATTCATTTTACTGGAACCATTTTATTTAGTTAACTGTTTGTTTTTCTCTTATATGTACTTTTCTTTACTGGCATATATCTTTTAATTTTGTACAGTGTATATGGACACAAGACCTGATCTGTGTGTAAATACATGTAGTCTGTGCGGTTTAGCCCCCCCCCCCCCCAAAATTGATGATTTTTTAGGAGTATTCTTAGCCGGCCACATCCTCAGCCCCTCCAAAAAATTCTGTACCCCCTCCCCCCCCCCCCCAATTTTATGAGCTGGCGACGGGCCGATTCTGTGGATATGAAAATCTGAAAAGCAGATTAGAAACCATTCTCCAGTATTAATACACTATATAAATGATGTTATTATTATTTTATACATTTTTCATGCCATCGAGTGTTGTTGTTGAATACTGTATGAGGAAGTATATAAAATTGCATTCATTTCTTATTTTTTAGTACTGTATTTCTTTCTATAAAATAAATGTATACTTATTTGACATCTCTTATAATATGTCTTTATTGTTGTTTTTTTTTTTTTTTTTTTTTTAAAAAAAAGTATAATTGCATGTTCAGGGTTGTTAGGCGAATCCTTATTAATATTCTGTTGTATCAGTGGGCTCATGTAGATAATATTATTTTTTTTGTTTTTTTCTCAACATTATATATAATTATTATACCGAACCAGTATTTCAATCATGCCAAAAACGTTTTCATCTGTATACTCTATTTATATTTCTTTTGCATATTGTTGTATTGAAATAAAATGGAAACAATACTTTTTCCAGGAAATATCACATTCATTGATACAATTTCGCTTTTGACCATATTTTTTCCGCAAATCAGGGCCTAGCTGTGTTCACGGTGTCAGCACAACATTTATCTGATGTTATTGTTCCGTAATTCAGGCATATTTGCAGAAAAATTCTCTCATACAAATGTAAACAAGCCAACGTGTTCCGTCTCGTAAAAGGTATTCCCTGGTCTATTTATGGCTATTGACCCCTGACCTAATGACGTTGATTGCTTTTATGGTTTCTGATTGGCTTAGAATATGATTTCTTCACCACATTATGGCTACACTTGACAAATATAGTCCGAGGCGTAATTCGAGTGTTGGTCTGATTGTACAAAACATCGCAATAGAAATGTGTACTACAGTGACGACTTACTTGTTTACTTGTGCAGCAAAGCTTCAGATTTTCGCCTGGAATTTGCTGGGACAAAATGAAACGATTTTCGTGGCTAAATCATAGCCTATTAGGCCAGATTCTGACATCGATTATCGTGTCACCCTTGCTCCGACAACTGGAACGTTAAGAATTTAGAAAACAAATAACTTTATTAACGTATATTGAAGCCTCACGAAAAAGTTCCTAGGTAACGGCGCAGCAGTTATTGCTAAATAAATGGTTTAATTTTGATATTGTCGGTGTTGATTAAACTGGTCATGTGACACGGTCAAAGGTGACTAAAGGGACCATGTGACGCATCTTGACCAATAATAAATCAACAATAACGAAAGTGGTAGCCCCCAGTAAATACTGTTTTGCTATCATTCAAAGCTTATGTTTTACGTTTTAACCTGCAACAAACTTCATGTGTACAGCAAAACGAGGGAGTGGAGTGAAGAAAGGAAATGTCGACAACGGTTAAAAGAAAGTGTCTTATGTGTTAATGATTTTAAATAATAATCCAATATTTGACATGTACACTTAGGTTTTCTGTTTCACTCATATTTTGGGGCTCAAAGACCGGGTTTCGGTGCAATTTTTTTCTGTATGTTTCAATTATATTGTATGAACACTTTTTTGGCATTAGATTTTAAATGTTTTAAGTATGTTTCTTTTTAAAATAATGTGTATTAAAACCCTCTAAGTGAAAAACATGATACTGAGCAGACAGACGTACATGTTGTAATGACGTGGGCGTTTTGACTAAAACCAGATGTGGGCGAACTGTCCGTAGGCCGCTTAGGTTCGACCAATAATATAGCGGCATGCTTGACTTTTCTAGCCAATCACTGTTCATTTCCCTCTCCCTCCATTTTTTGTAAAACCATGCTTGTTTTGCTGTGTTTATTTTATTAGTATTGGCAATTTTGACCATAATTTCACTGTGGTGAATTCTTTTAATCTTTAGGCATCATATGGTAAGCGTATTGTACTTTATTATGCATATTGTGATGTAAATTAGTGATTGTTTTCACGTTTATGTACGCTTTAGTTTGTAAATTGCTGTAGTAATAGTTTTGTCTAGACTCTTAGAGCAACGATACTATTCTTCAATGTCCATTATTATTCATTTCAGATTGAAACCACTCCACTCTTACACCAACCCCACCATTTATCTTGTTGACTACTTACCTGTACCTACCTGTCGATAGAAATCTTCATAATTCACTTCATGTTGTGCATTCTACTTACCGTCGTTTGTCGCCGCTGAACGTTGTTATCGTCGTCATCGTCGTTAACCAGTAGAACTTTATTAAGAGTTGTGACATTTTATTATACAAGTAGTCATTATAAATGTTGAAGTGTTTGAGTATTGTTACAGTCTATGTAGCTGTGGATTAATAATAATTAAACTTGCCATTACAATTTAAAACATTTGTTTGTGGATTTGTGAATCCATTCGAGTCTGCTCTTGAGAACCCGGTCAATTCTCGATCGCAGATTTATTTCAATCATATGTCATTTGTGTTATCAGTCACAGTGTGCTGTGAATTGTAAATCATCAGTAGTATGGAACAACAAGTCTGTGGAGCAATGGAACAGAATCTTGCTGAACGGACTGCAGATTCAATATTAAAAAAGTACTCTGAAGAGCAAATTATTCAAGAACTTTGTGATTTGAACTTGAACGTAGTGTCATCCTCCAGAGCCAATTACAATACACTACGCCAATACCTATTTGATATTATCCTAAAGCATCCTGACCCTGATCAGGAACTAAAGAGGATAAAGGCGAGGATTCTGAGTGAAAAGGCCAGGGCTACATCTGAGGCAGACAGACAGTCTTTAGATCCACAGGACCCACCCCTTCGACAGGCCACTCTTCCTGCCAATAATTTAGAGGAAGAAGAGCCAGGCGAAGAACAGCTTGAGGAAGATCATCAATTAAAATTAAATCCAGATTTATCTCCGGAATTTAAGCAAATGATATCCTGCATAGAGCAACTGAGGGAAGAACAAAGTAGGCAAAGAGAAGACATGGTGGAACTACTGAAATCATTGTCAGCGCAACAAAGTAGATCTCATCCAAGTTCTCCATCTTCATCCAGACATGAGTCTGACATTTCTATGGACCCTCAAGTCATAGATAGGCGGTACGAACAGTATGTTAGCAACGCCCATGCAGCTTTAAAGCGTCTTGAAAAGGAGCTGCAGGAAGATTCTATAGAATCAAATCTAGACTTGGCAGATGAAAAGGCCCAAGTTAACGTTGGAAAGCTGATTACATTTGTTGAACAGTGTATCTTTCCACAAGATTACTCTATGAAGAGAGAACGGCAGTTACAACAGACTAGCATATTGGAGAAGGACTTCGATGAGGCTCATCGCCAAGCAAAATTAAGGATTCGCTCCTTACAGAAGAAAGAAGAACAAAGGAAACGTCAATCCTTTTTATCATCGTCCATCAAGGTTCCCTCCTATTATGGTGATGTACTAGACTTTGCTTCGTGGATATCTGAATTTGACCAACTGGTACATTTCAACGCAGATGTGCACGATCAAGGCAAGTTGAAAGCCCTTAAAGAGTCATTGAAAGGAACTGCGGCGTCCACATTGACGAACTTTGACATTATTGGTAAAAACTATACCACTGCCTACAACCTTGTACGGAAACGTTTTGGGAAACCTCGACTACTTATTCACCATGAAGTAGAGTCAATAGTCAAAATACCAGAACTAAAGGACGACGCCACATCATATCGCAAATGTCTTGAACAAATGGAGACCAGATCCATGAACCTATCAACCCTAAAAGCAGACATGGAGACAGTGTTGGTTGGACTGGTGGTCCCCAAATTCACCAGGACATTAAGGATGTCGTGGGAAAGACATTTAAAATCGCATGTAAATGATGACGCCTGTGCTTCCATGAGAGACCTGCTTGATTTCCTACAGGTTGAAACAGAGCTACTTGAAGCATCTTCTAACGTCGACAAATTGCCTTTCAAACAGAGCAATGAAAAACCACAAAAAAGACAGAACAGCAAGCGACACATGGGATCTGCCCAATCTCTTGCCATCACGTCTAAAAAGAAAGTCTGCTCCCCGAACACATTACCTCTACCGGGATGTTCTTTCTGTGCACAGGCTCATGCTCTTGAAACTTGTAGCCAGTTTTCTTCGTTGGACCAAAAAGAT
The DNA here is from genome assembly GCA_948474765.1 of Patella depressa. Classification (NCBI taxonomy): domain Eukaryota; kingdom Metazoa; phylum Mollusca; class Gastropoda; family Patellidae; genus Patella; species Patella depressa. The sequence goes on from OX419719.1 coordinate 74,997,369, forward strand.
CGACTAATTCACGTGTTCACAGCCCGTATATGTCGTTCCTGCCTAGAACCATTTAGGGGACCTAAACACAGTTGTGGAAAAACTTGTCCAATCTGTTCGCAACGACACCATGAATTATTACATGATGGGTACCTGTCTACTCCAAGCAGAGGTCTTCCTTCCAAACAACCAACACCAAGAGCAAATGTCACATCGCCAAACCAAGTATCCTTACCTTCAGTTTTAGTGGCAAGACCTTCATCTCATGATGATGCTCGTGCGGCTCTCCCTGTTCTACAAGCTAACATAACCTACAAGGGAAAAACGACTGTCGTTAATATTGGTATGGATAGTTTTTCAGAAAAGAGCTTTATCACTAAGGATATAGTGGATACATTACAACTTCCGGTTTCTAAAATGTCTCCATTAGTGGTGGCAGGATTTGGTGGTTTGAAGACTGAACTTCACGAGGCAACCACATTTGATCTTACTCCATTGCAAGAACTTCAATCTTCCTCCTTTAAGACACCTATTCATATTGACGCTATCATACGAGATGGTGATATCTGTGATCCTGTTACTCCTGTACATCTCCATCCTGATTTGGCAACTGTTTGTGAACAGTATCCCTTATCACGTGCACCTCTAGATCAGTCTGTACGTATTCATGTGCTACTTGGTGCATGCCATGTTGTCTCCAGTATGAGGGTTGTAGCACACTTAGACAAGGATGGCCCTTGCATTTTGTCAACGCCCTTTGGTTATACCATTGGTGGTTCATACAGATCTACAACATCACTGAGAACAAATCAAGTAAATTCCTGTTTAATATTAATGCCCAAGAATCGAATCCTGGATACAGAAGATGCCGGGAATGATCCTACTAGTTTTGCCAAGAAAGAAGGCAATATACACCTAGCAGAGGACACCATTAATTTGGATAAACAGTTAGAGAGACATATGACTCTGGAATCTTGGGGACTAGGAACTCAGGAATGTACCACCTCAAATGAAGATGAGATGGCTATTCAGAAATTCAAGGAAAGCGTGTTTTTTGATCATTGCAGTGGACACTATGAAGTGGCCTTACCTTTTAGAGAAGAATCATTACCTCTGAAAGATAACATGGATGTAGTCCTGAAAATAATGTTGAGAACTGAACGTCAATTGTTGAGATCACCAGAAAAAATGAAAATGTACAACGAGGCTATGGATGAATATGTCAAAAGAGGCTTTGCTAGAAAGTTATCAGAAGATGAAGTTAAATGGGCTCTTAACCAGGAACACGTATTCTTGCCTCATCACCCTGTTATAAAGGACTCTGTTTCCACAGCACTTCGTGTTGTTTTCAACGCTTCACATAAAGCAAGCCCTGAAGACTCTTCTCTAAACGAAGCACTATTACCTGGCCCAAAGCTCCAGCCAGATCTATGTCAGATCCTTCTTCGATTCAGAGTAAACCGCTTTGCTGTGGCAGGCGACGTTACCAAGATGTTTTGCATGACCAATCTCGCCCCTACTCATTGGAGGTATCAGCTTTATCTTTGGAGAGGAGGCGATACAACAATTTCACCAAAGATATATGCAATGGTTACTTTAATGTTTGGAGTAACCTCTTCACCTTATCTTGCTATACAAACAATGCGACATCATCTAGATAAGTATTCTCAGAGTTATCCGGATGAAGTGAATGAGATCAGAGAAAATATGTACGTCGATGATTTTCTCTTTGGTGGTTCTGATGAGGATCAAGTACAGGAAATCTGCCATAATTCTATCAAGATCCTATCAGAAGGTGGATGGCAATTACGGAAGTTCTCATCTAATTCTCAACGTGTCTTAGAATCCCTTTCGCCAGAGCAGCGGATGACCAATTCTCTGATTAGTTTTGACGATGAAGAGAAATTAGAGGCTGGAATCTCAACAACTTTAGGATTGGTATGGGACACTAGAAGGGACACCTTTGGAATCAAAGTGATGGAATCCTTATTGAAGCCAGCCATAAAGGTCACCAAGCGAGTAATCGTCAGTCGCTTTTCTTCAATATTTGATGTTTTCGGTTTCGTTGGACCCTTCACCCTTCAGATGAAGATCATTGTCCAAAAACTATGGAAACAAAAATACGATTGGGACGAACCAGTTCCTAAAGGAATTGAGTCTGAATATAGAATATGGGAAAGCGAACTTCACAAGTTGAATGATATTTGGATACCAAGATGGACGTACCTCGATCCTGCCGTCCTTGAAAGCCAGCTGTGTGGGTTTGCTGACGCTTCTTCGTATGCCCTTGGCGGGGTAGTATATTTGCGTGTCGTTGACACCACAGGAGGAATCCGTATTTCGTTCCTTATGGCGAAGAGCAAGGTTGCACCTGTTAAAGCTGTTACAATTGCCAGATTGGAATTAGTGGCAGCCCTCCTACTTTCTAAGATGATCACCTTTATCAAGGAAGCTTTCACTTCTGTAAATCCTGATGTTCATTTGTGGACAGACAGCTCCATAGTAATATCTTGGCTTTCAAGACCCAGTTACGACTGGAAGACGTACGTTCGTAATAGAGTCCAGAAAATTCAAGAGCTGACCAGTGGTTTAGAATGGCATCATGTCCCTGGAATTGAAAATCCTGCAGATATTCATTCGAGAGGTTCGAATCTTTCGGGTTTCATGGAAAATGATCTTTACTGGAAAGGTCCGTGTTGGTTACAACTTCCTATCTCATCATGGCAGTCAAGTATTCCAACCGATCCAGAAGAAGAGGAATTGGTACGGGAACAAGCTAGTACAACTTCTACCTCTCTTCTAGTTGAGATCACTCACTCAACAATATTGGATAAGTCCAATGATTATCACCGCTGTCTTAGGCTTGCGGGATTTATTCGGAGATGGTTAAATACTATTAAGCAGCGCAAGAGTTCGAAAATAGATTCTACCATCCAACATCAAGACACCACTGTGTCAAGTAATAGAGATCTTTTGTCTGGAGAACTTGAGCCTTTGTCGTCTCAGGAACTAAAAGAGTCAGAGGATGGGCTGCTACGTTACACCCAGTGGATGCATTTTCCTCTGGAGTATGAAGCTCTAATGAATGGAGAAAAGTTACCCAAGGGAAGTCGTTTAACCAAGTTCAAACCTGTGTGGGATAAGAACCGACGTCTTATTGTTGCCCAAGGACGACTAACATTTTCAAACCTTCATCCTGAAGCAAAACAACCTGTGATACTTCCTTCAAAGGACAAATTGGTGGAATTACTTATTCTTCATGTACATCAAAGTAGATCACACACACCTCAAGATCATACAGTCAACTTGTTACGTAATAGATATGCTATACTGCATTGTAGACAATCTGTTCGAAACATACTTAGGCATTGTGTGCAATGTCGTCATTATAATGCCCCTCCTGTCTCACAACAAATGGGATCTTTACCAGAGTGTCGCACTGGCTCAATTATCGCCCCTTTTGACACACTAGGAGTCGATTATACTGGCGCAGTGACTGTTAAAGCACCAGGCGGGAAGACTGTTAAAGCCTACATTTTGATTGGAACCTGTGCCCAGACTAGGATGTGTCATCTCGAACTCACAACTGGCATGAGCACAGAAGCTACCCTTGGGGGATTAAGACGTATAATTAATCGCCGTGGGATGCCAAGAAGAATCATCTCCGATAATGCAAAGTACTTCATAAAGTGCTCTCAAGTTGTCAAGTCCGAGCTACAACATTACGCAACATCTCATGGAATTAACTGGGAATTCATCGTTGATCGAGCTCCACACCGAGGTGCCTTCTGGGAAAGGTTAATCCGGTCCATGAAAGAACCCCTGCGTAAAATAATTGGTAATTCAATGCTAACCTGGGAAGAAATGTTGACCATTTTATCAGATGTGGAAAGACACTTAAACTCGAGACCACTTACCTACACTGGATCTGATGTCAACAACCCTCTTTCCATCACACCAGCTCACCTTGCTTTTGGAAGGTCCTTGGAGCAGCTTCAAGAGGCTCCCGCAGAGTTAAAATCTTTGAATGACAGGTATCGTCTTCAAAGAGATGTTTTGCAACAGTTTTGGGAACGTTGGGAGTCAGAGTATCTGCCTAACTTACTGCCTTTACAGAAATGGTTTACAGAGAATGAGCCCCTTCAAGAAAATGATGTCGTCCTAATCACAGAGGAAAATACCCGCAGACCTCAGTGGAGAATGGCAAGAGTCATCGAAGGAATCAGGAGTCGCGATGGTATAGTGAGGACTTATCGTCTGCAGACTTCCACAAGTGAACTAAAGAGACCTGCTCAGCGGCTTCGGTTGTTAGAGAAACACAGTCCAATTCCATTGATGGAGGCTGAGGATAAAAACTGTGCGCGTGACGTGTTAAGTGCTGATGTTGTAGATCTCCAAAGAGATCTAAGTGGGGAGTGTAATGACGTGGGCGTTTTGACTAAAACCAGATGTGGGCGAACTGTCCGTAGGCCGCTTAGGTTCGACCAATAATATAGCGGCATGCTTGACTTTTCTAGCCAATCACTGTTCATTTCCCTCTCCCTCCATTTTTTGTAAAACCATGCTTGTTTTGCTGTGTTTATTTTATTAGTATTGGCAATTTTGACCATAATTTCACTGTGGTGAATTCTTTTAATCTTTAGGCATCATATGGTAAGCGTATTGTACTTTATTATGCATATTGTGATGTAAATTAGTGATTGTTTTCACGTTTATGTACGCTTTAGTTTGTAAATTGCTGTAGTAATAGTTTTGTCTAGACTCTTAGAGCAACGATACTATTCTTCAATGTCCATTATTATTCATTTCAGATTGAAACCACTCCACTCTTACACCAACCCCACCATTTATCTTGTTGACTACTTACCTGTACCTACCTGTCGATAGAAATCTTCATAATTCACTTCATGTTGTGCATTCTACTTACCGTCGTTTGTCGCCGCTGAACGTTGTTATCGTCGTCATCGTCGTTAACCAGTAGAACTTTATTAAGAGTTGTGACATTTTATTATACAAGTAGTCATTATAAATGTTGAAGTGTTTGAGTATTGTTACAGTCTATGTAGCTGTGGATTAATAATAATTAAACTTGCCATTACAATTTAAAACATTTGTTTGTGGATTTGTGAATCCATTCGAGTCTGCTCTTGAGAACCCGGTCAATTCTCGATCGCAGATTTACATGTATGTAGTTCTTAAAAAAGCACACAATTTAAACCCTTTTCTTACCAGACCGCTGCTACCTAGCCAATCTGTCAAACTCTTGTCTAAACATGGAAGTACAATTTAGACAATTGTATTGTAAAGGAGGAAAGGAAGTGGAAATTGATTTTGGTGCTTGGGTTAGAGGGAGCTGCAGGGACATAATTTGGTGTCTTTCTGAAAATTCATTTTGGTATTAATAATTAACCGGAGCTGCAGTGGGAAGTTAAACACACTACAGTGCAATCAGTCAATTATAAAGTGTGGTATGGGGGTGGGGAGGGGTGTATGATTTTATTCATTTTCATATTTTTTTCTTGTTAATAATTACAAGTTTAAAGTATGGAAATAGGCCATTCAATACTTTAAACATGTAGTTATTTTTCAAGGAAACATATGAAAATGAAAAATGTAATTATTTGTTTTGAGATAAATAATACAAAAGCAATGGTCGAAGTATGTGTATTGGACTATGAACATGTGTAATTTCTGTCATAAGATAATATTACAAAAGCATTTGCCTAATATGTGTAATGACATGGAGTAACATGTGGGAATGGGAGAGTGGTGTAATATGTATTATGAGATACATAATACAAAAGCATTTGCCAAAATCTATGGAGTAACATGTGGGAAAGAGGGAGGCCAAAGGGGTGTTATTTGTGTTATGAAATAAGTAATACTGAAGCACTGGCCAAGTATATGTGTATCGGACTAGGGAGTAAAGTGTGCAAAAAAAGTATACTAGTAGGCCTACTGTTTGTACTTGTAACTAATGACCCCAGTTTCAAACGTAGCATAGTAATTATAAATAGATTTAATAGATCCGTTTTAATAAAGACTAAACTGGGAAAGTTATTTTATTGACAACTAAAAATAAGCGAGTATTTGTCAAGGAAACACGTTCAGCCGTGCGCTATTCTCCGGCGAGTTCGGGAGTTTGATTTAATTACCGCGTAACTATTAATTTACAAAGCTTGAATGAAAAATATTATCAAACTATGTAAAATTGATATTAACGCTATCAAGGTACAATTAAGATCATGTTAGAATCGAAGTTTTCATACGTTTAAGTTTAATTAAAGTGTGTCGTGTAGTTTTGTTTACCGTAGTGTCTAAAACATCTCACACAGTTCGTGGTAAAGACCACGTGTTTTAAGTGTTTACTTGCCGGTGATTGGCTACTTAAGAATACTACGTAACACGCTAGTCTAAATATAGTATAAAAGCAACTCTTCGCGCAACAAACAAATATGATCAAAGAACTAATTTACTGCTTCTGTCCCATCTAGGAACTTTTGATATAATGTTCAGAACATTTAGTTCTATCATTTAAAGCAAAAATATCTTAAAGTTCCAAAGTCGGAGCAGAATTGGTTTTCTGTTAATATATATCGATCACAGATACTGTCCTAATTCGGCCTACAACATAAACAGCGCTATGCAGAGAAAAACTGTTCGGTAACTATTTTAATGGTCCAGTCTTCACTATTTGTGATAGAATTACTTATTTTAATACAAACTGTAATGATGTGTGTTGACAATTGAACCTATTTGAACTTGCGTAAGTGGTCTTAGACTGTACCAATTGTTACCTTATTAAACACAGTTTAAGGTAACAAGTATAGTTACTACGTGCACACCAGACCAATCAATGTGTACACCAGACCTGGATCCTTTGCGTTCCATCCACTGATCTATATAATAACTGGATAGCTCATGACGCAATCAACAAATGACGTTGCTTGAAGCCACCGCCCAGCATCTTGCTCCTCCCAGAATCACTCGTTGTCCTTTGTCTCCACTATAAGTACGCGCTTTGTTTACTAGTAAATTCGACGAAAACATTAACAACAGAACATTATATTTTGTTGACGATATTTTTGGTGCTTTATATAAAATAAATTCACAACATTGATTTTAGTGCACATTCTCATTATAAAGTGTTTTGAAGCGAACCACACATTTGCCGTAAATCAGATTATAACTTTAAAGGGCCAATCCCGATAACGTTTTGGGGAATAAAACTGCTTAATTTTGTGTTAAAATCCCTTATAACCCATTACCTAAGGCCGACCAACTAACCCGATATGTGTGATATGCTTGTACATAACTTAAACCTGACAGTCTTCATCTGGAAACGGAGACCGTTGTATTATACAGTATCTGGATAAAACCAGACTTTTTTCTATAAAAATGATATGTAGGTGAAATTTACCTTTTGTTACCAAGTACAGTACATGGGTCATTCATTGTATAGACCTCTCAAGAAACGGGAATTGATTATTAGGTCACCCAATCAAAAAATTGACCCGAAATCTTAAAAGGGTTACGTGTCCGGATAAGCAGTGTTGACGTTAACGTCAAAACGACTCAATATTTTGAGCTGAAACTTTGAGCCAAGGTAAATACACCATGTCTCTATATTTTGGTCCATAAATTTCGTAAATGCTCGGACTTTAATTTTTGAGATTCTGTTCTTATCGGGATTGTCCCTTTAACATACCGTTGAATTTATCAATTTCTATAGGCCTACACAATTATTATTTTATACATTTTTCATGCCATCGAGTGTTGTTGTTGAATACTGTATGAGGAAGTATATAAAATTGCATTCATTTCTTATTTTTTAGTACTGTATTTCTTTCTATAAAATAAATGTATACTTATTTGACATCTCTTATAATATGTCTTTATTGTTGTTTTTTTTTTTTTTTTTTTTTTTAAAAAGTATAATTGCATGTTCAGGGTTGTTAGGCGAATCCTTATTAATATTCTGTTGTATCAGTGGGCTCATGTAGATAATATTATTTTTTTTGTTTTTTTCTCAACATTATATATAATTATTATACCGAACCAGTATTTCAATCATGCCAAAAACGTTTTCATCTGTATACTCTATTTATATTTCTTTTGCATATTGTTGTATTGAAATAAAATGGAAACAATACTTTTTCCAGGAAATATCACATTCATTGATACAATTTCGCTTTTGACCATATTTTTTCCGCAAATCAGGGCCTAGCTGTGTTCACGGTGTCAGCACAACATTTATCTGATGTTATTGTTCCGTAATTCAGGCATATTTGCAGAAAAATTCTCTCATACAAATGTAAACAAGCCAACGTGTTCCGTCTCGTAAAAGGTATTCCCTGGTCTATTTATGGCTATTGACCCCTGACCTAATGACGTTGATTGCTTTTATGGTTTCTGATTGGCTTAGAATATGATTTCTTCACCACATTATGGCTACACTTGACAAATATAGTCCGAGGCGTAATTCGAGTGTTGGTCTGATTGTACAAAACATCGCAATAGAAATGTGTACTACAGTGACGACTTACTTGTTTACTTGTGCAGCAAAGCTTCAGATTTTCGCCTGGAATTTGCTGGGACAAAATGAAACGATTTTCGTGGCTAAATCATAGCCTATTAGGCCAGATTCTGACATCGATTATCGTGTCACCCTTGCTCCGACAACTGGAACGTTAAGAATTTAGAAAACAAATAACTTTATTAACGTATATTGAAGCCTCACGAAAAAGTTCCTAGGTAACGGCGCAGCAGTTATTGCTAAATAAATGGTTTAATTTTGATATTGTCGGTGTTGATTAAACTGGTCATGTGACACGGTCAAAGGTGACTAAAGGGACCATGTGACGCATCTTGACCAATAATAAATCAACAATAACGAAAGTGGTAGCCCCCAGTAAATACTGTTTTGCTATCAGTACATGGGTCATTCATTGTATAGACCTCTCAAGAAACGGGAATTGATTATTAGGTCACCCAATCAAAAAATTGACCCGAAATCTTAAAAGGGTTACGTGTCCGGATAAGCAGTGTTGACGTTAACGTCAAAACGACTCAATATTTTGAGCTGAAACTTTGAGCCAAGGTAAATACACCATGTCTCTATATTTTGGTCCATAAATTTCGTAAATGCTCGGACTTTAATTTTTGAGATTCTGTTCTTATCGGGATTGTCCCTTTAACATACCGTTGAATTTATCAATTTCTATAGGCCTACACAATTGAAAATAATAAATGATAGAGTAAGGTTTGGAAAAAATAAAATCATCTGACTAAAAAAAAAATTTAAGATGCCACCCCTTGTTTTTTTTTTTTAATTATTGTTTTCATTGTGGATTTTAAAAATGTTTGGCAATTAGCCAGTTGTATTCATCCAGAATTTTCTACTATATTATTATTTTAAATATTTATGAATACCAAGATTGTATCATGTCCTTTGGTAAAAAAAAGGGCATAATATCTATTGACATGTAGGGTCCATGATAAAATAATAAAAGTATGAGCCGTATTTACACTACCGTTGTCTTTGCAATGGCGCATTACAATATTCAAATTTAGGGTGTGCACATCTTTATCCTTAGAATATATTATGTAATTTGATATTTTATAGCTTTTTTCTACATATATACATACATCTAAACCCCTATTCAACTTTCTTTTTTACCTTTTAGGATCTTTGTATAATTTTCCCATTTTCTTTTTTTGCTATTCAGTATTTTAGAGGGAAAAGGGGTCAAGTATGTCAAGATATAAAGAACAGTTATTTTATGTTGTATTATATAAGTGTATCTGGCTTGCGGCTGTGGTTTCGAACACTCCCATGGAGATAGGGGCGCTTTCTCAACCTCGTGGGTTTCCTCCGGGCACTCCGGTTTCCTCCCACTGCTAAAGACCCCTACGCGCAAGCGAATTACTGAAATAAAAATGAAACCATATGTTAGTCCCAAAATGACCTTATAGTTTGTGTCGAGTGGACGTTAAACCCCATTTCTCTCTCCTTAAAAACACTACTTATATTATAGGCCTATATCCCGTTTTCTCCTTTACAATTTACAATTCTGTGTTTTCAGTGTTAATTCCAAAGAGAATAGCACAAATTCGTCTTTTTTTAAATATAGGATTACATTACATAACTTTATTTTACAAGCCTGTATCCCATATTCTTCTACACAATTTAAAATTCGGTTTTTCAATGTTAATTAAATACAAAACAGTCCAAATTTATTCTTTAGAAATAGATAAAATCCTTATAGGGCATTTAGTAACTGTAATATGATGAATAACACAAATTAATATGGATAACAGTCAGTGAGTAATGACAAGAAATCAAATTAACAAGATAACAAAAACAATAACTGATATGGATCATCAAAGGGCTAATAAAACGAACAATCATAACCTTACATAGTGGACACCAAAGATGTAGATTAATTAAGTTATGAATCCATCTAAGGACTTAGAAATATATGAATATAGGCCTTACACCATTTTTTCTTTTACTTTTCTGTAATTTCACAGTTAATTTGGTCAGTATAATCTGTAATTTTAGAGTCTTTATTTTTTGTTTTATAAAAAAAAACCTGGGCTATTCACATATAGGCATATATTTTGTCTGATTTCTAGTAATTTTAGAAACGTTCAAAGATATAATATAGGCCTGTAATAAATTATTTTTCTTTATTTGGTCTATATATGAATAAACACCAGTCAATTGCATAGACCTATCTTTTTTTCTTTAAAAATAAATTACTTATATTATAGGCCTATGTCATTTTTTTAAAAATTACTTATATTATAAATTATAGGCCTATATCATTTTTTAAAAAAAATACTTAAGAGTTTTGACCTATATCCTATTTTTTAAAACAAATAAATACTTATATTATAGGCCTATATGACATTCACATTCTCGCCTTTACTATTTATAATGTTGTTTTTCAATGGTAATTTCAGAGAGAATAAAAGCAGGCCCACATTATATACCATTTTCGTCTTTACTTTTCTGTAATTTCACAGATAATTTTAGAGGGGGGGGGGGGAACTAAGATTTGACGTTAGTTAGTTATTTCATTGGCATTTTGGACAGAATAATTTGTAATTTTAAAGTCTTTATTTTAAAAATTATAGGCTATTCACATAATAAAAGAATTATAGGCCCATGTGTTTATGATATGTGTCTATCTTCTTTTATTACTTTTTTTTTCGCTGATGTTTAAACAAACAAAAAGGGAAAAAAATAAAAATGAATGAAATATAATCAATATACATACATATAACAAGAAAGAATTTTTTTTTTCTATTTTGTATTCTCTAATATTTTTTAAGGATAGCCTACATGAGGTAATTGTATGATAAAAAAAACTTCCATAGCTTTGGCAGGCCTACATCCTATTTTCCTCTTAAAAGAATCTTACTTATTTCATAGTCCTACCTATATCACATTTTCTTTTCTACACTTTACAATTTTGTATTTTCACTGTTTATTCACTCATCACTGTCCAAATTTATTCTTTAAAAATACAAATAGGCCTATATTATTATAGATTATTCTGTAATTTCACAGTTAATTCTAGAGAAAAAAATCACAGCCCGGATGTAGTGATTATTTATCTTTTTTTTTTAAAAAAGGCTATTCATATATAGGCCTAAATATGTATCCAATTTCTTTTTTGCTCTCACTCTTTAAATCAAAGTTAATAGCAAATGAATAAATATAAAAAGGATAAAATATATATAACAAAAAAAAAAACAAGGAAAAAAAAGAAAAGAAAACTTGAAGAACTAGACAGACTATATTAAAATACATAAATATGATTATGACTCTTGTAGTTAGCCTTCTTATGATAGGCCTATAAATAGCTGCATGTGTTTGACCTTTAATGCTTAATCCATAAATCCGATCTGTATTTATTTGGTTTTCTTTTCAACCGTGAATTCACCACATCCCTTCCTTTATAATGTGAAAAGTTTCATTAAAATAATAGGCCTGATTTACGTCTATTTACCATGCAACCATGATTATGATGAGTGTAAAGAAAGACCAAGGTATGCCATCGTAAAACAGTAATTTCACGTTATACATTATTTTATTTTCATAAACTGTCGGCACATTTCATTCAGGACAACTTGTTATTGATTTTGAAAAGTTAGGATTATTTTAAAAACTTATAACGGTATTAATATTATCGAAGTTTACTTGAGGTAAATAACATTACGTCAACGGTAGAAACAAATGTTTTGCGAGGTTAAAGATGGCGGAATTGGTACTTCCGGTGACTTCACATTTCTCAGCCAATGAGCTATCCAGTTATTATATAGATCAGTGGTTCCATCCGAACGACTAGACTAGACATTCTACTTTTGTAATGACAACAGTTTGTCAATTTTCTAATGGATCACTATAAGCTAATATAAGAGTTAATTACTGAACGCATTACTTACCCTCCACAACTCAATGTTTACATTTTTAGTTCCCGCTGTAAATTAAGTTTTTGATCTCTAATATAAAAGAGCACACTAAGGGACGAAACTTCTTTCACACGGCTCACTCACTATCTATTTTATGTCCAATTATATTGCTGTGTCGAAGTTGCCTGTCCCAATAGGGATATGAAATGTTGATCGATATGCTATAGATTTCTGCGAAAAAGAGTCTATAGGCGATAAATCATACATGTCTAAAACGAAAAGTATAGATGAACATACTATCATTATTAATTATTATACCACACAAAGAGTACATTATTGTTATATAGCCGAATTCATAAAAAAAGAAGTAAAAAATTTCCCAGATAAAAGCGCTATCAAATATATTTAACTTGCATACGCTTTTACAAATCAGATTTTTTTGTGCAGACGGTTAAATTGAAAAACCAAAATATATATAATAATTTGGGAGATAGGCCTAAACCATTTTTCCTTCTAGCCTGAAATTGCGCGATTTTTTGGTCTGGAGCCATTCCTGTGTGTCAGTTTTCGGTCATCGATCATTAATTGTATCATCAATATTTCAAAAATCGAAATTTCTTTATGTCTATGCGCGACATGTGTTTGTCTAATATATAAACGACACAAATTTAACAGATACGAATACATGTTATTCTACAGGTCGGCCTAGACAATGAAGGGGACGCAGTTCAGTTTTGAGTTTGCCCGACTCCTTTGGGTATTTGCCCCCTCTGGTTCTCAACCAGTAGGCTCTATCAAAGACATATCAGATTTGTTACAAATTGTTTCGAGTTTGTTCCACATATATCCCAACATTTTTCGGCTTTTTGTTCCATCTATAAAATCATACATCCCTACCAACCCTTAGCAAAAAGTCCTATAGAATACCAGTGTAGTTTTCTAAAGAACTCTATAGAAAACCTATAGAGTTTTGTGGGGGGCGTGTCCCATTTTCTGTAGGATAAAATTCTATAGTATTCTACAGAATTTGCGGCGCCTGTAGGAAATAACGGCCCAAAATATTCTACAGTTTCTGCATGAAAATATTTTAGTATTCTATAGGTTTTTTTTATTGCACTTTCTGTAGGATTTCTACAGTTATGTATAGGAATGATTACTGTAGTATTTTGTAGTTTTGAAATTCGTTAACTACAGTTTTCTGTAGAATGGGTACTATAGAAATCTACAGATTTTTTATTATTTTTTTTTTTGGGGGGGGGGGGATACATAATATAGTTGGCCCATGATTTCTTCGAAATTGATAAGATTATTTTTTGCCTCATGGATGAATCTGAATTCTGCTGCTGATTCACTAGTCAGAACTTTACAAGTTTTTTTTCTTGGTAGAACTGAAATATAGGGAAAATAATAGTTAAATAAAGTTAAGTAAATAACAAAATCACATAAATCTTATCTTATTTAAAGGGACAGTCCCGATAAGAACAGAGTCTCAAAAATTAAAGTTCGAGAGTTTATGAAATTTATGGACCAAAATATAGAGGCATGGTGTATTTATTTTGTCTCAAAATTTCAGCTCAAAATATTGAGTCGTTTGGACGTGAACGTCAACACTGCTTATCCGAACACGTAACCCTTTTAAGATTTCGGGTCAATTTTTTCATTGGGTGACCTGATAATCGATAAGTCTATACAGTGAATGACCCATGTACTGTACTTGATAACAAAAGGTAAATTTCACCTACATGTTATTTTTTTAGAAAAAAGTCTGGTTTTATCCAGATACTGTATAATACAACGGTCTCCATTTCCAGATGAAGACTGTCAGATTTAAGTTATTTACAAGCGTAACATAAATATCGTGTTAGTTGGTCGACCTTACGTAATGGGTTTTAAGGGATTTTAACACAAAATTAAGCAGTTTTATTCCTCAGAAAGTTATCGGGATTGACCCTTTAATATTATTGTTGAAAAAGTAATAAAGTATACTTATCTTTCTGTCTTTAATCAAATCTGTGAAAACAACAGCACCATTCTCTTCAGTTTCGTGTTAATACTAACATATTAATGTAAGTGGTTATACATTGAATTTTAGAATTCAAAATTCAGCCAATGACCAAACAGATTTAAAGAGAGTCAATTGGCTGATAATTATAATTTGTTGACAGGTATGCACGGTTGACCTGCTGGCTTCAACAAATGATATAATTTTGAGTACAGAATCTGTTATAGTCATTAAAATCTAACTAGCAGGTCACCAAACAGTCAGACTGTTCAAATAAACTTTGTCTTTACTTTATTGATCTATCTTAAATATTATCTTATTTTTGCTGTGAAGATCTACCTTTACTGCCATTTTTGGGAGGGTGGGGTGGAAAATTTCTTAGAGTGTCAACATGTATCACTATTTAATTCATACTCAACATTAAAATAATATTACTTAAAGACTTTATTTTATTTCTTTTTTCATGGTAAGCTTATTTTTATTTATCATTTGGTATCACAGTAAATTAAGGAAAACTGCATCCAGGAGTACCATACTTTTTTTCACACATGTGTATCTCTAAATTATATATTAAACTATAGTATGAATAAGACATCGTAAAATTTTGAAATCTGTAGTATAGAACATTGTTACTACATTATTATATAGGAAACTATAGTAGGCTATTTGTTAAAATGGTTTAAGTACCGTATTAATATAAATTCTCCACAAAATCTATAGAATAAAATATTTTTTCCATAGTTTTCTACAGAATGTTATAGAAAACTATAGAATTACACGACTGACTTGAGACAGTAAGATACTTCTATAGAAAACTATAGTTTTTACCAGCAAATCTATAGGAACCAGGACTGATTTGAGAATACAGGTTAGTTCTATAGCCAACTATAGTTTTTACTACAAAGGCTATAGAAAACTAAAGGATTACTGAACTGGCTCGAGGATACAAATTAGTTGTACAGAAAACTATAGTTTTTACCACCAATTCTATAGCAGCACCCATGATCTATAGGTTTATTTTTTTTCCAATAGTTTCTTACAGTATTCTGTAGGATTCTATAGGAAATTACACTTAGAAAAAATTCATCTACCGATCCTACACAAACTATAGTAAATCTTTTTGAATCTATAGTCATGTGAAAAATAAATACAGAATGAATTTGTTTTCCTGTAGTATTCTATAGCATTCTATAGATTCCCTCAAACTTCTATAGGAACCTATACTCTTTCTATAGGACTTTTTCATAAGGGAAATGTGCAACAAGAAAATTCAAAGGCTAAATGGAACAAGTAGGCCTAAACCTTAATGTCGAAAAATACGTAAGACTTTATGAAGTAAGATATCTTTATGATATGATTCAACCGAAAGGTACATACATTATGTAGCCTATATGCAACGTAGATTATTTATATCTACATTCAAGTTTAATCAACTGTGTATAAATTTTTAAATTTTCGTCGAGCTAAATAAAGTAGGATATGAATGACATATGAGTGACATGAATGACATATGAGTGACATTAGTTGGGCGCCAACGACGAGATTGGCGCCCAACCAACGTCACTTGGTTTTATGGGCGACTCGCTAATCATGAGCCGTCTCATAATAACCCACACGATTCACACGACAACGGCCCGATTTGTGGGGTGCCTTATCTTTGAGAGGCGCCCATAATAACATGATTGGTGCGTATCCCTATACAGGGCTTTGGGCTCACCACGTCAAAAAAACTTGTTTTAGGGGATGAGAATTAGTCGAAACAACTTTCTTTTTTTATCTTTTTTTTTTTAAATATTTATTAAATTTGAAAGTTTTGTAACCATTGTATAAATAGCAATATTAGTAAAAATTCAACGTTATATATATAAAATGTGAATAACCGTACTGTTTTTACGACAGATAATTGTCTAGTCGTTCGGGTGGTAGGCCTACTGAAAACCAAGGTCTCGTGCATACATTGGCGTGCACGTAAAAGATTCCTTGGCAGTTGGAATTCCATATAAGGATCAGCCATAGTACCACTGCCCTGGCAAAATGTCCCTCATAGCACACTATACTGTATGGTATATGCCCGTCTTCATTAGCCCAGTCGGAGCACAGCAGTAGGACGTTAAACCCCAATTTATTTCATTTATCAATATGTTGGATTATTTTCACAAATAAACTGTTTGGACCAAAATAGATATTTACAAATAGAAACAGATTTATTAGTAGAGACTTGACCTCACTTCACTATTAGGTCAATGTAACGAGTCTTCTTCTTGGCCATATTAAATCACCTGCAGGCACTTGAAGAGATTAAAATAAAACTTGATAATATATTATACTATACTATATGTCAAGCAGTAGTAAGAAGTTTTATTTTTAATCTCTTCAAGTGCCTGTGTATTAAACGTAGGCTGTCTGTCCATTTGCGCTTGATAACGACAGATGATACTTGTTGAAAAGTCGTGCTATATGTGTTCAGACCAGTGATTGTGGAAGATGCTAATTGTAGCCTAGGCCGGTTGGGGAGGTTGGAAGTTTCCGGAGATCAAAATGGCAGTTTTCTATAAATGTGAATTCTGGGGAATATTAGGCCTAACCCTTACCCTAACCCTTTTTAGAAGAATGAACATGGATCAATATATATTTTACCCCTCTTAAAAGAGTTAGGGTTAGGGTTAGTATTCCCCCCAAAAGTCAACCGGCCTACAATTAGCATCTCCCATTGTTATTTCCATATAAACTATGTTGTGTTCCATGTGCTCAATCGCTATATGCCACTCAAGTCCAGGATTAATTATGTCTATCCAGAGTTAGCTCCGCTTCAGGACAGATACTAAGCTTGTTGACGGACTAGAGGCTCAGTGCGGGTGGGGGTGGGGCTTCAAATGAGCACAGAACCCAACTATACTTAAGCACAATTTTGCGTAGAACACTCTGCCGAGTGCTAATCAGTCGGCGATT
Organism: Patella depressa; assembly: GCA_948474765.1. NCBI lineage: Eukaryota > Metazoa > Mollusca > Gastropoda > Patellidae > Patella > Patella depressa. Next base: position 75,014,722 of record OX419719.1, read on the forward strand.
GTGACGTTTACGAGATATTCGCGGTCAAATGATCACTGATAGTGAATGCGCAGCTTGTCTTCTATCATGAAAACATGCTGAAAATGATCGAAAGTAATTACCCTTTCGATAAATTTGTAAACTATTAATTAAACAGCTTATTCACGTTACAAGTCCATTTTCAGCGTCACAGACCATCGGATGGCAGAGATTCAAGTGATTTAGAACACAAGCAAGATTTAAAAATTAACGATGGAGAGGACAATTGAGCTTTTATAGCAAGAATGGCCAGCTCTTTATCTAAATCTTACATAATGTATTTTTAATAAAACCGAAAAAGTTTATTTACAATTTCTGTGTAGGAAATAGGTAAAACGGATAAAAACTGCTTTCTCAAAATCCCATTTTGATTGGCTAAGCACTAAAATCAATCTAATATCATCTCATCGAATTACTAAAATATGGATTTTATCTCATTTAAAATTTCGTGAAAGAAACCCAGTTCGACAAATTCAGTTTTGAAATTATCTAAATATCAAGGACTGGAAATGTTTAAATATCGTAATTTATTACTAAAATACAACTGAAGTTATGTCAGGAAATGGTAACAGTAGCCAATAAACAAAAACAAGGTCAATGGCTGCCTTGCTTGTCGGATGTTGATATCAGCGGAGTCATTGTGAGAGTGGAAGGGCCAGATCTCTGTGAGTCATCGCCAGCAATCGGTGATTATAAATAGATTTTTCTTCCCTTCAACAAATTATCTCACTTAAAGTAGCTAAGTCTCTAACTCAATATCATCCAAAATCTTCAACATTGAAAACACAAATATAATAGGTCAATTTAAATCAGCATTGATGCTGTGGTCTTACCGGTAAAAGGTGGGCTTCTGATATCCAATATTTAAGATAAAATAAACATTTTACCATTAGTACACGAATCGTGTACCATAATGCGTTTCAGCCCCAGTTCTAGCAAAAGATCCGAGGAACGAGACTAGAAACGGCGTATGTAGACTGGAATAACCAGACGCTAGAAATTTGAATTCGACGGAGACTGTGACTTATTTCGCCGAAAATAATTGAAAATTTGCATTCGATTGAGAATGCTGGCTTTAAATGATTTGGAATTAGAGTAAAAACGGAAACTGATGAATGTAAATCAGTTTATATACATTCATAATAGAGTATTATACGCGTTGCGACCCATTTGGGTAAATTTCTAGGTCCCAAATGTTAACGATTTAGCTCCTTTAAACCGCCATGACTCGGGTCATAAATTTCAAGCCTAACAAGTGAACCCAAATGTCAAAATGAAATTTATTATGTATTTGAGTTGCCAAATGGCTTTGACATTGTCAATACTCATTCATATTTAGGCCTACCGAAATCAACGCTATAAATAAATATCAACAGTTGTCGTAAATATATATAATAATTCAGTTGACCTTTAATTAGAAATAAAACTGTCAAATCAAATCAGATAATTGTAAATTAAATGCAATGTGAATTAACGACCCCAGCGCCTTGACCGCCTGGCGCAAAAGTTGTAAAACTCGCGGACGTTGCTTAAGGAACATGGCTTGAATATTGCTTGGAGATAATGGGGTGTTGGATGGCTGAATGGTTAACACGTGCGCGCTGTATCCATAGGCGTACGGGCTCCATGGTAGTTAGGGGTGGGGGCAGAACTCTAAATGCCTGTAAAAATTTCGTGTATACAGAGATCGGCGTCGGTCTTCCTCGAGAGACGAAGAAGCGGAGCTTAACTTGTATGGACCCCCCCCCTCCCCCAAAGAAGATGTTGGAATGTTTGACGGCTGCAAACACGTTTTCCTGCTATCTGCTATTTCAGCCCGTGAACAAAGCAACTTCAAAGTGGTCTAATAATATACCCTAATTAAGGTTGGCTGACTCGAATTCCAATCAATCGTTTACAGTCCACGAAGACGGGACCATTGGGAAAAAAAATTGAAAATTTAACTGCCGCAAGCGCGTCTTCCTGCTATTCCAGTCCCTGAATACAGCAACTTCAATTTTCGTCCATTCTAGCCTGCCTGATCCGAATTCAAACAACCAGTCAATCGTCGCTGGGTTTGTGGGTCTTACCCTCCCGGGGAAATTTTGATGACAGGGAAGCAATGCTAGAAATGCCCGAAAAAATTTTGGGTTTACAGACAGGGGCGCCCATTTTCTTCGAGAAGCGAATAAGTGGAATTGCCCTTGTATGGACCCCCTAAGAAAATTTTGGAATATTTGACTGCCGCAATAGAGTTTTCCTGCTATTCCAGCCCATAAAATTAGGGGTTTTTTTTATAAGATTTCGGGCACTTTATTTTGCCAAGTAGATGAAATAATTTTTTTTTCACTTTATCCGTTTGTCTTCACAAATTACTCGGCATACCTCCTGGCCCCTGGACAAATTCACAGCTCTACCCCCCCCCCCCCACACACACACATATCTTGGCCCCTGAAACCCTTGGCGACCATACTGCTTGTCACTTACAAGCGGGGAAAATCAGGCCAACTGACAGACCTTATGATCTTAATCTCCCCCTAAATGAAGACGGGCATACATCATACAGTGTGCTATGAGGGGATTTTGCCCTGACAGCGGCGCTTCGGCCTACTCTTGTATCGAATTCTCTAACTCCCGATGGATATTTTATGTGCACGCCAATGTGCTTCCCTTTCGAACGACACCCTTCCTGCATCACTGACAAGGAGAAACCACGCCGGAAAATCCGGATGAACTTTCTCGGCCAATGACTGGGAGTATTAATAGTACGGTTGCGAAAGCGAGAAACTAATAATATTTCACGAGACGGATTATTACTAATGAGATTCTTGCTGACTACCGAAGACGGGAGATTGAGAACTTAGTGAGCCACAGAAGGAGAATATTAATTAGATTTCTAGACCCGCGTTACAGGTATGACGGGTTTCAGCGACGCCCTGTAACATGCAGGAATCTATATCTGCGAAACTTGTCCACAGAAATGTGAATTGTTTCTATATATTTATTATCATGAATGGATTATGGACAGGCCAGAAAAGGGGGTTCAAATAATACAACTTCTGTTAATGAAGTTATTTTTAGATAACCAATTTAATTACATTCAGAAAGGTTTCATTTTTTCAAAAAAACAAAAACAGCCATTAAATCCCATGCACAGAAGGTGGGTTGCCGAATAATTAGCACGCGTCCGCTGTATCATAAGGTCTTTCATAGAGTAAGCTGGCGTGGTTTTGAATGCTCCTCGCTTGTACGTGACAAGGAGTAAGGCCGCATATCCAGCCTCGTGGGGTTTTTTCCGGGTCCTACGCGCAGGCGAATTATTGAAATAAAATGAAACAATATTTTAGTCCCGAAATGACCTTGTTTGTGTCGAGTGGACGTCGCTCTCTCTCTCTCTCTCTCTCTCTCTCTCTCTCCCTCTCCCTGGTGTACAGCACGTTTTTAATATGTTTAAATTTAATTTCATTTACATTTTTATTCCTATGAAAGGTTGTGTGCACTTGTTTGCCCGTAGTGTGATTATCTCCAAGTAGTAACACGGTGTGATTATCCATAAATATTATCGTAGTGTGATTATCCTCTAAATACTATCGCGATGATGTGATTATCCTGGTGTGATTATCCACATATTACCCTACTGTGATTATCTCCAAATAATATCGTAGTGTGGTTATCCATAAATAGTATCACCATATGATTATCCCCCGAATAATATCGTAGTGTGGGCATCTCTAAATAATATCGTAGTGTGATTATCCCCTAATAATATCGTAGTGTGATTATCCCCTAATAATATCGTAGTGTGGTTATCCATAAATAGTATCACCATGTGATTATCTCCCGAATAATATCGTAGTGTGGTCACCTCTAAATAATATCCTAGTGTCATTATCGTAGTGTGATTATCCCCTAATAATATCGTAGTGTGATTATCCCCTAATAATATCGTAGTGTGGTTATCCATAAATAGTATCACCATGTGATTATCTCCCGAATAATATCGTAGTGTGGTCACCTCTAAATAATATCGTAGTGTAATTATCGTAGTGTGATTATCCCCTAATAATATCGTAGTGTGGTTATCCATAAATAGTATCACCATGTGATTATCCCCAAAATAATATCGTAGTGTGGTTATCCATAAATAGTATCACCATGTGATTATCCCCCGAATAATATCGTAGTGTGGTCACCTCTAAATAATATCGTAGTGTGATTATCCCCTAATACTTTTCAAACTTGCTTTATCTAGGTCACGCCCATGTTTACATGAACATTTTAAACCAATCATTGAGAAATAAACAAAAAAGGAAAATGAAAGTAAAATGTTAATTCAAACAAATATAATAGTCTTTTCACTGTCCAAATAATTGTGTATTACACTGCTGCTGTGTGGAACCCTTATTAGGCATATTCAAACGATACAGCAAGTGCCCGCTTGACTTGTTGATAATTCATCGCGATGTATATTGATCAACCATTGTTTGTACTCTCGTCATTTACATACATAGAGATCTAATATGGCTTCTAATTTCTGGCACCAGGGACACCCAATTAAACTTACAGAATTACCACACGCCTGCTGGAATCGGCCAAATTGGAAGATGTCTCGAGACACGACTTCGTTCAACAATTATGCGTGCTGAATTATGCTTTCAAGATAAAAGGCTGTGAGTTGGGGTTGAACATGAATATTCCCATACACGTATCAGAAACACTGGCAGTTGTGATTCATTCCAAAAACAGGAGCCACCAAGACTCAGTGAGTAAGACCTTGGCTCGCTAACCTGGAGGTCCCGTATTCGATCCCTGCGTCGGCTGAGAAAGTTCATCGGGATTTTCCTGTGTGGTTCATCCTTGTCAGCGGTGTGGGACTGAGTGTCTGGCATGGGACAACGTGTAGTAGTTCGGATGGGATGAAAAAGCCAGGTCTCGTGTACACATTGACGTGCACGTAAAAGATACCTTGACAGTTGGAATTCGAAATATGAGCGAAATCTTGACCGGACAGCAGCACTGCGGCCTACTCTTATTTATATCGAATTCCAACTGTCGAGGGACCATTAACGTACACGGGACCTAAGTTTATCGTGCCATCCAAACGACTAGACAGCTGTCATTGGCGGGTCCTTTGTCCTGCATCACTGAAAACTGAAGCCACAAAATATAAAATTGATGTTGGAATTATTTCAACTTATACGTCAATTAAATATATTACATGTACGCTATATTACAGTAACAATCATTCTCCGGGCGCACCTTGTCGGTGATACAGACAGGACGGAGGGTCTGACAAGGACACGTGTCTAGTTGTTCGGATGGGACGAAAAACTGATATTCCGTGCCGTGTACACATTGGTGTGCACGTAAAGGATGTATTGATATTTGGAATTCGATATACCAGTAGGCCGTAGTGCAGTTGTCCAGGCAAAACTCCCCTCATAGCACACTGTATGACGTATGCCGGTCTTCATTAGCCCAGTTTAGGAGCTGAACAGTAGGACGTTAAACCTCATTTCATTACATTCCATTTCACAATATAAACACAGTGGATTACATTCGCACCTACCCCCGCCCCATTATATATTTTAAAATTCTGGTTTCTCGGCCCTAAACAGCATACTTTCTTGTTAGAGCAAATATTTCATTTATATTGAAAGTAGGTATTAACGGTTTTACATACTTTAAGATAATCTTTACCCCAAAACACAACAAAACTAGTCTTTGTTTCGATCGTGTGACGTGTTCTCATTTTTGTTTTGTTTGGGTTTTTTTTCTTTCAGTGGTTTCATTAAATAAAATTTACCGGTAATCCACAAAACTGATTGTTTTTTATTCTTGAATGTTAAATCTCAACTTTTTGTAAGGTAAATATTGTTAACCTTGTGTTTGATAACGACAAGAGAGAGGAAAACGGGGTTTAACGCCCATTCGACACAAATTAGGTCATTTCGAGACTAACATATGGTTCAATTTTATTTCAATAATTCGCAAGCGTAGGGGTCTTTAGCAGTCGGGGGTGGGGCGCACCATCGAAAAATTGGCCCATTCAGCAATTATTACTCCCAGTTAGATCGAAATGTACTTACTAAGGACAGTATTATGTAATTTTTAAATGGCCCCGTTGAATATTTTTAAATGAATATTTTAAGTTGAATATTAATTTGTAGGCCTAATTTTGGTTGATTGAACGTGTAAGAGACGAGGACACACCAGTCCATTTTTCCCGAAAAAAAGGGCCTACTCGGCACAAAAAAACCCCAACAAAACGCCCGGCCCCAATGTTCTGCGCTCTAGACAATATGGACAGAATTGAACAATCCATCACCATAATTTAATGAACGCCTCGTCTACACCATTATAATATAACGGTCATTTTAATTATTTTTATAATTATGTGTTTAGATCTTAGTATTGGTGAATTTTGCCCGGACAGTGGCGTGTCCTTTTGCTCTTCGTCAAATTCCAATTGTACCCGGGTGAATCTGGTTTGTGTTCGTCCAATACGTTCGACTAGGTACACGTTCATTGGGTGGCATCATTATATGTCATTGTGTCAACTGGTGTGGTTTCAATCACCCGGTTGTACGTGACAAGGAGGAAGTTCGTATGTCCAACCTGGTGGGCCCCCACCCCCACCCTCCGGCTTTACCCCACTGCCGAAGCCCCCTACGCGCAATCGAATTATTGAACCATATGATAGTCGCGAAATAACCTAGTTTGTGTCGAGTGGGCGTTAAAACTTGCCTCTCTCAACCCACCCCACCCCCACCCACCCCACTCTCTCATCCTCTAATATGATTAAGACAAAATCAGGTTCACCCTTACATTGGTTTATTGGAAATAAACAACTACCCTATCAATGATTTCGTGGTGATATGCCCGCTTCATCATCTCGATTGTTACGTTTATCCTCGGGAATTACGGTGGCTAAGTGGGTAAGGCGCTGGCTCGCTAACCTGGAGGTCGGGTGGTCGATCCCTGCATTGATCGAGAAAGTTCATCTAGATTTTCCGGCGTGATTTCCCCTTGTCAGTGATGCAGAAGGAGGGCCTGACAAGGACAGCTGTCGTTCGGATTGGACGAAAAACCGAGGTCCCGTGTACATTGGCGTGCACGTAAAAGATCCCTTGGCAGTTGCAATTCGATATAAGAGTAGGTCATAGTGCCGCTGCCTTGGCAAAATTTCCCTCATAACACACTGTATGGAGAATGTGCGTCTTCCATTAGCCCAGGTCAGGTGCAGAAGAGTAGGACGTTAAACCCAATTTCATCACGTTTATCCTCATTTCAAATGGACAAATAATTAAGTTACTTAGATTAATTAATTAATTGATTTCCTCTTCCTTAATGAATCAGCATTATACGTTGGCTATCAATCGACAGGGACCGTGAAACGCATACTCGAGGTGGTAGTTGTATACACGAGTAAAATATACTTCACCATCTGTCAGACATCACCGTTACTATAAATAGACAAGGGTTTTATATTCAGTGTTATGTGTGTGTGTGTGTGTGTACAACATCCCAGGCACACAGATGTGTTGTAGTCTCGAGAGAGAACTGACGTGTTATCGGTGTAGAACTGTAGAGAATGGTTTTCTTCTCTGGAATTATTTCTGACATTGCTTCTGTGTGGTGTTCCCGGGGATTAAAACTTACATCTCGGCTCAGTAACTGAGTAAGTAAAATATTATTACATCCGTGTGTTACGCCCAAATTTGAAGATATCGCAGGGGAGTTCCGCGTGCCCCCATGGGTTCCCCAAATTGGGATGTTTCACTCTTTTAGAAAAGTTGAATTCTGAAAATAGAGTGCAATATTCTTTTCCCCCTACCCATTTCAAAGCCTAATTACAAGATTTTGTTGAGAAGTTTGGCGCTCCCTTAGGTCCCCAAAGTGGAATATTTTCCTCTGTTGAAATTCTGAAAATAGCCCGTCGAATATTTTGTCAGAAACTGGCTAACTGTGTTCAATTCATATTAAATATGGAGACCGCAGTTTATATATCTGACATTCATATGGGCAAAACTTTAATTCGCCAATTCCGTTTGGGTTGAGTATATAGACATCTAAATATAGACATGTACTTGAAACATACCGACAAATTTATAAGTATATCTGTAGCCTATGTATATTTAGTTATAGTTAATAGTGGCGTCATATAGTGTGGTGGTATGAAACAAAACAAAACTGTAACTGTGGTATATAAAGTAAGAATTAAAAATGTAGAAGTTATAACTGTGGTATATAAACTAAAAGTATGAAATAAAATTGTAACTGTGGTATATAAAGTATAAAATAAAATTGACAAAGTTATAACTGTGGTATAGAAAGTATGAAATTTTAATTGAAGGCGTTGTAACTGTGAAATATAAAGTATGAAATAAAATTGTAACTGTGGTATATAAAGTATGGAATAAACTTTAAAATAAGCAAGTGTGATGTATAAAGTATGAAATAAAAAACAAATTAAATTCTCTGGTAATGATCTTCAAAAATAATGCGGGAGCTACCTACATTTACAGAATTTAAATCTGCCTTAAAACCTTATCTATTTAATAAAGTGTACTAGTGGTGTGTTGATAAATTCTCCAGTGGTGTGATCATAAATATTGTAGAGGTGCGTTTCTCGTGTATTTTCTGGAATCTCGTTGTAGATTAAATGAAGACAGGACTCTTGTTGGTTGTTAATAATTCGATAAATTTTATTTCAATAATTCGCTTGTACGTAGGGGTCTTTAGCAGTGGGAGGAAACCGGAGTACCCGGAGAAAACCCACGACGTTGGTCAGGCGACCCTACTTCTTGCCACGTACAACCAGGGATTCGAAACCAGGCCAGCTGACTCAATGGCAGGCCGCTGTTGATAACAACTTTGTGATATATTTTGATAATGGTGGTTATTTATTCCCGCAGTCATCGGCAAATTCAATCTAGATGAGATGTCAAATCCGCTTGTTGTAAATCGTAGTGTCCTGTGATCGGTATTTTATATTTTAATTATGATCCATCATTTTATAAAATAAACCCACAGGGGTATAATTAACGTCTGAGTTTCAGTCAGGCAGTGGACGGCTATTATTAGATATATAAGATAAATCTATTGATGTTTAGTTTCAACATATTTTATTGCCTCAACAAAAATAATTATTCATACAATTGGATCGGACAGCGGTGACTAATGTGACGTCACGCCGATCATCGCTATTTAACCCATGGGCCTTATCATACATAAGGTCCATGTAAAAACTTACAAACGTCCATTCCACATTCAGAAGTTGTATAAATATAATAGTGTAGTTTACTTGGAGAATTAATATAGAGCGAAGCTCTAAAGCATCGCGCGAAGCGCGGTGCTTGAGCAAAGCTCTTTTCCGGTAACACAGGAGCGTAAGCAAAATGTCACCCACAGACTGTTGATTAAAAAAAATTTCAGACCGGAACCGGATACACTGGGCAAAATTGGCAATGCGCATGTCTGACAATGCGCATGTCAGCGCATGTCAACTTACCAAATCTCGCCCAAGCGAGATTTCGCGTCTCTAATAGTAAGTGCAGGAGGGTTGCACCACACACAATTTTACACAAAAACAAATATATGGACAAGACATCATACTCAAAAACCATAAACATAAACAAATCAAAGAGAGTGAATGGATCCGGGGGCTAGCCGTAAGCGTCCACTGCGCTGTACAGTCCCGGGCCTGTGGTGACACAGACTTCACTCATATTTGAAAACAACTGGGAATGCAACCCAGAGAAATAATTATATAGTGTCAGCATGAGTCATGATCTATTATATGTTGCAAGAATTACGAATGCAAGCATATTGTTGTATAAATTTCGCTACACAAGTAACCACATAGTTAAATGTATCAGAAGTAGGCCTAGTTCAAAACCAAATCAACAAAAGGATTGAAGTATATAAATGCATCTAGGACAAACATTGCAATCGACACAGAAACAAAAACACAACTGAATACAAAGAAGCAAAGGAAAAGACTATCTAGGGAGACAGCCGTCTGCTGACTGAGTGGTGTGACGTGAATCTGCCGTAATAGTTGTTATGACGTCGTGGTTTAGAAGGTGCAATTTCCCGATAAAAGGGCGATAATCTAGATAAAATTACGTTAAAATATAAAAACTATTAGTTTTAAAGACCATGCAATTGTACAAACCATAGTATAATTATTATATAATGTCCCACGTAAGAAATGCAAAACAGGAATGCTAAAGAAATCGTAAGTTATTAGTGTATTCATAAAGGCCTAAAAATAAGGGCAATAATCCAGATAGGACTAGACATATAGAAGCAATTTATATAGAATCATTATCCAATATGTAGTCAGTAATATCATTATAAGAAATGTAAAACTTATTATGTTGAAGAAATGGAAGTTTTGAAATTTCTTTCAAAATGCGTAATTGTGTACCACCTTTGGCCGTGCACTTAAAATTAAGAGTTTTTATTCGGGAAAGAAATAGTTCTTTATTGTTGCATATTTTTAAAAATCGTAATGCCTGTGAATAGAAAACATTATATAGTGTCGTATCTGGTATGTTACTATGAGCTGACGGGTATTTTACTACTTCAAAACCAAATTTGTCCGTTTTATCGAATATACCGACATTAAATTTATTATTAATTATATTGATGTCCAAGTCAAGGACAGATGCATTTATAGTGCCCGAATTTTCTTTATTTAATATAAGTTCAGGAGGATATATTTCATCTTTGTATTTATTGAAATTACCATTATCATTGATTGGTGTTATGTCATCAATGTAACGGAAGGTATAATTTAGACTTTTTGCTACCTTGTAATCTGTTTTTCTTTTATGGTCTTGAAAGTCGAATTCGTATTTATATAAATGTGCATTTGCCATAAATGGGGCGGGGTCAGTTCCCATTGGTAAACCAATAGTTTGTTGTATAATCTGATCCCCAACCTCAAATATGGCATTGTCAATGAGAAAATGTATAATATTTTGAAATTTTTCTTTATCGAAAACTACAGTATTGGCATTGCGCCGTTTTATGATCCATCTTGCATCTTGTGAGTAGATGGCCATCAGATTTCTGCCTTTTCCAAAAGCACCATTAAAGGCCTTATCCACGAACCAATCCAAATTCTTTTTAAGGTCTGCATGTTGTAGCATAGTATATAAAGTAGAAAAGTCGAAAGTTTCTATTGATTTTGCATTGTCTTTTTGATTGATTTTATCTAAAGTGTCTACTATTGGTTTATTTTTATCAATTACGAAAAAGCTATTAATCCCAGTATAATTGCGAAGTGTTTTGCACCAGATGGCATGTTGGGCCTGGCATAATTTAAGTCCTTTAGTAATAGTCACTGCTAGAGGTTTTGTCTGGCAGATGCTTGAGGAAATTATGTATCTGAATTTTACTGGATTTTTATGAAATTTAGGTATAGAATAAATATATGGAAGGGCATCTACTTTTACATTGTCTTTTATATCATTACTCCTGTTAAACGAATATTGATTTTGTAAAATATCTAGTTTAGATAATTCCGTAATACATTTATAAGTGTTATTATTGGTGTTAGGCCAAAGTCCAACTTCGGTAAGGATATTTTTAATATAGTACTTTTTACAGATAAAGGCAATGTTATTGCTGGCCTTATCGACAGGTGTTAGAACAAATTTCTCTTGAAGAGCAGAAAGGCATTCAGCTGCAGATGCATTTTTTAGGACTTCGGGTGGTGGATGTCTTGGGTTGTTTTTAATATGTTTGATTCTCTTTGATAAGAGGTCAAAAACAGTGTTTCTCCATTCTCCAAAAGATTCTATTGGTGCACGAAATTTATCTGACCAAGCTACTATGCATTTCCGGATTTCTGATTTTAGATTATTATGTAATTTTTTGAAGTTGACGCGTCGAATGAATGACGTCACATAATTTTGACGTCAATGAAAATTCTCACACTTTTTTGTTCTTTTTGCAAAAAACAGCTTCGCTCTACTCAGGCAAGGCCTGTTACATATTATACATTATAAATAGATAAATAAATCAACAAACAGTATTGATGTGAGTTACAGTTGTGTATTGGATACCTATTGGCTTTGTGTGAGTTTCAGTATGCATTGGAATCATATTGACGATAACAGACTAATACATGTAGGCCTATATGGACAAGGAACCGAGCATGAAGTCTTCGCCTCCATCTTGAAATTGTGACGTAATCAAACACTGTGTACGTTTTGATACGATGAACACGATTGCTATAACTGACGTCAATATATGATAAGACTTGATAGCATCACCACGTACGATTGCTCCACGATTTAAACCACGATTTCAATCGAGGCTGGTAGTAGAACTACCGATTAACGTGAGCAGGGGGGGGGGGGATTGAACAAATAAAAATGATTCTTGCTTTTTATGAAAAGTCTTTTTGAGTACAACTTCAGGAAAAGAAATTCCACCAAATCGACCGTGGACAAAAAAATTGTTACAGGCGTTCTAGTTTCCGTACCCTTTCGGTGAAAGGTTTACTGACTTTTCGTCACTTTTTTCGGCATGCTGAGCAAATAGTTTTGCATCACAAATGCTTTTCCGCTATTAAACCCTCGATAAAATCAGTAAATTTACATCTTTACGAAATAACAGAATAAGACGTTTCAATGTTTAGTAGCATAATGATAATGTCAATTTCATCACCAACCCATTCACAATAGCTGAATGAAATATCCTGTACAGGGTTCAGTTAATCTGTTTTGCAGTTTCTATTTCAATTCAATAAAACATTTAATACATTTCTTGGTTTTTTCATTATTTACAATTTAGCATGTTATTCGTTTATTTTAAATAATACAGTTCAATCAAGAGATCAAAACATTAACGTAGACCTAAATGTATTTTTCAACAACCTGAATTTTCATCCAACATTGCTACTCGACACCACAAAGTTATCACAAATTCAGTCATCAAACATCCGCGTCACCGCTGATAACGTTGAGAGATTACTCTTCGAAACTTCTCTCAAATAAGTAAGTAGCTGTTTTTCCATAAATATTTTATTAAAAATCATGGTTACTTACAATTTGATAATACTTTCGGAGTGCGTAAAGCTGGAACTTGAATATAGTCTCGATCATCCAGAATGAAGACTAGGAGATTCTGGGTGACGTAGTTGATTTTCATTTTCGTTTGCTTTGTTACTGTTGTAGTTCACATATCTGCTCTTTAATAGATGATATGAACATGATTTACGCATTGTCTCCGCCCAAGCAATCCAAGGTTGCAACATATTACCCTTTGCTCCAATGTGTGCCCCCCCCCCGCCCACACACACACACCGACAAAATCCTGGATTCGGGCCTGATGATCGTGCTAGTGGGAACCTGCCATAAAGATTGTTTATGCACCCGAATCTATTAGTGTATAACTTACGTGCCCAATTCGACTGAACGTTGCTGATTGAAAGACATTGGCATAAACTGTTGTTAACTAGCAAGCAGGATATTGGTGTAAACTGCGATATGTAAAGCCTAGCTCACAGCCAGAAGTACGGGTCCTTGGGTTCGGTAGCCCGCAGACCAGTCACAAGAAACCGGGTGAAAATTTTGTGTGTGCCGGACCTAATGTTTCCAAGCCATGTCTGCGATCTTCTACGCCATGTCTGCGAACACACGCAATCGACGAGCAAGTTTCACGCATGGGTTTCCTCAAATTTCCACACGCCATACAGTGTGCATAGAGGGAAATTTAGCTCGGACATCAATTGGATTTTCACTGTCATAGGTTCGTTGTTTTTCGTACCATCCGAACGACTAGACGTTGTTACTCGTCTGAAGCACATCGTTTGAATAATTAACTGAACACTTTTCCATCGAATTACCAATTCATTGTAAACTACGATATTTTGAAAGAAGAGGCGGATTTTTTAGGTTAATATACGGAACTGTGTATACTTTAATCAATATAACACTCGGCAAATCTCGACAGATTCCGGAACCTACATCAAGTCTCGGCTGTATGACGAATTCCGCCGTATTGAAACTACTTTAAAGGTCCCGGATGAAATATAGCTGCAACCATGGTGTCTTGGAACTACTTTAAAGGTCCCGGATGAAACATGGCTGCACCAAGGGTGTCTTGTTTGTTTGTAATGGCGTCAAGTTTTCCTGTTTAAGTAAACTGCTAACCGCATCGCAGATGTATGGGCGTAGGTACATATCACTTACTGTCAGCCGAGACTAGATGTAGGTTCCGGAATCTGTCGAGATTTGCCGAGTGATCAACAGAAGTCTTTGCAGCTTATCACGTGACTGTAATTAATTAGCGTGTTGTTGATCAAGTTTAGTAGTGGTTGATATTACAAGTAATGTGATATGACACTTAAGACAAATATTTATGGAAGTTTATTGCGCCATGTTATATATACACTCCAGTAATTGAGGCCACGATTTCGATCCCTGAATTGGCCGAAAAAGTTTATCCATGTTTTTCGGCATGGTTCTCCCTTGTCTGTGATGCAGGGCGAAGGCCCTGAGAAGGTCAGCTGTCCAGTCGTTCGGATGTGACGAAAAATCTAGGCCCCGTTTACACATTGGCGTGCACGTGAAAGCTCCCTTGACAGTTGGAATTCGATATAAGATTATTGGTCTTAGCGCTGCTGTCCACAAAATTTCCCTCAAAGCACACTATATTGCGTGTGTCTGTGTACATTAGCACAGTTCGGAGCAGAACAGCAGGACGTAAAACCCCATGTCATTCGTTTAAATATAATCTCGAGTTATTGAGGCCATGCTGCCGGCTAATCTCGAGTTAATTGCCTGCGTAATCATCATAGGCGGAAGCGGACGCTAGACGCCAAGGAAGTAAGTAAGAAAGTCATGTTATCTTAAAGGACAATATTGCGGTGTCGAGTGAGCGTTAAATCTCTCTCTCTCTCTCGATCTCGAAAACCGCCCAAAACACTGCAAGCTATAACATTTATGAGCCACCCATTGTCGTATATTTATCAAATATTGGCACTCGATTATATGGCAACGCGTATCATAATCAAATTAACATTTATAATTTTATTAACAGGCGGTGTATTATGGGAACCGCTGGATCTAATCGCTTGAATCGATACTCGAAAGTCAGTTTACTGCCCTGACCACACCCAATGATAACATCATTGTCAATAACATTAAAATCGCCATGAATCCCCGAGTACAATACAAACCTGTCCACTTTACCTGACCCGTGATTCGAACAAAACAAAACTGACATTAATTGTGTTTATATTGGAATATGAGAGAGAGGGGGCATGACTGGTCAGACGGGCAGCCTAAGTGACAAGATGTAGAGAGAGAGGGGGGATCTCTACGCGCAAGCAAATTATTGAAATAAAATTAAACCGTGTGTTAGTCCCGAAATGACTGTGTGTGTCGCGTAGACGTTAATCCCCCTCTCTCTCTCTCTCCTTCTCTCTCTCTTTTTAAAGCAACTGGTTTATTTGGGTCTATTATTAATTAACGGAACTATAATTATTAATTATAAATAGGTCAACTACGGGCGATAATCCAGATATTCTTATTTTATTTCCTGTCACGTCCGTTTGAACTACAGACACTTAAAGGGACTGAAACCAGTTTCAGATGAAATGAAATGGAGGTTAAAATCCGACTTTACTGCATCGACTAGGGAGAGAGAGAGAGAAATGGGGTTTAACGTCCACTCAACACAAACTAGGTCATTTCGGGACTAACATATGGTTTAATTTCATTTCAATAATTCGCTTGCGCGTAGGGGTCTTTAGCACTGGTTGGAAACCGGAGTGCCCGGAGGAAACCCTCGAGGTTGAGAAGGCGCCCCTATCTCCATGCCACATACACTCACACCAGGGCTCGAAACCACAGCCGCAAGCCAGAGGTGACCGGCCAGCTAGAGGTCGAAGCGCGGCACTCTAGACCACTAGGCCACCCCACCCCCACCCCCTTCCCCACCCCCCAACCGCGCATCGACTAGGCTAATGGAGACAGGCATATACAGTGTAATATGACAGACATTAGGCCACGCCCTATACTCGTATCGAATTTCAAATGTCAAGGGTCTACGTGCAAGCCAACTTGTACCCAGGACCTCGGTTTTTCATACCACCCCAACGATTGGATTCTGCCCCTGCCAACTCTCCGCCCTGCACAACTCTAATATGTAAGGTTGCTCATCCGCCATTGTTCAAAGGGCCAAGGACCTCGATTTTTCATACCCGATCTCCCATTACAACTGGTCAGATCGTCATGTAAAAAACAAAACGAAACGAAATATAGATCTATATTCAGATTGCTCCATCTATGATAGAAATCGTTCTACCCAACCAAACTTTGGGAAAATGTTATACGTTCAAGCCAATTGGGGATCTGTGGCCACGAATATTGTCGTTTACAATTCACCGCTTGTACGTGACAAGGAGGAGGGTCGCCCCTCCAATCGCGTGGGTTTTCTCCGGGTACTCCGGTTTCCCCCCACTGCTAAAGACCCCTACGTGCAAGCGAATTATTGAAATAGAATTAAACCATTAGTCCCGAAATGACCTGGTTTGTGTCATGTGGGCGTTACCCACCCACCCCCCTCTCTCTCTCCCCTCTTTCTCTCTCTCACTCCCTCTCTCTCTCTCGTTTTCAAGGGCTTCTGTAGTGCTAACAGATAATGAGATTGTATGCAAAAGTCTGACCAAACCATTTCTTCATCTCTCGATCTATTTCCTGTTGAAATCCTCCCCGCCCATCCTTGTATTAATACTCGTCTGGAATATAAATATAGTTTAGATATACCGATGGTAAATTCTACATCAAAAACACATTTATAGTTAAAACACAGGAGAAAGGGGGAAAGGTCAAAAATCCAGATAAACATGTGTTTGCCACCTGCACGTGACCTCAATATAAAATTATCAACTTTGGTAGCAGATTGGACAAAGGGACTCAGTTATAAACAGTGCAGTCGGGGGTCGCGGTGACTCAGAGAGTAAGGGGGAGAGAGAGAGAAATGGGGTTTAACGTCCACTCAACACAAACTAGGTCATTTCGGGACTAACATATGGTTTAATTTTATTTCAATAATTCGCTTGCGCGTAGGGGTCTTTAGCAGTGGGAGGAAACCGGAGTGCCCGGAGGAAACCCACGAGGTTGAGAAGGCGCCCCTATCTCCATGCCACATACGCTCACACCAGGGCTCGAAACCACAGCCGCAAGCCAGAGGTGACCGGCCAGCTAGAGGTCGAAGCGCGGCACTCTAGTCCACTAGGCCATCCCACCCCCCACCCCCAGAGAGTAAGGTGATCGTTCGCTAACCATGAGGTCGAGGGTTCGATCACGGTGTAGGTCGAGAAAGAATTTTCGGGTGCAGGACAAGGGATAACGTATATGTATAGTCGAAGAGAGAGAGAGAGAGAGAGAGAGACAGAGAGAGAGAGAGAGAGAGAGAGAGAGAGAGAGAGAGAGAGAGAGAAAATTTCGTAACTAACACATGGTTCAATTTTATTTCAATAATTTGCTAGCGCGTAGAAGTCTTAAGCAGTGGGAGGGAAAACCGGGGGACCTGGAGAAAACCCACGAGGTTGGACAGGCGGCCTAACTCAATTGTCACGTACGACCAGGGAATATCGAAACCACGCCAGTTGACTCACTGATATACCTCACTAACTCATCCACCTCCCACTTATAGTCCATACTCCGCGCAGTGTTGCGTTTGATTAGAGGTGCCATTGCTTCAGGAATATGCGTACAGACGGACAATTTGCCCTCATAAATAAATGATGTCCTACAACTTTCTTAATCATTTTAACCCACCGAAATTTATTGCCAAAGCAGTGGCTTTATATGTGTTTTTAGCTTTTGATACGAGAGAGAAATGAAGTTTTGTGGCAACTTCATCGAACTGAAACCCCTTAGATATGCATGTAGTTTATTGTTTATATGAATGTATTGTGTATGTACATGTATTATTAAATGTATAGGACTATGTATAAATGTATATGTGTGCATGATGTCCATAATGGACGTTTTGATGAAATAAACTTCTTATTTGAGCAAGTTTTGTGACGAAATGACCTAAAATAATAATATAAAAATATGTTTATTGGGGTTAACATAACGCCCATTATTACACCTTTAATATATTGCGCTTGGTTGGCCGACTGGTCTAACGCGTGAACTTTAGACCATGAGATCTGTCATTGAGTCAAAACGCCACCAGGAAGTTCCGAGTTTGTACCGTGGTTTATCAGATTCCGGAACCTACATCTAGTCTCGGCTGTATGACGCATCCCGCCATATTGGAAGTACTTTAAAGGTCCCGGATGAAACATGGTGTCTTGTTTGTTTGTAATAGCGTCAAGTTTTCCTCGCAAATGTACGGGAGTAGGTACATACCACTTACTGTCATACAGCCGAGACTAGATGTAGGTTCCGGAATCTGTCGAGATTTGCCGAGTGCGTGGTTTATTACGGCTATCAGGAGATCCTGGGTTCGTACCGATGCTATATCATGGCTATCGGGAGATCCTTGGTTTGTACCGATGCTATGTCACGATTATGGATTTGGCATGTATATAAATGTCTAAGTAACGATTTATACCATAAATAACATTTCGAGCCAGAAAAGACCTGCAATAGAATGATATTCTCACGACAACGTGATGCATTTTTACATGAAATATTTCCGGTATGTGAATTAAATGAAAACCACGTGGTTGATAAATAAACACATAATTTAATTCTTATCTTTCATTTTCACATGCATCTTCTTTAATTAAGGCATGGTTTGTCTGGAAATAGTTCACGAACCCTGGGTTGGGTCTCGTTCATATTATAGCCAGGAAACCATACAGGGGCGGATCCAGGAAGTGTCGCAGGAGGGGGTTTGTCAGAATCCTTTTAAGAAAATCTGACAGTTGACAATGCATGGTGTCATCAGCGTCTTTGAATTACACAGACATATATACAAATTGAACTTTTTAAAGTCAGAAATTATACTGGTGTAGGATCACATTGTGATTACATTCCATTAATGCAAGGCATTTAAATATTTTATGTAGCTCCCCCCCCCCCCATGAATCCGCCCTGTTCTATACCATTGCTATTTACACATTTGCTATTATTTTATTGCATGTGTGGAGATGCATATATATATTTTATACAAATATTTATCTTGTGCGCTATGCCTCGGTTCTATAACTAAGTCGGCAAGACGGTGGCTCACTCTCCTGGAGGTCGGGTGTTCGATCCCTGCATTGGCCAAGAAGGTTCATCTCGATTTTTCCGACGTGGTTTCCCCTTGTCAGTGATGCAGAACGGAGGGACTGACAAGGGCAGCTATCTAGTCGTTCGGATGGGACAGAAAACCGAGGTCCCGTATACACATTGGCGTGCACGTAAAAAATCCCCTGGCAGTTGGAATATAAGAGTAGGCCGTAGCGCCACTGCTCGGGCAAAATGTCCCTCAAAGTACACTGTATGGCGTATGCCCGTCTACCATTAGCCGAGGTTAGGTGCAAAAGAGTAGGACGTTAAACCCATTTCATTTTTTATAACGTTCTACTCTTCTGCTTCGTACTGGGGTAATGATGTCGGGCATAAAGCATACCATACATGTGCTATGGGGGGAATATTGCCCTGATAGCGGAACTACGAACCAGTGTCGGATTAAGGCTCTGTTGGCCCTACGGCATATTTTGATAGGTGGCCTGAAAATACAGATATGTGAGTGGAATGCAACCTAATATGGCACTACAGGCCATTTATTTTTATACGCCCACATTGAAATGTGGTCGTATATTGTCGTCGCCCCCGTCCGTCCGTCGGTCCGTCGGTCCGTCCGTCCGTCGGTCTGGCGTCCACAATTGCTTGTGGACGCTCTACAGGCTAAAGTTAATATCCGATTGACTTTAAATTTATACACAGTGTTCAAGGTCATGAGACGAAGAAGCCTATTGTTTTTCAGCGATTTCCGATAATAACTACCAGAGTTACGGCCCTTGATCACTTCAAAAAATCTTGTGGACGCTCTAGAGGCCAAAGTTAATATCCGATTGACTTCAAATTTATACACAGTGTTTAAGGTCATAAGACAAAGACGCCTATTGATTTTCAGCGATTTCCGATAATTAGTGCCAGAGTTATGGCCCTTGATCACTTCAAAAAATCTTGTGGAGGCTCTAGAGGCCAAAGTTAATATCCGATTGACTTTAAATTTATACACAGTGTTTAAGGTCATAAGACGAAGATGCTTATTGATTTTCAGCGATTTCCGATAATTAGTGCCAGAGTTATGGCCCTTGATCACCTCAAAAAATCTTGTGGACGCTCTAGAGGCCAAAGTTAATATCCGATTGACTTTAGATTTATACACAGTGTTTAAGGTCATGAGACGAAGAAGCCTATTGATTTTCAGCAATTTCCGATAATTAGTGCCAGAGTTATGGCCCTTGATCTCTTTAAAAATCATGTGGACGGTCTAAAGGTCAAAGTTAATATCCGATTGACTTTAAATTTATACACAGTGTTTAAGGTCATAAGACGAAGAATCCTATTGATTTTCAGTGATTTCCGATAATTAGTGCCAGAGTTATGGCCCTTGATCACTTCAAAAAATCTTGTGGAGGCTCTAGAGGCCAAAGTTAATATCCGATTGACTTTAAATTTATACACAGTGTTTAAGGTCATAAGACGAAGATGCCTATTGATTTTCAGCGATTTCCGATAATTAGTGCCAGAGTTATGGCCCTTGATCACCTCAAAAAATCTTGTGGACGCTCTAGAGACCAAAGTTAATATCCGATTGACTTTAGATTTATACATAGAGTTTAAGGTGTTGAAACGAACAAGTATTTTGATTTTCAATGAATTTAGATAACTGAACAGCTAAATCCATGATATTAAATGTTTCATGTATATACTAATTGTTAGCGTGGGGTAAAACTTTATAAAAAGCAATCAAATTCTAATGATTTTCTGATAATTACATAATGAGTTGTTACTCTTAATCAGTTCTTAGTGTATTACAAATGTTTCATTACCGAAAAAAGTAAAAATATGCGACAACCCTTGTTGACTGCCCGGACGACTTACCTGCTGTGGGCGTATGTTTCGTTGCCTGGCAACCTATCTTTTACTTTTATATGGAATTCCAACTGCCAAAGGACCTTTTTAGTCACGCCAATTTGTACACGGGATCTCGGTTATTCGTCTCATCACTGACAAGGGGAAATCACGCCGGAAGCTCTGAATGAACTGTCTCGACCAATGCAGACTAGCGAGCAACTGTCTTACCAACCTAGCGACCGTGACCCCCCCCCCCCCCTATATAAAAACACACAAAAGGGAAAGAATACATGATACTAAACATACTAAAAGTAGTAACATTATAATTCTTCAGAATAGAAGTTAACCAAAGCCAAAACTTGCATACAATTGATAGACATGACTTAGACCTTGTGTGGAACAAGATAACATTAAAATCCTTCCAAATCTCTCGTTTTCCTCGTCCGTTGTTACAAATGGCGCCGAAACGCATTATGGTACACGATTCGTGTACCAATGGTAAAATGTTTATATTATCTTAAATATTGGATATCAGAAGCCCATCTTTTCCCAGAAAAATTGTTGATTTAAATTGACAAATAACGCGTGTTTTCAATGTTGAAGACTTTGGATGATATTGAGTTAGAGACGTGCAGGTTTAACGCGCGTGCGCTAGATAATAAAGTCTGTCATTGAGTCGGGTGGTGAGGTTTTGATTCCACGCTTTTACATGACCAGGAGTAGGGTCCCCTGTCCAACTTTGTTGGGTTTCTTCTGGTCATCCAGTTTCCCCTCAAAACTAAAGCGAACTATTGAAATTAAATTAAACCATATGTTAGTCCCGAACTGACCTTGCTTGCGTCGAAAGTGCGCTAAGCCTCATTTAATTTCAGGTTTAGCTATCTAATTAATCGAACTTATAATTGATAGGGGAGATAATCACATCAATGGTGTGACGCAAAGTTCAATCTCGTTCTGTCTGTCAACGTCCATTAATCCGTTCATCAATTCATATTGTATTCCATTCTGTACCCTTCCGGATTAGAGGCTTAGTCTGTTATTACAGGAACAGTGTGGTAAGATGATATCAATCGGATTTGATGTATCGGGACGGAGAGAGAGAGAAAGAGAGAGAGAGAGAGAGAGAGAGGGAGAGAGAGAGAGAGATTAAAATCCCACTCAAAACGAACTATGCCAGCGTCTAGTAAATCGGATGGGACGACAAACCAAGGCCTCGTGTACCGAACTGAAGGTAAATAAAGTAATTTACATTTGTCGTTACATAAACGTTACGTGACGTTACGCGAGCTTGCCATGAGAGAAACATGGCGAGTTTTTTGTCACCAAACAAGTTTTTTTGCGTGGGGATCAACTTTAAACGTGTTATTTTAAATTGATCGTGGTTAAGACGAACTACACGACATGATGAGACGGCAGTTTATCTAATATCTCCTGCCTTCATCTCAACCGACTAAACCAACCTACGGACCCCCACCCCTTCACTTTTATTTACACGTAAAACATGTGCAGCTTGGCTGTAAATATAACAGGGGTGTGTGGTACGGAAATATGTCTGCCTTAACGATCAATTATAGTTTGGGACGAAAATCGCGTTTTGTGAGTTAATTCTTGAAAATTGTGACATTTAACAATTAAATAACTATTGATATTTGGTAATTTTGCTATAACAACGCGTTGGCTGGTTACTAGTTGAGAGAGTATTTAATTTCGAAATATAATGGGGTTTAACGTCCTACTTTTATGCTCCAGTCGGAATAATAAAAACGGACATGCGCATGCAGTGTTCTATGCGACCAAACAGCAACGTGTGTGCATTCTTTCTGCAGCTATGCCCAACAAATTTGGAGAGAAATGCTTGAAATTGCCCTTAAAAGTAATATTAATATAACATTAACAAATAAAAATATATTCATTTTGGGTTCAATAATTTATATGAATGGGACTTTACAAACCACTTGATACTCTTAACCAAATATTATATATTTAGATCTAAATTAGAAAACGTTAAGCCATCACTATCGCTATATAATGTTTTTTAATGAGTAAAATTTCATTAGATTTGGAAGTATTTAAATTAAGTGTCTATACCCGAAATAAATGGAAATATGTAGAATGCAACGCATTATTGTAGAATTAGACTGGTCGCATACCCTTATCATTCAATTAATATTATAATATACCTATGATATGAACATAAACCTTATAATACATTACATGAACCAGGCATTTTATTATCTAAGGGGAGGCTAAATCTCCATCCTTTTCGCAGAAAGGAGTATAGCAACCTGTATTTTTTTTTTTTCTTCTTCTTCTTCTCTCTCTGTAACCCTCGAAATATGTATACTCCCCAACTCAAGCAAGGGAGACAACATAACTAAACGGGGGGAAATTGAAGACCAAACTTATGAAAAGATCATATTGCAGTAACTTAACTTAAAAAGGTTGTTTTTTTAAAAAGATATATCTTACTTTTTACTTCTAAAGAGAAGGATACAAGTATACTTTAAAAAGAATATTCTTATATGGTAAAACGCTTTATTTTATTGCTGTAAATTGCTGTAAATGTTTTGTATAGCATGTTTTGTATAGTATAAGAAATCACTTTGACGCCACACATATAAATATAATCACCTTATTTTATGATAATTGTATACAACATGTCTCATTTAAAAATAAAACTGTTTTTGATTTTCCCCCCCCCCCCCAAAAAAAAAAAACCCATTAGTCTAATAAAGCAATCTTGACTGCTGATAACGTCATAAATTGTCTAAAAAAAAAAAACCCTTGGGGGTGGTAACGTCACAAACTGCAAGTCAACGTCCTTTCCTAGTTGATACGATTCTGTATGTGGTATCTGAACATTTAACCTCACGATGAAACATGGTCAAATAATGTCGCCATCCCTGACTGTTCGTCCATCCATCTGTTGTCCACACTTTTTGGCTGTTGACAATGAACAGATCGTGATTCTTGCCACACACTTGGCAAATAAATTACAATAAGTGTCGATGGGACGTTAAGCATAGCCCTCTCTCTCTCTCTCTCTCTCGCTCTCTCTCTCTCTCTCTCTCTCTCTCTCAAATACGATAACTCGGTTAAGACATAGGCCTACCTTACAATAAGGGTCACACTTACATCGTGGGGATGTATCTTTAAAATAATATTGCGAAAGTGACATGGAAAACCAAACATGCAAATTGACAGATACGAGCAGAGTGACACAAGATGGTGGACCACTGGACATAAAAATGGCGGAGACGAGAGAGATTTTTCATGAAAGAAACAGCGTTGAGACAAGATTTGGATTCTAGTGATACAGTGCATTGATTACCTCTAGTTGTGTTGTTCCTGAGACATGCTTCGTTAGCCCATTGTTTGTTCATCACATGACAGCAATGTTAGCACCCACTGCGCACTCATACCATATTTGTAGTTCGTCTGCTTTTAGGTTTAAATACGTTGGATTTTGTCAATCAGGTTGCATAATGGATTCGATTGAGCGAGGAGAATTCGTCGTCTGGTAAACAGGGTCGCATGTAGGATTTTAAAAGTGGAGGTGCAGCAGAGTGATGGGGCAGCCATAGCCTCCAAGTAAGTTATATAAGAAAGTTTCGATCAGGGTAAACGAATCGCCCTTAAAACCGACCGACTGATCAGTGCCTGAAGAGCATCACTGCTATAAAACACCAGAGGTTATCATATAAGTATAGCATTTTGGTATCATGTTGTAGATTAACGAGCCAAGATGGCGTGTTACTGAGGTTTTCGTCATTATTTCGGATTATATAAATACCACAAACAGATGAGACGATAATTGTGTGTATTTGGATATCAATGTGGATCTGTAATAGTCTGCTATTTGATTCCGTGAACATCGAGTTGTAGTTTAGTGTTCATATTGGAGCCGATAATTGTTATTATAGTCAGAAGTCGGGTTCCTTATCGCGTTTCACATGGCAGTTACGTCATGGTTATGAAATATAAGGAACTACGGTGGCTAATAAGTGAATAAGACGCTAGCTCGCTAGCTTGGAGGTCGCGGGTTCGATCCCGGTGTTGGCCGAGAAAGTTCATTGGACCGTAAACTGTCTAGTCACGTGGATGGCACACAAAAACCGAGGTCCCGTATGTGCATTGGGGTGCACGTAAAAGATCCCTTGGCAGTTTAAATTCGATAAAATTCCTAAGTCTGTTTACATGTAAAATGTTTGTCTAAAAGGAAGTGACGTCAAATTTAAAATGTCCAAGGCACGGTTTAGGCCTAATCAATTAAACCAAGTAGAACTATTCTATGAAGTCTGGGTGAAACATTACCGACAACTTCTTTTTACAATTGTTTTGTCCCAGGCAACATAAAGAATCGGGGCTTAATTTATATTCACATAGGAAGAAAAACATATATCCCGTGTAAACATTCGGGTGCACGTAAAAGATCCATTGGCAGTTGAAATTCGATAAAAGAGTAGACCGTAGCGCCGCTGTCCGGGCAAAGGTTCCCTCACATGTAGGCCATGCCCGTTTTCATTAGTCGAATGTTCACCTAATTTTCATTTAATCTATGTAAAACTCCTTAAACGACCTTGTCACAATATATTTAGATATTTGTCTTTCACACGTTTCTGATGTGTACTGACGTCATTGATTAGGTAACAACCTGACGTCGATGTAAATGTTTATTAATTATATGAAATGACTGGGTGTATTAGATATTCCGAAATTTAAATTAGATAAACCATTGACGTTGATATAAACGGGAAAGTTTAAGAGAACGCTAGATAGGAGACGACCTGCACACATTGTGTATTGTAGCTTTACGTAAGGCTTAGGTTTGATTTAGGGTTAGCACAAACCAATTGTACATCTGCAGGTCCAAACCCTAAACGTAACCCACAATCCACATATTAGGTCATATGTGCTAAAAAGTGCAGGACCGTCAATCCCCAATGGTTTAGTTCAAAATAGGATCAAAGCTTTGTATGGTTTTTGTATATTTTTTAAACCAACTGTTTGATATCGGATAAAGTACAGGAACTTATATAGTCTTAAATTTAGATTCAACCTTTAACCAGGAAATACACTTATTTTACATTTTAGCCAAATATATATAAAAAAAAGATCACTGAATGTTTTAAGATGTTGGATTATGTGTGAGTGGTAAAATTTTAGAAAATTATAATCGGCGAGGACAGACATTAACTATTGGCTGTTTTAGTTTCACCACACGATAAAAGAAAAATATAAAAAATAAATCCCCAGGACGTGAACACGATCTGATATTTTATCAGAGACTTGAAGTAAATATGAGAGGTCGAATGTTTTATTTAATTAAAGTTTGTTTTTAAGATGATGATTTACTAGAGAGGGTTTTAATTTGATACATGTTATAGTTGGAACGGACAGACTGGGATATGTTTTAATGGACTGACCGGTATAGTGTTTGTTTAGTGGGAAATTTAAGCGAAACGAAAGGTTAATGTGCTTTGATATGTTTTTCTTTTAACAGGTTTCTGAAGGATATGTCACATGTTTTTGAGGAAATGTTTTGCGTAGCCTGAGTCCTGATCTAAAAATACGAGCCGTCGGGATAATAAAAAGTGTTGTATTTTAACCATGCATGTAGATAATGCAAGAAAACTGTTCAATAATATATAGAAAGAACAAACGGCATATAACTACAAGATAGACAATACACACAGACTAACACAACCATTTAACGCTCTTCCGT
Organism: Patella depressa; assembly: GCA_948474765.1. Taxonomy (NCBI): domain Eukaryota; kingdom Metazoa; phylum Mollusca; class Gastropoda; family Patellidae; genus Patella; species Patella depressa. The sequence continues at coordinate 75,041,506 of OX419719.1, forward strand.
AATATTGCAGACGGAACTAAGTGATATCGCAAACGGAACTAAGTGATATCGTAGACGGAACAAAGTGTTATCGCAAACGGAACTAAGTGAAATTGTAGACGGAACAAAGTGAAATCGTAGACGGAACAAAGTGAAATCAACGACGGAACAGAGTGAAATCGACGACGGAACTTAATGATATCGCAGAACTTAGTGATATCGCAGACGAAACTAAGTGGTATCACATACGGAACTAAGTGATATCGCAGACGAAACTAAGTGGTATCGCAAACGGAACTATGTTATATCGCAAAGGGAACAAAGTATTATACGATACGGTAGAATCTGTATTCAGCAACCACTAAAGGGAGTTGTCACGAATGCCCTCTTAATTGGAATGTTTAATGGTCTCTTAACCTTTTCCATTTGAACCACTTCGTAGTGCTTCTTTAATGATTCTGTGATTCACTAGTCCACAGGCTGCGACCTTGAAGTTGTACTCGGAGGAACAAAAAACTGAAGCTAAACGTCTGACTAACATTATCGGTAATAGTTGCATAAATCGTGGACACAAAACAAACAGTATGGTTATCGAGATAAATTGGTAACCATAAGGAAACAGTTTATTAGCTTGTCTTTCATTAGGCTGGTTAAGGAAATCTATGATATATGGTAGAAAATAAAACAAAACAACTATTATCTGTGAAGTTGTGGAATATATTTGTACACCGTTTAGAAAATGAATATATATTAACTTTGTGGTTTTAAAAAAAATATAGACTGACAAATCGTGGATATATTGGAAACAACACTTGGTATTTTAGAAAAAAATAACCCATTACACAATCTTGATTCTAAAAGTGAAAAAACCCCAGGGAATGTGTTGTTAGGATTATAGAGAAGAGTCGACAAGATTTGGATGAGTCAATCCGTTGTTAGAGTAAGTACAGATATGTTTGAAATATATATCACAGTGTCTAATGCTAATATCTCACTGGGCCGTGACTAATTTTTAATGCTATTATGTCACTGGGTTCCTACTGCTGTCTAATGCTAATATGTCACTGGGCTGCTACTAACGTTTAGTAGTAATATCTCACTGGGCTGTGTCTAATGTATTACGCTAATATCTCACTGTGCTGCGTCTAATGTCCAATGCTAATATCTCACTGGGCTGCGACTAATGTCTAATGCAAACACCACTGGGATGCTACTGTTATCTAATGTTAATATATCACTGGACTGTGACTACTGTATAATGCTAATATCTCAATATACTGCGACTAATGTCTAATGCTAACACCACTGGGCTGCTACTGTTATTTAATGCTAATATCTCACTGTGACGACTGTATAATGCTAATATCTCTGCTTCAAAAGTCCCTGTAAGTCATTTGCATTTTCTGCAAATTATTTAATTTTTGGCTCCTTAATCTACGCTAATTGAAAATATATTTCAGTTAAATATTTAATACATAATTAAACATGCATTATGCAAGAGCTAAATCTGCCTATTGCAGGTCTTTCGTTAGGCCTGAAATGTTGTAAAAACTATTAATTAGACATTAATTAACTTAAACCATAATCAACTCTCGATGGCATCAGATTTCTCCGATATTAAATAGATTGGAACGGTTCAGCGATACTTTGATTTAATCAAGTATGGAGGACCGAGACTTAGCTTCGATCAACCAGTACGGTGGTTGAAATTATCGCACACGTCTGACAAACCTTCAAAGGCTAAAATCTTCGCTTGCAATAGAGTAATTTGAATGAAATGTTCAAATTATTTATTTTACATTATCTACTTTCGAACTATTATAAGACGAATGGCCAGTTCTTTATCGAAATCTTATATAATGGATCTTTAAGGAAACGAAATAAAACGGACAGCAGTGGATAAACCCCACATTGGATTCAATCGGATTAAGAAGAAACCGTTGAAAATTTCTAAATTCAGAATTAGTTTTTTTTAATATTATATTATATTCTATTGACGCTTTTCTTTTAAATGTATTTACTAAAGATATTGTAGTCTCGTTTCAAATTCACCGACACAACAAACACATACATTAAGCATTTGAGGGCAAACTTTGCCACGTTTAGTTAAAATTAAAATCGTGTATCTTAAGTCAACTTAGCCACAGTTTGGTTTTAAATCTTCATATTGCTCATCGTGACGTCAACAAATATTTATGGATAACGTCTGTATTGATTTAAAGTGGGTGTCATACGAACCTGTTTGAGTTTGATGAAACGAATCGATGAGACACTGTGTGCTGATAAACAGATGACAATTCTATGGAATACAATTACTGCTTTTTACCGGGTAACGTCACAAACTGCAAGTCAACGTCCTTTCCTAGTTGATACGATTCTGTATGTGGTATCTGAACATTTAACCTCACGATGAAACATGGTCAAATAATGTCGCCATCCCTGACTGTTCGTCCATCCATCTGTTGTCCACACTTTTTGGCTGTTGACAATGAACAGATCGTGATTCTTGCCACACACTTGGCAAATAAATTACAATAAGTGTCGATGGGACGTTAAGCATAGCCCTCTCTCTCTCTCTCTCTCTCGCTCTCTCTCTCTCTCTCTCTCTCTCTCTCAAATACGATAACTCGGTTAAGACATAGGCCTACCTTACAATAAGGGTCACACTTACATCGTGGGGATGTATCTTTAAAATAATATTGCGAAAGTGACATGGAAAACCAAACATGCAAATTGACAGATACGAGCAGAGTGACACAAGATGGTGGACCACTGGACATAAAAATGGCGGAGACGAGAGAGATTTTTCATGAAAGAAACAGCGTTGAGACAAGATTTGGATTCTAGTGATACAGTGCATTGATTACCTCTAGTTGTGTTGTTCCTGAGACATGCTTCGTTAGCCCATTGTTTGTTCATCACATGACAGCAATGTTAGCACCCACTGCGCACTCATACCATATTTGTAGTTCGTCTGCTTTTAGGTTTAAATACGTTGGATTTTGTCAATCAGGTTGCATAATGGATTCGATTGAGCGAGGAGAATTCGTCGTCTGGTAAACAGGGTCGCATGTAGGATTTTAAAAGTGGAGGTGCAGCAGAGTGATGGGGCAGCCATAGCCTCCAAGTAAGTTATATAAGAAAGTTTCGATCAGGGTAAACGAATCGCCCTTAAAACCGACCGACTGATCAGTGCCTGAAGAGCATCACTGCTATAAAACACCAGAGGTTATCATATAAGTATAGCATTTTGGTATCATGTTGTAGATTAACGAGCCAAGATGGCGTGTTACTGAGGTTTTCGTCATTATTTCGGATTATATAAATACCACAAACAGATGAGACGATAATTGTGTGTATTTGGATATCAATGTGGATCTGTAATAGTCTGCTATTTGATTCCGTGAACATCGAGTTGTAGTTTAGTGTTCATATTGGAGCCGATAATTGTTATTATAGTCAGAAGTCGGGTTCCTTATCGCGTTTCACATGGCAGTTACGTCATGGTTATGAAATATAAGGAACTACGGTGGCTAATAAGTGAATAAGACGCTAGCTCGCTAGCTTGGAGGTCGCGGGTTCGATCCCGGTGTTGGCCGAGAAAGTTCATTGGACCGTAAACTGTCTAGTCACGTGGATGGCACACAAAAACCGAGGTCCCGTATGTGCATTGGGGTGCACGTAAAAGATCCCTTGGCAGTTTAAATTCGATAAAATTCCTAAGTCTGTTTACATGTAAAATGTTTGTCTAAAAGGAAGTGACGTCAAATTTAAAATGTCCAAGGCACGGTTTAGGCCTAATCAATTAAACCAAGTAGAACTATTCTATGAAGTCTGGGTGAAACATTACCGACAACTTCTTTTTACAATTGTTTTGTCCCAGGCAACATAAAGAATCGGGGCTTAATTTATATTCACATAGGAAGAAAAACATATATCCCGTGTAAACATTCGGGTGCACGTAAAAGATCCATTGGCAGTTGAAATTCGATAAAAGAGTAGACCGTAGCGCCGCTGTCCGGGCAAAGGTTCCCTCACATGTAGGCCATGCCCGTTTTCATTAGTCGAATGTTCACCTAATTTTCATTTAATCTATGTAAAACTCCTTAAACGACCTTGTCACAATATATTTAGATATTTGTCTTTCACACGTTTCTGATGTGTACTGACGTCATTGATTAGGTAACAACCTGACGTCGATGTAAATGTTTATTAATTATATGAAATGACTGGGTGTATTAGATATTCCGAAATTTAAATTAGATAAACCATTGACGTTGATATAAACGGGAAAGTTTAAGAGAACGCTAGATAGGAGACGACCTGCACACATTGTGTATTGTAGCTTTACGTAAGGCTTAGGTTTGATTTAGGGTTAGCACAAACCAATTGTACATCTGCAGGTCCAAACCCTAAACGTAACCCACAATCCACATATTAGGTCATATGTGCTAAAAAGTGCAGGACCGTCAATCCCCAATGGTTTAGTTCAAAATAGGATCAAAGCTTTGTATGGTTTTTGTATATTTTTTAAACCAACTGTTTGATATCGGATAAAGTACAGGAACTTATATAGTCTTAAATTTAGATTCAACCTTTAACCAGGAAATACACTTATTTTACATTTTAGCCAAATATATATAAAAAAAAGATCACTGAATGTTTTAAGATGTTGGATTATGTGTGAGTGGTAAAATTTTAGAAAATTATAATCGGCGAGGACAGACATTAACTATTGGCTGTTTTAGTTTCACCACACGATAAAAGAAAAATATAAAAAATAAATCCCCAGGACGTGAACACGATCTGATATTTTATCAGAGACTTGAAGTAAATATGAGAGGTCGAATGTTTTATTTAATTAAAGTTTGTTTTTAAGATGATGATTTACTAGAGAGGGTTTTAATTTGATACATGTTATAGTTGGAACGGACAGACTGGGATATGTTTTAATGGACTGACCGGTATAGTGTTTGTTTAGTGGGAAATTTAAGCGAAACGAAAGGTTAATGTGCTTTGATATGTTTTTCTTTTAACAGGTTTCTGAAGGATATGTCACATGTTTTTGAGGAAATGTTTTGCGTAGCCTGAGTCCTGATCTAAAAATACGAGCCGTCGGGATAATAAAAAGTGTTGTATTTTAACCATGCATGTAGATAATGCAAGAAAACTGTTCAATAATATATAGAAAGAACAAACGGCATATAACTACAAGATAGACAATACACACAGACTAACACAACCATTTAACGCTCTTCCGTAATATTGCAGACGGAACTAAGTGATATCGCAAACGGAACTAAGTGATATCGTAGACGGAACAAAGTGTTATCGCAAACGGAACTAAGTGAAATTGTAGACGGAACAAAGTGAAATCGTAGACGGAACAAAGTGAAATCAACGACGGAACAGAGTGAAATCGACGACGGAACTTAATGATATCGCAGAACTTAGTGATATCGCAGACGAAACTAAGTGGTATCACATACGGAACTAAGTGATATCGCAGACGAAACTAAGTGGTATCGCAAACGGAACTATGTTATATCGCAAAGGGAACAAAGTATTATACGATACGGTAGAATCTGTATTCAGCAACCACTAAAGGGAGTTGTCACGAATGCCCTCTTAATTGGAATGTTTAATGGTCTCTTAACCTTTTCCATTTGAACCACTTCGTAGTGCTTCTTTAATGATTCTGTGATTCACTAGTCCACAGGCTGCGACCTTGAAGTTGTACTCGGAGGAACAAAAAACTGAAGCTAAACGTCTGACTAACATTATCGGTAATAGTTGCATAAATCGTGGACACAAAACAAACAGTATGGTTATCGAGATAAATTGGTAACCATAAGGAAACAGTTTATTAGCTTGTCTTTCATTAGGCTGGTTAAGGAAATCTATGATATATGGTAGAAAATAAAACAAAACAACTATTATCTGTGAAGTTGTGGAATATATTTGTACACCGTTTAGAAAATGAATATATATTAACTTTGTGGTTTTAAAAAAAATATAGACTGACAAATCGTGGATATATTGGAAACAACACTTGGTATTTTAGAAAAAAATAACCCATTACACAATCTTGATTCTAAAAGTGAAAAAACCCCAGGGAATGTGTTGTTAGGATTATAGAGAAGAGTCGACAAGATTTGGATGAGTCAATCCGTTGTTAGAGTAAGTACAGATATGTTTGAAATATATATCACAGTGTCTAATGCTAATATCTCACTGGGCCGTGACTAATTTTTAATGCTATTATGTCACTGGGTTCCTACTGCTGTCTAATGCTAATATGTCACTGGGCTGCTACTAACGTTTAGTAGTAATATCTCACTGGGCTGTGTCTAATGTATTACGCTAATATCTCACTGTGCTGCGTCTAATGTCCAATGCTAATATCTCACTGGGCTGCGACTAATGTCTAATGCAAACACCACTGGGATGCTACTGTTATCTAATGTTAATATATCACTGGACTGTGACTACTGTATAATGCTAATATCTCAATATACTGCGACTAATGTCTAATGCTAACACCACTGGGCTGCTACTGTTATTTAATGCTAATATCTCACTGTGACGACTGTATAATGCTAATATCTCTGCTTCAAAAGTCCCTGTAAGTCATTTGCATTTTCTGCAAATTATTTAATTTTTGGCTCCTTAATCTACGCTAATTGAAAATATATTTCAGTTAAATATTTAATACATAATTAAACATGCATTATGCAAGAGCTAAATCTGCCTATTGCAGGTCTTTCGTTAGGCCTGAAATGTTGTAAAAACTATTAATTAGACATTAATTAACTTAAACCATAATCAACTCTCGATGGCATCAGATTTCTCCGATATTAAATAGATTGGAACGGTTCAGCGATACTTTGATTTAATCAAGTATGGAGGACCGAGACTTAGCTTCGATCAACCAGTACGGTGGTTGAAATTATCGCACACGTCTGACAAACCTTCAAAGGCTAAAATCTTCGCTTGCAATAGAGTAATTTGAATGAAATGTTCAAATTATTTATTTTACATTATCTACTTTCGAACTATTATAAGACGAATGGCCAGTTCTTTATCGAAATCTTATATAATGGATCTTTAAGGAAACGAAATAAAACGGACAGCAGTGGATAAACCCCACATTGGATTCAATCGGATTAAGAAGAAACCGTTGAAAATTTCTAAATTCAGAATTAGTTTTTTTTAATATTATATTATATTCTATTGACGCTTTTCTTTTAAATGTATTTACTAAAGATATTATAGTCTCGTTTCAAATTCACCGACACAACAAACACATACATTAAGCATTTGAGGGCAAACTTTGCCACGTTTAGTTAAAATTAAAATCGTGTATCTTAAGTCAACTTAGCCACAGTTTGGTTTTAAATCTTCATATTGCTCATCGTGACGTCAACAAATATTTATGGATAACGTCTGTATTGATTTAAAGTGGGTGTCATACGAACCTGTTTGAGTTTGATGAAACGAATCGATGAGACACTGTGTGCTGATAAACAGATGACAATTCTATGGAATACAATTACTGCTTTTTACCGGGTGACGTTTCGACTAGAGTTCCCTAGTCATTATCGTTGCTTGAAAATTTTCTACAAGTGGCACAAGTCGGCGTTTTTGTCACAGCACACAGTGAAATGAATGGCATTTAGTAATTGAACTAGAATAAACAGGTCACATTTCTATGGAATACAATTACTGGTTTTTCCACGTGATAATGACAAGAGAAGCCCAGTCGAAACGTCGCTCTGTTTATTCCAGTTCAATCACTAAATGCCATTCATTTCACTGTGTGCTGTGACAAAAACGCCGACTTGTGCCACTTGTAGAAAATTTTCAAGCAACGATAATGACTAGGGAACTCTAGTCGAAACGACAACCAAATTTAGAATTATGATATTTCTACCTGGCAGCCATCATTATGATGTCGTTTGGTGTCGCCACCAGGTGCTCAGTTTGGCGATTGAGCACCTGATCGGGACCATTCTATTGATACAAACGACTCTCTCTTCGTCAGATTGAGTGGCTTGCCTGAGTGTTAAAATTGAAAACAACATCGGGAGAGAGAGATGGGGACATGGGGTTTAACATCCACTCGACACCAACCAGGTCATTTCGGTATTAACACCGTTCAATTGTATTTCAATAATTCGCTTGCGCGTAGGAGTGTTTAGCAGTGGGAGGAAACCGGGGGACCCGGAGAAAACCCACGAGGTTGGACAGGCGGCCCTGCTCCATGTCACGTAAAAACGGGAAATCGAAACCACGCCAGTTTATTCAATGACAGACCTTATGTTACCAGGGGCGGATCCAGGAATTTTTGCAGGAGGGGGTTTGCCAGGTTTCTGTTACGGAAATCTGCCATCGTCGTCTCTAAATTACATTATACATACAAATTGAGCTTTTTAAACAGAGAAATCATTTTTATACTGATGTAGGATCACTTTGTGATGTAATTTCATTGACGCAAGGCATTATTTTGTTTTATGTAGCTGAGCAGGGGGGGGGGGATTGGACGTCCACTCGACACAAACTAGGTCATTTCGGGACTAACATTTGGTTCAGTTTTATGTCAATAATTCGCTTGCGCCTATGGGTCCTTAGCAGTGGGAGGAAACCGGGGGACCCAAAGAAAACCCACAATTTTAGACAAGCGACCCTACTCTTTGTCACGTACAACCGGGGAATCGAATGACAGACCTTATGATACAACGCACATGCGCTAACCATCCCTCACCAATAATCTAGAAGCTTTATTTAACTTTAGATTGTTTTTGAGTCAAGTGTCATGTTTCTATTGCCCAGCTTGTACGTGACACATATTACGGCGCCTGTTCAGCCACGTGGGTTTTTCGCCAGATCATCCGGTTCCTCGCCTGTGAAACCTCGTGGGTTCTCTTCGTTTCCTCCCACTGCTAAAGACCCCCTATACGCAAGCGAAACATTGAAATACATATCTCTCGAATGGACCTTTCCCGTGTTTTTTATTCTAATATAACCTGTCATATATATAGGTATATTAATTTCAGTTGTCAGTAGGCGTGTGTAAAATGGCTGTAAATCTGTTCAGATCCGTGTCATCTATAGCCTCGGGTAATCGCCAAAACAATAACAGAGCTTATAAATATTCCCAAAACCTATGTCACAATGCTCCCAACTAAACACAGACAGAGTACAGGGAAGTGAAATAAAAAAAGTCCTCGTTACAGGGTCACAAAATGAAATGAAATGGGGTTTAACGTCCTACTCTTTTGCACCTAACCTGGGCTACTGGAAGACGGATATACGCCATACAGTGTGCTATGAGGGAAATTTTTCCCGGCAGCGCCGCCACGGCCTACTCTTATATCGAATTCCAACTGCCAAGAGATTTTTTACGTGCACTCCAATGTCCCACAGAAAGACTTGTAATTGGCAGATTTAGCTCTTGCATAATGTATGTTTAATTGTGTACATGTAATGAATGTTTCTATTGTGAATAATCGAGCAGAGTTTAACCACTGGTAATGTGAGTAAAACTAAATCCCATTAATCACGTGACATCATCGAGAATCCTTTAAATCGGATTCTTTGTTACACTGAATTCTTGAAACAATGATCCTCGTTCAGTTGAAGTTTAAAAATTGTATCTGTCTGTCTCCAGGGGCGGATCCAGGAATTTTTTCAGGAGGGGGTTTGCCAGGTTTCTGTTACGGAAATCTGCCATCATCGTCTCTAAATTACATAGGTATACATACAAATTGAGCTTTTTAAACAGAGAAATCATTTTTATACTGATGTAGGATCACTTTGTGATGTAATTTCATTGATGCAAGGCATTATTTTGTTTTATGTAGCTGAGCAGGGGGGAGGGGATTGGACCCCCCAAACCCCCCCTCTGGATCCGCGCCTGGTTACAGCGTGCACGTGCTAACCATTCGGCCATCCTACCCTCTAAACTATATTGAACGTGATATAAATGTATGGTTTGCAAACGTGGCTAAGTGGGTAAGACGCAGGCTCGCTAGGCTGTGGGTCGGAAGTTCGATCCCGGCATGGGTCGAAAAAAGTTCATCCAGATTTTCTGGCGTGGCTCCCCCTTATTAGTGTCTTGTCGTTCCGATGGGATGAAAACCCGAGGTTCCATGTACATGTTGGCGTGCACGTAAAAGATCCCGTGACCGTTAGACTTCGATATAAGTCCAGGTCGTAGATCCGCTCTCCGGGCAATATTTCCCTAAAGCACACTGTGTGGCATATGTCCGTCTCTATTAGCCCGGTTCGGAACAGAACAGTAGGGCGTTAAACCCTCTTTCATTTCATTTCATTTTCTATTTCAAATATAAGCTAAACGGGATTTGGAGAATTTTATTTTATTTTTATTACGGTTGAGCCAATAAATAATATTTATATGCAGTTGGTCTATATTAACACATTGTAATGTTATGGATAGACATATACAGATACTGGGTTTAATACTAAGTGACCCCCCTCTCTCTCTCTCTCTCTCTCCAGGCGCGGATACAGTGGGGGCGCACCCGGCGCACGCCCTCTCTATTTTTTGCGGTGGTGAAATTTTTTTAGCTCCATATATTCTCGCGGGAAAGGAGAACAAAAACAGTTTAGGTTGGAAATCGTGATTTACAGTACTAGTAAGAAATTAGTCCTTGTGGGCATTTTTGTCCATTCAAAAATCATGGGTCGGGCTTCGCACTCCCAACTTGGTGCAGCACGCCCCCCCCCCTTACTGAAAATCCTGGATCCGCCCCTGCTCTCTCTCTCAGCACGCCTTCCAACCTTCAACCAAACGAAGAATGGGTCGTTTATACCAAATAATGATCCCCATCAGGTGCGCAATCACCCAATTGAGCACGCAGTGGCGACACCAAACGTCTTCATAATGATGGTTGCTAGGCAGAAATGTATAAATTCTAAATTCGTTGATGTTGATGCTAAACATGTAAAGCATCTATTAAGAAGACATTTTTCGTTTAAATAATAGAAACAAGTTGGAACAGAATTGAAATTTTCAATGAACAAATAAAGAAGTTGGATTATACATTGTCTTAAATTAGAAATTACATGAATGGAAGTTAGAAGTTACATGAATGGGGGTTAGAAATTACATGAACAGAAGTAAGAAATTAGACGATAGCATGTTAGAATTTTGGCACTAATATACCGCCATAGATCCAGAGCTACATAAAAAAAAATAATGCCTTGCATCAATGAAATTACATCACAAAGTGATCCTACATCAGTATAAAAATGATTTCTCGGTTTAAAAAGCTCAATTTGTATGTATGCCTATGTAATTTAGAGACGATGATGGCAGATTTCCATAACAGAAACCTGGCAAACCCCCTCCTGCAAAAATTCCTGGATCCGCCCCTGAAGTGTATGATGATCGAATATGTGAAAGAGCATTGAGCAGATAAGGGAATTTCAAGATGGCGGCGATGACGTCATGCTTGATTCTTAGTAATTATATTGCTTTCTTATAAAGGTCTAATGGTTCTTGATTGGGCACTCTTCATAATTGTAGAAACCGCGTCAATGTCTGAACTTTACCGGCTGCAATTCTGACGAGGGGCCGCCGTCTTTGCTGTTAACAAGTTTCAAGAGGTATTTCGCTACCCACTCTAGTCGTCGGACTACTCAACTGAATTCTAATTGGCTAATTATTGATATCCGTGGAAAACTCGTCAGTCGAGTTGAAGGAATTCGACAAAGGTCAGAGGTCAGATCAACTAATTTTATTTTATGAACGAAAAAATTAATGAAGTAAAAAAAAAAGAACTATGGTTTGCTTTGCTAGATAAATAAATAAAAGTTTGGGATAAAGTCGAATTGGGCATATTAACCAGCGACGACTACCTTCTAGTCTAGAAATCCCGCTTCGTGCTCTAGCTTGCAGTCGTAAGTTTAAGCGACTTGGGGATAGCGGCGCCGCCAGAACATGGTGGGTTAACTCCGCGTAACCCGGTTTCCTCACACAGAAAAGACCATTGCCCGGTCGCTAAGCATTAAAAAAATCAGAGAGAAAGAGAAGAAGAAGAAGAGAGAGAGAGAGAGAGAGAGAGAGAGAGAGAGAGAGAGAGGGGGATTTTAACGTCCACATGACACATACTAGGTCATTTTGTGACTAACACATTAGTCGGTCAACATGGAAATTGACAAGCTTGGTCCCGGACAATTGCGCATTGGTCGACGGTGCCGATGTTATTTATTATATACCGTGACCCTACCTGTAATTGGTTACACAGCCATCACAAATTTTACAATTTTAAACGGGTTTGTTACAGTTAACACAAGTTTGTTTGGTAAGGTGGTTTTTTTTATTCTCTTGACGAACACAAGTGACATCGCTTTCACGAATGTAACTTATCGCGTCTTGACATTTCAGTAGGCGAGTCATATCGTTTTCATTTTTTATTTTTTGCTTTGTTTGCTAAGATAAACAGTGATCAGAAACAGCAAGAAGCTTGTCTTTACGGCGGTGTATATTTTGTGTTCGGGACGAACCTGGATTTGTTTATAAGGCAAGCAAGGAACGGCGCCTAGTTGTACTACTGCTACGAAAAACGTTTGTCCTTGATAAATGATGATAGATGGTATTCGATAAAAAAGGTGCCATGTTGGGGACGCCGCTTTCCGGGCTAAATTCTCCCAATAGCACACTGTATTTTGTGTTCTCATCTTCATTAGCCCGGGTTTCGGTCCCGTGGTTGTACGTGACAAGTAGGAGGGTCGAGTGAACGTTATTTAGTATTCTACGTTATTCTGTTGATATAGTGTTTCTCTGTACCGCTGTTTATTAAAATAACATGGATCCAGACATGTTTTGTACTGGGTGTGGAAATGGAATGGGGTTTAACGTCCTACTGCTCGGCACCAACTGGGATAATAAAGATTGAAATACGCCACACAGTGAGCTATCAGGGTTATTTTGCCCGGACAGCGGCGCTACGGCCAATTCTTATATCGAATTCCAACTGCCCAATGTGTACACTGGACCTTGGTGTTGTGTCCCATCCGAACACGTATACCGGGAGTTGAGAAACCAGTTTAAAACGAGTAGGCCTACAGTTGTCTGCGGCGGATTTGATGTGGTTTTATCATTTTCCTGGCGGGTTTTGTACCCACCCTTTGATAATATTCTGTTATTCTGGGAATTGTTTATGTGTCATATGCTGTTATTTTGGGAATTAGAGATATTTCATAAGCTACATTGTCTGGGGCCTCTAGAGGCTCAAGTGATCATCCGAGTGACTTATGTAATGTTTGTGTGCGTGAGGCAGAGAAGCCTATGGATTTTCTTGGATTTCCTCTTATACTTACTTTCATTAGTTTATTTTCAAAAAATTGTGGACGTTCTAGTAAATTTTACAGGGGTGGATAACAACTGTCACTTGAATTTGTAATTGTTAAGGAAAAGCGGTTTAACGTCCTACTGTTCTGTTCTGACTCGGCAATAAAGACGGGTAAAAGTTATGGTCATCCGACGAGAGAGAGAGAGAAATGGGGTTTAACGTCCACTCGACACAAACTAGGTCATTTCGGGACAAACATATGGTTTCATTTTATTTCAATAATTCGCTTGCGTGTAGGGGTCTTTAGCAGTGGGAGGAATCCGGAGTGCCCGGAGGAAACCCACGAGGTTGAGAAGGCGCCCCTATCTCCATGCTACATACGCTCACACCAGGGATCGAAACCACAGCCGCAAGCCAGAGGTGACCGGCCAGCTAGAGGTCGAAGCGCGGCACTCTAGACCACTAGGCCACCCCCCCCCCCCGTCATCCGATGATCGGTCCGTGGTAAGATATACCCTCGTAGTGCGGTACGAGAGTTTGAAGGCGCGCTTCCTCTTGCCAGTGGGAGGTGGGGTGAGGGATTGAATGGTTAGCACGTGTGCGCTGTATCATAAAGCCTATCATTGAGTCAACTTGCGTTGTTTCGAATCCCAGGTTGTACGTGACAAGAAGTAGGCTCGCCTGTCCAATGTCGTGGGTTTTCTCCGGGTCCTCCGGTTTCCTCCCACTGCTAAAGACCCCTACGCGTAAGCAAATTTTTGAAATGAAATTAAAAACCATATGTTAGTCCCGAAATGACCTAGCTTGTATCGAGTGGACGTCACCCCCCCCCCCCTTCTCTCTCTTGTCAGTGATAAGGACACAATCTGATTAAAATACAGATCTATATTTGTTTTTGTTTAGGGAGGTCATGTCAGAGGTCATACGAGTGGATTTTGACCCTATTACGTCAGATTATTGATAACCTTGGAACGAAATAGGAGTGGGCCGTTGCCCCTGGTTCATAGGAGTGGGCCACTGCCCCTGGTTTATAGGAGTCGGCCTCTGTCTCTGGTTTATAGGAGTCGGCCGCTGCCCCCTGTTTATATGGTAGGCCTTCTCCAATGCTTGTTTATCAAATGTTACTCTAAATATTTTTTGTGTTTTTTTCTTTGTTTTTTTACAGGGTGTTGAAATAGGGGACCAGTCAAACCCGAACCCCCTCACAGGACCAACCATAAAATAAAAACATCATGATTGATGTGATGCATTTCAAGGGTCTGCTGACGTCACGTAATTTCTACGCATGTAGATATGGACTACTTTTCTGTTTTGGTGTTGTATTTGGTAGCATGGTTATGTTTTATTCAAGTGAGTAACTTTAAATCATTTACTGGTGGGGGGGGGGCTGAATGGTTATCACGTACGCGCTATATCATAAAGCCTGTCATTGAGTCAGCTGGCGAGGGTTGTACGTGACAAAGTGTAGAGTCGCCTGTCCAACCTCATTGGTTTTCTCCGAGTCCTCCGGTTTCCTCCCACTGCTAAAAACCCCTACGCGCAAGCGAATTATTGAAATAAAATCAAACCGTATGTTAGTTCCGAAATGACCTAGTTTGTGTCGAGTGGACGTTAAACCCCATCTTTCTCTCTCTCTCTTTCTTCTCTCTCTCTCTCTCTCACAACCGAATCGATCGATACGCGTCAATCAAAACATAATGGACGAGGGCACATAAAGCTAATTGTTCGTCCGTTCTGGAATTCCACCAGGAATCGTGTATTGATATTATTATTGTTACTGTATATATAGTTATTAGTATAATAGTATTTCTAGACTGGGGTTAAAGTTGCAATACGAGGGTCGAGTTGCCGCTTGCGTTCTTTTCTCGTTTGTCACCGGTATCAACCGTTCATGGCCAGAATCGGACCTGGGGCCTGTTTCACGAAATTTTAACTAAGATACAAACCAAATTTTAGTAATTTGATTGGATAATATTTTATTGATTTTAGTGCTTAGCCAATCAAAATTGAAGAATCTAATAAAATTTGGATTTTATCTTTAGTTAAAATTTTGTGAAACTGGCCCCAGAACGTAAATGAAATGAAATGGGGTTTAACGTCACACTGTTCATGGGGAATAAAATCAAGATATATTTTATGAAGTGAAATTCTATTACTCAAAATTTTTAGTCGACCACAAGCTTTCAGATATATTTATATTTGAAATGCAATTTGCCAATAATGCACTAGACTGAAATGTTAATCCCTGATGACAATTAGTAACGTTTTCAGAGAGAGAGAGAGAGAGAGAGAGAGAGAGAGAAATGGGGTTTAACGTCCACTCGACAAAAACTGGGTCATTTTGGGACTAACATATGGTTTCATTTTTATACGCCCACATTTTCATGTGGACGTATTATGTCGTCGCCCCTGTCCGTCCGTCCACAATTTGTTTGTGGACTCTCTACAGGTCACAATTCTTATCCGATTTTGACGAAACTTGAAATATAGGTTTATCCCCAAAAGATCTCGGCTGCTTTCGATATTGGCATGTATCGGATCAAAACTTCATGGATTATGGCCCCTGATTGTACGAAAAATCACGTTTTTAGCTTGTGGACCCTATAGAGGTCACAATTTTGAACCGATTTTGATGAAACTTGACATGCATGTTTGTAACCCAAAGATCTTGGTTCCTTTCGATATTTGCGTCTATCGGAATGTAATTTCCTGAATTATGGCCCCTGATTGTCCGAAAAATCACCCTTTTTAGCTTGTGGTCCCTCTGGAGGTCACAATTATTATTCGATTTAAAAAACCGTTTGATTATATCACCGTTACACCCTAAGGAAGGTTGAGTTCGAATTTCGGGAAAATCGACGAAAATTGCCATACAAAATGGCCGCCGTTTGTACGCGAATACTGTTAAAAAATGATATATCAAGGTTGTGGACCCTGTGGAGGTCACAATTTTGATTTGATTTTGATCAAACTTGAAATTCATGGTTATAACCCAAAGATCTTGCTTCCTTTTGATATTTGCGCATATCGGATCGTAACTTCCTGAATTATGGCCCCTGATTATACGCAAAATCGCCTTTTTTTTTAGCTTGGAGGTCACAATTATTATTCGATTTAAATAATCGTTTGATTATATCACCGTTACACCCTAAGGAAGGTTGAGTTCGAATTTCGGGAAAATCGGACGAAAATTGCTATACAAAATGGCCGCCGTTTGTACTCGAATACTGTTAAAAAATGGTATATCAAGGTTGTGGACCCTGTGAAGGTCACAATTTTGATTCGATTTTGATGAAACTTGAAATTCATGGTTATAACCCAAAGATCTTGCTTCCTTTCGATATTTGCGCATATCGGATCGTAACTTCCTGAATTATGGCCCCTGATTATAAGCAAAATCGCCTTTTTTTTAGCTTGGAGGTCACAATTATTATCCGATTTAAAAAAAACATTTGATTATATTACCGTTACACCGTAAGGAAGGTCGAGTTCGAATTTCGGGAAAATCAGACCAAAATTGCCTTACAAAATGGCCGCCGTTTGTACGCGAATACTGTTAAAAAATGGTATATCAAGGTTGTGGACCCTGTAAAGGTCACAATTTTAATTCGATTTTGATGAAACTTGAAATTCATGGTTATAACCCAAAGATCTTGGTTCTTTTCGACATTTGCGCAAATCGGATCGTAACTTCCTGAATTATGGCCCCTGGTTATACGCAAAATCCCCCTTTCTTTAGCTTGTGGTCCCTCTGGAGGTCCCAATTATTATCCAATTTAAAAAAACGTTTGATTATATCACCGTCACACTGTAGGGAAGGTTGAGTTTGAATTTCGGGAAAATCGGACCAAATTTGACAGACAATACTGTTAAAAAAATGATATATCATGGTTGTGGACCCTGTATAGGTCACAATTTTAATTCGATTTTGATGAGGAAGGTTGAGTTCTAATTTCGTGAAAATCGTACCAAAATTGCCGGACGAAATGGTTGCCGTTTGTACGCGAATAGTGTAAAAATATGGTATATCATGGCTGTGGACTCTCTACAGGTCACAATTCTTATCCGATTTTGATGAAAAGTCACATTTCTAGGTTGTGTACCGTCACACCATAATCATTGTCGGTTTCGAATTTCATTAATATCAGACTGGAACTGACCAACTAAATGGCTGCTCCCAATACAGTATGAAATACAGGACTTAAAGATGTAGGAAAAATCACTTTCGGTATTGCTTGTTCTCTGTCCATCTCTCGAAAATGTGGGCGTATCCTGCCTGGCAGTGCCAGCCTATCTTATTTCAATAATTCGCTTGCGCGTAGGGGTCTTTAGCAGTGGGAGGAAACCGGAGTGCCCGGAGGAAACACACGAGGTTGAGAAGGCGCCCCTATCTCCATGCCACATACACTCACACCAGGGCTCGAAACCACAGCCGCAAGCCCGAGGTGACCGGCCAGCTAGAGGTCGATGCGCGGCACTCTAGACCACTAGGCCATCCCAACCCCCCAGTAACGTTTTCAACTTTTGTATTTTCGAAAATAACGTCTAGATGGATTGTAGTTTTCCTAGTAAAAATAATATTTTTAGTTTTATTGTGGTTAGAAAATTACACGCCACTGTTTATTCCACGGTGAGGTATAATATTCAGACCTTTACTCATACAGTTCGCGCTATTTAGAGGATCTTCATGAATAATGGTAAAAAGTGAATTGATTGCTGATGTAATGGTAAAAGATTTATTGTGTTTTTTCGTGCATCTGAATATAATGGGCACCAGAGGAGAAGTATTTCAGAATCTTCGAATCGATAACTGCAACTGCACGATGGATCCTAGGAGATATGCCATAAAAACTTATGGCCTTTTAGGTCGCTACAAGAAACCGCAATCTGATTGTTTCCTTTGACTTGTAAACATGAATTTGTAATAATAAGATCATTTAGTTTCAGGTTTTATTTGAAAGTAGTAAGAGACGGAGAAATTCTTATATTGAAATCAAATTTGTTTCATTTTTTGTTGTAGCTTGTCTGAAAGAGTTCGAAAAGAATTGTTGTTCTGCATTGGTATTTTGAAAAGTTTTCATTGTCTCGTAGATTTGGTCGGTATAGAATTTTAATTCTATACCGACCAAATCTACGAGACAATTTAAGTGTGCAGGTGACTGAGGTTTTAGATCATTAATCATTTTATATATGTCCACATTGACTACAATTATACACAGTGTTTAAGGTCATGAGACGAAGAAGCCTATTGATTCTCAGCGATTTCCGATAATTAGTGGCCCTTGATCTGTGTGAAATACCTTATTGACGCTCTGGGGGCTAAAGTTAATATCCGATTGACTTTAAATTTATACACAGTGTTGAGGTCACGAGACGGAAAGACCTATTGATTTTCAATGATTTCCGATAAATACTACCAGAGTTATAACCCTTGATCACTTTGACAAATCTTGTAGACGCTCCGGAGTCTAAAACTCCATTTCATTCATTCGTTCACTCTAGAGTTGCCGGGCAACCTATCTTAAAAATCAGAGGCGGATTCAATGGGGGCACCGCGGTCAAAACCCTTATTTTGCGGCGCCCCCACCCCCTTTTCAAAATTCCTAGATCCGCCACGGTAAATAAGTGTCCGTTTGTATCGTCCGCGTCTTTCTTGTAGCTATATAAATCCGGTATCGTTGTATTAGAGTTTATGGCCGTTAACCCTTACAGGCCCACCGTTTGTATCGTCCGCGTCTTTCTTGTAGCTATATAAACCCGGTATCGTTGTATTAGAGTTTATGGCCGTTAACCCTTACAGGCCCACGCGTCGTCCTAATCTCGATAACACTGATTAGCTCCCTTGACAATAGACTATAATGTATTTTTATCATATACAAATTATTGTCTGACAGCGAAGTTAGCTTAAAGGTCAATAATATGGATGACAATGATTATATAGCAATATTGTAATGTTTCATTAGTCTTGCTGGTGGGCCAAATGTTAGAGTTACATCCCTTCGAGAATTGCGGCTGTTCGATATCAGACATTCAGAGGCCTGTTTCATGACATTTTAACAAAGATACAATCAAAATTTTAGTAATTTGATTGGATAACATTAAATTGATTTTAGTGCTTTGCCAATCAAAGTTGAAGTATCTACTAAAATTTGGATTTTATCTTGTTAAGATTTCGAGAAACAAGAGGCGCATGTGTAATATACTGACACAGCTACTGTCCGACTGTCCGGGGGGGGGGATGGTCTAGTGGACTAGAGTGCCGCGCTTTGACCTCTAGCTGGCCGGTCACCTCTGGCTTGCGGCTGTGGTTTCGAGCCCTGGTGTGAGCGTATGTGGCATGGAGACAGGGGCGCCTTCTCAACCTCGTGGGTTTCCTCCGGGCACTCCGGTTTCCTCCCACTGCTAAAGACCCCTACGCGCAAGCAAATTATTGAAATAAAATTAAACCATATGTTAGTCCCGAAATGACCTAGTTTGTGTTGAGTGGACGTTAAACCCCATTTCTCTCTCTCTCTCTCCGACTGTCCGGTGGTAACATTGTATTGTTTTTTTATTTTATGATCAGTAGTGGAATACCGCGTTTTATCAGTGAAATAAAAGTGCTATTCCACTGGCTAGCAAAGTAGTCCATGTTGTTTTACCTAAAATGATTGTAAAATTATAAAATAAATAGAACATTTGTCGTTTTGTCGTGAATAACATATTTTATTTCATCTCTACGCAAGAAAACGTTTATATATTCACTCATGCTACGCATTCGTGAAAATATAAGTTCTCGATGAATTAAAAATATGTTATTCACTCTAAAAAGACAAATATCCTCTATATATTCGTTGAGGTTTGACCTTATCAAGTCATTTGTGGTAATTCCCATTAAGTCATTTATTTCCGATATAGTTTGACCCTATTAAGTCATATATTTCCGGATTGGTTTGACCCTATTAAGTCATTTATGGTAAAGTTTGACCCCGTTCAGACGTTTATTTCTGACAAGCTTTGAGCCGGTTAGGTCATTTATCTATGATAAGGTAGTTTGACCCTATTAAAGTCATTATTTACGGTACGGGTTGACCCTATCAAGTCATTTATTTCCCGAATGGGTTGACCCTATCATGGGAAGGGTTGACCCTGTTAAGTTATTTATTTCTGGTCAGGTTTGACCCTATTAAGTTATTTTCTTTTGCTTCCCGGACACAAGTGTCCATCATAGCACACTGTATGGCGTATGCCCGTCTACATTTACCCGGTTAAACCCCATTTCATTTCATTTTAGATGAGCCTATGTAAAATGCTATTTATCGAAGTTGTTACAATGTATTTAAGATGATCTGAAAAACCTCGTTTCGACACTCCCGACAACCGAGGTATTATTTTGCCCGGTTAGAGCAAGGTAAAATTAAGGTGTCCACCTCGTTTGGACAAAAATGGCAAACAAAGCGTTTTATAGTGTGGGCTTTCCCTGTTTGACGTCATTCTACACCCAGAATTCCACTGATGTTATCATGGCGTGAGGCCGTACATAAAGACTGTTTATCATTTTTATAAAGGTCACCCGTCTGTTGTTTATTTGTGAATCTATGTCAAGAAATACGCGAGACAGACGTTGATATTCAACACCAGACTAATCCAAACTTTCTCTTCCTTTATTTGTGTATGTGTGTGTGTGTTTTTCGATATTTGATGTAGAAATTGTTGGCTTTTTACTCGTTGTCACGGTGTCTCTATGAGTGACTAAGACATTGTTTCGCCATGTCGCAAGACGGAGGACTCGGCGTGGAACATTGCGTGGCGCATGTGTGTTTTCATTAACCGGGGTGGGGGTGGGGGTGGGGTGGCCGAATGGTTAGTACATGCCTTCTGTATCATAAAGCCTGTCATTAAGTTAAAGGGCTAATCCCGATATTTTTTGGAGAAAAAAACTGCTTAATTTTGTGTTACAATCGCTTAAAAAACTGCAGAGAAACTAACTCAGTATTTGTGATACGTTTTTGAACAACTTAAACCCGCCAATCTTCATCTGGAAAGGAAAACAGCGCCCCAAGCTGTATTCTGTGGTGTCTACGTAAAACCAGGCTTCTTTTATAAAAAAAATAATGTGTAGGTGAAATTTACCTTTCGATATCAAGTACAGTACATTGGTCATTCACTATATAGACCTCTCAATAAACGGGAGTCGATTATCAGGTCATCAGCGAAAAAATAGACCCGAATTCTTAAAAAGACTCGTGTCCGGATAAGCAGTTTTGATGTTCACGCCCAAACGACTCAATATTTTGAGCTGAAATTTTGAGACAAGGTAAATACAGCATTCTTCGATGTTTTAGCGCTTAAATTTCATACGTACTCGGACTTTTATTTTTGAGACTCTGTTTAAAACGGGATAGTCCCTTTAACTGGCGTGGTTACAAATCCACGGTTGGACTATTAGGGTCGCCTATACAAATCTCGTGGATTTTCTCCAGGGACCCGATTTCTTCCCACTGCTAAAGACATACGCGCAAGCGAATTATTGAAATAAAATTAAAGCCATATGTTAGTCCTAAAATGACTTAGTTTGTGTCGAGTGGACGTTAAACCCATCTCTCTCACTCTCTCTCTCTCTCTTTCCTCTCTCTCTCTCTCTTTCCTCTCAGTGTATCAGCCTTACATGTATTGACATATTCTTGGATGTAAACAAAATGTCTTCGTATTGACCTGACTAACATCGAAAAGACGCCATCACGTTTTCACAAAATATCTCTCGGCTTGTATTTAACATAATTTAATCAATGGATATTTACCCAGTGACGGTGTTGACCATCAGGTTGCGACATGGTCGTTATAAAAGTTACCCTGACATTATATATAGCACAGAGGTGATATAATTCACAGCTCAATAAGGCAGTAACCCAACATCATCCCCGCCAATTGGCACATGAACACTGTCACTGATTCATGGGTCGGTAAACAATTACACAATAGACGTCAAAGGCACGGAGAGAGAGAGAGAGAGAGAGAGAGAGAGAGAGAGAGAGAGAGAGAGAGAGGGTGTTAACGTCCACTCGACACATACTAGGTCATTTCGGGACTAACATATGGCTTAAATTTTATTTCAATAATTCGCTTGCGCGTAGGGTTCGTTAACAGTGGGAGGAGGAAACCGGGGGACCCGGAGTAAACCCACGAGGTTGGACAGGCAACCCTACTCCATGGCACGTACAATTGGGGATTCGAAACCACGCCAATTGACTCAATGACAAGCTTTATGATACAGCACGCACGTGAGAGAGAGAGAGAGAGAGAGAGAGAGGAGGGGGGGTAACGTCCACTCAACACAGATTAGAACATTTCGGGATTATCATATAGTTCAGTTAAATTTCTTTACTTATTCGCTTGCGTAAAGGGGTCTTTAGCAATGGGCATGAGGGGGTACGGGAACTGGAGGACCCCAGGGGAAACTACACAGAACATAAGATTTAATATACAAACATTACGTGCAGTTTTTGGCCTGAAATTTTGTTACAATCGAGTTTGCTCTATTTATGAGATCATGTGGAATTCAATATTAAATTTCGCTGATAACACATTGTATGTGGTATGCCCGTCTTCACGTGTGCGTGAATAGATTTGGGTAGGCTTGAGTGATATCGACGACAAACTTTGATTCTGTTAGTCTCTATCATCCAGAAAAATATTCTCCGTACGTCGAATACTAGGAGGTTCTGTGTGACCGAGACTATGATTCTGTCAGATGAGATCGCGTTGTAACGTTTGGCGTATTTACGGGAAGTAAACAACAGCTGATCAACGATCGCTAGTTAATTTATAGTCGTTTACTCGGTGAACTGCGCTGAACAAGATAGCAGATTACGCCCACCTAGAAATATCGCGGTACATTTTTATCGCCTCCGTCCGCCCTTTCGTCCGTCTGTCTGTCCCTCCCACTCCCAGGGTTCATTATATCTGTTTGAGAGATTGCCTAATTCCGGACCAATCGCTAGTACAATCTGATTCAAATACAGATCGATATTTCGTTCCGTTTTATAGTTTCCATGGCAATACACTACATGAAGATCTAACAAAGTATAGTGATAGTTCACGTCAGAGGTCACACGGGCGCCTTATGACCCTATGACGTCAGACATTTGATTAACCAATCAGCATTGATGTTACTAGTGGATTACCCACAGTTCCCTTCAAAACACGCCTTGAGCTTGAACTCGCCGTAACAGACCGTGTCATTGGCTAAAGTCTCACATCATTCAGAGCACGTCACTGATAACAACTTTTCCAGATCCTAGTGTAGTAAAGACAAGTAAAACGAAATTTTGGACTATAAAAAGGAAACGAAATAGGATATGTGTTTTAATCAGATTGCTGCTAGTATGAAATATATTAAATATGATTTATATTAAATATATCATTACAGGTGTTGACATATCAAGCGTAACAGTTAGAACACAATATTTATGGTCGGAGAAAGAAAGGGCATATGGTAGGTCATGATAATTTGATCCTCTCCCCGCTCCACTACCATTAACTATCCTTGGTATATATGAATGCGGACATCTTTTCGCCCCTTTATGTTGACTTTAGGGCACTAGAATCTAAATTTAGCGCGGGCTTTATATCGAATCGACGCTTTCGTGTTTTAGAGTTAGAGGATAACAGAGTTAAGAGGATAGTTTTGCCGATGTTTTCGCCTACCGGTACGTTTCATCCAATTCCATCTGTCGTGTGTTCCTCTTACGGGTATGGCAATATTTGCACGGAAGGACCTCGGTTATTCGTATCCGCCCCTTTCGAAGACGCTGTTCTTTGCCAAGGGGAAATCCCAAGGAGAGTCCCGAGGAGGTTTCTTGTCCACTCGGGATCTCCTAGTTATCGAGTCACCGCTTTTCCTCAAAACTTCTATTGCACTCTTGAACAGCCACAACCATGTAGAGTGTCTGCCCCCCCCTCTCTCTTTCTCTCTCTCTTTCTCGACAGGTTATGCTTACGTTTCTGGGTAAAATTATACCTCATTGTATTCTGGTTTTGTTTTATTTTCAGTTGCGGTTAGAGGTCATAATAAAATAGAATCACCCTCCATCCAATACGTCATGATTTTAACATACATGCGCAGTGGATCATCATTTACTGGAGACGTGTTACAGCGCCACCCTGATGCATTTTATGTGTTCGAGCCTTTAATATCGATATACCATGATAGATATATACTGTATTTAAACGGTACTAGAAGGTAAATAACATCAATATACCACGGTAGATATATACTATATGTTAATATACCACGGTAGATATATACTATATATCATGTTAATATACCACGGTAGATACATTTATACTATATGCCATGATATATACTATATGTTAATATACCACGGTAGATATATACTATATGTCATGTTAATATACCACGGTAGCTCATGTATACTATATGCCATGTTAATATACCACGGTAGATATATACTATATACCATGTTAATATACCACGGTATAGAATATATATATAAAAAAGTTCTGAAAACAACTCTCAGGTGATATATAAATAAATAAGATGTTTCAAAAAAAGTTCTGAAAACAACTCTCAGGTGATATATAAATAAATAAGATGTTTGAAAAGAAAACAGACTACATATTTAAAGTTAGCGCTTTCAGTTCCGTCGGAACCTCTTCAGACTTTTTAATATGAGAGCGTAACTATATAAACGCTATATAGTTACGCTATCATATTAAAAAGTCTGAAGAGGTTCCGACGGAACTGAAAGCGCTAACTTTAAATATGTAGTCTGTTTTCTTTTCAAACATCTTATTTATTTATATATATATATATATATATATATAAATATATGTTAATATACCACGGTAGATACATGTATCCCATAGAGTTATAATAGAAACTAGAGTCCGCACTGATCACGTGACAGCGTGCCGACATGGAGCCTTGTCCGCCATGTTTGTTCCGGGGAGTATGAACGTAAATACCCGGATGTTCACTATGTTATTGCATCAATCAATCGGTGTCGAACTGTATTAAAACGTGCACAAATATTACATTTTAAAATTTTCTCACCAAATTACTTATTGTTTAATAAAAAATAATAATAAAGATCAATGGACCGACTTATCTCCGGGCCCCTCTTTCCACGTAAAGGTTATAGAATAATTTATTTTGACATGTCCGCGATCTCGACAACAACATAGCATAGTGTCTCTCCTCTGCGTCGCGTCTACTTACTTCTTTACCTTTTTTACTAATAATAATACTCTATGACATAGGCCTCAAAAAGTTAAGCAAACTTTATGACAGTAAGGTAAGATTTCAATTTATAAATTTATTAGTCACATTTACTATAGAATACATTCGGGACATAATTTAAAGTATCAAATATTAAACTGGAAATTAAAGTGAAAGTAGAGTAGGCCTACGGGATCGCTGACACTGACATGTCACTTTTCATTACATAATTTTCTAAAACAAATTAACAAATAAATAATTAATAATACAACAGTTCCATATATTTCTAAAAATAATTAACAAATATTGAAATAAATCAATACCGGACGGTAAATAGAAATAGGCCTACAACAGTAGGATTATACGTAGGCTATTAATTTTTCTTCACTTTACATTCCCAAATTTCCTGAAATAAAAAAATTAACAAATAAATAAAAATACCAGTACATATTTACTATAGAATACACATTCGGGACATATTTTTATGTATCAAATATTATTATAGGCCCTACTGGAAATTAAATTGAAAGTGAAAGTAGAGTACGGGATCGCTGACAATGACATGTCACTTATCATTCCATAATTTTCTAAAACAAATGAACAAATAAATAAAAATACATTTTCTGCTGTCTGTTTTTAGTTTCTCTTCTCTTTTCATTTTCATATATTTCTAAAAATAATTAACAAATATTGAAATAAATCAATACCGGGCGGTAAATAGAAATAGGCCTACAACAGTACAACATTATACGTAGGCTATTAATTTTTCTTCACTTTCCATTCCCAAATTTCCTGAAATAAAATAATTAACAAATAAATAAAAATACCAGTAGTAGTACATATAATTCTGCGGGCTGTTGTTTTCTGTTAACATTTAGTGCTTAAATTAAAAAAAACAAAACAAAACACATTCATTTCTCTACACTCTTTATTAATTAGTTCCATAAATTTTTAAAACAAATTTACTGTATAAGAATTCATATTGTGGACATTGCACTAATTCAAAAGATGAATGTTTTAATAAAAATTAAAACAGAAAGCGAAGGTAAAGTAAATAGGCCTAGTAGTAGCGTATAGTCAGATAGAGACACTGCGGTCGAGATCGCTGATGTGTTAAAATAAATTATTCTATAACCTTTACGTGAAAAGAGGGGCCCGGAGATAAGTCGGTCCATGGATCTTTATTATTATTTTTATCAAATAATAAATATTTGGGTGAGAAAATTTAAAAATGTAATATTTGTGCACGATTTAAAACAGTTCGACACGGATTGATTGATGCGATAACATAGTGAACATCCGGGTATTTGCGTGCATACTCCCCGGAACTAACATGGCGGCCGTCGCTTCATTCCGGCACAAACCTTTAACGTTGTAGTCATATGAGTCACGTGATCAGTGCGGACTCTAGTTTCTATATATAACTCTATGATGTATCCTATATATCATGTTAATATACCACAGTAGATATATACAATATACCATGTTAATATACCACGGTGGATTTATTCTATATACCATGTTAATATACCACGTTAGATTTATACTATATACCATGTTAATATACCACGGTAGATATATACTATATACCACGTTAATATACCACGGTAGATGTATACTACATATACCATGATCAATATACCACGGTAGATATATACCACGGTAGATATAAACTATATACCATAATCTATATACCACGGTAGATATTTACTATATTTAAACGGTACTGAACGGTAAATAATATACTACATGTAGTACTATATTTAAACGGTAAATAACATCAACATACCACGGTACATATATAGTGTATTTAATAATGATCAATATACCATGACAAATAATTACTATATTTAAACGGTACAAGAAGTTAAATAACATCAATATACCGTGATAAACGGTGCTAGAAGGGGTCGAGGTCCTATGGGATAAGTTTTGCCCGGGGAGCTGCAGTATGGCCAAATTCTTATATTGAACTCCAACTGCCATGGGATATTTTACGTACATGTATACACGGGACCTCAGTTTGTCGTCCCACCCGAACGACTAGACACTCAGTCCTTGACGAGCCCTCGGTCCTGCACCACTAAACCACGTTGGAAAATCCCGATGAACGGACACTTTTTCCCACTTATCCACAATGGCTGCCCATTTCAGGGGCGGATCCAGGAATTTTTGCAGGAGGGGGTTTGCCAGGTTTCTGTTACGGAAATCTGCCATCATCGTCTCTAAATTACATAGGCATACATACAAATTGGGCTTTTTAAACAGAGAAATCATTTTTATACTGATGTAGGATCACTTTGTGATGTAATTTCATTGATGCAAGGCATTATTTTTTTTTATGTAGCTGAGCAGGGGGGGGGGGGGGGGTTGGACCCCCCCAAACTCCCCCTCTGGATCCGCGCCTGCATTTACAAATAAATGTTGAACGGAAGATAATTCCTTTCTTTATTTCTCATTTCAGGAACCTCACCATGGAAACCGATCTACGAAAGGAAGCACTGATCCAATTACTAGCCTGGTATACGTGTGACTTGTATCAGATTGATATGAAAGCTTTACGATATCTGTTCTTAGATTTTGGACGTCAAACATCAAATTATTATCACTGTTTAGGAAGAGACAAGAGTTTCCCCAAAATAAAAAAATGTCTTCCTGATTTGATACGGGAGTGTAAAAACTCGAACGTGAGAATAATAAAAACTATACGAATGACAATGAATTCAGCGAAACCCCTTTTAGAAAAATATCCCAATTTTAAAATCATTCATTTAATACGAGATCCACGAGGAATTTTTAACTCACGTATTGCAACGGAACCCAAACATTTCCCTAGAAACAGAGTGCGCGCGCATACGACAGATTTGTGCGGGGAAATGTCGAGGGATATGTCTGTGACAAAAGCCATAATAAAAGACTACCCGACAAGACTTATAGTTTTACAGTATGAAAATCTAGCTGAGCATCCGTATAAAACCACAGCACACCTATATGGTTTTCTTGGCACGACACCGTCGTTAGAGATATATGGTTACGTGTTCTGCATTACGTCAATGGGGGGTGTGGCTGAGCGTAACTACGACATCAAGAGGAGTAACTCTACGTCAACGGCCAATAAATGGAAGAGAGAATTGAGAAAAGCTGAGATATTAATTATAGACAGTGTTTGTAAAACAGCCTATAAACAATTGGGTTATCTGCCCGCCAATAATATATCCAATCCCACTCGCATAAATACATTACAATAAACTCTGGCATTATTTTTAATACAATAATATTTTGTTGGTGAGTGTTCCTTTTTGTGGGAGATCAGAGTAGTTAGGTGGGTAAGACGCTGGCTCTCTAGCCTGGAGGTAGGGTGTTCGTATCCTGCATTGGCTAAATGAGTTCATAGGATTTTCCGACGGGGTTCCCCCTTGTCAGTGATGCAGGATGGGGGTTCTGACAGGGACAGGTGTCTAGTCATTCGGATAGTACGAAAAACCGAGGTCCCGTGTACACATTGGCGTATACATAAAAGATCCATTGGCAGGCGAAATTCGATATAAGAGTAGGCCGTAGTGCCGCTGTCCGGGCAAAATTCCCCTCATAGCACACT
This sequence comes from Patella depressa, assembly GCA_948474765.1. Lineage (NCBI taxonomy): Eukaryota > Metazoa > Mollusca > Gastropoda > Patellidae > Patella > Patella depressa. The sequence goes on from OX419719.1 coordinate 75,070,622, forward strand.
GTATGACTTGTGCCCGTCTTCATTAGTCCAGTTCGGATCAGAACAGTAGGAAGTTAAAGGACAATATTGGTGCCAGTCATTATCACATATGTGATAGAACTAATTAAACACTTTCCAAATATAATATTAACACAGAGATTATCGCTACCATAGAGGAGTAATAAAGGATTCGTGAATCGGAAGTGACGAACGCCAAAGGAAAACACGAGTTATCTCTCTATGTGAATGACTGAAGTGACGGGTGATGACAGATAAACGGCCGAATTTCTGCTCACTAATAATTCCTTCGAAGACAAAAAGTTGTTATATGGGACCGCAAGAGGTTATCTGACGATACAATAAAGTAATTAAGTGTCATAAGATAAGAGAACACGGGAAAAATAGAAATACTCCGTACAGCCCCTTGTTTTTATTCATTCTATAGGGGAGACCGGGGCACATTGAACCACTTTGTTCACATACATGTTTGTCCTCGTTTCATATCAAATGTTTTTATTAGAAGATCTCTTTATTTCATGATCAAAAATCAATATGCCCTCTTATATGGATCAAACCCCGGTTTATCGGGATTGTATAGATTAGACATACATGTATATATATGAACTTAAGTACAAGAATTTCATAGGCTAAGAAGTTAACATGTATGGAAAATTGTTCTCTTTTAAGCGCTTTTTTAAAAAATTCATTGCCTAAGAAAATAATTGACAGCATGTGGCTTATTGATGGAGAAATTGGTCTAAGAAGTTATCTCACTTCTGTATAGTGTTGGGTTGTATTGTAAAGGATATATCCATGGTGGTTCAATGTGCCCCGGTCTCCCCTACCTTATAAAAACATGGTAATGCACGGACTTTTAATATCTTTTTCTTTTCTATTCTCTTATCTAGTGGCAGTCAATTCTTTTTATGAATTGTAAGATATTCTCTCACAGTGTCACACAGCAATTTTAGGTCTTCGAGGTAATTATTAGTGAGCAGATATTCGCCCATGTATATGTTATCACTAGTCACTTCAGTTAGTTATATAGAGGAATAACTCGTGTTTTCCTTTGGCGTTCGTCACTTCCGATTCATGAATCCTTTATTACTCCTCTATGGTAGCGATGATCTCTGTGTTAATATTACATTTGGAAAGTGTTTAATCAGTTCTATCATATATGATAATGACTGGCACCAATATTGTCCTTTAAACTCCATTCATTTCTTATTGCATCCATCGAGGAGAGAAGTTGCTATAGCTCCGTGAGTTTATTAACCTGAGGGTCCAGTGTTCGATCCTTGTGTCGGATAAGGGAGTTCATCGGAATTTTCCGGTATGGTTTATCCGTGTCAGTGGTGTAGGGCGGAGGGTTGGACTAGGGACAATATAGTCGTTCGGATGGGACAAAAAAGCAAGGTCCTGTGTTCACAACGGGGTGTATACGTAAAAGAACTCTTGAGGGAGAGAGAGAGAGAGAGGCGAGAGAGAGAGAAAGAGAGAAATGGGGTTTAACGTCCACTCGACACAAACTAGGTCATTTCTGAACTAACATATGGTTTAAATTTTATTTCAATTATTCACTTGTGCGTAGGGGTCTCTAGCATATGGTTCAATTCTATTTCAATACTTCGCTTGCTCTTAGGGGTCTTTAGCAGAGGGAAAAAACCGGAGTACCCGGGGAAAACCCACGCGGTTGGACGGGCCACCCTACTCCTTGCTACGTACAACCGGAGACTTGAGAACAGACACGAGACCAGTAGACCGACATTTCATGGCCAACATCAATCTGTTTCACAGAGAATTACTTACTTACTGTAGTAACGTTGAAAAATATGCTTTTAATCTTCGTTTAAAAATAGGCGTTGAAGAGGAAGAGGGAGAGAATTCCAAAGAAATGGAGCAGCAACCAAGGAAAAGGAACGATTGCCATAGGATGTACCAGGGGCGGATCCAGAGCGCCCCCCCCCCCCCTGCTCAGCTACATAAAAACATAACGCTAACGCTACAATATACGTCCACATTCCTGCTTTGATTGATATGGTACTTTGTCAAGAATGCTAGGCGTTTGGTTTGTTTAGCGTTGAGGGTCGTGCACCAACATTAATAGTTGCCGTCCTTAGAGTATAAGGAATAACTATACCAAGATAATCCATTCAGAATTGTGCCTTCCTAACACTAAAGGCAAAAAGTGGGCGTGGCTCTGCCCCTGGGGGTCGGGACATTCATCAAAATCAATAGTGGACGCCCTCAGGCTATAAGGAATACATAAACCAAGTACCAAGCTGATTCATTCAGAATTGCGGCCTGTAAACGACAAACACAAAAATTGGTCGTGTCTTGCCTGTGTGAGTCGTGGCATGCAGTTGACGTCCTTAGGCTATATGGAATACATATCCCAAGTTTAAAGACGATCCATTAAGAATCGTGGCCTGTAGACAACACACATAGACACGAAGTAAAAATGGGCATGGCTCTGCCCCTGGGGGTTAGGAAATCACCAAAAACAATAGGGGTCATCTTTAGGGTATAAGGAATAGGTTTGTAAAGTTTTAAAAGGATCTGTTAAGAATTGCATCCTGTAGGCGAACACAAGACACAAAAGCATTGGGCGTGGCTCTGTCCCAGGGGGTCCGTCATGCACCAAAAATAATAGTGGTCAGCCTTAGGGTATAAGGAATAAGTATAAAAAAAGTTTTCAAGACGATCGATTAAGAATTGTGGGCTGTAGGTGACACACAGACAGACAAAAAAAAATGGGCGTGACACTGTCCCTTGGGGTTGGGCATGCACCAAAAACAATAGGGATCTTCCTTGAGGTAAAAAGAATAAGTATTCAAAGTTTCAAGATGATACATTAAGAAATGCAGCCTGTAGACGACAGACAAACAAATACACGAAATGGGTGTTGCTGTCCCATGGGGGTCGGGCATGCACCCAAAACAAAAGGGGTCATCCTTAGGGTATAAGGAATAAGTATTTTAAGTTTCAAGATGACCGATTAAGAATTGTAGCCTGTAGGCGATACACAAAAAGAAAATGGGCGTGACTCTGCCCCTGGGGGTTGGGCATGCACCCCAAATGATAGAAATGTTCCTTAGGGTACAAAGAATAATCATTCAAAGTTTCAAGATGATACGTTAAGAAATGTGGCTTGTAGACGACAAACAAATAAATACAAGGCATGGGCGTGGCTCTGCCATTGGGGGTCGGGCATGCACCAAAAAACAATACGGATCATCCTTAGGGTAAGTATACAAAGTTTTAAGAAAATACAGTTAGAATTGCGGCTTCTAGGCGACACAGAGACACACAAAAAGAAAATGGGCGTGGCTCTGCTCCTGGGGGGTTGGGCATGCACCAAAAACAACAGAGATCTTCCTTAGGGTATAAGGAATACGTATACCAAGTTTGATGAAAATCCAGTAAGAATTGCACCCTGTAGGCGACACAAAGACACACGATAAGAAAATGGGTGTGGCTCTGCCCCAGGGGGTTGGGCATGCACCCCAAATGACAGGGATGTTCCTTAGGGTACACAGAATGTGTATGCTAAGTTTCAAAATTATAAGTTAAGAAATGTGGCCTGTAGACGACAAATACATACTAGAAATGGGCGTGGCTCTGTCCCTGGGGGTCGGGCATGCACCAAAAACAATAGAGATCTTCCTTAGGGTATAAGTTATACGTATACCAAGTTGGAAGAAAATCCAGTAAGAATTGCGCCCTGTAGGCGACACAAAGACACACGAAAAGAAAATGGGCGTGGCTCTGCCCCTGGGGGTGGGGCATACACCCCAAACGATAGGGATGTTCCTTAGGGTATAAAGAATGTGTATGCAAAGTTTCAAGGTTATAAGTTAAGAAATGTGGCCTGTAGACGACAAACAAACAAATACTTGAAATGGGCGTGGCTCGGGATCTTCCTTGGGGTATAAGGAATAAGTATACCAAGTTTGAAGAAAATCCATGAAGAATTGCGCCCTGTAGGCGAACCACAGACACACACACACACACACATACACACATACACACACACACACACACACACACACACACAGACAGGGGCGACGGCATAATACGTTCACATTATGAATGTGGACGTATAAAAAAATAATGCCTACATCAGTATAAAAATGATTTCTCTGTTTAAAAAGCTCAATTTGTATGTATGCCTATGTAATTTAGAGACGATGATGGTAGATTTCCGTAACAGAAACCTAGAAAACCCCCTCCTGAAAAAAATTTCTGGATCATTCCCTGTGTACTACTGTGGGTTCGTTAAAATGTCAAATTAGAAAGAAATAATGGACGGAAATTGCTGAAATTCAATAGACCTCTGTTTCACAAATCTAAATGATGCATATAAATTCTCAAACATATCGTGATAACAATCGAGCATTAACAGGTTAAACAAAGTGATACAAGGGCCATAGCTCTAGAGATAATTGTTGTAAATTGCTGAAATTCAATGGGCTTTGAGGTTTAACTACCCTTAATGATGGATATAAATTTCATACAGGTCGGATGCTAACTTTTGACGTTAGAGCGTTCACAAGATTCAACAAAGTGAAACAAGGGTCATAACTCCAGACGTAATAATCCGAAATTGCTCACATTCACTAGGATTCTTCATTTTATTACTTTAAGTGACGCATATAAATTCGATATAGATCGGCGGATAACTTTAGATGTAAGGGTGTTCACAAGGTGCATCAAAGTGAAACAAAGGCCATAACTCTAGAAGTGATGAACGGAAATTGATGAAATTTAATATGATTCTTATTTTTACTAATTTTAATGCCTCATATAGATTTCATACAGATCTCGGTGGATAACTTTAGATGTTAAAAGCGTTCACACGGTGCAACTTAAATCGCATTAAATAGGGTTCTTCACCTCACTTACATGTATGTATTATGTAAATAACACACATCAATTTTTAAAAAAATCGGATGATGAATTTTGGCGTTTGAGTCAGTGCTTGATCAACCATAAGGCAAATAAGGCATGTGCCTTAGGACCAGCTAAAACTCCATGCCACAAAATAATAAAGTAAAAGAAAAAAAATGGCCTGAAGTGTCACATTGCCGACATTGGGTTGCATTCCACTCACATATTTGTATTTTCAGGCCACCTATCAAAATGTGCCTTAGGGCCAGCAGAGCGTTAGAGATGGGCGAGTGGGTGGGGGCGACGGCAATATGCGTCCAGATTTCCATGAAGCTTTCTATCATTGCGTATCGTATTGCCGAAGTTTGCCGATTGCTCTTTAGTACGACTGTACTGGATAATCGAAATTTAGTAAGCTCCACAACAAAGGGGCATAACTCACATGTTTCTACTCTTCAGTGAAAAGATAGGAAACTACTAAGCATGGCTGAAAAGCAACAAAAGAAACCCGATTTGGGTCTATTAGAAGAAGATGACGAATTTGAAGAATTTCCCGCTGAAGGTATCAATAAATTCACAAAAATATAGATTCGTTTAATATTTCTCATTTGAGAAAACATGAAAAAACATTTAACATTTTGTGAGAAAGTCGAAAAACGTTCAAAAAATGAACGATGCATCCTCTCGCCTCTATTCTCAATCACGACGTTTGATTTTGCTAAATCACGTTGCTGGTCCTCTTTAGTTTTAGTACCGGTACGGTATCTTTGGTTATTGTTATCTGTAGAATTTTCTCCAGAAATAATTATTCTGATATCCTTGAATGTTGCTATATTGGTTTTTAAAGAAAACATTTCCTTTTCGGAAGTCCTTATAATCTCGTCAAGCTTTGAGGCTTCATGCGCTTCAGGTTTTACTGGCAACTACATCACTACATGTACACTACAACCGCTTCCAGCGGGTGTGTGGGGAGGGGAAGATGGCCGAATGGTTAGTGTGCGTGCGCTGTATCATACTCATAGGTAATCATATCATACGACCTGCCATTGAGTCAACTGGCATGGTTTCAAATCTCTGGTTGTACGTGGCAAGGAGTAGGGTCGCCTGCCCACTGCTAAAGACCCCTACACGCAAGTGAATTATTGAAATAAAATCAAAACCGTATGTTAGTTTGTGTCGAGTGGACATTAAACCCCATTTCACTCTCTCTCTCTTCCCCGCTTCCACCGAGCTGACATCACAGACATTAACATGTTATGTATACACACTACCTCATTTTATAGGGAATTGTGGGGCCTATTGGTCTAACCAATGTGGTGGGGACCGTTAATTCTGTTATATGGGTTGGATCTCGGGTTTGTGTGTAGATCACTACAAAATGAAGCTCAGGGATTAGTCAAATGAATCACATGGTTAGAGCTCTGTTTGCGAAGGAAATATGTCTGGTGCTGTTAAAGTCAAACTTAAATACAAGATCACAGTTGTACGTGACGAGGAGTAGGGTCACCTAGCCAACCTTGTGGGTTTTCTCTGGGTCCTCCGGTTTCCTCCCACTGCTAAAGGCTCCTATGTTAGGTCTGAAATGACCTTGTTTGTGTCGAGTGGACGTTAGCCCCCATTTCTCTCTCTCTCTCTTACATTTAGCTCAACCTAACTTTGTAGTTGTTTATCAATTTCTAACTTTTTCTATTGCATGGGTTTTATTTTTAGATTGGACAGGAGAAGAAGAGGATGATGAAGATATAAAAGTTTGGGAAGACAACTGGGATGATGATAATATTGAAGACGATTTCTCAAAACAATTACGGTTAGTAATTCCTGTCCTAATACAGATAGACCTACATCTCTGTCTGTTATAGGAGCTGCAGTGACCGAACGAATAAGACACTAGCTATCTTGGAGGTCTCAGGTTTGCTCCGGGTGTTGCCAGAGAAAGTTCCTGGCATGGTTCCCCTTGTCAGTGGTGCAGGACAGAGGGCCTAACAAAATACTGACTACCACAATTTCTTGAAGAAAATAGGGGGTTGGGATGGCCTAGTGGTCTAGAGTCCCGCGCTTCGACCTCTAGCTGGCTTGCGGCTGTGGTTTTGAGCCCTGGTGTGAGCGTATGTGGCATGGAGATAGGGGCGCCTTCTCAACCTCGTGGGTTTCCTCCGGGCACTCCGGTTTCCTCCCACTGCTAAAGACTCCTACGCGCAATCGAATAATTGAAATAAAATATAAACCATATGTTAGTCCCGAAATGACCTATTTTGTGTGGACGTTAAACCCCATTTCTCTCTCTCTCTTGAAGAAAATAAAAGATGTGACTATTTACTAGTTGTTCGGTCATCACTATGCACATGACGGGCCTATTTGAATGATCAAAGGAGATCCAATAAGCGCTGCACAAGTGTTAAAAGGCTAAATATGGTCAATACTATTATCTTGTCTACGATATCACCCTTGCATGTTGGTGGAAGTGGACATAAAACTCAAGAAATGAAAAAAATAGTATAATGTGTCAAATTAACCATTTTCCCGTCTTCATTAACCCAGTTTAGGAGCAGAACAGTAGGACGTTAAACTCCATTTCATTTCATAACCGTTTCACATTTTATCAAAAATAATGTGTTAAAACTATTTTATTTTATAGAGCAGAACTTGAGAAGCAAGGCAAGAACAGTGATGGATCAGAACCCATGAAGATGTAAAACGACTCAGGGGGGACCATATCATCCTTGGATTATTTCGACAAAATTTCTTTTTTTCATTGTTTACTTTATTCCCTGTTAAGTTCTTGCATTTTGAAGTCAGTCACAGTTTTAAAAACATAAGAAAATTGTGTTGCCAAAGATTAAAATAGTTAACTTTAGCTTCAGATATGAGGACCAAAATGTATTTAAAAAATCTATAAGAATTGATAAGACAATTGAAGGGGATAGAAGAAGATAAAGGAATTAAATCGTCACACATTTCCCATAATTATTTGAAGGGAATTTTTTTTCCTACGACAAAATTTCGAACACTCTGTAGAGTATTGTATTGTTATATTTTTTTTTTCTTCACATTTTAAAACTTCTCAAAATTGAATAAATTTTATTTTCTGTCAAGTTGAAGAAGCTGGAAGTTGTTGTTCATCACTTCGGTTTCATAGTACAGTCAGTATATCTGTTTAACAGGGGGTTGGATAGCAGGTGCTTGTGTATCATTAGGTCCTTCATTCAGTAAACTGGCGTGGTTTTGATTCCTGGGTTGTACGTGACAAGGAGTAGGGTTGTCTGTCCAATCGCATGGGTTTTCTCTGGGTACTCCAGTTTCCTCCCACTGCTAAAGACTCCTATGCGCTAGCGAATTATTGAAATAAAATTAAAACCATATGCTAGTCCCGAAATGGCCTAGTTTGTGTCGAGTGGACGTTAAACCCCATTTCTCTCTCTCTCTCTAATCAGTTATGTTTGGCGAAATACGCAAAGATTCTGAATTGAATAAGACTTTGGCTTCTGGTTATTCCAGTCTATAGTTGTAATACTATGTTTAGCTGCGTCCACGGTGTGCCAATTTTAAAAATTTTCATTTTGTCATTCGATATTAGAAGCCCAACATTTCACAGTAAGATATCAACATCAATGTTGATTTAAATTGACCAATAAGTCATGCTTGCAGTGTCGAAGACCGTGAATGGTACTGAGTAAGAGACTTGGTTCTATTTTATTTCAATAATTGGTGCGTAGGAAGTTTAAAGACTGGGAGAAAAGGTGATATGTACATATTGGCATGCCCAGAAAGGGACCTTTGACAGTTGTATTTGTAGTAGATACAACACTGTTAGGGGTGAAATTATCCGGTAGCATATGATGTATGTCTGTCTTCATTGGACCTTGTTGGTGCAGGAATGCCAGACGTTAAACCCCATTTTGGTCCTCATGGGATGTGGGAGTGGGGGGGGGGAGTTTGTTTCTGCTTTCCAACAATCAAACCATTTATTACACACAATAATAATTTATTATTAATACATCACAGCATTAAATTATACCTTCGTCAATTATAAATATGTTATTATCACCATGACAACCATAGCATTGTCAATAATAACTATACTGTAGTCAATAATAAATATTTTCTCATCACCATGACAACCATATTATTATCAAATATAAGTATGCTCATCACCAGACATTGTAAATTTTAATAATGTTGTCATCACCATGACAACCATACTATTGTCAATTTTAAATATATTCTCATCACCACGACAACCATACTGCTGTCAATTTTAAATATATTCTCTTCACCACGACAACCATACTACTGTCAATCATAAATATTATCTAATCACAACAATTATTCTAATCGCCTGACAACCATACACCTGTCAATTATAAATAATAAATATATTCTCATCACCATGACAACCATACCATTATCAAATATAAATTATTATCACCATGACAACCATACCACTGTTAGACTATAAACAATAAATAACATTATCAGATAATCAAGAGCAGCACAAGCCCTAAAAAAAAAAAATAGCATTATCAATTGACAATACACTTTTAATACAATACACTGTTCTGCTCCAAGAGGGCTAATGAAGACGGGCATATACAAAACGACACTATATAGTTTTCTTACGTTTTTTGTAACAATCATGACATTCAGTTTTCCCTTGATATTTGATTGTTAAAACTTGGCAACTAATCTCAAGTTGGAACAAAAATGTCCTATAAATGACACTAGGCATAGATTTCTTATTTATGAAAATAAAAGCTAGAGAAATAAAGTGAAAACTGCATAAAGCGAAAACATTAATCTTTTCAAAATCTATTAGTTAATAGGTTGTCAATTACGGCTATACCATCATAGGAATCATTTTAACACTTAAAAAAACCATAGAAATAATTTCTACTAGACGACAATATTTGGACATAATCTTGAAGTGGCATTTAGTGATTGGGGAACACATTAACACAACACAATTTTTATGGGAAACAATCACTGGTTTTATTCTAAAGCACGTTTCAAAAAGTTTCCTCTTATTGTAATCTTGAATAAAACATTGTGCTTGAGAGGATACTTGTTGAAACGTCTTGCATTAAAGTAAAACCAGTGATTATTTCCCATAAAAATTGTGTTCTGTTGACAGTATTTGGACTTTTCAAACCTGCAGACCTGATAATCTCACTGTAAAAGTCACTGTTTGATCTAAAAAGTAAAGATATATTTGCCAATTTCTTTAATAAGGCAGGACTATGTGTATAGATGCCATGTTTTTTTAGGCTTTATTTCAGCATATTTTAAAATTTATGATTTTAAAAAATGCAATTCTCGCTTTAAAAGCTGACATCAAACCAGGTTTTCCTCAAGATTAGATTTGACCATTTATAACAAAAAACCATGACAAATTGAAGTTAATTTATTGCATCAAGTTTTCCTAGAGTTTAAATTTCACCATTTATTTGAAAAAAAACCTTGACATCACATTCAGTTTTTTTTCAGGTCTAATTTTCAAAACTTGACACATTAAAGCTAATGGCATGTCAGGTTTTTCATGTACAGACAAAAAACAATGGAATGATGATGATTACGACTATGTAGATTCCTATTTTGAACAGCAACGCTATCCATGACTATATGTTCCATGTTGAATCATATTAATTAAAAGAAACAAGAATATGTGACCAGGCCTGGAAAAAAACGGTTTTACCTGCCCCTGACAAAAGGTCAGGCACTATTGAAATAGTACCCGATATTTTTAACTTAGTGCCGGACATGTATTAATAAAAGACAAATCAGTGCCAGACAAAATGACAGGCACCAGAGGTTTTGTACCTGACAAAGCCTGACCTTGTCAGTGACATGTCAGTGACAGGTTCCTTATTTCCAGGCTTGTATCTGACAATGTTCCATCTGGAATCGTATTTTGGAAATGATAAATAACAGTAAATGAGCAACAAATGATACTATTTATGACAATGTTCAATGTTGAACCATATTCTGCTTATATTGTCTTAAAGCTTGAAGTAAAACTTTTTTAGTTTCGTCGATCGTATTGGAATAAATTCTCAGATCTTCTTCTTTGGCTTGTAACGTACTGTGTAACGCTGACTTTAACGCCTCATTCTCATCCTTCTGAATCTCCAGACTAAAACAGAAAAGTTTTATTTTTATCGGTAACGGAATTGAGTTAATCTGATTAAAATACAGATCTATATTTCGTTTTGTTTCGTTTTTTTATACTTTTGGTGGCCTACACTACATGAAGATCTGACAAGTTGTACAGGAAGGTCAAGTCAGGGGACATCTTGATTAACTTTCTCGATTAACACTGTGATCAAACCTGGGACCTGGTTAATCAGCAAAAAGGTCCATTTTGTAATGTACTGAGACAAAACTTGGGCTAATAGATTCTTAAAGTACCAATATATAACTTAAAAATAAATTATGGTAAAGAGCTGACAGTTCTCACTATAATAGTTAAAAACTAGATAATGTAATTGGAATATGCTGAAAAGTTCAGTCAAATTTCTGCACTCTGAACCGATATATTAGTATTTAAATTTTAGGCCTAGCCTTGGTTACCATTAATAAAGTCGGTAGAATAACATAGTCTCAATTATTCACTTTTGGATTAAATTATAAATGAGCATTGAGCAGCAAATCATGTATGTTGAATGCCTCGCCCTTGACCTGTAAACCACACATATTCCACTCACCATGTTTGGATTTCTTCTAAAGTTTGAACGTCTGTTTCATCATCTAAAGATTTATAAATAGGATCCCCTCCGATTCTACCTGATGATAGACCTTTTTTACGGGCACTTGTATCTACAAACACACAGACAGATAAATATTCACACGAAAATTTATAACCAATCGGAAGAAAGAGAGAGAGAGAGAAATGGGGTTTAACGTCCACTCAACACAAAGTAGGTAATTTCGGGACTAACATATGGTTTAATTTTATTTCAATAATTCCCCCGGAGGAAACCCATGAGTTTGCCAATCGGAAGAAATGTAATGAAATGAGGTTTAACGTCCTACTATTCTGCTTCAACTGGGCTAATGAAGACGGAATCTTCCATACAGTGTGCTATGAGGGACATTTTTCACAGAGAGCGGCAGGGATCTTTTATGTGCATGCCAATGAGTACATGGACCCTTTTTTTCCTATCCGAATGACTAGACAGCTGTTGTTCCAGGTATTCCGCCCTGCACCACAAAGCAAAGGGAAATCAATCCTGATAAACTTTCTAGGCCAACACCCGGAGCGAACCTGTAAACCACGGGAATAATTATGATATCAAAAATATAACTTACTTCCTTTAGCAAATTTACTCTGATCAACTTTATATTTAGCGAGTTGTTTTTCTAACAGGGCGTTATTTCTTCGTTGATTGATCAACTCTGTTTGACTTTCGTTATGTTTTAATACAGCTTCTTCAATTCTATAAATAACATATACATATAATATCTTGTTAAAAACGTAACTTCTTCAATTCTATAAATAGAGAGAGAAAAAGATGGGGTTTAACGTTCACTTGACACAAACTAGGTCATTTCGGGATTAACACATGGTTTAATTTCATTTCAATAATTCGCTTGCGTGTAGGGGACTTTAGCAGTGGGAGGAAAACAGAGTGCCTGGAGGAAACCCATGAAACCACAGCCGCAAGCCAGAGGTGACCGGCCAGCTAGAGGTCGAAGCGCGGCACTCTAGACCACTAGGCCATCCCAACCCCCCTCTTCAATTCTGTAAATAACACATACAAATAATATATCTAGTTATGTTTTAATACAGCTTCTTCAGTTCTATAAATAATAATTAATACATTTAATACACTAGAGAAATGGGGTTTAACATACATTTGACATAAACTAGGTCATTTCGGGACTAACATGTGGTTCAATATTATTTCAATAATTTGCCTGTGCATAGAGGTCTTTAGCAGTGGGAGGAAACCAGAGGACCTGGAGAAAACCCACGAGGTTGGAAAGGTGACCCTTCTCCTTGTCACATACAACCGGGGAAATGAAACCATGCCAGTTGACTCAATGACAGACCTTATGATAAGCATATACTAACCATTTGACCATCTAACCCCCCATCTATAAACCCAAGCATATTTCATTCACACAGATTTTATTTTTACTTGTCACTACCGACTCACAAAAACATTTTAAATGTTTGAAATACAGAGGAGTGTCGTGAACACCAACAGCAGAGTCGTTGAAGTCTCTTAAAGGTAATGGAATCTTTTTAACTCCCCAGAATTTAATGAATCTTTCATCAATTTTAAATAAAGATGTAATACCGTTTTTGTAATATTTTGACTAGTTCTGCTAGTTTCTCTTTCTCCACGTCTGCTGTTTGCATCAGTATTTTATATTCCTGGCACTGGTACTGTAACGCTTCAGTCTCTTGATTCGATGAAACATGGCTGGAAAATATAAAAACAATGGGTTAAATATACACACCAGATTATTGTATGCTGGGGTAATTCAGTCATTAAGTGATCCATTAAAAACATGATCAACCACAGAGCCACGCCCACTGTTGAATACTACTCTGGGTGGATGCGGTCAATAAAACACGATGACCAATGTCTGGAATACACCACATATACAAAACCCAGCTGGCAACTCTCCCCATCACATACAAGCCAGAAATTTAAACCATTTACTCGATCAATAGCTGATCTTATGACACTTTTGACAAAAAAAAAATACAAAAACCTCTCTCCCACATCAAATTTTTTTGAAGGATTATCTCAGAATCAGACTATTTTTTTTCAAATGGCCTAACTGAGAATGAACAGGTCAGGGCTAACACTAGCTTTCATTTGTAACTTTGGCGACTGACAGTGTGAGCCCTGATCCAAGTGAAACAAATACTCCAAATATAAAACCTAGAATATCCACTGAGTGAAGTAAAAATATTACCTAGCAGATGGTGGTCGGACTGATGATCGTGATGGTAATGATCTGGCACTTTCAACTCGACCAGCTACAGTAGGAGGACGTTCGTCACGTCTACAAAATAGATACAAACAAAAATATTCATGAATCAAGGCAAGGGGTAGTGAAAATAGTGGGGAAATAGTGGAAGTCAAAAAGCACAAATTTATATTTAGTGTGTTAGTGTTTCACTGTAAAAGCCATCATATTTCATTGGATTGATTATATAATATTTCAACGGCAAAATAATTAACAAAATAAAAATGAAATGGAGGTTAATGCCCTACTGTTTTGTACCGACTGGGCTTATGAAGACAAACATAAGTGTGCTACAGGCTACTCTTATACAAATTCCAACTGCCCAGGGATCTTTTGCACGCATGCCAATGTATACACAGGACCTCGGTTTTTCATACCATCTGAATGACTAGACAACTATCCTGCACCACTGACAAGTGAAAAGCATATCGAAAAATCCTGATGAACTTTCTCGGCAAATGCAGAGATCGAACACGGGACGAAAACTGTTGACGGGGCATGTTCATATTACAGACTGTGGATGAGGCATGCGCTTGAAATAAAAGGAGTTTACCGTGACCCAGTACCAGGTGACGTGACTGATTGTAAGACCAGATTGTCGTGATTAGTGGATGTGAACGGTCGGGACGTATTTGAAATATTTGATCTGCCTTCATCTTGTATCTTCTGTAGGTGCTGAAACAAGAAAATTATCACATTGAAGGACGAAGGAACACAGTTTATCATCTCATCATCATAAATTGTCTGCCAGTCTCAAAATGATGCACAATTTTATATGGTCAGACACGTAAAACTCTCAGAGCTGCAATGCAGTAGCATAGCATAAAAAATGCAGTAAAAACCATGATTCGGCAGAAGATTTCCAAAAACACGTAAATTTGCAATTCCAAGGATAATTTATTTAGAAATGATATATTGTACTGCAGGCCGAATAAAACAAAAATAGGTTGCCAGGCAACGAAACATATGCCCACACAGCAGCCAAATCGTCCGGGCAGTCAACAAGAGTTGTCACATATTAAGGAATTATCAGAAAATCATTAGAATTTGTTTGGTTTTTATAATCAAACGTTTTTTTTTTAAATCAGATAATTGTGACCTCCAGAGGGACCACAAGCTAAAAAGGGTGATTTTTCGAACAATCAGGGGACATAATTCAGGAAGTAATGACCCGATGGGCGCAAATATCGAAAGGAACCAAGATCTTTGGGTTATAAACATACATGTCAAGTTTCATCAAAATCGATTCAAAATTGTGACCTCTATGGGGTCCACAACCTTGATATAACATATTTTCACACTATTCGTGTACAAACGGCGGCCATTTTGTCCGTCAATTCTAGTCCGATTTTCACGTAATTCAAACTCTCTCTTCATTACCATGTAACGGTGATATAGTCAAACGTTTTTTTAAATTGGATAATATTTTTGACCTCCAGAGGGACCACAAGCTAAAAAGGGCGATTTTTTGGACAATCAGGGGCCATAATTCAGGAAGTTACGATCCGATGGGCGCAAATATAGAAAGGAACCAAGATCTTTGGGTTATAAACATACATGTCAAGTTTCATCAAAATTGGTTCAAAATTGTGACCTCTGTAAGGTCCACAACCTTGATATAAC
Source organism: Patella depressa (assembly GCA_948474765.1). Classification (NCBI taxonomy): domain Eukaryota; kingdom Metazoa; phylum Mollusca; class Gastropoda; family Patellidae; genus Patella; species Patella depressa. Next base: position 75,086,093 of record OX419719.1, read on the forward strand.
ATATTTTCACACTATTCGCGTACAAACGGCGGCCATTTTGTCCGTCAATTTTGGTCTGATTTTCACGAAATTCAAACTCAACCTTCATAACCATGAAGCGGTGATATAATGAAACGTTTTTTTAAATCGGATAACAATTTTGAACTCCAGAGGGACCACAAGCTAAAAAGGGCGATTTTTTGGACAATCAGGGGCCATAACTCAGGAAGTTACGATCCGATGGGCGCAAATATCGAGAGGAACCAAGATCTTTGGGTTATAAATATATATGTCAAGTTTCATCAAAATTGGTTTAAAATTGTGACCTCTGTAAGGTCCACAACCTTGATATAACATATTTTCACACTATTCGCGTACAAACGGTGGCCATTTTGTCCGTCAAATTTGGTCCGATTTTCACGAAATTCGAACTCAACCTTCATAACCATGGAACGGTGATATAATCAAACGTTTTTTTAAATCGGATAACAATTTTGACCTCCAGAGGGACCACAAGCTAAAAAGGGGGATTTTCGGACAATCAGGGGCCATAATTCAGGAAGTTACGATTCGATTGGCGCAAATATCGAAACGAACCAAGATCTTTGGGTTATAAACATGCATTTCAAGTTTCATCCAAATCGGTTTAAAATTGTGACCTCTACACTGTTCACAAGCTAAAAAACGTGATTTTTCGTACAATCAGGGGCCATAACCCATGAAGTTACAGTCTGATACATGCCAATATCGAAAGGAACCGAGATCTTAGGGTGATAAACCTATATTTTAAGTTTCATCGAAATCGGATAAAAATTGTGACCTGTAGACTGTTCACAAACAATTCTGGACGGACGGACGGACGGACGAACAGGGGCGACGACAATATACATCCACATGAAAATGTGGGCGTATAAAAATTGCATACAAAGGTAGAAATCTATTACCGTGCAATAGAAACGACAGATGGAGCACTCGTGTGTGCAAAATTAGGAAGGAAAATTTTGCCTACTCTCCAACCAAACCCGTGTCAGGATTTAAATCCAGTTTAGATCCCATTCAAAAGGCAAAGAAATGGGGTTTAATATCCACTCCACACAAATTAGATCATTTCTATATCAAAATATGTCATTTATTTTGTTTTTTCAATAATTCCTTTACGGGCATGTCTCCTGTAGCAATCGGAGGAAGTCGACACTGTTCCATGTCACTGCCGCCTTATGCAGGTGTTTTTAGCAGTTAGCAGTGGCATTAAACTAGAGAACCAAGCTAAAAGCTATAAAGTAAGACAGACAATTTTCATCTCTGTCCCATAATCGCCTCTATATTCTGAAAGTGCCGAAAGATGACTAAATCACAAAAAAAAAAATTGGGCACCGATACCCAACAGATATCTTAGGCAGTGTCTTTAGAGGTGGAACTAAAAATCCAAGATAAAACCCAACGTTTTATTACCGTATCTATGTTCGAAGAGTGCCTAGAGAAGACGAACTTCACAATAAAATTATTATCATTACCTGTAATTTTAAAGAATTTATTTCCTCCTCCAGTCTATGGACCTTAAATTCTTTTTCTGCGACGATAGTTTTGAGTTGTTCCACGATATTATGATCTTGTTGCGATTTGATTGACAGCTCAGTCAACATGTCTTGTTGATTCAGATTATTCTGTTTCTGATGTGAGTTGGACGTGTCTAGCATTTCTTTCAACTGACTCTGTTGTCGCTGGAAATAAAAATAACAAAATGATAAAAATGGTGTTTTTCTGCTCCTTAATTCTGAGCGAATGAAGACGTGCAGTGTGCTATGAAGTGTGCTATGCAGTGTCCTGTATGATGGAAATGTTTCCAGGACAGGGGTGCTAAAACGACTATCCATTCTAGTTTTCCTTTTGGTGCACACCAAAGTGTTCACTGGGCCTGAATGACTAGACGTTGTTCATGCACCACGACATGACGAACCCCTCACTGGGTGTGAACATCACTCACAGAGTCCCCACGGCTCCCTATATAAATTGAGAGAGAGAAATGGGGTGTAATGTCCACTCGACACAAACTAGGTCATTTTGGGACTATATGGTTCAATTTTATTTCAATAATTCGCTTGCGCGTAGCGGTCTTAAGCAGTGGGAGGAACCCAGAGGACCCAGAGAAAACCCACAAAGGTCTGACTCTCTATAAATAAAATCATTTATAAATTATGAAAGCAAATGAAACAAGATGTAACAGCTAAATCTGTCTATTGCAGGTGTTTATTTTATAAAGTATAATTTAGACACTTATTCACACGCCAGGCCGTAATCAACTCTCTAGATAATTGATTCTCAACCAGTGTGTCGCGAGATCTTCCTAAGTGTGCAGCGAAATTTTGAACGACACACTATGAAAATGTGAAAAAACATGTGACCCCAATTGGGTATTCACTGGTGTCTATTGGTAAGTTCAAAGCTGTGTTTTTCTTACAAGAGGTTATTAACATGTTTTATGCTCAGAGATAATTGATTGGTGATTGCTAGTCGGTTAACACCCACTCATCAAAAGACACATTATCCAATGTTTATTCAACGCAAATCGTGTGACACAACCACTGATGTCATAATTCGGAATATTGAGAATCCGGACTACTCAAAACTTTTTGGGTTGAAGTAGTAAGGAAAAAAATCGGGATATGAATATGATTATAGATTTCACAGAATGCTGTGGTATTCAGAATATCTGAAGTGACAGAGTCCACTATATTTGTTTTACTCACCATTAAAGCTTGAATTAATTCATCATCATGTTTACCCTTTTCTAATAAAGTCGCCATCTGTTGTTTTATAGATTTCATTTCTGTGGCTAAAACTTTATTTCTAAAACAAAATGTATCATAAATTTATAATTTTTTAAAAGCAAAAGCAAAATATTATAATAATAAATAATAAATCATCGAAAACTGTCACTGACATACATTGCTATAAACAACATATTGAACATTCATTATACAAGAGAAAAATATGTCTATTGCAGGCCTGAAATGTTATTAAATCATTAATTAGACATTAATCAACTTATCCAGACCATAATCAACTCTCGATGTTATTGCTAGCCTGCAATATTTACTGGATTAGGATCCGATCTTCTGCTCAAACCTCTTGATGATTAAATGGCAAATACTGAAGAATTATTTCGATCAAAAATGAAATCAAACTGGGATCATCCTCTTACTCTATCACTTAGCCACTAGTAAAGTAGAATAAATTCTCCATATTCTATTTTATAGTCAGACAAAAATCTCATCCATCCTTTACACAGAAGAATGGTTGAGTCAAATATCTCTAATATGGAAAAACACAATCTGATTAGAATGCAGATCTATATTTCGTTTCGTTATTTTTTAGCTTTCGAAAGGTCGTGCCAGAGGTCATACGAGCGGCTTTTGACCCTATGACTTCAGACATTGATTAATCAATCAGCGTTGAAGTTTCTGGTGGTTTATTCATAGTTCCGTGCATCAATCACCACAAAGTCGCTGTCACAGTCAGTTTCATTGGCTTATCTCTCATGTCATATATAACAACTCTTCCAGATCCTAGTGTAGTAAAGACAATAAGTAAAGCGAAATTTTGAACTATAAAAAAGGAAACAAAATAAGATCAGTGTTTGAATCAGGTTGATGAAAAACAGAAACCTACCTTGCCTTAGCGGCTTCCATTTTTGATTTTAAAGCAGTATGATCATTTTCTAGAGCTTTGAATTCATTCACCAGTTTCTGTAACAAAATAAGCCATCATTTCATTCTATTCTTGATCAAAATTTTTTAAAAAGAGCGATAGAGAGAGAGAGAGAGAGAGAGAGAGAGAGGGAGGGAGGGAGGGAGATAGGGTTTAACGTCCTCTTGACAACAATAAGGTCATTTTGGGACTAACACATGGTTCATTTCCATTTCAATAATTCGCTTACGCGTAGGAGTTTAGCATTGGGAGGGAATCGGACGACCCAGAGAAAAACCCTGCGGCTGAACAAGCTACCCTACTCCTTGTCACATACAACCCGGGGAATCGAAAGTACTCCACTTGACTCAATGACAGACCTTATGATACAGCGGCACGTACTAACCATTCGGCCATCCAAACAACATAAACATCATTTGCTTGATAAAGACGAGAGTATCCTTGTCGAAATGTTGCTTATTATCAAACTCGGTAATTGTGTATCCATAAAATTAAACATTGCAATCAATTAATGTACCGGTATATAACAAATCAAACAAGTAGACATGATCAAGTTCTTTTTTAATATCCGTACCTCTTGGGCCTCTTTCTTTTCTTTATCATATTTCCTTAATTCTTCGCGATATTTATCATCCTGGGTACGACGACGTGTGGATGATGTTGTTCTTCCCATCAGTTCATTATCCAGATCATCCTCATCACGTGATTTAGATGGTGACACCTGTTGCTTCAACTCTTCTACCTGTAATTAGTAGATAAACTTGTCTACCTGTAATAACCCCTTTTATCTGGAGTGGATCCAGGGGGGGGGGGGGAACGGGAGAAAACCCACGAGGTTGGACAGGCGACCCTACTCTTTGTCACGTACCACCAGGGATTCGAAACCATGCCACTTGACTCAATGACAGGCTTTATCATACAGCGCGCACATACTAACCTTTCGATCATCTAAACCCCTCGCATCATCCAGAACACGACATTAATAACAAGTGTAGTAAAACAAAATTTTTAGACTTTAAAAAACGAAGAAAAAAAAACAGGACTTGTGTTTTAATCCGATTGACTTTATAATTTACCTTTTTCTGTAGTAAAAGAATTTGTTGAGCTCGACCTCGCCAGTTTGTATTCCCAGATAACAAACTCTGTATATTTACATTCTCTCCGACTTCTTGATTTAAAACCTGCAATACATCAAACATAAAAAATCAATATGAAAATTTAACAAAGATTTGGTGCCGGGGATTGTCTACGATTTCATTATGTAAGTGAAGGATCCAATATTGGTATTGAAAGTTCCCCGGCATTTCCCTGGGGGGGTCCCAGAGTGTCAGTGATGCAGGAAGTAAGATCTGACAAGAACGGGGATCTTTTATGTGCATGCCAATGTTTTTCATCCCATCCGTATGACTAGGCGGCTGTCCTTGACAGGCCCTTCCATCCTGCATCACTGACAAGGGGGAACCACACCGGAAAATCTAGATGAACTGAATGTTTAGGTTTTAATTGATATTTATAAGAATATTATACATGTACCTTGTGAGCTATCTTGAGGTCTTGTTTTAACTGTGATGACTGGTTTCTGAATTCAGCAACTTTTGCTTCCGTTTGTTTTAACTTATCTTGCAGAGCTTTCACGTCTAACTCAGCTTGCTCCTACAAAATGGATGACAATATTACAGATCCAGTCAGCTGTGAATTGTGAGACCGATATATTTAGTAACCAAATTGGAATATATTTGGAATATAATTATGAGATATAGACACCTTATGTTAGAAGACTTATTGTTACTGCTTATTGCATAGTGATCGCGCGCGTCTAATTTAAGTCACCAGTCTTCGACTAAGCAGAATCCACCAAATTTCCATTTTGGGCAACATTTACTTTTTTTTACTTACTAACTTTTCAAATGGGATTTTCTAATCTTTATCCAACAATTGAGGAGAATCCTGTTAGAAATGTTGCTAATTATATAGTAAATTAGTAAATAAGAATCATTGAATTCCACATAGCTGTGTCCAGTGTAGTCTCTATCATCCAGAAATATATTCTACGAATATTAGTCTGGATGTGTTGTCAACATTTGAGAAAAATCGGTCATTGACTAGATTATCCGGTCTCTTAAGGGAGGTTACTCATCCTTAAACAAGATGATGACGCTCATGAAATTAATTTAAGAATGCCATTTCAAATATTCCATTTGATTGCATTGACAGTTCAATATCCAACACTCTTATTTTTTTTTCATTGTAAAATTTCTCTCTTCATGGGCCTGATCTATGTTTTTTTTTAGTAGTAATTCGCCCCCAGATTCTTGTTTGTTTATATCAATGCAAGAATTATGGGATTTATTGCGGGAAGGGGTGCAACTCTTACTTGACTTGGCCAGAAGATACTGGATAATCAACCACATTAACAACCAAACTCCAGCATACGCATGGGCAATGGACTTTACGTCAAATATTGACAACTTTCCTAGACCCTCCGTACGTTGAAGACCAGGAGGTTCTGGGTGACCGAGACTATGTCCAGTGTATTTCTAGTTTAAATGACCGGAAACTCCTGTCCAAAACATGACTTTGTAAAAACAGTAATAGAATGCGAAAGAGAAAAATGGAGTTTAACGTCCACTCAATACAAACTAAGTTATTTCAGGACTAACATATGGTTCAATATTATTTCAATAATTCTCTTACACGTAGGGGTCTTTAACAGTGGCAGGAAACTAGAGGACATAGAAATTAATAGATCAATATTATCAAAACATTATATTGATTCTCTTTGTAAGTATTTAATAGCATTTTATAAAAGATATCAAACAGCACAATGCTTTACATCACAGTTAATTGAATGATATTTTAAACAAAACGACATCAATGGAGAGAGAGAGAAATGGGGTTTAACGTCCACTCGACACAAACTAGGTTTTTTTGGGACTAACACATGGTTTCATTTTATTTCAATAATTCTCTTGTGCGTAGGGGGCTTTAGCAGTGGGAGGAAAAAGGTGTACCCGGAGAAAACTCACGAGGCTGGACAGGCGACCCTACTCCTTGCCACGTACAACCGGGACTGTCAATGGAGTGCTATGATACACTGTAACCCGGGTTACGTTTAATCTTGTGTATCTAGCACTAATTTCTTTCACAAATTAAAAACACTTATATGAATATACTATTTCTATATGTCTTATAAAGATTATAATTTCTTTCACATTCCTTCAATATCAAATCTTTGCTTCAAAATCATACAAATCGTTAAAATCAGCAAGAAGATTAAATGATGCCCAGGTTACAGTGATAAGTAAACCAATTTTTCCACAATTAGAAAATAAAGAAAGCTAAAAGTATAAACTGCATTTACCCGGTCATTATCCAAATAAATAGATCGGAATGTACTTGCTGAACCAAATGTATTCCTGGCTTCTTCTGGAATCGCTGAAATCTAAAATAACAAAAACAGTAGTAGTACATGGACCAGGAATAACAAAATCAAAGTGTATCAATTGATGCACAATTGTCCAAGGAACAAAGATGCCAAATCTCATGACATTTATGAATTGACAGAGTCTAGAGTATTTTTTCGAAGGATGTCCCTATCAAGTCGAAGAAACAGATGAGAGAGACAAAAAGGGGTTTAACATCCACTCGACACAAACTAGGTCATTTTGGGACAAACACATGGTACATTTTTATTTCTTTAATTCGCTTGCTTGTAGGGGTCTTTTAAGTCTTTAGCAGTGGGAGGAAACCCATGAGATTGGACAGATTACCCTACTCCTCGTCACTTACAACCCGGGAATGAAAACCACACCAGTTGACTCAATGACAGACATTATATGATACAGCGCACACATGCTAACCATTCAAGCTTTTGGAGTGAGGTACATGTAAAGGTGGGTAATGTCTGACATTATAAGGTCAATGTCATCGAAAGTGTGTGAGAACCGAATAAAGAACATGAAGTTACCCATATGTAGTTAACTCTAGCCTTTGACCAAAGAGGTCAGAATAGTTCAACTGGTTTGGCTTATTGTGCGTGTGAACGCAACACGGTCCTGTCTTACAAACCCTGGCGATTTTGAACTGGTGTAAAATTAAGCGTCTGAACAGTACATTAGAATTACCTGTGTCTGTAAATCATGACATTTTTTACCAATTTGTTTGTTTTTAGTTTTTTCAGATTCGAGTTCTGATGTTAGTTCTCGAACTTTCTTGGATAATTCAACAATCTTTGTCGCTGCAGTTTCATTTGTTACCTCAACGCCTAAAAATACAAATATTTTCCAAAATTAACGAAAGTTCCTAAAACAATTGTTCGCTTTGTCATTTTAATTTCTTTTAAAATAAATAGTGTGAAAGTCGTAAAAAAATCACATGTGCTGTCCAAGAATACAAACCTCAATCAGTGGCTTTAAAGTAAAAAAATAATCGATGTCATGTGTTAATTGGTAACAAGTGTCAAAAATGTGTAATAAATAATTCATTGTGCTTCTACTTATTTTTAGACCTTTGGCTTTGTTTTTAGAATTTTTGAATATCTCTGGTTCACTAGATGTAAACTTTTAGATTACGTGGCCCCTGAATCATAATAAGTTTAAAACAGTGTTGGGAATCCAAAATTTTTCTTGTTCGGCATTTTACCAGAACTAAAGGGACATAACTCTTATCATTATTTAAACTGAAGAATTTAACACCCATGTGTGAAATTTGACCCCCCATCCCTTTTGTATATAGAATGGGGAGAGAGAGAAATGGGGTTTAACGTCAACTCGACACATGACATACTAGGTCATTTCGGGACTACATATGGTTTAATTTTATCTCAATAATTTGCTTCCGCGTAAGGGTCTTTAGCAGAGGGAGGAAACCGGAGTGTCCAGAAGAAACCCACGAGGTTGAGAATATGCCCTTATCTCCATGCCACCCATGCCACATACGCTTACACCAGGGATCAAAACCAAAGCCGCAAGCCAGAGGTCGAAAGCTCGGAACTCTAGACCACTAGGTCATCCCAACCCCCGAATATAGAATGGATTACTCACCAGATAAAGCTGATTTCTCTTCAATCTTCTTCTTCTTCAACTGTTTTATTTCAAATTCTCTTTCACTCAACAATTTATAACACCGACCATTTTCATCACGTAATTCCTACACAATATTTAATCAACGATACCAGTGTGCAATAAAATAAAGAAAACAATAAACTTCCGAAGGCTGTAAAAATATGGAAGTTTACAAATTTAACACCAGGGTTTAACGTTTTATTCTTTTGCACCAACCGGGGAAAATGAAGATGGGCACAGTGATTCCTAATGAAATGAAATAGGGTTTAACATCCTACTGTCTGCTCCAATATGTGTTAATGAAGACAGGCATACGTCATACAGTGTGCTATGACTACTATGAGGGAAATTTTGCCCAGGCAGCGACACTACGGCTAACTGTAAAGACTGACAGTAGGTTTGAAATCTTAAAAGAAAACAAGCATTGAGACAGAAAAAAGAAGCAGATGAAGATATAACTAACCCTTATTTGATTATTAAGATGTTCCACCAATTCCTCTGATATGTAATTAGAACCAAGGTTTTTCTCAATCTGAAAAATGATAGAATTCGGATTAAATAGAATTATTAATACCATATCCAAATCCATAACTTGTCGGCTATAAGTAGGCCTAGGTCCTTTTAGGTGGTCTGCGATGATCTTTAAAGGCTTAGATTTATGGCAGTTCAGTAAAAGCTTGTGTGCTATGCTTTCAAGTTCACAGAAAATTCCTCTAGACTTAGTTCGTAGCAGTAAATTGATGGCATGTCGGTGTATTTTCTTAGTTGGCAGGTCTTGTTTTTTATTCAAATGTAGCGTTTCCATAATGGAAACTGTAAACTAGGTCATTATGGGACTAATGTATCAGGGAGAGGGGTTTTACATAGGCTAAGCCTGTTTCCCAATCCCGTTCAGACATTCTGAATAAGATATTGTTTATAAAAAAATTTAAAAAAATGTATCAGTCCTTCAAATTCAAAATCCTCATTAACGGGTACATTATACCACATTTAATAATCTCACCTTCAAGTCTAAATTGTCATCAATACCAAAAGATTTATTTTTAGTAGAATTATTTGACGAGTTTTCCTTTTCTTCCTTCATCTGTTTCCGGCGCAGTAATTTCAATTGTTGTTGATCTTGTAACAGTTTAAACTGTTGTTTTAACGTCTCATCAGCTTCCATTTTCTCTGTAACCTTTATTTATATATCTGGAAAATATAGTTTGAAAATCATATCAAGGATCAAGGCCACTACACTACAAGGTTTTTGCGCAGTACATTAATCTGGCTATTCTTAGGGTTAAGGTTATCTTTGGGTTAGGGTTAAGGTTAGTAAAGTAGCTCGAAAGTAGCCGGGTCAATGTACTAGGACAAGATTTTTAAAAATGATGAGTGTTTCTCGGGTTAGAATTAGACTGAAATAATCTGAAAAAATTTTCAGAATACATAGATATTTATAGTGAGAACTGTCAACTCTTTATCTACTCTTACTTAAAGCTGAACTCCGATTACAAAACTACAGAAATGATTAAATAAAAAAAATATCACCGTACATAATCGCCATACTTGTTTTCAATTCGTAGAAGAAGTATGGCGGCTGTACGGTGTACGAAAACAGTGGCAGGCCACGCCCACATCCAGTGTATCTCTTATCAGCCACACTGTCCACATCCGGCTAGTAACATTTCAACTACCAATTACCTCCTGACTGTGGAACGTGTTTACACTATCAGTTTGATGAAAATATCATTGCTACACAATTATTATGTCTGATCAGGTACATATTAGTTTACTAATTAGACGAAATAAGTCAGCCACGAAATACTTTGCTCTAAAAACAAGGTAAACTGCCTTACCCGAAAGAATTACAAATCTATGAACACCATTGCAACAAATGCTTTTTGTTGTTGACATAACTTCAAGGGACATAACCACTTATGTCCCTTGATCCTCATAAATAACGACAAGATGAAGAATATTTTGAAGTGAAACATACTTCTTTGATGGAGAGAACAATGGTTTTATGGCGCTTTGGATAAATTTTGGAACGATAATACTAGACTTTATAATACTACAAATTATCGGGTGTTTACACGCTGTTGTGCAAAATTTTTCAAGAAATAAGAAAAAAATGATTGGTGTTGATAGTATTGTTATTCTATGGGGTAAGGCAGTTTTCCCTTGTTTTTAGAGCAAAGTATTTCGTGGTTGACTTATTTCGTCTAATTAGTAAACTAATATGTACCTGATCAGACATAATAATTGTGTAGCAATGATATTTTCATCAAACTGATAGTGTAAACACGTTCCACAGTCAGGAGGTAATTGGTAGTTGAAATGTTACTAGCCGGATGTGGACAGTGTGGCTGATAAGAGATACACTGGATGTGGGCGTGGCCTGCCACTGTTTTCTTACACCGTACAGCCGCCATACTTCTTCTACAAATTGTAAACAAGTATGGCGATTATGTACGGCGGTATTTTTTTTATTTAATCATTTCTGTAGTTTTGTAATCGGAGTTCAGCTTTAAATTAGCATTATGCAAGAGCAAAATCTGCTTATTACAGGTCTTTCTTTAGGCCTGAGATGTTATCTAAATAATCAATTAGACATTAATTAATATCCAGACCATAATAAACTCTTAAAGTCAAGGCTAGCCTTCGATGTTGGCGGATTGAATTCCTATATTCCGATTAATGGCCGTTGATAATTAAATCAATCAAGTGGATAATCGAGACTATGCTGAACATTAATGATTTGAGTAATGATGATCGAGGCTATGTGAATATTTCAAACGCTTTTTTCTCGGCTAATAGTGGACCAATTTGACTGAAATTTTCAACAAATTACCTTTACACTATAAAGTTTTTAACTATTATAGTGAGAACTGCCATCTCTTTATCTTATCTCCAATAATGTAACTTAAATATAAGCCTATCTTTAATTAAAGAGAGAGAGAGAGAGAAATGGTGTTTAACGTCCACTCAACACAAACTAGGTCATTTCGGGACTAACATATGGTTTAATTTTATTTCAATAGTTCACTTGTGCATAGGGGTCTTGGCAAAAAAAAAAACAAGGTTAGGCCTACTTGAAATTTTGAATAAAATAAGAGAAATTTATATTTCAACAGACTACAAAACCTATCCTAGTATACTCCTTAATTATAATCTCTGTGTAGGCTTAAAAAGCAGTCTGTTCATACGGGTCAAAATTAGCTTTTAAGATCTATTGATAATTATGAAGGCTTGGAAAGTGGGGTACGGCAGATAAAATTAACATTTTTAATATTTTCATTAAAAAAAAAAAATTTGAAAACGTTTGTTCTGTTGTTGAAATCGGAATAATTATGTAATTGCTTTAAATAACTTCTAAACGAATTCGTTCATCAGTTCACGATAATCATTAATCAACTTACCACACGATTAAAGAATAATAATTTCTCAAAATTCCATAAATATCACATTATTTTTCACTAGAAATATTTTTCTGGACATAGCAACATAACAACTTCCGGTAGAAATAAAGATATTGTTATCCGGTCTCTTTAGTCGCGTTCATCAAGGTTTGACACTCCCGCTGGACAATAGTGAGTGCAGAAGGACCGCGCCAGACGCAAACAAAACCGATAATGACAACTACATATAGACATGACAAGTGATAAACAATGCAGATATTATGATTTTATTACGGAATAAAGTATGGTCTTAAAACAATTTAATAACGCTATTATTATCAGGGGCCTATAATTATTCCCTTTTTAAGTCTATGTAGCCTACATAATGTGATTAATTGAATTAAGTACATCATGGACCTTAAGGTCCATGTTACAATCAACAATTTAGCATTATATTTATAAATTAATCGCCCCAGAATAGCACGACGGTTGCGAGTTTTGATTTTGGTTTCGAAAAGTCACAAAACAACGGTGTCCGACACGGGCCCGTATCTACAGGGGGGCGCGGGGGTGCATGCCCCCCCCCCCCTCCCCGCGTGAAATGCTCGCCCCCCCCCCCGCTCAGAAATTGCTAACAATCATTAAAGTATACACAGTTCCTTATATTAACCTAAAAAAGCTATTTTTTTTTGTTTGAATACTTATTTTGATATACTTATTAGACGCCTAGGTAACTACATAGCATGATGATTACAACAGTCTGTTAGAATGACCTTTTCGAAAATTTCCTCATAATGTTCGTCCCCCTACCGAAAGGTAATGCCCCCCCCCCCCCCCCGCTTAATGGTGTCTAGATACGGGCCTGGTCCGACAAGACACCACTACAACCTACAACTTTATCGGTATTTTTCGGCTTTGTTCCTTTTTGTCAGTGGGGGAGGACAAGGGACCCGAAAAGGCCCCACATAGCACATTGGTAGTTCTAATTCGATATATGAGTAGGCCGTAACGCTGTTGTCGAAGCAAAACTTTCCACATAGGACGTTAAACCAGAGCCGTATCTAGCAGGGGTGCATGCAGTGGGTACATTGCACCACAAGAAAAATTACCCCCCCCCCCACACACACACACTGCCCATCCCAAATGAGAAAATTTCACAATCTTTCAATTATAAAATAATGCTCTTGATTATAATCACTCAGTAATGCTCTTAAGGCACTGATCAGTCGGTCGGTTTTAAGGGTGCCCACACGCCAACTTGTTCGTTTGCCCCGATCCATGGCGCTCCACCACTCTGATGCACCCCACTTTTAAAATCCTACACACGGCCCTGCGTTAAACCCACTACGGATAGCGGCTGTTGCGAAGTTTCTTATCGATATCCCCCACTCCACCCTCTAAGACCTACAACGAAGTTTAAGTTTACTGCGGAATACTAATTTTAACCAGGGCAGCACCAGCGAAAATACACACGTGATGTCATATTTTTAAAATAGAACACACGGATTTCGAAGTATAAAGAAAAAGTTTATTTGTATGGGAGAAAATGAACGAATAAAAGAATGAATGAACGAAAAAGTCACATGAAACCATGTACTACAAAACATCAAAAGATGAAGAGTAAAAATAGTTCATGTTTAAATGAGCAGTTTATAAAACTATTGTTTAGAAAGCGTGCATACTAAAAATAATATATTTATGTCATGTTTGCCTAATTCAATGTATAAGTGAACAATAATCACCTACTGCAATGATGAAGTTGATAAGATAAATAAACGGGTGATAAATGATAAAAACACCGTCTCTAACTGTTACATTTGATGTGAGGGGTGTTGATGGCGCATTAATATGTTTAAATATGAAAGTTTATGGATAAAGGATAAACATGTATAACGTCGCTGCCGTGGTTATATTCTACCTTTGTCTGTGGAGGATATACGGTAAGTTATATATAGTCTATATGATCCAAGTACAACCTTTTAAGTGAAGAAAGTAATATAATGTTGGGATACATTATTGTGATAACGATTTTAATTTTAAAGAGACAAATCGCCAATTGTTTACCTGTTGTCCACATAGACTACAATTAAATTACGTTCGAAATCTATTTCTACAAATGGTGTCGTATTAACATCCCACTCGAACGATCAAACAAATTATACTTACGTCGAGTTCAATTAGAGAGAGAGAGAGAGAGAGAGAGAGCGTCCATTCAACACACACCAGGTCAATGCTGGATTAACATGGTACTTATATATTTGCGCGTAGAGGCAATTATTACCTGTGCGATGAAACTCTGTAACACTACAGATAACAGATCAGACGATCAGCATAGTTGATAAATCTTTATTGAGAACATGGAATAGACATAGATCGGAAGGAGCTCTATTCAAGTCTTCTGAAACTAACAGTAAACTCTGACTTATAAAGCATACAATCAATTAAGAAAACTGACACACGAGCGATGGACATATTTAGTATTGTTTATTTATGAGATTATAGTATCTGTAACTGCACTGCATATGTCCTTTGAATAAATAATATGTTTAATGAGATCGTGCCTTTTATCAAAACGAGCAGAGGCCATTCGCGTGTAGTCCGTAAATAACATATAGAACACATTACATTTTTTAATAAGTCCGTGCAAAGCAGAAGTTGTATTGAGTTGAACACGTCAAATATAATATAATATCTATCTAGCAGTTCTATGTATAGATCACTTTGTCACAACTGTAACTACTACAGGAAACCCACGAGGTTAGGCTTGCGATCATACCTCTTTTCAAGAAGAGGTACGGGATCGAAACGACGCCAAGAGACTCAATGACAGACCTTATGATCTAAACCGCACACATTAGATAACTCGATCACGCCCAGCCCCACAGATTTCGATCTTTTAAGGTTTTCACCAATTAATAAAGGAATAAATTTTGATTGGACATATACTGTGCATCGGAATTGTGTTCAATTAAGACTGTATGTAAATTTTTTTATTTTGTCGAAGTCATTGCTGCATGGAAGTTGTACCTACGAAAGATACTGCAATTCATTGCCTAACTAACTTTCGTACAGATTTTTTTCTTTTAATTTTTTGTTATTTTTAGGTTACGGGGGGGGGGGGGGGGGGTACAGTGATTAAAAAATATTGCCCCGTCAGTTATTCAGTCTACTCCGTAGTAACTAATTCCAAGAATTCTTTCAATAAATGTACCTACGTAACGTACCCATAGCCTGTTACCAGCCTAATACTATCCCCGCTTTAGTGCGTTGGTAGCTGTAAGACATCCGTCATGGGAAATTCCGCTTTATATGTTTCGAATTTTGAATATATATTTTCTGTATTATTTCTTATATAATAGAAATTCTTGATTTCGGCTGTCAGCGAAATGTCTCTTTAAAGTAAAGCTATATTTACAGATGGAAGTAACACAAGGTCAACTCTCTAGTCGTTCGGATGGGACCAAAAACCGAGGTCCTGTGTATAACTTAGCATGCACGTAAAATATCATGTGGCTGTTGGAATTCGATATGAGAGTAGGACATAGTGGCGCTGCCGGGGCATTATTTCACTCATAGCACACTGTATGGCATATACCAGTCCGAGAAAATAGCACACTGTATGGTATGGCATATGTCCCATCTTCATTTTTCGTCGGAGTAGAACAATAGAACGTTAAACTCTATTTCATTTTGGATTTCATATCTTTTACCACTTTCAGTTATCGCTGACTGCCATCATGTTGCGACCATTTTGCAAGGATTGGCCACGGGGTTGAGTTAAGGCACTGGCTCACTAATCTGGAAATCCCGAATTCAACCCCGTTGCTATTTTGGTCACAACCTGATTAAAATACTGATCTATATTTCGTTTCGTTTTTTAAATACTTTCGATGACCTACGCCTTACACTACATGAAGATCAGACCAATTCTACTAGGAGGTCGCTTGCGTCAGGGGCCATACGAGCGGCTTTTACCCTTTAACCAAATGTCCTTACAGAGCACACAAAGAACTCGCTGCATGGGCTAATTCCTCACATGAACTAGTACGCCTGGTATTTATCAACGCTTCCAGATCCTAGTGTTGTGAAGACAACCAAAACGAAATTTTGAACTATAAAAAACAAACGAAACAGGATCTGTGTTTTAATCCGATTGGTTTGGTCAAGTGTTTCTTGTCAAAATCCCCTAATTGGTCTCAGAAACTCGTGGGGGTTGGGATTACCTAGTGGTCTAGAGTGCCGCGCTTCGACCTCTAGCTGTCCGGTCACCTCTGGTTTGCGACTGTGGTTTCGATCCCTGGTGTGAGCGTATGTGGCATGGGGCGCCTTCTCAACCTCGACCCCTACACCGCTACGCGCAAGCGAATTATTGAAATAACGTTAAACCATATGTTAGTCCCCAAAATGACCTAGTTTGTGTTGAGTGGACGTTAAACCCCATTTCTCTCTTTCTCTCTCAGCCTCTCTCTCTCTCCCTCCCCCCTCTCTCTCTCTCTCTCTCCCTCCCTCCCTCCCTCTCTCTCTCTCTCCCTCCCTCTCTCTCTCTCTCTCTCTCTCTCTCTCTCTCTCTCTCTCTCTCTCTCTCTCTCTCTCAGAAACTCAGAACCCTTTTCATAAAAAAAAACGTGATAAATGTCTTGCCATTTTACAAAATGGAGTTATCGGTTATCCATTTTTGCAGCAGTAATATGTAAGGTATCTAAAATAAGATAAAACGTATTTACATGTTTTTTTTTAACCTTTATGCTATTTTATCTCATTGGGTTGAGACGGTAAAAATTTTGAAAAAGAGAGAGAGAAACGGGTTTAACGTCCACTCGACACAAACTGGGTCATTTCGCGACTGGTTCATTTCTTTTATTTCAATAATTCTCATACGCGTAGGGTTTTTAGCAGTGGGAGGAAACCGGAGGACCCAGAGAAAACACACGAGGTTGGAAAGGCGACCCTATGCCTTGTTACCTACCACCGGGGAATCGAAACCACACCAGTTGACTCACTGATAGACTTTATGATACAACGCGCACGCGCTACCCCCCCCCCCCCCCACACACACACTTATGACGTATGCGCATATTCATTAGCTCAGTAGGAACAGAACAGTAGGACGCTAAACCCAATGTTATTTCATTTCTATAGGTCATTGTATGCGGTCTCTATATATATCATTTAACCCTTTGTTGTGTATTGTACATAGATTATATCTATAACATTATTTATTGTATTGTTTATAGTGTGTAATGGCGTCTGTCTTCCTGGTTGGACGGAACGGCCACAGTCCGGCTATTGTTATTATGTGACAACCGAGGACCAGGCGGTCACGTGGTTAGAAGCCAGTATGACGTGTCAGATGATGAGTAGTCAACTATTGTGGGTTGCAGATAACGCAGAAAAGGTAAACGTCACGTATGACGTCATGTATTTTCTTGTAGAAGGGTGGATCCGTGAAATGAAATGGGGTTTAACGTCCTACTGTTCTGTTCCGACTGGGTTAACTAGGAGAGAAAATTTGACCGGGTAGCGGCACTATGGTGTCGAATTCCTACTGCAAAGGGATCTTTTACGTGTATAATACGGCCCATCCCAACGACTATATAGCTTTCCTTGCCAGGATCTCAGTCCTGCACCCATGACTGAGGATACCACGTCGGAAAATCCCGGTGAACTTTCTCGGTCAATGCAGGGATCGGACACCCGACGTTCAGACCAGCGAGCCAACGTAGATACCGTGGCTCCCGTGGATCAGAAAGTAATAAATATAAAATAGGGTTTAACGTCCTACTTTTTTGCACCAACCGGGATAACGAAGACGAGCATGCGTCACGCAGTGTGCTGTGGGTTTCCACCTATTCTTCATCGAATTCCCTCTGATAAGGCTTCCTTTACGTGCGCGCCAAAGTGTAAACGGCCTAACCGAACGACTAGACACCGTTTATTGCCAGACCCATTGCACCACTATCAAGGGGAAACTACTCTGACCAATATCGGAGAACACTCGAGATCGTTCCACGGAAAGAGAGAGAGAGAGAGAAAGAGAGAGAGAGAAATGGGGTTCAACGTCAACTCGACACAAAATAGGTCATTTCTGGACTAACATATATGGTTTTTAGTTTTATTTCAATAACTCGCATGCGCGTAGGGATCTTTTAGCAGTGGGAGGAAACCGGAGTACTCGATGAAAACCCACGAGTCTGGACAGGCGACCCTTCTCCTTGTCACGTACAACCGGTTGTTTACAGTCCAGGATCATTCCGCGTCCCATCCAAGTGTTGTCCGCGAGCAAGTTCCCGTTGCTAGCCATGCGTGTTCATTGCCGTCGGCCCTCTCTTTATTTTAAACTTGTCTATTTAGGTGTGGTTACTGGATCATCTAACACAATATCTAGCTGATGACGTCAACAGTCAATGGTGGACTGGTTTACTATATATGGGTGAAAAGACGACAAGTCAATCTGGAGATATATTTAACTGGATCAGCGGAAATAAATACAATACTGCACTCATGTAAGTACCTGTATCCCGGACATGACGTAATGCAATAATACACCCATCTAAGTATCCAGGACATGGCCCAAGGTCATGGTAAATTGACCCCAGGTTTTATCACATTAGCTTTAACACAAACAAGGGGGTGAACGAGTTTATTTTCCAACTCAGATTAATGGCCCCTGGATAGTTCCCCTTTAAATCGAACAACAATGTATAATCACGCGAAGAAAAAGTTGATTTGGTTCATTTCTTACCTCAACTTAAACATGCATCATGCAAGAGCTAAATATGCCTAATGCAGGTCTGTCTGAAATGGACTGAAATGTTATCTAAATTATTAATTAGACATTAATACATCCAGACCATAATCAACTCTCGATGTCAACGCTAGCATGCGATATTTTCTAGATTGGGATCCGATTTGCTGCTAAACTTTCATTCATGATTAAACGATGAAATGGATAATCGACGCTTATGCTTTTTATCGTACCGACTTTAGTAATATTGATCGAGACTAGGCCGAACATTCAGTAGCTAAATTTACCGTTAAATTTGGCTGAAATTTGCATCAAATTCCCTTTACATTACCTAGATTTTAACTATTATAGTGAGAACTGCCAGCTCTTTATTTAATTCCCATAATGGGTCTTTAATTAAGAATCATTAATTCAAAAAGCATGTTTGGTGCTACGCAGAGAGTTAGCCCGAGGATGTTCTGTCTGTATAATCTGGTTCAGATTCCTAACGATTGGACGTGACGCAACACCGTGGATTTTCCCCTTCTGCCCAGTCGCTTTATCGGATCGCATCAGCCAGCCGACTAAAAAATGCCCCCTTATAAGATACTATTAATATCATATGTATTGTGTATTTACAGAGATGCGTCGAAACTAGTCGATACGTCAATCAATAAGACAGATGCAGGTTGTGGGTATATCTGGGGTCAGATATTTGCAGTAGGTGATTGTGAAGACCCTCACCAGATGATCTGCAAGATGCCCAAAGGTGAGCTATTTCCTGAAATCGTTATTGAACTCCCACTGACGTTGAGGGGTTGGATGGCCGAATGGTTAGCACGTGCGCGGTGTATCATAAGATCAGTCATTGAATCAACCGGCGGGATTTCGATTCCTCGATTGTACGTGACAAGGAGCAGGGTCGCCTGTCCAACCTCGTGGGTTTTCTCAGGGTCTACCGTTTGCTCCCACTGGTAAAGACCACTACGCATAAGCGAATTATTGAAATAAAATTGAAACATGTGTTAGTCCGGAAATGGCCTAGTTTGTGTTGTTAAGTGGACGTTAAACACCTCTCTCTCTCTCTCTCTCTCTCTCTCTCTCTCTCTCTTCGTGTCTTTGTAAATAGTCAACGGAACTGGACCATTTTGGGGTCTGATATTCATTTATATAAGTAGCCCACCTTTCACATTATTTTCTTTTCTTTTGGAAACGGCGTTCGGTATCTTTTGATCTTAATTGGACCCGACAAAGACAAATGTATAGTCGTTCGGATGAGGCAATAAAAACGAGGTCCCGTGTATACATTGGCATGCACGTAAAAGATCCCTTGACAGCTGGAATTCATTATAAGAGTAGCCGGTAGCGCCGCTGTTCGGACAAACAAAATTTCCCTCATAGCACACTGTGTGGTGTGCGTCCGTCGTCATTAGCCCAGTTCGGAGCAGAACAGTAGGACGTTAAACCATATTTCATTCTGTTTCATTCTGGAAGTAACACGTCGCACCGTCATTAATTCATATATTTAACCACTTTCAGTTATCGCTGACTACCATCATTGGCCACGGGACTGTGTTAAGGCACTGTCTCACTAACCGGATTCAACCCAGTTTCTATATTGGTCAAAATCTGATTAAAATTCATTTCGTTTCGTGTTTTTAATATATTTCGTTTCGTGTTTTTAATATATTTCGTTTCGTGTTTTTAATATATTTCGTTTCGTGTTTTTAATACTTTCGATGGCCTACGCCCTACACCATATGACGTTAAACAACCCCATTTCCTGTCATATTAATCTTCCTCTATCTAATTACAGTTCTAACGACTACATGTGATAGTAAGGATGGCTGGCAGATGTATGGTAACAGTTGCTATAAATATTTTACTCATCTCACAAGTTTTCATGATGCCCAGTAAGTAGACCTATATGATTTGTAGCACATTGATATCAGTTTTAGCACATTGCTTCGCTCGGCCATTAGTGAAACACAATAACTGTTTTTAAAAGGTCAAATGAGTTTAATGTTTTACTCTGCTGCACCTACTGGGCTTATAAAGACGCCAAAAGTTCTTTTATGTGCACGCCATCGATTAATGGAAGAAACAACATTCTTCCACAGAATCCAAAAATGAAAATCCGAAGACGATCAGTTGAGAAATAACCGAGATATGGGAAATCCTTGATTGTAGGTAAAAAAGGAAGAATCTGTTTTTCGCAAATCTTTGATGCTAAAACTAATCCAACGAACTTCCAAATTTCGAAAAACCGCCAGTCAGAATTCCTACGGGATTCGTCCAAAGAATGCAAAATTCAAAATCCGCGCCGTTGACAAATAGCGCATTGTTCGCGTGAAAAAGGTACCCATTATAGTTATTATTGTTTATTTTATTTAGGGCTACATGTCATGGAATGGATGCGGGATTA
This sequence comes from Patella depressa, assembly GCA_948474765.1. Taxonomy (NCBI): domain Eukaryota; kingdom Metazoa; phylum Mollusca; class Gastropoda; family Patellidae; genus Patella; species Patella depressa. The sequence continues at coordinate 75,107,372 of OX419719.1, forward strand.
CCAGTTGTAAGAAATTCAAGTATAGAGATGATTTTATTGGATTTAGCTACCATCAGAAAACAAGACTTATGGCTGGGATTGACGACAGAACAAACGGTATGGCGTTCCTCTATTTCTGTTCCTAATATCAACAGATAATTTATTTGTAGAGAGAGAGAGAGAGAGAGAGTGGGGGGAAGAGAGAGAGAGAGAAACTAGGTCTTTCTGGACTAACATATGGTTTAATTTTTTTTCAATAATTCGCTCGTGCGTAGGGGTCTTTAGCAGTGGGGGAAACCGCAGTACCAGGAGAAAACCCACGAGATCGGACGGGCGACCCTACTCCTTGCCACGTACAACTGGGGATTTGAAATCATGCCAGTTGATTCAATGGTAGGCCGTATGATGCAGCGTGCGCACGCTAGCCATTGGCCATCCAACCCCCACAAAAGACAAACCCAGGGACAAGAGAGGGAGAGAGAGAGAGAGAAAGAGAGAGAAAGAGAGGGAGAGAGAGAGAGATTTTCAAACAACGCATTCATATATCAGATTAGGTAAATGGATTCGGAGTTAGTCGTAAATGTTCACTGAGCTGTTCAGTTCCCTGAATTGTAGTAATAATCACTCCCGGTGTAGGCCGAGAAATTTTGCCGGGGATTTGCGGCGGGGTTTCCCCTTGTTAGAGGTGCAGTATAATCAAGTGCACGTCTTGGACAGCTGTCTAGTCGTTGGGATGTAAAGGATCCCTTGGCAGTTGGAATTCGATGTAAGAGTAGGCCGTAGTGGGAGAAGAACAGTAGGACATTAAAACCCATGTCATTCACGTTGTAGTGATAAATGACGTCACTCAAAATGAAAAAAAAAACTAACCATGAAGCAACTCAAGATAAAAATGTGGGTGATATTTGTCAAACGTTGTATTATATATAACTGGTGAACAATATTTATTGATATTTGTTTTTTTATTAATAGAATGGGAAGATAAAAAGGCAGTGGGTGGGTGGTACACCACAGTTGACTTCAGATGGTTACTGGAATAATGGCGACGATTCTCTTTCTAGGTAAATTTCATAGTTAATATATTACAATGTACAATTATCGACATATATAAAACATTTGCTAAAATCTACTGACATTTATTATGTCACTTTTATTTAAACATACATTATGCAAGAGCTAAATCTGACTATTGTTGGTCTTTCTTTAGGCCTGAAATGTTATCTAAATTATTAATTAGACATTAAATAATAATAATAATCATCTTATATAGCGTTGGAATTCCAACCAAAAGGCTGCTCATTGGCGCAAATTACATTGTCGTTAAAGTCATTAACAGAATGACTGTCGGAATAGTTCTGTTTTTGTCACTGTTTTTTTTTTACTTTTTTGTGGTAAAGAGTTCCAAACACTTTAGAGATGTTAAAGTGTGAATATGTAGGGACTTTGAAGTATATGAATTGAATTATCATAATGCTAATAGCATTTATTAGCCATTTCATACTTTTATTGTTCTTAGCCGGATTTGGACGGTTTATAAATGGAAACGAAATAAAATGGGGTTAACGGTCCTGACTGGCTGATGAAGACGGGCATACGTCATGCAGTGTGCTATGAGGGAAATTTGCCCGGGTAGCGGCACTAGAGCCTACTCTTATATCAAATTCCAACTGCCAAGGGACCTTTGACGTGCACGCAAATGTGCACACGCGACCTCAGTTTTTCGTCCCATCCGAACGACTAGACAGTTGTCCTTGTCAGGCCCTCCACCCTGCATCACTGACAAGGTGAAACCAAGCCGGAAAATCCGGATGAACTTTCTCAGCCAATGCAGGGATCGTACACGCGACCCCAAGGCTAGTGATCAAGCGTCTTACCCACTTAGCCACAATGGCTTCCGGAACGCCTTATAAGTGAATAAATCATTAAATTATTAGTATTATCTACATAAGTGGTAATCATAGAACAGTCTAGAACTGGGGAATCACGAAACGAATTAAGCTGCATTTCCTTTAGTACGGATCCGGTCCGGTTGCGGATACGGAAATAAACACTTTCCTAGAATTTTAGTAAGAGTGTTTCCTTATGTGCGGGTTCTCTTTGCGGCGTCCGGTACGGTTTTTCGAAACGGACCATGTCGCGTTCGGTACGGAAACGCATGCGGAACCGTGTCCGTAAACACACATAACGCACATAAGGAAACACAGTTGGACACGTGCCATGTTGAAAAGAGAGCCCTTCCGCTTGAAAAACCGCATATAAGGATACACATCCTGTCTTGTGTCAGGTCTGCTCCCGGACCGGAGCCGGACCGTAGCCGGACTGGATCCGTACTAAAGGAAATGCAGCTTTAGGATGTATATTTTAATCATTTTAGTCTGATTGATGGACAAGCACCGTGTGTTATAATCAGTTCATCACCAAGTGGCAAAAACACACCATGGCAACCTACCCTTTGTTCTTCAGGTCATTCGTTCTACTGTCTCAAACAACCAGGTAAAACACGAGCTTCATCCAGTCGTCTTGGAAACAAACTCGATGGCACTACGATAAACCGCAGATATGTGACGTTATCGACGCCATCTTCGAATCGTAGTCCGCCAAATGGTACACTATGAACTGCTGATTCTTGACGTAATCAGGGCTTTTTGATGTGCAAGTGTTTGTTAACCATACCCGAATAGACACAGCCTTTGGGATTTTTACTTTTTTGGAAGAGAGTCACCCAGTAAAAGTCCAACAAACATGAGTAACCGTTGAGTGGAATTTAGCGATCGGGAAACACATTAACAGAACAGAAATGAAATATATTTAACGTCCTTCTTTTCTGCTCCGAACTGGTCTAATGAACCTATCTGGTCTAATGAACTTGTTTAATGAACTGGTCTAGTCTAATGAAGACGGGCATACGCCATGCAGTGTGCTACTTGTGTTTTCAGTTTGCGTACAGATCCTCGACCTTTGTCCAATCACTGAGCCGAGTTCCCCTTGCAACCCTGGGGGCGTTGTTTCTGGTTAGGACTCTTCATGTCTAGATTCAAGTCCTTTCTCTCTTCGGTTTAATTCCTTGGTTGTACGTGGGAGGAAACCGGAGGAACTCGAGAAAACCCACGAGGTTGGACAAGCGACCCTTCTCTTTGTCACTCCCAAGCAGGGAATCGAGCTAGCGCAATGACAAACTGTATGATACAGTGCCACATTCTAACCCACCCCCACCCCTGTAGAACTACGTAATACATAATACAATATCAAGTACAGATTTAGTTGTAAAATGAATACAGTTGATTCATCTTATAACTGTTAATCAGATAAAATAAATTCTATTTATTTTTTTTATCAATCATGTTTTTCAGGAATAACCAAGACTACAGCATACGGTATGTACAATGTTTATATCAACATGTTTATCAATGTGCTTGATATTTATCGAAACGTTGTACTTATAGATGGTAAAATCCAAAAAATGAATAATCGAGACTATGTTATTTTATGATCGAGGATAGGCTCAAAATTCAAACGCTAATACCTCGTTTCATATTGGTGCAGTTTGACTGAAATTTGCAACACCTTCCATATACGTTTATATTTTGTAACTATTATGGCTAGAACGGTCAACTCATTATTTAATAACCCATAATTGTCTTAAAATAGGAGAACCGCGGAGGATGAGAGAGTAAGACTCTTGCTCTCTAGCCCGGAGATCTTGAGATTTTCTAATTACTAAATACTACTTAAAGATATAATATTTGAATGGCATTAAGCGATTGAACATAGTATAATACAAAACACAGTTCTATGGATAATATAGTGATTGTTATCCATAGAACTGTGTTTTGTGTTATACTACTTAAAATAACATTATGCAAGAGCAAAATCTGCTTATTACAGGTCTTTCTGTAGGCCTGAAATGTTATCAAAATAATCAATTAGACATTAATTAACGTATCCAGACCATAATAAACTCTTGATGGCAAGGCTAGCCTTCGATGCTGGCGGATTAAATTCATATATGCCGCTTAATGGCCGTTGATGATTAAATCAATCAAGTGGATAATCGAGACTATGCTGTTTATATTAATGATTTGAGTAATGATGACCGAGGCTATGTGAATATTTCCAACGCTTTTTTCTCGGCTAATAGTTGATCAATTTGACTGAAATTTTCAGCAAATTACCTTTACACTATGTAGTTTTTAACTATTATAGTTAGAACTGCCATCTCTTTATCTTATCTCCCATAATGTAACTTTAAAGACTTTAAAGGTGATTTATCATGTTTCATTGAAAGTACCACTTACAAAGTGACTAAACGTGGTTAGTAGCGAGCACAGTCAACTCGTTATCTAATCTCCAATAATATATCTCGATTTATGATGTTCCATTGAAAGTGCCATTTATAACGTGACTCAACGTGGTGCATTGGGTGGAAGTTGGTGACAGATTCTACAGGGTCAACGGTAAATTGGACCAACATGGCCGCCGTCAAGGGTCAGCGGTAAAGTGGACCCAAGTTGAGTCCAACATGGCCGTCGTATATGATTATTATTAAAATTTTATATTTCTTTCTTTTAAACAATATTTTATTCAGAAATTGAAAGGGATTGAGGAATAGGCATATCCTATATTATCGCTCTTCTAACCCTAACACCAAGTTAAAATCAGACCCATTGATATGTGGGGCAGCCATGTTAGACTCAACTGGGACCCAGTATACCTTTTTCCGGTTGCGGGGCGGGTCGATCGCCGAATGGTAAGCATGCGCGCGTTGTATCATACGGCATGCCATTGAGTCAAATGGCGTGGTTTTGAATCCGCGGTTGTACGTGGCAAGGAGTAGGGACGCCTTCCAACCTCGTGGTTTTTTCTCCGGGTACTCCGGTTTCCTCCTAATGCTAAAGACCCTATGCGCAAGCGAATTATTGAAATAAAAAATGTAAAAAAAAACATATGTTAGTCCCGAAATGACCGAGTTTGTGTCTCTCTCTTTCCGATTGCCAATAGAGATAAAAATCAGTGAAATCTAGAATTTTATCTCGTATACCCAAATTAGCAATTTTAATTGATTTATATTGTCATTGTTGTATTCTAGTTTGTGGAGAAGGGTTTGAATGGGCCTCGGAAACCAACACGTGTTACAAGTTCTCTCAGAATAAACTGAACTGGCTGATGGCTCGAGGTGACTGTAGAGGGAAAGGAGGGGATCTCTTAAGTATAACTTCAAAGACTGAACAGGATTACGTGGAAGGTAAATGGTTGCTTGTATTAGTTTACCCGCGTTGAAATCAAGTAGGTTGTAGCGCCACTGTAAAGGCAAAGTTCCTCCATAGCAAACTGAATGGCGTATGCCCAACTTCATTGGCCCCTTCTCTTTCTCGTTCTCCGTCTCTCTTTCTCTCCATTTTGCTACCAGGAACCGTACCCATACTCAATGCTCAGCCAATACTACCACGAGCGGCATAAAGGTTGGCATGCTTGTCCATTGGAGAATTACTCACCAGTCGACGAACTTCAGGGTGCGATTTTGCGTCACTATACATGTATTATAAGATGTGGCTGCGATGACGTCATATATATATAGTACGCTCGTACCTGTTTTTTTTTAAGATTTTTTTTTACTTCACTTGCAGGTCGTGTACGGGGAAGTAACAATAGTGGAATTGCTTGGATTGGTTTAACTAATTTGGATAAGGATGAAACCTGGCAGTGGTCAGATGGTTCTCCTTTAAACTTAACAAACTGGTTGAAAGGTAAGAGTGTCGCCATCATGTTTACCATGCAGATGTAGTTACTTTAATTACTGCTTCTTCTAATTATTTATTTAGATGTAAATATTTCTCTTGGTTACTTTTCTCTGGGTTTTGACTCATCTTTGTTTTTCACCTAATCTGGTCCAAGAGGTAATCATCTTTCGCTGCTGGTCCTTCGATAACGTCTACGCCCCCCCCCCCATTCGTGTACGATCGACACGGAACTAGGCATGCACATCGATTGGCGGTCGTCGTCTTGTTGGACCAGTAACTGGTCAAAAGAAACACAACACTTCTTATTTTAATGTGTTCAGTTACTAAATGCCATTTAAACAGTATAACATTAACTGGCTCCTAAGCGCTACTCATATTGTTGTTTTGGGGGTAACGCTCTACGGATCAGCTAATTCATATACGATCGACATGAAACTTGGCAATTGTTCCTTAGACAATTGCGTATTGACTGTTAATATGACGTCGCAATTTTAAGATTGTTTTGACGACGTCATATCTAGTATCGATGGTATTGATAGATGTTGTATTGAGGGAATAAATTTAAAGTGTTTATATGTATCAATGTATGTATTTCTGCAGGTGAACCGGAAACTGTTGATGGTTCTGGTACTGATTGTGGTGCTATCAGTAATCTGGAATATGGTTGGTTTAACCAGCAATGTACTCAGATGTCCAAATATATCTGTAAAAAACATCCATCACAAGGTAAAAGCATCACGCTTCTCTTGTCTTTCACGAGCTTTTCAAAACTACCATACTCATGAATGCTTACTCCATGAAGAGTGAATGAATTGAGGCTAAATGTCATACCGTGCCATGAGGGATAGTTTGCCCGGGCAGCGTCCTGTCATTATATCGAATTCCAACTGCCAAGGGATCTTTTAAGTGCACTCCAATGTGTACACGGGCCATGTTTTTTTATTTTTTGTCCCATTCGAATGACTAAACAGCCGTCCATGCCGAATTAACGATGTACCAGAATGAACCAAATGTGTTGATAAGCGTGAAGCCTATCGGATCAACCGGTATTCCATTATTCCACCTGTTTTATTTCTTCTATAGCCA